>CATOUR010000149.1:0-689166 GCA_951848785.1 Callosobruchus maculatus
AGAGAGAGAGAGAGAGAGAGAAGAGAGAGAGAAGAGAGAGAGAAGAGAGAGAGAAGAAGAGAGAGAGAGAGAGAAGAGAGAGAGAGAGAGAGAAGAGAGAGAGAAGAGAGAGAGAAGAAGAGAGAAGAGAGAGAAGAGAGAGAAGAGAGAGAAGGAGAGAAGAGAGAGAGAGAGAGAGAGAGAGAGAGAGAGAGAGGAGAGAGGGAGAGAGTCTGCCCCGCCCCATCGTTGAACCCAGTTTGAGTCAATCTGACATGCCACAACGGCCCAACCGGCTAAAACCCCGATCCCCCTTATTAACATGCTTTATTAGCTTCACCTGTATGTGGGGTTTATGAGCTTGTAACACTCCTTAACCTCTTAAAGTAAGACCAAGTTGGTTATTCTATCTCTATTCACGCAGCAATTTATTACATTTAACGAAAAATCCATATTACTTGTAAGTTGGCATAACTGCCTAAATCAGACCAGTATGCTTTCTCATGCTCCTAGAAAGATAGTTGTTGAATTTTGGCAGGCATGTGATAGTTAACTGCAAACACTGCCGCCCTCTGTTGTCTAAAACTGTAACGTGTCATGTGTCGACTTGGCCTCGTGCATAGCCACCTAGTACTGACGGTGCGGAACTCTGGGCGACTTCTTAAGTTTACATTGTATCCGTCAGGTATCGCTATTCTAGCTTCTGCCTTCTAGGTTGACTTCACAATGTGATCTGAAAAGCACCTGGCATTTTCTATACAGACTCCCAAATACCTCACGTATTTACTGGGGACTATACTTCTGCCTTTAAGCTGGAAGTTCACCTCCTTCCCCTTCAACCTATGTTGTGATAGTGTCACTGATTTAGTCTACTACTATTCGTCATTGTTAGTCAGAGCGGTCCGGAGGACCTTTGCTCTTAGTTGCAGTCGTGTCGGTCGATCGGTCTGTCAGGTCTGGTTACCCAGAGACCAGACAAAGTCATGGAGAAGTAAGGGAAGAAAAAGAGAGGAAGGAAGGAGAAGAGCAAAGAGGAGGAAGTGTGTCGGTTGGAGAGTAATAGCTTATTGACATAGTCGATTTGAGTTCGGTAATTTTTGGTTTAACCAAAAGGGTTAATTTTGAGGTTCGGTATCTAAAAGGGCAAAAATTTAGTTGTTTCCAAAATTGCACGATTTGATTTTGATCACAGTGCGAGCCGCGGCCTTGTGTGCTTGCGAACTTGCTCGACTGTGTAGTCCACTGACTCGCGCAACAGAGGGTTGCTGTGCGATTCCGCTTGACTATAACGTCGTTGCGCCTGTCGTTTAATGTAATCCCTCAAGTAAAGGATGTCAAGGTCCCTGTGAAGGGTTTCGTTAGAAACATACCATGGGGCGTTAGTTATTGTACGCAATGTCCTGCTCTGCAGAACCTGCAGGTTTCGCATATGCGTCTTGGCGAGGAAACACCAAGCCGCACATGCGTAGGTGATTGCTGGTCTAATAATCATCTTGTAAAGTCGAATTTTATTTACCAAACTCAATTTTGAAGTTCTACATAACATAGGGTAGAGTTGACGAAACGTAATTTCGAATTTTGTTTTTAACGCTTGAATGTGTTTCTGCAAAGTCATGCCCTTGTCAAGGGTAATTCCTAGATACTTGGCAGAATTTTCCCATGGAATCCTAGCACCGTTCACTGAGACCTCTAACGGGGCACCACGACGCTTTTTGGTACAATATATAGCCTGCGTTTCCGAATGATTAATTTTGATGAGCCACCGATCGCCCACTCTAACACTTCATCCACCGCGAGCTGCAACTAATCGCGAACTAGATTTCCAGTCCGCGACTGAGCTACAATCGCAGTGTCGTCAGCGTAGAGATAGACTTCACAGTTGCGGGGGCAAGGGACATCGTGTATAAAAAGTGAATAAAGGATTGGCCCAAGGACCGAACCCTGAGGAACTCCGGCCTTTATAGGGCCGTAATGTCGAAAAGGTGTTGTTAATTTTGATTCTAAATTTCCTTCCTTCAAGAAAGGATTTTAAAAGTTTTAGAAGCCAAAATGGAAAGCCCTTTTGAATTAATTTATAGAGGAGGGCCCTCGTGCCACACCTTGTCAAAAGCCTTTGATACATCCAGAAACAAGATGCCAGTACTTTTGTCTTGGGTGAATCCGCTGGTTATACGCTCCACCAGCCTGACTGCCTGCAACTCCGTGCTATGCTCAGACCGAAACCCAAATTGAAACGTCAGGAATCATGTTGTGATCTGACGAGCAATTCTCGAGGTGACGTTTAATCACCCTTTCGGCAAGCTTAGACGGCGCAGACAGCAGACTAATGGGACGATAATCCTGCGGAAAAATCGAACCCACTTTTTTTGGAATCATGATGACATCAGCAACCTTCCACGCCTTTGGAAAGTACTGAGTTCTGAGAATTGCGTTAATTATTGCCACCAGATATGTCAAAGCCCTTGGGCGGAAGTAACTTCAACGCCTTATTTGTGATCTGGTCCTCTCCAGGTGCTTTACGCACCTTGAGGTCTTTAATATGACCCTGAAGCTCTGCTGGTGTGCAATGAGGAATCACTTGTGATTCCTCGGGTGTGCTATATAGAGCTTCTGAAGAAGAATCTTCCGAAGAAGAATCTTCAGAAGAGGAATCAGAGATAGAAGAATCATCGCCACTGACGCCATTGGCCCTAAAATATCTCCTGACGGATCTTACAATTTGTCGCTCCTCATCGAGGTCATTATCCAGATCATAGTTGGGTGAGAACTGATTTTCCATGGCATCAGCAAAAACCTCCACCTTTTCCTCAGTCGTGAAGACAATACCTCCAGGACCATGGATATGTGGAAGTTGTTCCCGTTTGCCATTTCTGAGCGATTTTGCTACTTTCCAAAGAGGAACACTTGAGTCAAGCATTCCCGCCAGAAAGTCACTCCACTGCTCGTTTCGGAATTCATGAAGTGCGTTTCTCACTTCATGGACAAGATTCGTTGCCCTACGGATGTCGTCGGGGTGACAAGATCTTTTTGCTTGTTTGATTGCTGACCTTTTGTCCGAAATTTTTTGCCTAATGTCGGCAGGAAGAAAAGGCCTGCCCGGTCTCCGTACAGGAAGAACGGCTGCACGTTGCAAGGCTTGTTGAACAAACCCTGTCCATTCCATTTGAGCGGCATCTATTTCATTCTCATCATCTATGATCGGGATAGTTGGAAACTCTCTGAGAAGGGACTTGTATAGTTCCCAATCAACGCGTTTCTTTGGAGGAGTTTCCTCCTCCAAAGTATTCCCATCACCCACCTCCAAAACTACAGGAAGATGGTCGCTTGAGATGTCATACATGACACGAGAAGTAATACTGTATCTACAGTTTCTAGATATTGCAAAATCAATTACATCTGGTGCTTGAAGATGATTGAATGGATAGTGTGTCGGCTCTTCAGTGCTATGTATGAGACACCCATTTCGTACTACATGGTTATACAGCCGAATTCCACTAGTAGAATTTAGCCTGGAATGCCATGCTCGATGTTTGCAGTTGAAGTCCCCTGCCACGAGAAGAGGACCCGAGTAGTCCAAGAGGACCTCCAAGTCCGCCTCACGTAGCCTGGCACCACACCTGACATATACCGATGTGATCTTCAACGGGATGCCTCCTGTCATATTGACCACCACAGAAGCTGCCTCGATGGTTTGCATCTCAGCATTTGTGCTTCTGTGATAGTCAATACCACGTTTGATCAGCACCGCTAAGCCGCCACCCCGTCCATTCAGTCTATCAGCGCGGATGACATCATAATTCGAGAAAGCTAGGCGATCTCCCGGATTAAGTAATGTTTCCTGCAGCAGAGCTACGTCTATGCGTTCATCCAAAAGAGCTTGGTGAAACTCCCGTTTTTTGGGAATGTCCCTTAGACCTAAACAATTCCAAAAAAGAATTTTGATAAATGCAGGCTGTCTACTATTGTACCTAGACATTTACCGGAAAAATCGCCTGCAAGGCCTGTGTGGCGCTTATCAGAGGACTAATTATTTGCTGCAAGGACTTGAGCGCTGTTGCCAAGTCTACGCTTTGAGCAGTCGAAGGTGAGCTCGAGGCAGCAGGAGTAGTCAAAGTTGCAACCTTGGCTGCGTCCGCGTATGAGGTTCGCCTTTGTGCGATGACTTGCAGATTCCGCCTAGGAATGAATCTACAAGTGGGACTGTTTGCCGGATGATCCCCACCACAGTTCGCACATTTGCGCACCTCTTCTCCTGTTTGAGGGCACAGATGTGTCATGTGGTCTTGAGCACATTTCAGACACTTTGGAGAAGCAGTACAGTACGACTGAGCGTGTCCATTCTTCTGGCAGCGGTGACACTGACCTATCAATCGGGAGTTCTTTTGTACCTCAACCCTGACCGACAGTCCTAGAAATTCGTGTTCATTAAAAATTTGTTAGGATTTTTCTGACTTTGGCAGAATCACCACTACCAAAGGCATGGGCACGCCACCGTGGCGCTTCAGGCGAATTATGTGGTGGGGAGCATAACCCTTCTGTTCAAGCTCCTCTTTGATTTCCTGCTCTTTAGTTGATGCTGGGATCCCTCTGATGACAGCGTGGATATTTCTCTCGGAGGGTAGAGGAAATGTGTGGTGAGGAATATTTTCCTCTTTAAAAAGACGAATTATCTTCCGATAATCGTCCTCGCTTTTGGGTACTATACGTATCCCAGCATCAACAGCTACTGCACGCGTAATCTTTATGCCAAGGCTAATGAAGGAATAGTTAATAGTGCGCCATCTTGTTGCATCCCTTAATACAACAGGAGTTACTCGGCCTTGGCGAGCTTGTTCAACCTGTGTATCAATGGTAGCTTGAGACGGCGAAGCAGCGATGTTGCTGCCAGCCGATGGAGCAGTAGGAGATAGTGACGTAGGCGTGTTAACCTTTTTTAGAGCTTGTACAACCATTGGCTGGCTGGCAGAGGTAGAAGGAACGGACACAGACGGTGTTTGGTTTAATGAAGTTTCACTAGTTGGGGATTTGTGCGTCGGTAAAGGTGGAAATTCGTCGATTTTACGAACAGTTCGCTTTTTGCGACGACGGGCAGTAGTGAAATCACCACCCTGTATATCATCTTCGGTCTCCGTATGTTGGTCAGTAGTTGGGCTATCATGTCTACGTTTTGACAATTTGGAAGAACTGTCATTGGGCATACATTTATTAAGAATATTAGTTAAATTAAAAACCTGGGTATTTAGTTGTTCAACGCAGTCCGTCAGTCGCTTAATCTGCTCTGCCTGGTCCTTAATTAGTGCGGCTTGGTCTGCTATGATCTTCTGGAAGTTCTGGGGTTCAGTTCCCGGGCTCTCGTATTTCGCCTCCCCAGCTGTCACTGGTGACGTCTCTTGATGGTCCCGCGTGTTTCCAGGTTTTTGCAGCCTGGTATCAATATCCACACTGCTCACCGTGTTACCTCCATTCGTGGCCTTGGAGGGGTCACCCAGTGACCCCTCAAACTCGTTCTCCATATTAAATTTAACCTTTATCGCAAAGGATTTGATAAAATCTTTACGCCGAAATTTTGACACGACGTGTCAGTTCGCCGTATACTGGGCACTGATTTAGTCTTTTCCGGAGCTAAATCTACGTAGTAATCCCTAATCCAGTCGTCAATTTCCAGCACGTATCGCAAAAAATATCAGGTACATAAATAATATCTGCCTCTGTGACTCATAATTTCTTTTAAGTCAAAGTTTGAGAACAAAATACGACAAAAATTCAAGTCGAGAAATACAAAAAATTGCATAACATATATGGGGGTGAATGAGATACTCCAAAATAGTGTCAAGCTTCTGCTTCCGCTTCCGCTTTTAGGGTACCTTATATGTGGTATTATTTATTATTAAAAAGTCGTCAGTATTGCTAAAACGGCATCCCAGAAGCTTGGAGTTTTGTTCCGTTGTAGAAAGCTGTATACACCAGAGCAACTGCTGCTGCTCTACAAGGCACAGATCCGACCATCGCTGGTGTATTGCTCCCATGTGTGGGGATGAGCTCTGAGGCACTTTCTAAAGCTTCTGGATACTATCCAGAAGAGAACAATTAGATACGCCTAATCTCACAAAGACGTCCACAGCCTGGAACATCGAAGGACGGTGGCTGACCTGTCCCTGTTTTACAGATTCTTACACGGAAGATGTTCGAGTGACCTCTCCTAGATAATAACACCAAGGACCGTCCGAACGAGGAACACTAGAGAGGCTCTGCGAGCTCATCCTTACCAAGTCGAGGTCTCTACTCCCCGAAACAGTCTCATCCAGTATTCCTTTTTTCGGAGAACTTCGACGCTGTGGAATGAGCTGCGGTAGACTTTGTTTCCCGACGGCTACCCTGCAGTATTTCAAATTTAACATGCGCCGACACTTATCCTCTCGCAGCGCTTCTACAGCGCTATAGGCTTTCAGCCTTTGCGGGGGTCTGGCCATAAAGAAAACCCTATTAAGGAAACTAAAAGATACCCTATACGTAATAGGTTATTTACAAGATTTAAACGTTCATGATTATTTTGATCCATATCTATTTATTTATGTATAAATAAAATGTGCAAATGCCATACGATAAATAAGTATGTAAGTGCAGATTTACATTTTTATTAACTTAGCATTGGCGATTCCCGAACATATCTCTCTACTGCCTTCGGAAATCTCGTTAAGAAGGTAAAAAAGTTCGATCAGAGATCCGAGCAGCATCGACCCGGAGAAATATATCAATAAAAATTCAGCCGAAGCGGCATAAACAACATTATCATCGCAGCCATCTCCAGAGATGATATCTGGAGCGCTTCAGCGGTGATTCAGAGATATGCCGTAAACCATCGGGGTCATCATTTCAGCGGAATACAAATGAATTATGGGATTTGAGCGGCGATTTTTGCTGAGGTATTGTTTAGTCATGCATCTGCAGAAGTTTGACTTGAATGTGGCACATAAATATATTCATAGGGCTTTACTTATCCATCACTTAAACCACATAATATGTAAAAAGATAAAGCGTTCACACTGCTTTAGGCAGAGCCTAAATACCGCGGCTGATGTGAAAAGGCTATGTTAGGGGAAAGTTTGTTAACGCGGGACTTGAAAAGGCCAACCTCAGAGTAACAACTGAACATAGGGGTAGTAAACAGCATGGCGTGCTCAAAGCCATCATCTTAAGTAAATAAACAGATTTGTGACACTTCAGCCTCCAAACATTGCCAATCAACCTGAAAATTCTTCCAATGCAACCCATGTTACAAACACTGCACTTTTTGAGTCCCATCTCGAAAAACTGTTAAACTACACTCAAATATAGCACAGCAAGTCCGTAAAGATTCACTACAGTTACCAACAAATAGCATTTTACTGACCAAGCATAAAAGACGCACAAAAAACCAAACGTTTGACAGTCGAGGTTCTACTGTAAATAAGTCGCATGAAAACTATATCGGCGTTGCCAGCTCCTGAAACCTTATGTAAGACTTCAGAATTTGCGTTTATGATGAAGAACGCAGTACAGGTCAACATATCTATTGATTTTGCTGTAATTATTCTTGAACCATCAAAATACCGGCTTTTTTTTAACGTAGAACGGAATATTTCTGGATCCTATACAATCAAGACGATAGTAAATAATTATGACCGCCGTATCTGCCCTGGTGGTGGTCAATATGACAACGTAAGAAAAGATGTCATTCCATTATAATTAGTTGTTTACTACCTCTATGTTCAGTTGTTACTTTGAGAAGTCAACATACGCAGGCGTATAAATGTGCGGTCGTACCGCTCAGTTCTTGATGTATGAACAACGACCGCCTTACGCTGCGTTTCTATCAGAGGCGTGCTAAGAAAAAGTGCGCAGCGAGGATGTGTAGCGAGCTCTTTTCGGAGTTTTCTTTTTGCTCATCTACATCAACAGCACACGTCCCTATAGACCGCATCGCTCGGAACGCATTTCTAACACACATCTCTCGAAACACATTAATAGCACACCTTCCTCGCCAACATGACTAGTTTTGTATGCACAGAAACTTCGCTCTGATAAGCCATTTCCACCAGAGCTATGCTGAAAGAGGCGAGGTAATTCAAGTGATTTTATTGGCTCTTCCTCTAAACACATCCTCGTACATCTCTGGTGGAAGCGCAACCTTAGGATGAGATGCTGCGGTCGCGCGGGTGCATCTGATAGGATCGGTGAACGGCGGAACTATAGAGGATAGCTCAGAGGAGCAGACTCCGTTTTATTATCGGCAGAAGAGTGACAGGTCGCCAACCACATCTCGGTGAGGAAGTGGCTAGAGGTGGATCTTCAAGGCCGGGCCACCAAACAGTTGAATTGCCCTTTTCTGGATGGCTTCAAGTATGGATAGGGTAGTAGGTGCAACAGCTCCCCAGACATGAGAGCCATACTCCAGGCCAGGTCTCATCGGGGCTTTATACAGCATGAGGAGGTTAAATGGTTAGAAGTATCTACTGGCTCTGAATAGGTACCAAAAGTTTCTACCAGCAGCTGTTTCAACTGATACGTGTCAGATCAGATTTTCTGTAATTTTGACTGCTAAGAATGAGTGACTCCTTGGCAAGGTCTGATTGTCCATTAGAACCGGGCGCTGGCTTGGCCACCTCTTATTTGATAGCATACAATGCTGGGTCTTGGAAGCATTAAATTTGACCATATTTTTGAGCCCCCAAGTGGTAAGGGTCTCTAGATCCTTTGAAAGAGAAGCGGCTGCAGCCGGCATTTTGTATTCCAGTTCTACCACAGAGATGGGTCCATTGCTCATGATGCCTGCACGCCTGCAAGTACTGTCAACCACAAAACTGTGGATTGGGTTTGTAGTGCTAGAGAGTAGATCATTGGTGTGAAGCGGAAACAATGTTGGAACCAATACCGATCCCTGTGGAAAGCCAACATTGATATTACAGATGGAAGAGGAAAAGCCGTCTACCACGACAAAGATTTTTCGACCTGAGAGGAAGTCTGCGAGCCAACCGCAAAGCTTAGCAGTGAGGCTAATGAGTTTGCTCCACACATGATTGTGTGACGAAAGCTAGGAGATCTCAAGTTGATCTTTGATGTCGGGATTTATGTTGTCTGACATTGATTAAGTGAGGGAACTCAAGGTATTTGGAGAGCGTTTGGTTGCCGTACCTCTCAATAACTTTACTGATCACAGAGAATAGGCCTATAGTTGGTTGGAACATCTTTGCCGTTTCTCGATAGTCACCCCTTGTAACTTCAATGAAGTTAAAAAATGTATGATATGGGTGACAGCGATTGACAGCTATAGAAGGAAGCTGCGTTTATTTTTTGCGTACTAATTTCGTAAGTCGGTGATTCTAGGCTTTTACCAAAACAGTGATCTAAGATCAGTTCGAGATGAGTATAATATTGATGTACTGCTATAGAAACAAATATAACCTACAATGCCTATACACCTTTAGATAAACTTTTTCTTGCCCTGCAAACTAAGGGTCTACAACTACGACGGAAGAAAATTTTGATTTTTTTACATGCTTTCGATTGAGGGATGACATGGTAGTCGGTCGGAGTGAATAAGGAGATGGAAGCTGAAGTAATTCGAACCCAAAATCATGAATTGTTTGATTACCAATATGCGATTATGTGTCTTTCTATCTTCACTGCTTAATTTTTTCAGTAGTCCCAGTTATTATTGTACCTTTACCCACATAATCACTCATGATTACTACACGCCAATACCCAAACATGAACATAAAAACGCTTCAATTTTGTCCTCAGTTATTTTTCAGGACCGTGATCATTTTCATTACTTATCAAGATATATTTTCAGCATTATATTGCTTCGCTAGCATCACAGAATACAAAAAATAAATATTCTTAGGTTACGGCATAGGAGAAAATCTTCAAAAATTCCAAGGTTTTTGGAAATTCTCAGAATTTTCGAGGCTCGTGAGAACTTTGGTATTTGAGAGTAGCAGCCATTCTCAAGTTACTTGCAATTATTGATATGTGAAATTAATGCGATGTATGTGTCATAATAATTATGCGAATACCCTCACACAAGGTGTTGCCTTCGAGGGTGGCAATATTTGTAATAGCTATTACGAATAAATGAAATTAAAATATATTTCAATTTAGCTGAACAGCCATATAAAGAAAACAAGTTTTTGTTTGTTCGTTTTGTTGATTTGACTTCCTAAAGCATCGCATAGATAGATCTCTTTCAATCTTCAATTTATTCCGAACTTTACGTACTTATAAAAAATTCTTCACCATTTTTTCTCCTAACCTTTCTTCCTTACTCCTCTGTCTTTGACGTTTTCTGTTGCCTGGGTACCCAGACCTAACAGACTTACGAACTGAATTACGGCACAAGAGCTGAGCTTTCACGGATTGCATTTGACGACTTCACTTGCCTTGGTGAAATTCAAGGATAATATTAAAGCTAATGCTGAAACTAATCAATCGGTTTTAACATATCCGATATGTTTTATACATATGTCTGAGATTGCGATAATTCTCCACCAACTCCAAGTTCTCAAAATAAAATTAAACATGTAGCGCCCTCAGTTGAACTTCAATTACATCTAGAAAAACTTTTAGACGCTAAAAAGTTCTTCTAAAAAGATAAAACCCTTTTTCTTCTCTCCAAGCTGTGAGACTTAATTTCAGATGCCGGAGGCGACTCCTTTGATAATCCGTAATTAGCATTGCTAGCACAGACGGGATCAGCGATTGGAGTGGATTATCCTGGAAGGACGAAGCTCTCCGTGAACTGGATCTTTTACTTGAACAAATTCAGTTAAGACTTTTCCTGCAGTTGTTCTTCCGCAGTGAAGTAAGAATTCTATCATTGTCAGTGAGAAGGTTAACGGAAAGTCGTTAGATGTTGGCGATATAGGGGCATCTTAAAATTAGGCCTGCCACGTATTGTAATACTTCAATATATTGATTATACGGGGTGGTCCATTTAACTTGAGACAGCCGAATATCGCGAGAACGGTGATTTGTTGAATGAAAAAAGTTAAACAAAACTGACTGGATGCATTGGAAGAAAGGAAAAGATGAGATTCGTTTTTGACATTGACAGAGTTTTCAAGGTCAACTATGTTTTTCAAATAGGAACATATATTTTTCACCGCAGAGTCATATTCTAAAAAAAACAAATAACTTTGGTTCACGAATTTTTTTCATTCGATTGCAACTCGGCTGCCCCAAGGAAAAACACAGTATATGCATTTTTTTCATATATTGAGGTTTTGACGAGTTTGGTCATACTGGGCCATGATCTATTTATTTAAACAGTTAAAAATTCAATATATACCGGATTAACGGAGATTTTGACTGACAAAACCCAGTATCTACAGAACGACAATAATTATCAAAATCCCAAAACACACTATCTGCGTGCCAGCTAGATATTAAAACACAGTAAATGCACCAATCAGGTATCATCATTTTGTCACTGCCATTGTAGATACTGTCTTGACATTTGTTTTAGTAGGGTTTTAGTTTGTTGTGGCGGCTTAAGCGGTATTGTTGTGCCATTCTTATTTTTCGTTTTTGAGAAGCTAACTTGGACAAATAAGACAATTAAAGGTGCCTACCGCGGTATAAATGCAGAGAAAAAAATCTACTACAATCAGGGATCTAGTACCTAAAATGAATTAATTATCGTGCGTTTTGGCTAAATCTTCTTGAAAGTGAGCAATCGCGTGATCTGAGTACTCAAGTAGAATAGAAATCAGGCTAGCCAGCGTTAGAACTTATTTTTTGTTAACTTTTAGTTTAGAACTTGTTGTTTCATAATAAATGTATTTTATCAAAAACTTTTTTAACACACTGTTACTCTCGTCACCAGTCTTTATTCTCTGCACCATTATTAAAATTATTATAAAGGTGATTATACGTTTTGTAAGTGCCTGTGAGATTACCTATGCAATAAATGTTTATTTAGAATAAACAGTTGGTATTTTACTGTGTTGATGCTGTTATTAACTTTCCATGAATGCATACATGTGGTATAGTAAAAACACAGTGTGTAGTTACTGTCTTCGTTGATTAAATTATCTAAAGCATTATCAAGATCAAAACACAGTATATGCCTTCCTTCCTAAAAACTTTATTTCTCAGCACTCTTTGCAGCCCATTCATATTAGTACTCTAATATAACTAAATCAAGGTATTACTCTTTCATTTCACTTAAATTAATATAAGTATAGGCTTAATTGTGATCGTTATAAGGAAGGAACTTTCACACCCAATTTCTCAGAATATATTTTTTCATATACTGTGTTTTTCCTTGGGACAGCCGAACTTAGCAGATACAAACTAAAGCTGTTCTTTTTCGACATGTTTCAGTAACGCAACGGTTCAGTTAACAAGTTTTTCTCCTAACAACACCGTATGGTGCAGAATTATTGGGGATAAGATGATCGGTCCATATCTTATTGGAGGAACATTGGATAGGCAAACATGTCGAGACCTTCTACGACCCCACTTACATGAGCTAATAGACGATGTGCCACGTCAAGGAAGGGCCAGGATGTGGTTTCAACATGATAGCTGTCCTGATTATTATGCCAGAATTTCTCGGGAAGTGCTGGATTGGGAATATCCTAATCGATGGGTCGGAAGATGCGGTCCCGTTGCGTGGCCAGCTAGTCACCAGACTCAACACCTCTCGATTTCTTTTCATGGGGCCATCTCAAGAAGTTCCCGCCATACCTGGAAGTGTGATGGAACGTATCAGAAGTGCTTGTAGAGCAATCAATAGAGAAATGCTCCTTGGCTGTCATGAAAACGAATTGATAAATGTATTTAAGTTGACGGTCATCATTCCGAACATCTGTTATAACAAGTGTAAAAGTCTTTTCCCTATGATAATAATTTTATTTACCTATCTTTTTTTTAGTTGTTGGAAAATTTATTGAAAGAACAAATGTTTTATTTTTTACCTTTAAGGAGCCTGGATATACACAGTTATACATATGTATTTGCTATGATAAAACACGGATTCCCATTTTGAACAGAACTCACTTGTTTTCGAAACTATATACACAGTATTTCAGAAGGTTATAGTTAAGACCTCAATGAATGACAACTATTTGCGATTTTCTCAACAAAGTTTCTTAATGTGCAAAAAAACTCGCAATGCAAAGTCATACATTCTTCAAATTTCTGTTTTTTAACAACCAAATACGACATCAGAAAAGGCCAAATAGGTGACAAACCGCAAGCTTTCATCTTCAGTTTGCTTTTTGAATCATTATTGTAAGTTTAAGTCAGGAGCTTGGAAATGCGAAATTCATTTAAATGGTGACCTTTGGACCTTACCTTTGGATTTTTGGACTATCTCCTTTCATCTTAGACACACACACTGGAGAAAGGGAACAGGTGGCTACGCCTCCTCGCTAACACGGGAATACGTCTTTTCTTGGATTCTCAATTTCACGCGCTATACTCTCGACCACTAAGTTCCAGTAGAATTTCAAAATTTTGTATGCAAAAGTTCTTTCTCGTAGAATAAGATTCTGTAACAAAAGAGATACATTCGTATTGCAAAAACAAACTTGACCTTGAAAAAACCTTGAAAAAGGTGTCAACGTCAAAACTAAAAGTCATGGTTACCTCTCTCCCATTCTACCTAATAACCTTTATTTGAACTTTTACTTCAAAAGCTCATCGTTCTCGCGATATTCGGCTGTCTCAAGTTAATTGGACCATTCTGTATAAGCATATAATTAGTGTTATTCAATTTTGTCACATTTTGTATAATTGAGGTTTTGAATAAAATTTTTTTTTGTCATAAATGGAAAGATCATACATAAGTTTTATAACAAAGCTGTTTTTGTTTTCCTTTTTTGCGCAATAATTCAAAAGTTATATCAAAATAAAGATTGGTTTTTTAATGGAGTACCGAAAACACGCCGACGGCTCCCGAACCCGTGTGACATCACTATGGCGGTAAGGATGCTCCTTTGACCAACGACGTCCTACTCCGATACTAGATTCTAGATTCCCAGTCAATCGCAAAAGTACGTACTGCTAAACTGGTAACTAATGTATATTTGTTGCAACACAGTCGATGAATGAAGTTTGCAGATCGAGACGAAGTCTACGACCGAAGTAAATATGTTTTTGAATGTTTGAAGTCAGATTACAGATTCCAATAAGTAAGTACCTAATCAAATATGTTTCGTTGAAAAGATCTCCTCAATCGAAGGATAGCCCAGTGGTTAGAGAGTTCGATAGTGGATCTCAGGGCCTTTGGGGTCTTTGGATCGAAACCCAGGCCTTCCAACTTTTATTTTATTTTCTTTTATCAAAAAATTTATTGATGTGCTTTTTGCACTTGTTACGCATACTTTTTGTACGATCAACATAAATATGTGTTTGAATCAAATTTTGTTAGACATATTACTTGCACTGCACAATGCCTGTTAAATTTTTATGAAAATTTAATATTGTTAAGCTTCATTGCCCAAAGTTAAATGATAAACAGAATGTGATTACGAGTTTGAGTTACTTTTTTTACATTAAAAAACTTAAAAATGAATGAATTGAATGGATGAAGAGACTTTGTTTTATTAGCCAACTACTACATTTAAAAAAAAAATAATGGCGATTGATATTGACGGACAAACCTCATTTCCTCTGATTTTTTGAATTGTCTACCGCCTCCTGTACTTAGTTTTTGTACTGTGCAGTGCAAGTAATATGTCTAACAAAATTTGATTCAAATACATATTTATGTTGATCGTAGAAGAGATGTGCGTAACAAGTGCAAAAAAATAAAAAAAAATTTGGAAGGCCTGGGTTTCGATCCAAAGACCCCAAATATCCTAAGATCCACTATCGGACTCTCTAACCATTGGGCCATTCTTCGATTGAGGAAATATTTTCAACGAAACATATTTGATTAGGTACTTACTTACTGGAGTCTGTAATCTGACTTCAAATTCAAACATTCAAAAACATATTTATTGCGATCGTAGACTTCGTCTCGAGCTGCAAACTTCATTCATCGACTGTGTTGCAACAAATATACATTAGTTACCAGTTTAGCAGTACGCATTTTCGCGATTGGCTGGGAATCTAGAATCTAGTATCGGAGTAGTACGTCGTTGGTCAAAGGAGCATCTTGACTGCCATGGTGACGTCACACGGGTTCGGGAGCCGTCGGCGCCGGCGTGTTTTCGGTACTCGATTGAGGACCGGTTTCTCAATGTCCAGTTAAATATTTATCTGCAAGATAGATAAATTGTTTAAACAATTGAAGGCTAAACTTACGAAGTCACGTAAATCTTATCTGACAGTTGTATCCATAGCAACGCTATCTGGCAGATACCTATCTGACACTTTAACTGGACATTGAGAAACCGGCCGTCAAAAACCCATTTTTATTTTGATATAACTTTTGAATTATTGCGAAAAAGAAACAAAAACAGTTTTGTTATAAACCTTATACAGTGTGGTCCAAAGAGTGTGCGACAAACATTTAGCTTGTGATTCCCAAAAAAATTTTAACCTCAGGTAAATTTCACAAAAATGCTTGAATTTAAATAAAGTTATACAAAATTAATTCAATTTCAATTAGTGTATCAAACAGTTTTACTAAAAAAAAAAAGAAAAATTTTTTGGGAGAGTTATTGCACTTTTTTCAAAAAAAAAATTTTTTTCTCAGAGGAGGCCAAGTTTTGGTATTTAGGCATAACTCTTAATTCTAAACAACTTTTGTTAATAACATTTTGCTGAATTTTTGATAATAAGGGTACTTTACTCTTGTACAATTTTTATATTTTTTGATTCACCCCGTATACTGATGAACTTGGAACCATTCTAAGTGCATCTAAATTAGTTATCGGACATGCACCAACTTTTGGCAATATTGGATTTTTGATTGTGCAGCTAATAAAAAAAAATCCCATTTGTTGCACACTCTTTGGACCACACTGTATATGATCTTTCCATTTATCTCAAAAAAAGTACTTCTTTCTTAATTCAAAACCTCAATTTTTGCTTTAGTTTTTGGAATTACCATAAAAAATAATCATGACCGATTATCTGGGTGGAATAATATTACATATTTGATTAACTTAACTCCTTTACTTTTCAAAAAAGATATCCACAATCCACGTAATGGAATGGTAAAAGTCAAAGCATGCTATCCATATTTTTCTTTTATCTCGCCAGCCATTTATTCCCTAAACGAACATTTTCCATTTATGTATACAAGCTGGAAAGTGAGATTTTTCGTGTACGCGATGTGAATATACATGTCTGTATAGCAGACTTTGCCGATCATGAAAAGTGAAAGCTTGTCGCCTATGGACCCGACTGGCTCGACACAGAGATTCTTTGCGGAAGTAACTACTGCCTACATTTTCTATTTTCACGAGATCAATAATATACTTTGAAGACAAGACCTATACAAGGTGTTCCATAAGTCGGGACTTTTTTTTCATACAGCGGATACTACTCGCCAAAATGGGTGTTTTTTCCCAGTAACGTATAAACGAATTATTTAGAGAAAACAAGATTGTGACCATTAAAGAAATCCTCAGTTCTAAGTCCGTCCTGGACAATGGCTCACCATGTCATAATATCGCAACAAACAAGGCAGCGCTAGCGGTGCCGAAGCCGGTGAGAAAACACTAAAACAGGCAGTTGGTCATACGTCGCGTTGCTGTGGCGTAGTGTACGAGAGTGCTTAACTTGCTACATCTGACGATCGGATTTTAAAAACAACAGCAATGGCGCACGCTTATAACAATAATGGACTGGTGGACATGATTTTAATGTACGGTGAGTGTGGTCAAAATACCACTGCGGCTTCGCGAATGTATGCCGATCGTTTCTCTAACCGTACTCACCCTGCACCTCGTCGATTTCTCTCGCTCGTGCAAAGAGAGAGACACAGGATGTCTGAATCCACATCGTGGTGGACATGCTGGAAGACCTAGACAACCTCGTATGGTCCAAATTGAAGAAGACATCGCAAATCGTACTTTTACCTGTAAGACGCCTGCGAGAGGACCGCACTTACAACTTCGTAGCTACTTGCTTGAATTTTTTTTACTGTTTTGCTACTGGTTCACCATGTATTAACTTTGCCATTTCAAGGGCCGTTGCTTCTAAAGAGGAAAGTCTCAGCTTTTACACCCTGTATTATTATGAGAAAAATGGTTTACACCATTTTTTTAGACGACTGCTTAGGGAGGCATGAGAAAAGGTTTTTCTAAACTTTATGGAATCCCTTTTCTGAACGATTGCTTTTGAGTTTTTAAATTTTTGATTTTTAAGTTTTGTAGCTTTTAAATCTTTTCCGAATTTTCGCAATTTTTGAAATTCTCTACATATATTTTCTAAATTTTAGGAATCTTGATACTATTATTTGCTTATAATGCTGTACATTAGGTGAAACGTTGTGTCAATGATAATAAGTTTTTGTTGTAGGATAGGTAGTAGTCCTATTGTGACCCTTCTGCATCCACCATTCACCTGAGAAACCCTCAAAATTGAGTGTTCAGCCATGCCAACCTAGTCTTGATTCTGTTCAGAGAGATTGCCCATTACTACTACTACTACTACACAACTAGATTCTACAAAAAAAAATGCTGTAAGAATATTTTTTAAACTTTTCAATACCTATACATGTACTTTTAATGCACATGCATAGTGCATGAAAGTCCAATGTAGAGGCAGAAACATAAACAAACCTTATACTTTCATTATGTATTGTTATTAGTTCAATTTCTGTAGTTACAATGACAATACTTGGCAAAATCGATTACTGTGATTGTCATTTCTTTGTTGTTGAATGACATGTCTAAAATTACAAAGAAATCAAGGTTATACAATTTTGTAGGTGGTTTGTTCCGCTTACACACAGAAAAACTATCGTTTTGTCAAAGACTTACTTACTTATTCCTCAAATACAGCGATGTTTTATCCAATGGGAAGTGTATAGTTGGTAACGAATTATATCGTATTGTCGATTCAACTACAAGATGTCATTGGATTCGAATGAATGATTCAATCGCAGCCTGTCGTTGAATCGAATCTGTATTTGGTAATTGATTCTAAACTACTTTCTTTTCCTTGGACCAACAGATTTTATTGCGAGGACAGCTGATCTATTCGTTTGGCTGTTTAATGATATAAGAATTAGACATAAGCCTGCACCAGTTGTTGCATTTTTACCTGAAACATAACTGTCTGACTAGTCTAAATACCTACATTCAGATGTGGGTGTTAGCTCTTCTAAGCCCCAATTTCTTAGTAGGTCCTCCACTTAATATATAACTGGACACACTTAAATCACAATGGCTGATGCAAAAAGCAAAAACACGAGATGACAAAACACGGCTAACACCGAAACAACAGAACGAAATACAACGAAACAACCTCGTCCATGTTGGCGGGTTGGCGCCGATAATAACACTACAACAACAAGTGTTATCAGTAGCCAGAAGATAAGTAACACTGCAAAATGTTTCACTCGATCAGGTAATCAGGCACAACCAGCACCAGCACACACACGCTAACTACGACTAAGGACACGAACGGCGGAATGGCTATAAATCAGCAATGGCAGCACTAGTTGTCCTTCGCGCAGGCGTAAACTACTAGATGTATATGATACTTACACGAACATCTTATGTATATTCACAGATGCTTATACCTACGTGAATATAAATCGAATATTACATACATTAGTGTATATCATTTTTCGTATATACATTCAACGTCCTATGAATATTCAAAATAAATATGTTCAAACTGGAATATCTAATGTACATTCTGTAGATGTACATATCCATATAGTGTTATGTGGGGTGGTCCCAAAATCGATACTTTTCGATTTCACCCTATATATCAAAAACCAAGAGGGTCATGCTAATTTTGTTGTCGACATCTTTAGCTTCAAAGAAAAGTAGCAGCATTATCGCGAAAACTGCAATTCTCTATCTTCAAGAATAACCGAGATACCCCACAAAAGTGCCCAAAATGGGATACCCTGTACATACTGATGATCTCACGTATTCCCATCTCTCATTCCATCCAGCTCTGAAAATCGCCATTCTGTTCTACACGCGGCACTTTATCGTAGATTGACATTTAGTAATCGCGCGGCCCAAATCAGCCAATTATCATCTTTCTCACGCTTCAAATCCTGCAGGAGCAATTACTGAGGTGTCGGTGTTGGAGTATTTCAACGAAAATACGCTTTTCCCTGCTAAAAACCCCCACCCTTTAGTCATGTTCCAGTAAAGATAGGCTACCTTTCCTAAGTAAGGAAGTACAAGTATGTATATGGTTTCGCAAACTTGCCCGACAGAGAGTATGGTTAGTATGTTTAGGCCCGATTTTATCAGCACAGGCATTTTAACAAAGGTTTTGACCAATGAGAGCAGCCTATTCAAGAACATGCATTTGTCAAAGCTATCTGAACATTATTGATTTCACTTGAAGTTTACCTCAAAGAGGTGAAAAATGACATGCTTCATATACAATCGGCCATTATGAACCATCTAGTATCTTTTCAACTCAAATTTTCCATCCTATATGGGTCAAAGTTGCATTTTCTTGTTTAACAAAGAGTTTAGCAATTGCTAATCTGAATCAATCAGATTCCACAAAATCATTCCATTTGATCACTGGATTGTTGGTCTATCAAATGATTATAAGGAATACAAGGAATTTAAATTTCTGCATTATTTTGATAAAACAATAATTCAATATCGATAATAATTATAAATAACTGAAATACCCCTTTATCTTATAGTAAAAAGGGGTATAACTAACATTTTGTTGCATTTCACAAAGCTAAACACACGATTTCTCAATCTGTTTCCCAAGTGTGCATTGCTGGTTGCCTATCCAGCGTATCCTCCTTAACGGGAAAGATCGCGGGCTGGCAAAAGTATAACCTTATTTTTTGAAAACCAGAAACCTAGTCAGAAAGCGAATCAGGTGCTTTATATACTTTTCAAAGAAAGGGGGGAACTAGCAGGGGGGATTTTCACCCATATGCATGCCTTACAATTTGTTTCTGCGTTACGATATCTTTTACCCAGTGCCGCCATGCTGCATCTTTACATCCTTTGTGTCTATTTCAGTAGATGGAAGTTTCTTCATAACATAAATGTACGTATTTGTCTATAATCAATCTGACTGCCTGAGGTGGGATTATTAATTATTATTAATTATGGTGGATGTGATTAATACTACTTTTATGATTCCGTCACAAACTTTCGCAGTTTGCAAATAGTAATTGTACAATAACTATAAGGTAAACATGGAAAATCTGTCATTAATTTGCAAATCAATCGCTTTGTTTTGATATTCTGCTAGGATTTTGATACACGAATTCTAAAATATTTTTTGATTGATACGTTAAGACTCAATCTGGAGTATTTTCAGTTATCACTGGCCGAACAGCTGTTCGCTGATGACACGACTGACAGTTTAACGTATCGGGTAACAGGGTATACTTTACACTTTTGAATAACCCATATAGTGATAGAATCGGTCAACACCAAAAAGACGTTTAATGACAAACTTGACTATACCCTCACTGGACTACCTTTGACCGAGATACACTCCATCGCCCTCCACCTCCCGTCCTCTAATAACGCCTCATGAAATTGGCCTCGTAAACTTTCGGTATGCATGAAATTACGACCCCCATTGTCGCACGAGGGAATAAATTGTATTTTGTGTTGCGGTTTTGCTGGAATGTGACTGTGCCGCACTTCGCGAGATGCGAGCAGCAAACTACGCTCTAACACGGCCAGAGGAAGTAAACAGTTGACACCTCACAAGTTTTGTCACTGGCAAAACATGACGCACCATCTCATGAGGGTTCTACACGACGAAGCTTTGCAGATCTCATCACAAAAGCTGGAAATAACCCAACAACGGTGGCTGGAGGAATAGACGGAGAGCTTGATAGAGAGCAGGGAACATATCTTGGTTCACCTGAAGACCTAAAATTCAAAATCTCTCCATAAAGCCACGAAGCAATATTTTTAGGCCCAACTTTATCAACATGCATATTTTAACAAAGGCTTTGACAAAGCTTTTCTATTGGATGTTATTTAGCAAAAGCTTTCTATTGGATATTGAGGGCTATGTTAATAAGTTTCATCCAATAGTATTTCATCAATATTGAAAATAAAACGTCAAAGCTGATGACACTTTTGTCAAAAATATTTTAGAATTTCATGGTGATTCATGGATCAAAATCATAGCATTTACATTACAATTATGTATAATTACTAATTGCAAACTGCGATAGTTTGTGTCATAATCATAAAAGTAGTATCAATCACAGCAACTACCTTATTTAATAATTACAAATTCCACCTCCGTTAGTCAGATGTATTATAGACAAATACATACTTTTATGAAGAATCTTCCATTTACTGGATGCATTTTTGATATAGTGTAGTGAGCAACTAGTCACTGTCAAAACCGATACCAAATTTAGAAATAGCCAAAGTGATCAAGACGTCTAGTGGTGGAATTTAGAACCCAATGTTGTATGTGTGCCCATGGTAACCAGATTCTTTTAGCATGCATGTGTACCAACTCAGAGAGAATGAAATCAAACACAGAAATGTTATGATATGGTTTTTTTATTATTATTTGTTTCTTAACATTTGTTTTGTATTTATTAATCATGAGTGCTGAGTGTTTGTTACGATTTTATTACTTGATTCTTGTACTTATCAAATCATGAGTGCTTTGTATTTTATATATTTTACTGGTGAAGTATTTATATTGATATGTTGAAATATACGATTCAAAAATGTCTTAATAATAGTGGTAAACTGGCTCTTGTTATTGATATTGTATAATAAAGAAATGGTTATAAACATACACAGTCTAAATGATAAATAATAATAATACATGGTGGGCTAGATTTCCGTTTAACGTCAGGGAGAGAAATATGTACAGAATGTGGAAAAGTGCAAAATATCAGCATATATAAATAAATAAATATAATCAAACATATAAAGGAGTAAATAAAGGGGGTAAATGGGATAGGGTATATAAAATATAAACATAGCATCACAAGTATAGCAGCGTAGCAAGCATAACAGCATAGCAAGCATGGTATCTAAGCGCATAAATAGATCAATAAATAAATATAAACAATAAACAACATATAAAGGAGTAAATAAAGGGGGTAAATGGGATAGGGTATATAAAATATAAACATAGCATCACAAGTATAGCAGCGTAGCAAGCATAACAGCATAGCAAGCATGGTATCTAGGCGCATCAATAGATCAATAAATAAATATAAACAATAAACAACAAAGGGCTGGTTAGAGGAAACCGTATAGTTCGTGAACACGTGAATCAACCCACTTCCAACTTGGGTAAGTGAATAGGCCGTCTCGGCAGTCGCCACGGTTTCCACAACCATGAAATAAATATCGTATATAAATAAAGGGGATCAGTAAAGGTTGAAATAGATACATCTAAATAAGACAGAGCTAACTCTGTTCACCACCGGCCTGCAATACCTCAGGACCTACCTAGAGTAGACGTAAATCAGAGACCCAACACCATTTAAAGTCGTCTTAAAACCCGAATGTATAGTACACATTGTGAAACACTTTAAAATATCGTAGCCAGACCACATTAGTTAATAATACAAACTCAAAAGACAACATACCTGCAAATATTCGTGAAAAAGACTCAAAAACCCTTCTGTTGAAATTTTGGTCTCCCGCTTGTTACGTTTTTCCAAAAACAATCCCCAGTCGTAATTCATAAACAAACTATCAACAAAACTATGGCAACGATTATCACAGCTCACTATTCCAGTGACCAAACACAACAACCAAAAGCATCACAGAACAATATCTTTTTCTGTGAATACGGATTGACAATTTAACACAGAATGAAAGGAAAGGAAGGAAGCATTACAGAACAGTAGTACAGAATAACAGATGGAATATTAATATAGAAAGTCACTCATGGTCTGACAAGTATCAAAATATCTGAATAATATAGAATGTAGTAATAATCAAATACATTAGTTATCTGAACTTCATCAAGTCACTTCATGACTATACACTCATACACTTAGATCTTACATTTTTTATAAAAATCATCCGTCGATGACATCAATGTCAAACTTCGGTCACGTGACCGCTAAAGGTGCGTTCTAACGTCTGGCAGCCAGGAGCGCGTTCCGGATCACCACAATAGACCTTATTATAGAAATATTCAGAGAGGATGTAAAGGTGCAGCATACACATTGTAAGACATGGACAGGAATAAAAATCTCTCCTGCTAGTTGCTCCCTTTATCTCAAAAGTATATGAAGTACCTGATTCACGTTCGACTACACGAGTTATATGACAGGTTTCTTGATTAGGTACATAAAATAAGGTTATACGCCAGCTGGCGAACTTTGCCGTTTAGGATATGCAACCAGTAATGCACATGCACACTTGGGAAATAGCTTGGCTAACAGTTAAATCGTGTGCTTAGCTTTTGAAATGTAACAAAATGCTATGATTACCCATTTCTACTATAAAACAAATATATATTGCATGTATTTATAATTATTATCGATAGTAAACTATTGTTTTATTCAAATAATGCAGTAATTTGAGAATTTCTTGTCATCCTTATCATTTGATAGACGAACAAACGTGTGATCAAATGCACCGCTTCTGTGGAATTGGTTGAGATTAGCAATTGCTAAACTTTTTGTTAAACAAGAAAATGCAATTTTTCACCCAGTTAGGATGGAAAAGCAGTCTGGAAAAGACACTAGATGGTTGACAATGGTCGGCCTAAACGTCGCGAATGACATAGGGATCACTGACAATAGATCCACTGAAAGACTGGACACTCTATGTATGAAAATTTGGCATGGCATTTTTGACTGACATCCGCGCCATCTATTCGGGTTGCGTGTGTCACTACAATGCATTCACGAATCGATTACAGGAAACTGTAGATATTCACGACCTAGGTCAATCTAAAAAGTTTGGTGTAGGCGACCGACGATAGGTGGGGTAGGTTACGAAAAGAGCGGGCTTCTTGAAACACCATATAAGCTTATTCAGCCTCCAGACAACGTGGCAACTTGTCATAACAATTTACCTGTTTTGAAAATGGACTTGATTAAAAAAAAATTAAAGCATTAATTTAAAAAAATGGAATTGATAAGTGGCGTAATAATAAATAAAACTAATATTGTTCACGACACATACTCCATTTTTTTTTTAATTAGTGTTTTAACTTTTCTAATCGGTGCAATTTTCAAAACATGTAATTAATGAGTTAGGTAAATTTTTGTGACAAGCTACCACGTTGTATAGGACATTCAACTGATTATGTAAGAATGGGAATATATTAGATAAGCAGTACTGTAATAAAGCAAAACAAACCCTTTTGTAATTTATTTCAATACGACAATTGCTTAAATAAAATCAGCTACACAAGGTACAAAAACAATTCATATAAAAGTAAAGCATGATTTATTCACTAGAATCACTATTTCATGACAATTACAATCCTTTGATGGCATATAATTTGAAGAGTAAATAATTTGAAGAGTTAAGGAATATTAACTATTCATATTGATGCAGGCAAGATGTCTCTATATTTGTAGGTTTGGGTTGCCAATCTGTTCTAACTAGCGTCTCTGTATACGCTGATCAGATGGGATTTAATGTCTGAAATAAAAAAATGTATTTTTAGGCCATCGGACCTCACCTTCAATGCAATGGTTTGCCAAAGACAGGGAATGCTGCACACCTTTATGGCAGCGTATGTGATTGTGAACAGTAATACAAGTTATATGAGTATGAGTAGTAGTGTTTAGTAATGCATTCAAATGATATATGTATATTTCATGTAGAAATGATCAATCTTGTATTAATTTTGCATTAAAATTCACAGTACAAAAATGAGGTGAGCGGTATAAATCAGGCAAATCACTTACCTTCACGTATCCATATTCTTGCAATTTGGCGCAAAACAACGGCGTAAATATTTAGAACCCATTCCTAAATACATATAGACAACAATAGGCAGACAAAAATCTCAAAAGTAGTGCAAAATTGCAAAAAGACGCCAATCGACAAAAGCGAGCAATGACAATGTCAGTTACGACAATAGGTGTCAAAATGACGTTAGGCGTAACAATTGGGCCACTTCTATTGATGCATCTAGGAATCTGTTTGAAACAGAGTTGGCTGATCAATAGTTCACGCAATCCCGCTAGGTGTGCTAGGTGGCTAGCGCTAACGCCGCTACACAGGGTCGTCATTTGAGTTTCACACCCCTGATAGGGATCTTGCCTCTGCCTTTTGCATTTTGGGTCTTTCTCAGGAAACTTATCAAAAAAGCTTTGCAACAATGGAGGTTCAAAAAATTGATAGAGAGCTTGATATGGAACGGGGAATATGTCTTAGTTCACTTCAAGATCTGAAATTCATAAAGCCATGAAACGAAGCCTTATTTGACAACGTATCAAGTGACATAGGAGCCTTGACTCGGATGCTTGCATTTTGTAAGTAAACGAAAGAAATTACCATATCCGCACATTTGGCCATATGAAATAGGTTTTGTGGATATTCCTTATAACGTGTTGATAGGATAATTTGATCTTGAGTGCATTTCGCCATGGTCAATGCAGTCATAAAGCACAACTCTTGTCAAATGTCACCTTAAAACCTATTTAAACCTCCATGAAGCATAGGCTGCTGAAATGTTTCTTGGAAGGGAACGTATCTTGGTTCACCCGAAGATCTAAAATTCAAAATCTCTTCATAAGGCCATGAAGCGATATTTGTCAACGTATCAAGTGACAGGAGCCACGATTCTGCTCCTTGGATTTTGTAAGTAAACGAAAAAAGTTACATTATCCGCAGATCTGTATGTTTGCGAGAAAAACCTTTTTGTTAAAAATGTAAAGCCACAGATTCACTCTGGCCATTCCCAGTATCGAGAAGTGGAAAAGAGGGGAGATTCAGTTTTCCGGAGAGACATTGGTGTAAGTAAAATCGAGGAGTACAGGAGGGTTACTTTCCCGGTAATACTCCCTGCATCATGTAAAGAGCGGTTGAGAAAGGGCCCGGATCAGAAGGTTTACATCTGCTCTGACAGTCAGTAGGCATTGAAAGCCACCTGCGGGCCCAGAACCAGATCACCCCTGATTTGGGAGTGGGCGGAGAAGCTACAAGCGCTGGCGAGTCTGAAGGAAGTTACCTTGATGTGGATCCCGGGTCATATGGGGGTGCCTGGTGCTGAGAAGGCTGACAGGCTGACCAGACTCGGCACCGAAGGACAGCTTGTTGGCCTTGTAGGATTAAGTAAGCAGCAGGTAACGTGAGGTCTCAATAAGTGGGTGAACGATACCATAGATGAACAGTGGAGGAAAGTGAGGGATGCAGATTTTGTAGCAGGGCTCTACACATTTAAATCAGCACGGCTACTGAACTAAGGCGGATGGGTAATCAAAAACCTCGGCGATATTCTGATGGGGAGCTGCAGGCTCAGGCGGCATCTGTCACTATTAGAAATTGAAAAAGACTCCCTCCTGTATGGGCTGTAGAGAAGCCGATGAAACGGCCTACCACCTCCTTGCGGAATGTGAGTTGCTAGACGGGTTCAGATATGAGATCTTTGGATCTGATAGACTTCAGCCAGAGGAATTACCCTCCCTGAGCTGAGCCGAAATTCTCGCCTTTGTTAAAAGGTTGGAAAGGTGTGGGTGTGGTGGTTGAGGGGTGACATTCGGAGATGGCCTGCTTGGGCCTACTTGTCAAGTGCGGTCAACTCACAGCTACTACTACTACAATACCGTTAATATCTACGATATATAATACGCAGTTATTTCAATGACAGGACCATATCTATTTCTAAAGTAGATATGCCAATCTCTATCGGGGTTCCACAAGGGTCGACACTAGGGCTAACCTCTCGGCCAACCCTCTATATTGAAGCTACTGCTACCCGATAGCATTAGAACGATAGGCTTCATGACAGTCAAGGATGAGGTATCCCTCTCATACAAAGTGAACCGGGCCTTGCAAAAGATTGACGACTGGATCATCAACAAAGTCTAGATAATGAGGATCATTACGTAGATTTTACTCCAGAAAACTAGGTACGAATATATAGGATGAAGAGGAAGGTCGTGAATTTTCAGCTTAGAGGCAAAATGATAATCCCCAGTGAGTCAGTGAGGTACTTGGAGTCTATATAGACAACAAGAGGTGCTTTTTAAACCACATTAAAAAGTCAACCCAGAAGGCAGAAGCTAGAGCAGCAATGTTCCCTAGGCTAATGCCGAATATTAAGGGTCTTAGTACTAGAAAAAGAGGCTCCTGAACGGAATCGTCCAGTCGATTGTCCTTTACGGAGCGCCAGTTTGGCACAGGGCACTCAAAAGGAAAAAAACGTCAGCAGCAGCTGGACAGGCTGCAAATGAAGTCACTACTGACGGTAGCCAGTGCCTACCGCACAGTATCCAGTAAAGCCTTGTAAGTTGTGACAGGGATACCAACCTTGCATCTGCTAGCTGAAGAGAGAAGAGACGTCTGCGTCTCACAAGGAGACACAGAGATGAGGCGGCAATACTGCAGACAACGGACCATAGAGAAGTGGCAGCAGATATGGTCTCAAACAACATATGTTGCGCAGTGGACGAAAAGTTTGATATCATCAGTAGGAAAATGGGTAAACTGCGGGCACAGGACTACCTGCTATTTCCTGGCGCAGACTCTAACGGCAGATGGCCCGTTCCGCGTATATTGGAAAAGGGTAGGAAGAGCTGTAGACGATAAGTGCCGCCATTGTGGACAGATCGACATGACGGAACATACGCTCTTTGATGATCTCTTATAAAGTCTATGAGAAGAACATTCGCTGCATGGTAAGGAAAACTCTGAGCGCCAAATAAATCGAAGAAGGTAGAAGCTATAACTAAACCACAAAATCAACGAGCTCAGACCAGCCCTACACTTATGTTGTTATGTCATTCGACGAAGGTTCTGTGAGTGGTAGGAGGGCTTGGAGTTAAAAAAAACAGAGAAAGAGTTTTAGCCGGTCGGGCTGTGGTGGCATGACGGATAGACGCGTTTGTGTCCATTGGACATGTGATCAGAGGACTCAAGCTGGTTCAACGTCGGGCGGGCAGACTCTCTCTCATACTGTCCTTGTGGCTAAGCCGAATTCCTAAACCGTCTATAATGAAAATACTTTTACACCGTTAGGTTGAGCAGTGCATTTTCTACAAGGAACATTAGGATGACATCACTAATGCGACCAAAATGTCGCTGGTTCAGTCTCTTGCGTTCTCCATGACTTCGTATGGGCAGATCGAGCTTACATAGATGCTTTTGGAATGTGGACGCGGAGGAGAATGCTGAGAGTTCCTTATACCGACCATCGAACTAACATTTCCATAAAGGATGACCTCGGTATTCCAAAGAGATTATCCTCCATTGTGTCGACGAAAGGATGCTTACATCCTTCGGACATATTCACAGAAGCGATAATATGGAGAAACTTGTAGTTCAGGGTCATGTCCCGTGTGGGCGGCTCTGTGTCCGTTACCCTACACGCTGGGTGGATAGGACGAAACAGTTGCTGGATATGGGTCTCAAGAGCGCCACTGAACTGACGGTAAATCGCGGACAATGGCGAGCTACACACAGAGAAATCTGTCGTTCTGTCAAAGACTTACGCTTGGATTCAATGGGACGTTACACTCAGCATTCCTCAAATACAGCGATGTTTTATCCAATGGGAAGTGTATAGTTGGTAACGAATTATATCGTATTGCCGATTCAACTACAAGATGTCATTGGATTCCAATGAATAATTCAATCGCAGCCTGTCGTTGAATCGAATCTGTGTTTGGTAATTGATTCTAAACTACTTTCTTTTCCTTGGACCAACAGATTTTATGGCGAGGACAGCTGATTGATTCGTTTGGATGTTTAATTATGTGATTTTGTATGAAGTTATAAGGAGCATGATATAAGAATTAGACATAAGCCTGCACCAGTTGTTGCATTATTACCTGAAATATAACTGTCTGACTAATCTAAATACCTACATTCAAATGTGGGTGTTAGCTCCTCTAAGTCCCAATTTCTCAGTAGGTCCTCCATTTATTATATAACTGGACACATTTAAATCACACAATTGCTGATGCAATTCGCAAAGCCACGAGATGACACAACACGGCTAACACCGAAACAACACAATGTAACAACCTCGTCCATGTTGGCGGGTTCGCGGCGATAGCAACACTGAGATGATCCCCCTGTTCTTTATTTTTACGTTCCCTGAATCGGGATTATTTTGAATTTATTGGCGTACCTGTGATTACTTCGAATATAAGGATTGAATTCTTTCAATGACATGGATTTGAAACAACTGTGAATATATTTGAAGCGATGGAAAAACATCCATATACTAACAATTAATTGGAAACGCAACAGTATTTTTTCTGTGTACAGTTTTCCAAACTATTGATAATATTCGTGTCGGCAATACTCTATCTCCGACTTAATGCATTTTACGAGTTCACAACATGTCTGTTATGACATTGTGACTATGATGATGAGTAGGAAATTATGAAATCTTAAAATTAGGGATGAGAGTTCTAAAATCAAAATTGAGAGCGAAACTTAGAGAGACCTTTCAAAAACTGGTGATCTACAATTAGCCGCTGCCGTTGCGTGGGAATCTGACTTCACCTATTTGAGTGGAATCTACGAAAGTAAATCAAGCAAGCTACGTCCCATATGCTATCGATGTAGCGTCTATGCAATATGCATGTGTGCATCTCCCCGGCTGTCAATCACGTCTCGGCCGGTCGCTGCAAGGACGTGGACGCGACAAACCGACAAACCGGACAGAGGGAACACTAAATATCGGTGTCGCAGCCACCGCTGGACCATCAAGTTGGCGGTGATTTGCATGGGAAGATGGTCGTGATGAGACCGCTAAAGCGGCGGACGAATGCGCAACGTCATCCTACGTCAACGCCATGCTGCACATACTTGCGATGCGATTTGACCAGAGACTCTTTTTGCATAATCAATACTGATTGACAAGGAAAGGTAGAGCTTTGGATGAATCTCTTCTACTGTTGTCCTGATTACGCAGCACGAATTTCGCGGTTCAAGTTCATGTTACGTCAACAAGCTGCTGGAAATAACATCTAATTCAATCTACAGCTTCGCAGATATCATTCATGGAACCAGGCAAGCTACTATCATCCCACGTATGTCGGCGACAGTAACATGCCTCACAAATCAACGTAGATATCAAAACAATTTCGAGTGAGGGGATTAGTAAATAAAGTACAGTTTAACGTACAGAAAACTCAGGCAACAACACTGACAAAGAATAGAGGGTCGCCCAATAGTCGAGTCACCTTACGTCAAGCTTTTGGGGATCAACATCAATAATAACATGTTGCTGCTGCTGCTGATAATACGTTATTCATTTTATTATTCCCACAATAAAATGTGATGTTTCGGTTTCGGCCGAAACTGAGACGAAAGCCGAAATTCGGTTTCGGTTTCGGCCGTAAAAGGTAGTTTCGGTCGGACACTATTTTATTCCTCTGTTACTCATTCACCGTACAATTAGATTTGTCATTTCAAAGGCAATTGCTTTTGAAGAGAAAAGTCTCACCTTTAAAAGCATTCTGTATAAACAGGGCGAGTTTTTAGTACCGGCTCGGTTGATAACTCCACTACTGTGGAAGATAGCAAAAAAAGTTGTACATAAAAGTTGTAGCCATGGATATGCTTCTTGCTCAGAAAATATTTTGATTTATACAGGGTGATTCATAACTACGTGGTGATGCAAACATATATTTTTTTAAATGAAATATCCTATATATTATCCCATTTTTAGATTCTACTAATAATTTCTCTACTCACGATATAGGGTATTGTAACGTTATACAGGGTATTTCAAAAGTTATGACCACTTCCAAATCGCTGTCAAACGAGCGTACTGTATATTAAAAAGTAATGAATCAAAAATTATTTTTTACATGGGAAGGTTAGAAATATCCTCTAGGTTAAAAATCAGCTATAAAAAAAGCCCGCGACGCATATTCGTATACAGTGTGATGCAGAATGCAAAATCCAGATTTTTTCCTTTTAAATTTAACCCCCAATATTTTGTTATACCAAGGAATTGCTTTTAATATGCCCTTACTTCTTTGTGTAGCACTTGTTGCACCTCATCTATAAGTTTCCAAGATATTTCGATTTTTCGGTAAGTTTAAAATAAAGCTTCTCTTTGTGTAATGGAATTCATTTATTTGAGAAAGTACTATCGAATTTGTTTTTTATTTAACGAACAACTAAATTATAAGGTCATGGTAGTATTTGATGAAGTCAAAACCCTGAATTATCGAGATAATAAAGTCAAGTATGCTGTAGGCGTGATGCATAATTATCGAGCAGATTTATTAGGTATACTTTGAAAGGTTGACAGTTTTCATAACCAAAAAAATCATATCAAAAATTATTTTTTACATCGCAATATTAGAAGTATCCTCTAGTTTAAAAATCGGCTATAAAAAAAGCCCGAGACGCATATGCAAAAACCAGATTTTTTTTCTTTTAAATGTAACCCTCAATATTTTGTTATACCAAGGAATTTCTTTTAATATGCCCTTTCTTCTTTGTGTAGCACTTGTTGCACCTCGTCCTTAAGTTACCAAGATATTTCGATTTTTCGGTAAGTTTAAAATATATTATATTTGATGAAGTCATAACCCTGAATTATCGAGATAATAAAGTCAAGTATGCTGAGGAAACAATTTTGTAGGCGTGATGCATAATTATTGAGCAGATTTATTAGGTATGCTTTGAAAAGCTGACAGTTTTCATAACCTGCTCAATAATTCCTTACTGTGTGAAAAACGAGCTTTAAAAACTATAAACAAGAATATCCGGAACGGAGGCACTCTAAAGCTATGCGTCTGAAAGATTGAGAGCCCCCGCAGGCCACAGACTTTCTATCGGCCGATAGTTTAATCGAGCTTTTAATCAGCATGAAGATGTATCTGAGTCCACGTATTACAACAATTTCATATCGGGCGATAAATAAGTTTGATGGGCTACGCGATTGCGTTTAAGAGCCCCCGCAAACCACAGACTTTTCAATCGGTCGATAGTTTGATCGGCCGATAGAAAGTCTGTGGTCTGCGGGGGCTCTGAAGAATCGTTTTTTTGGAGCGTGTCGTTTAATATTTCATAGCCTACGTGATAGATGTGCCTGATAATAATTATGCATGATGTCTATAAAATCGTTTCCTCAGCACACTTAACCTATATTATCTCGTTAATCCAGTGTTTTGACTTGATCAAGTACTATTATGGCCTTATATTTTAGTTGTTTGTAAAGCAAAAATAAAATGTGGTAGGATTTTCTCAAAATAAATAAATGGTAATAAACAAATAGAAGGCATATTTAAAATTTGTAGAAAAATCGAAATATCTCAGAAACTAACGAACGCAGCCATAACAAGTGCTATACAAAGATGAAAGAGCATATTAAAACTAATTCTTTGGTATAATAAAATATTGGGGGTTACATTTAAAAGGAGAGAAAAAATCTAGATTTCGCATTCTACATCACCCTGTATACGAATATGTGTCGTGGGCTTTTTTTATAGCCGACTTTAGGACTAGATGATATTTTTTATCCATCTGCATGAAAAAATGATTTTTGGTTCATCACTTTTTGATATACAGTACGTTCATTTGACAGCGATTTGGATATAAGAATGGTCATAACTTTTGAAGTACCCTGTATAATGTAACAATACCCTATATTGAAAGAACGGAAATCGTTAGTAGAATTTGAATATGGAATAATATATAGGGTGTCTCATTCAAAAAAAATGCATATTTGCATCACCACGTAGTTATGAATCACCCTGGATAATCAAAACATTTTCTGATCAAGGAGCGTATCCGTGGCTACAACTTTTATGATTATTCAACTTTTTTCGCCATCTTCTACAGTAGTGGAGTTATCGACCGAGCCGGTACTAAAAACTCACCCTGCATAAATACAAATTGCTGGAGAGTCTAATACCCCAATTTTATTGGAAGCTTTGCAGAATATTATCATAACCAAGAAATGACAGAACAACCAGAAATAAGACTGACCGTGCCATAGGACTATTTGATACACAAATCATCAAAAAGCTGTGTATCTAAAAACCGGTTTCTACAAAACTAAAACCCAACCTGTTGCTTTTACTTTCGGAGTTTAAACAGAAAGGAATGAAGAGACTAGAAATTGAGCTGGGTTTTTTAAAACTCGAAAGAGAATCCACTTAACGCTCCTATGGATTCTGATAATTGACTACAAATTGTTTGCTTCTTTCTTATTCCACGTAGCAACAATATTTATTCAAGTGAATATATCATCCCACACGAAAGGAAACAGCATACACCCATGTCGCTGGTGACCACTTGGTCGAATACACGTTTATTTTCTTCGTTCCCCTCTAATAGTCTCAGAGATACTGAAATTGTCAATTCAATTAAATTCGTTTTGTGGAAGGAACAGTTTTCATGATTATATTTTCAATAATTGAAAAGCGTACTGAGGATCTGTCGACGTTCCTCATAGCTTATAAATACATCACGTTGCCTTTTAGTATAAACCGAATGTCGGGAGCGTAAATAAGTGTCCACAAGAAAGAGCTTGTCTTGTAGGTGATCGGTCACGAGCGCGCGCAGTTTGATTTTTACCTGTTTACAAAAAGGGTGCCTTCATCGACACCGGTCACTTGCGCGCCGAAAGAAAATTAAGCTTGGTTATTCCTAATGACCACATCCCTTTTATTCTTGCGAACTTTGGTCTGTCTTTTTACGACTTGCGGTAGCTTGGCTAGTGTTACTTCTTAGATTATTTAAATGACTACTCGGCTTCTGTAGGTATATAAAACTACCCTTAATGAAAATATTTCATTAGTTTGCAATCCTTAGTTGCTGTTTGTGAGTATTGTTTGTGTTCTACTTTTTCATCATGGAGGCTATGTTAAGTGTGAAAGGGAAGAAGTTAATAGTCCTTGAAGAGTATACGTTCCGAAGAGATAAAGAAACCACCCGTGGTGTAGCCTACAGATCCTCTAGAAGAGAATGCATGACATCTTTGCTGATTGGTCAATCTGAAGAGATTGTTTTTAAAAGAAATAATGAGCACAACCATGATGCTCCCACAGAACAAGCTGTGAAGGTAAATTTCTCGGACTTTTTTTAACATCGCCAAGAAATCGATCAAATTTGTGACAAATAAGAACACGCTCTGATTAACTAAAGTGTGTTGGGGTATTATAGAGACATTTTGGTCTGCTGACAATACCAACTTCTTTATTTGCATCTATTATAGTGATCAGATTAACTTTATGTTCAGAACAAAATTTCGCGTTTAATAATATAAAAAAGTAATTCATTTCTTTTCAAAAGTCATTTCAAGTCAAAAGTAACGATACCTCTGACTGGAGTTCTGCAAATTCTTCAGTAACTATTAGCAAGATCGCAAAGAATGACGAATGAATTAAAATCGGTTAAAATTATAAGACATACGTTTACCTCGCCGCCCCGCGCTCTGGTGTCCACATACCTACCTATTATCCAAAATATTTTGGGGGCTTCTGACCGGTGGGATTAGGACAAATCTGACCGCGGCGCGCTAGTGTCCTAATGGCCCATCTGGCGATCGAAATATTTTGCGGGCTTCTGACTGGTGGGATTAGGACCAACCTGACCGCGGCGCGCTAGTGTCCTACGGCCATCTTGTAACATATCCGCAGGTTTCTAAACCTGATGTTACGGGTCATAAATACGGCAGTCGGATCACTCAAATGCAACGATCTGATATCGGCTTCGGTAAATAGGCGGTAAACCAACACTTTTTCAAAGTACTGTTTCCCAATATGGATATATTGTTCCTAATAGCCTTAGTGTATTAGGGCCCTACAATGTTGTTTATGAAGTCAGAATCCTCGCAAATAGGCCCCCTTTGGCCCTTTTGGCCGACCCCAAAATTATAAACTCTCATAGCCTCCTGGAAAATTACCTTTTGTTGAGCCTACATGACCACCTAGTAAAGATCAGTACGCTCGACCAGTTTACTGAGTGCAATGATCCCTCCTCAAAATTTGTCGTGCCAAATATCTGAACCTTAAGGCCCGGTTAAACAGAGGGGGTTCTAGAACGCGGAGGTCCGGCGTTCTCTAACGCCGCGTTATCGCATTCCGTTGTTTGTACCAAACAGGCCTGTATGACGGGTTGAGCAAAAGCGTTACGCCAATTTTTATCAAGATATCTAGTGATTCAGACATAGATGAATTCAAGGTCTGGTCAAACAGAGGGCGTTCTAGAACGCCATAATGCCGCGTTCTAGAACGCCGCGTTACAGCGTTCCATTGTATTGTTAGAGAACGCCGGAACGCCGCGCTCTAGACCGCCTTCCATTTGACCGGGCCTTTAAGGTTGCTATACATATTGTGATCTGGCCAGGAAACGTATCAGTATTTCGTCAAGGCAAAGCAAGATGAAGTCGGATTTTCAAAGCTGTCTTATGTGGAAGGATATTTGAAAGCAAGGTACACTGATGCATGCACCTATTTATAGCTCCAAAACATATCGATTATGATATCAATGGCATCACCATTCTTTTTTATGAACTCATTATTTCGTCGGTTATGACGTCTTTCTCCTGAAACCCGGCACTATCCCCACAAGGGGCGGTTTCTTCTTCAGCCGCCTCAGCAAAAAACAAAGACGTATCTATTAGGTCGGCAAGCAGTGCAAGTACCTATTTCTAGCAAAAAATCCTTAGATGCTTTTGTATTTTTTTTTTCAAGATTGGCAAAGGAAAAGAGGGATCCGAGGATAGCATCAGGAACTTATCGGATACTTGCGTATACATCGGTACAAACTAGAATTTTGGAGCACAAATCAAATTGCCGAATAATTCAGATGGATAGATCTGTAGTCGCTAGGCATGCACTATATGAAAATGGTGGCCACAAGATGAAGTTTCAAGAGACACAGGTTCTTGCTACGACCTCCTCTTATTACGCCAGATTGTATAGATTATCCATCTCAACAAAATATGAATGCCCCCCATAAAAAACCCGAAAATTCTAAGACAAGATTCTTTCCAAAATTGTTCTCCTCTAAAAGTCCTCAAAAAAATAGATTCCTCACCGCTGTGAATCATGCACTCTACACTGTGCAAGGCTTCATGGCAAAATTGAATGAGTCATTTGACATTTTGAGTCATTCATTCAACAATCATTTATCTCCCTCTGTCTTGGAGGTATTCCAAGTAGCTTGAGCCTCTCGTATTCACGAAACTCTGACAGCCAGGTACAGGCACGTATCCAGCATTTGGTTTGGGGGGGGGGCAGATTATGGGTGTCACTTGCGGGGGGGTCCAGATTAGGGAGATTCAGACGTCACTTGTATATGATGGGGACGAGAAAGAAGAGACACATTGTATGTCGGGTATCCCAGTCAGACTTTACTAGGTTCAAGAGTCCTTGAACCAGAAGACATAAGATGTTGTTACCAGAAAACTTCTTTCCTTCTACTGTTCTACAGGGTGTCCCAAAAGTCACTAGCTGATTCAAAATGCTTATAACTTTGTAAATAATTTTTATTTTTAAACACTATTTTAACATAAAATCAAAGTAACTCATGGAGATATTTTTGATCTAGTTCCTAAAAATTAGATTCTTCAAATGCCTTCCATTTTCTGCTTGACACATTCTTGCTCTTTTTAGTGCATTTTGCATCACAGCTGCTAACATTTGTGGATTTAAAATTCTTATTTCATTCCGAATGTTCTGCTTCAGTTGATCAAGCGTTCTGGGCTTATTTGCATAAACTCTTTCTTTCAGATATCCCCACAGAAAAAAGTCTGGAGCTGTTAAATCAGGTGAGCGTGCAGGGTACGGAATATCTGAATTTCTTGAGATTATTCGGTGACCAAAAATTTCTCTTAGGAGCGCCATGGTTGCCCTGGCTGTGTGAGCAGTGGCGCTATCTTGCTGAAACCACATCTCTGGCATGTTTTCTAAAGCAGGCTGTAAAAAAGTTTGTAGCATGTCTCTGTATCGTTCTCCAGTAACGGTCTCAGCATTGCCGTCTTCATCTTCAAAAAAGAAAGGTCCAATGATGCATTGACTGCTAACTCCACACCAAACTGTACACTTTATTGGATGAAGTTCTCGCTCATGAATCACCCTTGGGTTTTCTGTTCCCCAAAACCGAGAATTCTGTTTATTGACAAATCCATTCAAATGGAAGTGCGCTTCGTCGCTCATGATTAATCTGTTCAGAAAATCATTTTCTTCTCTGCATAACTGTTGAAAACGAATAGCGAATTCAGTTCGTTGTCTAAAATCTATGGGACGCAGTTCATGAACAAGCTGTATTTTGTAGGCAAACATGCGCAAATGCTTCAAAATTCTATGAAGACTGGATCGGGAGAGCCCTAGCTGAATACAGCGTCGCCTTACGGATGTTTCCTCATTATCTTCTATGCTGACCTCCACGTGCTCAATGTTTTCTTCTGTTCTTACGGAACGTGGTCGACCTGCTCGAGGGAGGTCGGCTACAGACCCCTGTTGTCGAAAACGTACAATTAAGTTGCGCATAGTCATTGCTGAGGGCGCATTTCTTACATTGAATTGTCTGCGAAACGCTCTCTGAGTTACAACAGTCGATCGATGATGTTCAAAATAAAGTTCCACAATAGCGACTCGTTCCTCAACGGTGAATTTTTGCATGACAAATCTCCCAAGCTTCTATTTTCTAAATCTGAAACAAAACTACAAAAAAAATCAATGTACCCGAAATTATTGAGTTTTAAAATCAGCTAGTGACTTTTGGGACACCCTGTATTATATTTTTTTTACGAACGACGTCACTATTATCTACATATCTTTTAAATTTATACAGTTTCTTTCGGGTTTAGGCCTTATCTTGCAGTAATTCGGCTGGTGTACTTACGCCACTGACATCCATTTATGTGAACCCGCCTGTCCCTCTATTCTCATTACTCGTATTAGGCAGCTGCTAATTTATTCGTCAATGTACAAGTACCATTTGAATCACTTTGTAATTCATAAATGGTAACACTGTGTCTACTACCTCTTGGTCTAAAACTTCCATAAGCAAAAAGCTATAAAACAGAACCAGTGGGTGTCGTCACAAGGCTGCGTGCTGGATGGGGACTGCAACACCTGTTTTCGATTATTACTACCGATATGATCTCCCTCTCTCTCTCTCTCTGTCCGACTCCCGTAGGTCAGCAATCGTAATATTGATAAATGGCTGGTTAGCATTTAAATGAGTTACTGGTACTATTGGTATTCACAGCTAGTAGTGTTCGAACGCTCGTTACAGTTAATTAAAATAGCACCTTCGAAGAACTGCTATTTTCTTCACCTGATCACCTGATATACTTGTCCTTAGGGGATGTTCACGAGAACGACAAGCTACTACGGGTGCAGCTTCGTAACAGATTATTGTTCCTTATTTTGCGTCAGTGGGTTTCTACTATCTGGGCTATCAACCAAATCAAGGAGAGGCATTGAAGAAGATGGACTACCATAACAGGGACGGTCCAGAACCACACACATGGTATATACTGCAAAAAGTGACCCAGTCAAAAAAACTACTTTTTTGCAAATGTCTGTTGAGAGTATTTATTACAGTAACAAACTACTCAACGCATTTTATAATATACAAAGATCGCACATTTTTACTGCGATTTATAGAATCATAAACATCAGGTTCAACATTATCCAATCACATTGGAGAAATTAGATTATATTTCTGACTTGGTCACGCTCTATGATAGAAAATATATATTGATATTAGCTTGGTCAAAATAAATTTAATTTTTCTTGAGATAATACACACGATCAATCATATTTAAAACTAGAAGTCTGATTTGGATTCAAAACAGTTTGATTCAAGGGTATAGTTTTTCTTGTTCCTATCTATAGGAATATTTTCATATTTTTGGATGCCTCGGAAACTTGGACTGTTAAAAAGGCAGATCGAGCTCGCATAGATGCTTTTGAAATGTGGACATGGAGGAGAATGCTGAGAATTCCTTATACGGCCCATCGAACTAACGTTTCCATAGTGGATGAGCTCGGTAATCCAAATCCATATTCACAGATGCGATAATATGGAGAAACATGTAGTTCAGGAACATGCTCGGATGGCGCCATGGTCGTTCACTACACGCTGGGTAGATACGACGAAACAGTTGCTGGATATGAGTATCAAAAGCGCCACTGAACTGACAGTAAAGGCGAGCTACAATTCTCAAAACTATTGATAATATTCGTATCGGCAGTACTCTAGCTCTAACCTAATGCATTCCACTAGCTCATAACATGTCTATAAAGACATTGTGACTATGACGACGATCTCGTTGACACTGACTTGATGCGGAAAACGAACTGATATTTTCCTATCAGTCCTATGACATAACCCGTTTTTTGAGCTCTTCCCCAAATTGCATTACTTTCCTAGCCATACTCGTATGTTAAGAGATAATCTAAACCTTGTATTTCCATAAGTGGAGACCATTAGCGCTTGGGGGCTTAGGAATATGATAAAATTTAATTTAATTTAACCCAGTAATGACCCAGTAAACTAGAAGTGCCCAAGTCGGCACCCAGTTCTTATAAACAATCAGGTTCTGCCAAGGAGTCACTCATTCAAGCTCTTAGGAGTCAACATTACAGAAAATCCTCGAGAAAAATCTTATCTGAGACAAACACGTTGCGTCAATTGCAACGGCTGCTGGTAAACAGCTTAGGTACCTACAAGTATTCAGAGCCAGAAAGTACTTTTCACCATCTAACCTACTCACACTGTATAAAGACCAGATAAGACCTAGCCTGGAGTATTGCTCTCATGTCTGGGGAGCTCATGACCCCACTACCCTGTCTATACTAGATGCCGTCCAGAGAAGGGCAATTCGACTAATTGGCGATCCGGCCTTAACGCGCCATCGACGTGTGATTTATGACCTCTCACTCTTCTATCGATATTCAAACGGAATCTGCTCATCTGAGCTATCCTCTATCGTTCCACCGCTCACCGCTACTATCAGATGCACCCGCGCGACTCTCATCTCATACTAAGGCGGTCGTTCTTCATACACCAAGAATCGAGCAGTATGACCGTACATTCATTCCCAGGGTGTTTAAGGCCTGGAATGGACTGCCAGAAAATGTATTTATTGAGCTTGCGGGTGTTGGCCCATTCAAGTCCCGCGTTAAGTGTCTAGGGTATAGTGCGCGAAATTGAGAATCCAAGAAAAGACGTATTCCCGAGGTGACATGGCCACCTGTCCCTTTCTTCAGTGTGTGTGTGTCTAAGATGAGGGCAGATAAGTCCAAAAATCCAGAGGTAAGGTCAAAAGGTCCAAAGGTAAGGTCCAAAGGTCACTATATAAATGGATTTCGCATTTCCAAGCTCCTGAAATTACCTTTAAACTTACAGTAATGACTCAAGAGCAAATTGAAGAAGAAAGCTTGCGCTTGTGCAACTATTTAGCCTTTTTTGATATCGTGTTTGGTTGTTAAATTACAGGCATTTATAGAATGTATGATTTTGCATTGTGAGTTTTTTTGCAGATCAAAAAACTTTTTTGAAAAATCGAAAATAGTTGTCATTCATTAAGGTCTTAACTATCGCCTTCTGAAATATTATATATGTAGTTTGAAAACAGAGTGTGTTATGCAAGAAATTGTGAGTACGTGTTTTACATGGGAAATACGTATGTATAAATGTGTGTATCCAGGCCAAACTTTTTCTAATATAACATTTACACAGCAGATGCGGTACTCTGGTATTTAGGCTCTACCTGGGCGGTCTGCTCAGTTATATAAAAAAAAGTTACATTATTTGATGTCACCCATGAGCAAGTAAAGAACTTGAGTATTACTTGGTTGAGATATCTGTGAAATGCCATATAATGATACGCGAAGTAAAAATACATAACGTAACAAGGTGCATGAAATATCATCGGTCTTTGTAACCCAAATTTTTTGCATCAATCCGAATCTGCAGTTCAAATGAGTACATCTTCAAAATGATCTCAACACAAATACAAAAAACGGGGACATGTTACATAAAATTTCGTCGGCGTGTACAAATGCCCATCTCAGAGAAAAACTGCCATCGAACAAGTTGTAATCCGAAATTTCGCGAAAGCTCGATCTGGTTGATGCGCCTCTAACGTTTTTTTCGAAGCGAATGGCGGGACCACCCACGGTCAGGGAGGGAGTTCTGAACCCGAGCACGCAGCATGGCGCCAAATCGAAGTTTTTGGCTTTTCTGTCTTTCGCAGGATGCTGGATATTATTGTACTTGCCGCCATAAAGAGCGGATCTTCTTTAAGGGGTCTGGGTATACACATTTGTCATTTATACATACAGGGTTGGGATAAAGTATGGAACCAAGCAAATAACTTTGGAACGGAAAGAATGACATTGCTGAAACTTTGCAGGCAAGTGTAGTGACATATATTGCATCCGAGGACAATATGTTAGCTATTAATGTACTTCCGGTTTAACTGGAAGTACCGTCAACTTTTTTAATTTAAATGGCACAGCCTGTATATTTTTGCAGATTTTAATACATATTTTTTTTCTAATACTTCCATAGTGGGTTTAGTATTAGTTTCTGAAAAACGGGAAAGATAAAGCTTCTTTATCATTTCAGATGTTTAAAATGCCGGCCATTTAAAGTCTTAATGATGATCGGTTTTGGCGATCGCGTTAGAACTCACAAAGAAGTGTGTCAATCTTTCAGTGATTTCCATCCCGACAGGGGTCCTATAACTTTTTAGACGGTGACTAAAACACTAAAAAGTTTTAACTTAACTGTGAATATTAATAATTTACCTAAAACGGGAAGATCTCAGACCGCCACGGACAAATTTGTGAGACAAATAAAAAAGCTTTATCTTTCCCATTTTTACAGAAACAAATACTAAACCCACTATGGACGTATTCGGAAAAAAAGATGTATTAAAATCTGCAAAAATATACAGGGTGTCCCTTTTAAATTATAAAAGTTGACGGTTAGACCGGAAGTACATTATAATAGCTAACATAATGCCTTCGGATGCACTATGCGTCACGACGTTTACCTGCAAATTTTCAGCAGTATCACCCTTTCCGTTTCAAATATACCGGGTGTCCCAGGATTTCCTTGACACGTAATATTTCCGTAACGAAAAACGGTTCAAGCAAAAACGGAATGCATTCAAAACATTTTTTTTTGTACGTCAAACCCTAAAACTCACCACCAACTTTTTTTTTCAAATAGCACCCCATAGGTTTTCCTACATAAATGATATCCCCATTTCATTTGAAGTCTTGTGGTACCTTTATTCTTATATGCAAACTTATTTTTTCCATAAAATCATAAGCATAAGGCAAATGAAATGATAATTTGTTTGACGCCTGATATTTTTGTAACAAAAACGGATAAAAAAGAAAAGTAAGAGGGTTTTTCAAGTGTAGTGAATGACCTATCATTCCTTGCTTATGAATCATTTTTTTCTTACTTAAACCCCTGGAATCCACCCCTAGCAGCTAGTTCTTTCAAATTTCAATCCACAATTTTGCCTGGAAAAATAAATTCTTTACTTGAATTTAGTTATCGTAGTGCCTTACTTTTTATGCCCCTACTGCATTTTATCATCAATTTTAGCGCCCGTGTGCGGGGCACACGGGGTTGGCGCGGCCCGATGTAACCATAAAACCTTTTCACGTTTTTGTACTTAGTTTTGTTGTCACATTTTTTTTATTAGTTGATTCATGATAATAAAAAAATATTTTCCATACATGAGTTTTAATTAATTTATGCTTACGATTTCATAGGTTAAACGAAAAAAATTAACGATAAATTCCGGTAGGGCCATAAAAAGTAAGGCACTACGATAATTAAATTCAAGTAAATAATTCATTTTTCCAGGCAAAATTGTGGATTGAAATTTGAAAGAACCAGCTAGGGGTGGATTCCAGGGATTTAAGTGAGAAAAAAATGGTTCATAAGCAAGGAATGATAGGCGATTCACTACCCTTGAAAAACCCACTTACTTTTCTTTTTTATCCGTTTTTGTTACAAAAATATCAGGGGTCAAACAAATTATCATTTAATTTGTTTTATGCTTACGATTTTACGGAAAAAATAAGTTTGCATATAAAATTAAAGGTACCGCAAGATTTTAAATAAAATGGGGATATCATTTATGTAGGAAAACCTATGGGGTGCTATTTGAAAAGAAAGAGTTGGGGGTGAGTTTTAGCGGTTGACGTACAAAAAAAAATGTTTTGAATGCATGGTATGATACACCCTATAGTACCTTCAAAAGTACCACTCAGTTCTTGCTTGAACCGTTTTTCGTTACGAAAATATCACGTGTCAAGGAAATTCTGGGACACCCGGTATATTTGCTTGGTTCCATACTAGATAAATCTCAACCCTGTATGTATTTGCCATGTAAAACACGGATCTGCATTTCCAATAGAACTCACTTGTTTTGCGAACGACATATATAGTATTTCAGAAGGTGGTAGTTAGTGAATGACTTATCAGAGCAATTTTTTCAAAAGATTTGTTTAGTATAAAAAAATCATACATTCTTCAAATGTCTGTAATTTACTAATCAAACACGATATCAAAACAAGGCCACCGAAGTGACATAGCGCAAGCTTTCTTCTTCATTTTGCTTCTTGAATCATTACAGTACGCTCAAAACTGACGTCAGAAGCTAAAAAATTCGAAATCCATCTTTATGAAGATCTTTGAACCTTATCTTTGGACCTTTTGACCTTACCTTTGGAATTTTGGACTTACCTCCCCTCATTTTAGACAGACATACTGGGGAAATGGAACAGGCGGCCGCGCCTCCTCGCTAACACGAGAATACGTATTTTCTTGGATACCCAATTTCACGCGCTATACGTTAAACCCTTAAGAAATGACCTGAAGACGTCTGGTATTACAGCTGGGATGTGCCGCGTACAAGGGGGATCTATTGGTAGTCAATATACACCCAAGCTTGCGTTGGCGCACAAGAAAAGTGTGACACAACTTGACAGTGTGTTTTAATTAAATACACAGACCGGTAGGCTTTTAGGTCTAATTTTATAAATAACTATAAAAAACTAAAAAACACACTTTTAAAGAACGCTATACTAAAAAGTTAAAAATAATTTTTAAAATAAGCTTAAAACAATAATGAACGAAAAATACTAGAACTTTTGTGAAAAAAGCGTCGGGCGCTCGATTTAAGAATAATGTGGCATAATGCGTCCACGCTTTTTTCGTAATAATATCAGTGTTTTTAGTTCATGACTGTTTGAAGCTTATCTCTAAAAATATTTTTAACTTTTTAGTTCGGCGTTCATTAGAAACGTGTTTTTTTAGCTCAATTGTTTAGCGACCTACTGTATACTATCCAGGAAACAGATGGTTGGGTTTAGGTCAAGAAAAAGAGGAAGTCTCTTTTACTGTTTTGCCGACGTTTCGGCCTTTATTAGGCCATCTTCAAGGCACTAAAAAAAATATTTTTTTTTGTTTATACTTAAACAGACAAATACACATTACGGTTATAAAAAATTGAATATATAAAATGACAGTATACAATAACGAATTAAAAAGGAAGGTGATCATTGCTATTAAAAAAACCTAATACAAAATATACAATAAACGGGTAGTACTTACATCAGTGATGGACTCCTTGAGTCAAATATGGTGAAAAGGCACATGTAGTATAAAAAAATATATAAGGGCAAAACGACACGTAATAAATAAATAAGAACAATAAGACGGAGATTGTCTATTCACAATCGATGTGTACGTCGGACTGGCAAAAATCATAAGTATTTTTAAAGGAATTCTATGGGGGCACAAAAAGGTTAGCAAGAAACATAATATTTCAATATTTACAAAAATAGACAAGGAATACAGGGCGAAGTTGAGAACAGATAATGTAGAAAAAGGGGTTGGGTGGGGTAATGTAGAACAGTGTTAATTATAAAAATGAAGAAGCAAATGTGTGGTTAATTCTTTTTAGGTATTTTGCTGATAAGGTTAAAATAACTACTATTTAAATTTTGTATGTCTTGTTTCTTGTTGACAGTATTAAATTTTTTTATATTGATCATTTCAAGAAACAGACGTTTTTTCAAATTACTTTGTTTTGATAAAATGGTTGTATTGTCAAAATCAAAATTGTGATGTAAGTCTTGAGTATGTTGCATCAAGGCAGTTTTATTATTATCATGAAGGTGGGTGGGTCGGACACTTCTTTTGTGTTCTTCTATGCGTCTTTTTAGGTATCTGCCCGTCTGTCCTACATATACTTTATCACAATTACAGCAAGGTATGCTATAAACAACTTCGCTTTGTAGTTCCTTGGGAGTTCTATCTTTCATGCGGGTAAAATACTTTTTTATCGTATTGTTGCTTTTGAAAGCAATTTTTACCTTGTCACTGCTTAGTACCCCAGCTAAGTTCTCTGAGAGGTTCTTTGAGTACGGGATTTTATAGTACTTCTTTAACATCTGTTGTTCTTCTTTGTTAGTGGAACCTACTGGTTTTCTTAGTAATTTATCTACAAGTTTTACTGGATAATTGTTTTTTAGTAGGTAAGTCTTTATGTTTTGTAAGTTCTTTTGATGGAAGGATGGGTGTGACAGTTGAGTCGCTCTATGTTTTAAATTATTAATAGTATTAAGTTTATGCTGGAAGTGGTGTTCTGAATTAAAATTTAAAAACCTCTCCGAAAAGGTAGGTTTATGGTACCAGTCAGTGACAATTACTCCATTTAAATTGATAATTGAGATATCTAGAAAAGGGATCCTTTTATTAGCTTCTTTTTCAACAGTGAACTGAATTTTGCTGTGAAAACTGTTAAAGACCTGCAGCATGGAGTCTATTTCATCTTCTGGAATACAGGTGCAGATATCATCTACGTAACGTTTAAAGAAAATTGGTTTGAACGACAGTTTATTTAAACACTGTACTTGTAATTCAGACATAATGATGTCTGCACATACTGGTGATAAACAATTTCCCATTCCTAGACCAAAAATTTGTTTGTAAAACTCATTGTTAAATATAAAATAGCTATTATCGAATACAAACTTCAAAAGTACGAGGAACTGAGTTAAAGACAAGTTAGTGTGTGTCTGTATCTTACTCCATCTCTGGGTAACTATCTCAATCACCAAGTCAGTCGGAATATTAGTAAAAAGTGATGTAACATCTAAAGACACCAATACATAATTTGTAGGTATAGTCATCCCTTGAATTTCTTTGACTAGTTCAAACGAATCCTTAACGTGATATTCGTCTTTGTCAAAAGCATAATTGAGTAACGTACCCAGATGCTTGGATAACTTGTAAGTAGGAGAACCTACGAAACTGACTATGGGTCTAAGGGGAACGTTCGGTTTATGAATTTCAGGTAAAAAGTATAATTTTGGAAAGACACCATTATTACATTTCAAAGACCGACCTAATTCTTTACTGAAAACATTATTTTTTATTAGTTCATCTATGAGATTATTGATTTTGTTCTGGATTGTAATTGTAGGATCTTTTTCTAATGGTAAATAGGTAGAAGTGTCTGAGAGTAGTTCTTTTGCCTTACTGTAATAGTCATTCCTAGTCATAGCTACTGTCACGTTTCCCTTGTCGGCTTTAGTAATAATGATATCACTGTTATTTTTAGGAATCTTCTAGTGCATTTTTCCATGTTATGTAGTTTGGGGTTTACCTTGAAGTTTGTTTTATTTTGCACATAATTAGTAATAATATTAACAGTTTTGTTTCTTTTTTCGTTTTTGTTTTCTTCCGATTCTAGGTTGTCGACTATATATTCTGTGTCTACTAGAAAATTTTTCTAAGGGAAATGTGTGACAGTTGTATGGTAAATTATAGTTTTCACCTAATCCAAGAAAAGTCTGTACTTCAGTTGGAATGTCCACATTTGTAAGGTTGAGAAACCACTTATTTTTTTTGAGAAAGATTGTCCTCTGTATGAAAAATGTTTAATTTGCTATGAAATAGGTGCTCAATTTTTTTCTTTTGTCCCTTTCTTATGATTTCGTACCTTTTGGCGTAAAATCGTTCTTGTGAAACATAAAAAGATTCATATACTTCATTAGGTACCAGTGATCATAAATTGCCCTGTGCAATATTTAGAATATTTTTCAAATAATTTACTTTCCAATGAGAGTATGAAATTTCTAAGTTGAGTATTTTCTTCCTAAAATGTTTTTGTAAATTGAAATATTTATCCTTGAATGGACTCTCATCCAACAGCAAAAACTGTAAATTAGCAAAGCAATTATTAAGATGCATGGGTACTACCTGTTTTTGTTTACATTGCAGTAAGAATTTCACATGGTTTTCGAAATTAGCTAGTTTTTCAACCGTCGAGGCCCATATCTTCATGTTTTTGTAAGCTTCATCTCCATACAAACGCCTTACGTTGTCGTAGAAACCCATATTACAAATATACTATGCCAGTCGTCTGTCGTATCCCAAGACAATTTATCAGCTCAATTGTTTAGTGACCTACTGTATACTATCCAGGAAACAGATGGTTGGGTTTAGGTCAAGAAAAAGAGGAAGTCTCTTTTACTGTTTTGCCGACGTTTCGGCCTTTATTAGGCCATCTTCAAGGCACTAAAAAAAAATATTTTTTTTTGTTTATACTTAAACAGACAAATACACATTACGGTTATAAAAAATTGAATATATAAAATGACAGTATACAATAACGAATTAAAAAGGAAGGTGATCATTGCTATTAAAAAAAACCTAATACAAAATATACAATAAACGGGTAGTACTTACATCAGTGATGGACTCCTTGACACTTCTACCTATTTACCATTAGAAAAAGATCCTACAATTACAATCCAGAACAAAATCAATAATCTCATAGATGAACTAATAAAAAATAATGTTTTCAGTAAAGAATTAGGTCGGTCTTTGAAATGTAATAATGGTGTCTTTCCAAAATTATACTTTTTACCTAAAATTCATAAACCGAACGTTCCCCTTAGACCCATAGTCAGTTTCGTAGGTTCTCCTACTTACAAGTTATCCAAGCATCTGGGTACGTTACTCAATTATGCTTTTGACAAAGATGAATATCACGTTAAGGATTCGTTTGAACTAGTCAAAGAAATTCAAGGGATGACTATACCTACAAATTATGTATTGGTGTCTTTAGATGTTACATCACTTTTTACTAATATTCCGACTGACTTGGTGATTGAGATAGTTACCCAGAGATGGAGTAAGATACAGACACACACTAACTTGTCTTTAACTCAGTTCCTCGTACTTTTGAAGTTTGTATTCGATAATAGCTATTTTATATTTAACAATGAGTTTTACAAACAAATTTTTGGTCTAGGAATGGGAAATTGTTTATCACCAGTATGTGCAGACATCATTATGTCTGAATTACAAGTACAGTGTTTAAATAAACTGTCGTTCAAACCAATTTTCTTTAAACGTTACGTAGATGATATCTGCACCTGTATTCCAGAAGATGAAATAGACTCCATGCTGCAGGTCTTTAACAGTTTTCACAGCAAAATTCAGTTCACTGTTGAAAAAGAAGCTAATAAAAGGATCCCTTTTCTAGATATCTCAATTATCAATTTAAATGGAGTAATTGTCACTGACTGGTACCATAAACCTACCTTTTCGGAGAGGTTTTTAAATTTTAATTCAGAACACCACTTCCAGCATAAACTTAATACTATTAATAATTTAAAACATAGAGCGACTCAACTGTCACACCCATCCTTCCATCAAAAGAACTTACAAAACATAAAGACTTACCTACTAAAAAACAATTATCCAGTAAAACTTGTAGATAAATTACTAAGAAAACCAGTAGGTTCCACTAACAAAGAAGAACAACAGATGTTAAAGAAGTACTATAAAATCCCGTACTCAAAGAACCTCTCAGAGAACTTAGCTGGGGTACTAAGCAGTGACAAGGTAAAAATTGCTTTCAAAAGCAACAATACGATAAAAAAGTATTTTACCCGCATGAAAGATAGAACTCCCAAGGAACTACAAAGCGAAGTTGTTTATAGCATACCTTGCTGTAATTGTGATAAAGTATATGTAGGACAGACGGGCAGATACCTAAAAAGACGCATAGAAGAACACAAAAGAAGTGTCCGACCCACCCACCTTCATGATAATAATAAAACTGCCTTGATGCAACATACTCAAGACTTACATCACAATTTTGATTTTGACAATACAACCATTTTATCAAAACAAAGTAATTTGAAAAAACGTCTGTTTCTTGAAATGATCAATATAAAAAAATTTAATACTGTCAACAAGAAACAAGACATACAAAATTTAAATAGTAGTTATTTTAACCTTATCAGCAAAATACCTAAAAAGAATTAACCACACATTTGCTTCTTCATTTTTATAATTAACACTGTTCTACATTACCCCACCCAACCCCTTTTTCTACATTATCTGTTCTCAACTTCGCCCTGTATTCCTTGTCTATTTTTGTAAATATTGAAATATTATGTTTCTTGCTAACCTTTTTGTGCCCCCATAGAATTCCTTTAAAAATACTTATGATTTTTGCCAGTCCGACGTACACATCGATTGTGAATAGACAATCTCCGTCTTATTGTTCTTATTTATTTATTACGTGTCGTTTTGCCCTTATATATTTTTTTATACTACATGTGCCTTTTCACCATATTTGACTCAAGGAGTCTATCACTGATGTAAGTACTACCCGTTTATTGTATATTTTGTATTAGGTTTTTTTAATAGCAATGATCACCTTCCTTTTTAATTCGTTATTGTATACTGTCATTTTATATATTCAATTTTTTATAACCGTAATGTGTATTTGTCTGTTTAAGTATAAACAAAAAAAAATATTTTTTTTTAGTCCCTTGAAGATGGCCTAATAAAGGCCGAAACGTCGGCAAAACAGTAAAAGAGACTTCCTCTTTTTCTTGACCTAAACCCAACCATGTGTTTTTTTAGTTTTTTAAACTAAACTTATTTTTAATTTGTTAGATAGCTTTACTAATGAAGCGTGTTTTTCTAGTTTCTCCAAACTGTACTCATTTCATTAATTTTTCCTTTCCACACCGATAGGTGATGATTTACGACCTCTTATTGGTACTAAGTGAAAATCTGCGGATACGATACTTTATAACGTGACCTCCATGTTCTGCTTGCTTGCTTCCATTGTGCTTTTAGAGCTTAAATCACAGGCGTATACAAGGGGGGGATAACAGGGGTAATTACCCCTCCCAAAATTTTCAAAAAAAAACTCAAGTCAACTTTGACCTTTGACTTATTTTATTTGACTTATTTATTTAAGCAATGGTGGCACTGAGAAAAAATATTTTGCAGTAACTAAATTACAAAAAATGGTGAAAGCACACACAACTCCATGCCCGGTTATCCCCCCCAAGACTATGATCTGGATACGCCCCTGGCTTAAATGCAATCTTATTGCCTCATTTTACACAACAATATAACTAGAAATGTGGACGTGCTTTACCACAAAGTATGTACATGGTTCATTATTTGGTGATTTTTTAAAATAAATTCATTTTTTGTAACGTTTCTTGAATTCATTTTTCAATACATGCTGTTTTTTACACTCGCGACGTGTTTGATACATAGTTACTTTCTTTTAGTAGAAAGCGAAGTAATATTTAGCATATTTTCTCAGGAATAATATCACAAATTCCAAAATCAGACAATAAAATTGTGCCTTATCAGGATTTTCGTTTGGAAGTCTGCGTTTTAATGAAAATCTGTAAACCTTAATTTATCTCGGAAGCTATTAAAGATCAGACATATGGTCAATTTATTAGCATACCACCTCTACTATCATTTCTCCAAATTAATGATCGAATTAATAATTACCTTGTATGCAGGAAAATTGAAAGAGGCCAATTTGTTGAAGATTTGAAATTATTTGGAAGCTAATAGATCACAGATAGATTATCAAATTTTGCATTCCATCATATAAAAAATACTCATTCCTATTTGAAAAAATCAAGTTACATCTGATTAAAGTTTCCTTAGCTAATCTACTGATCTCTCCAAGTAAATATAAAATTCACATTTTATCGTCTAACATAAGCTAACGCATTCCATGCTTAGCAATACGCCAAAGTCACAACCTTCCATTACATTTTCTTCTGATATCTACTTATACCAAAAATGGTGTTTTCACCTAAATGGTTCGTTGTATGTCCCATTATGTGATACATAGGGTTACACTAGAATTGACCAAGAAATCTGAATATGCAATAATATATAGGGTATTCTATATAAAAAAACATAACTCTGGTATGTCACATTGTGACTAGACACCCTGTATAATTCATTATTTTTGTAATGTAGATTGTAGCTCAACCCGACCTATATACACTCGCATAGTTATTATTCCGAAAAGACACATCATTTGGTCACAAAAGTCCGAGGAGCTTGACTCTCATTGTATAGTTGTTGCCTAAAAGTTAAGAAGTAATTGAAATATTTTGTCAGATTCCAAAGTGCAACTGGTCACAACATTATGGTCAACCCCGAGCAATTGAAATTTTTGTCGCCACTTTTCTAAAACTCTGTTTATTGACCGTCCAGCACTATACAGTTCTTTTCTTGAAGCGCTTGCCTCCATAATATAAAAAGTAACCTGACCAAAAAGTTGGAGAACATAAGCCCATCAAACTCGAAGTATGCATTTTTATGCGTCCTAAATCCACAAAATTATCATTTTTCCAAACATTCGCGCTTTTTACTCCCCGAATAAAAGTATTGTCCCTCTCAATTTCCATTCTTCAGCAGTTTGCACGGGGTTACGACTGAGGAGAGAAACAAGTCCGTTACCTTATTTAAATAAGGAAATTCGAAAGCGGGAGAGCTCTGAGATGGTAGCGCAAATATACTTTGGAGAAACGAACTAGACGTCAAACTGCCAGGAACTTTTACGATTTTTAAACGTTACAACAGCGCGAGTTACCCTAGAAGTTTTGTCGTAAAATGTAAAAGGACATGAGGTGCTGTATTCAGCGAAACGTTGAGCAAGAGAGGTCCATGTGTCAAGAGCATTTCAACATGCTTTTATCAGGTTCCCTTGTATGTTTGTTTGTAACCGACTTCTTTGGGCCCGATTATGACCCTCTTCAAACGAACTGCTTTAATTTAAGTTTTGTGCACTCATTAAAAACTAGTCATCATCATCATCACATAGCTCTACAACCCCGTGTGGGTCTTGGCTGACTGCACAACATTCATCCATGTCCTTCGGTCTTCTATTGGGTTGCGGTCAAGTGATATATTCATTGTTGAGAGGTTCGCCCTGATATATCCTTCCAGCGCACTCGCGGGCGTCCTGGTGGTCTCTTTCCAGCTGACACCTCCTCCCATACGAGTTTCGGCAGTCTTTCGTTGTTCATTCTGTGGACATGTCCGAACCATCTCAGGCGTTGGGACTTGATTTCCTGGACGATTTCCATTAAAAACTAGTGGCAAAACAATAATTTGACGTTTGTCTCATTTTCCTAATCAGGTTCGTCAGAATTGAATGATTTTCTTTTTCTTATCATCAGTCTCCCACAAAGGCTGAAACCCTATGGCGCTGCGGAAGGATAAGTGTCGGTGCACATTAGATTTGAAACGCTGCAAGTTGTAGCCGTTATGGAATCTGCAAAACAGGTATAGGTCAGCCACCCTTCTTCGATGTTCCAGTCTGTGGAGGTCCCTTGTGAGGTTAGCATATCGATTGGTCTAATTGCTCTCTTCTGAATAGTGTCCAGAGGCCTTCGAGAGTGCTTCACAGCGCACCCCACACATGAGAGCAATACTCCAACGATATAATCGGATCTGTGCTTCGTAGAGCAGCAGAAGTTGGTCTGGTGTAGACAGCTTCCTACATTCAAACAAAATTCCAAGCTTCTGGGATTCCTTGTAGCTATCACAGAAAAAAATACTGTTGTGTTTCCAATTAACTGTTAGCATTTGGATGTTTTTCCATCGCTTTAAATATATTTACAGTTGTTTCAAATACATGTCATTGAAAGAATTCAATTCTTATATTCGAAGTAATCACAGGTACGCCAATAAATTCAAAATAATTTTATATTCGTTCTAACGATATGTATAATCCTTCTAATACCAGTAATGGCATATAATTCAATAAAAACATCCTTTTGTTTTCGAAATTTACCCTATGTTTCGTTTAAGCAAAGCATACAATCTATTCAATGTACAAAAATTATTACTGCAACAGCAGTTCGTGATAATTCATCTGATAAAAATTAATTTTGTTTCAATGAACCTTGTTGTTCGCTGAACTATAATCAGTAATCGGCAGGACTGATGTCCCGATTCAATGAACGTAAAAAGAAAGAATAGGGGGATCATCTCAGTGTTATTATCGCCGCCAACCCGCCAACATGGACGAGGTTGTTTCGTTGTGTTGTTTCGGTGTCAGCCGTGTTGTGTCATCTCGTGGATTTGCGTGTTGCATCAGCAATTGATGTGTGATTTAAATGTTGTAGTTGTATGTTAAATAGAGGACCTACTGAGAAATTGGGGCTTAGAAGTTCTAACATACACATTTGAATGTAGGTATTTAGATTAGTCAGACAGTTATATTCCAGGTAAAGATGCAACAACTGGTGCAGGCTCATGTCTAATTCTTCTATCAAGCTCCTTATAACTTCATCCAAAATCACACAATTAAACATCCAAATGAATCGATCAGCTATCCTCGCAATAAAATATGTTGGTCCATGGAAAAGAAAGTAGTTTAGAATCAATTACCAAACACAGATTCGATTCAACGACAGGCTGCGATTGAATTATTCATTGGAATCCAATGACATCTTGTAGTTGAATCGTCAATACAATATAATTCGTTACCAACTACATAATTCCCATAGGATAAAAGATCGCTGTATTTGAGGAATGCTGAGTGTAACGTCCCATTGAATCCAAGCGTAAGTCTTTGACAGAACGACAGACTTTTCTGTGTGTACTGACAACGTGGTCATGCAAGGACATGTTATTTTTGATGTTGACCCCAAAAGCTTGAGAGAAAATCACTCGACTGTTGGGTGGGCCTCCATGTCCACAGTTGGTAAGCCAACGTGAGACTTCTCTGTTAGTGTTGTTGCCTAAGTTTCCTGTACGTTAAACTGTACCTTATCTAATAATCCCCACTCGACAATAAATAAATTGTTTCGATATCTACGTTGATCTGTGAGGCATGTTGTTGTCGCCGACGCGACTTACCTTGGATGATAGTGGCTTGCCTGGTTCCATGCACGATATTAATGTACTGTCGTCTGCGAAGCTGTAGATTGGATCAAAAATAGTGATGGTCCAAGGACTAAGTGGATATTCAGAATATTTTAGTTGAAACTGCAGAGGAGGGTCTTGCTGGAGACCCTGCGTCCAAAACCCATTTGTGACTAACATAAAGACTCAATTTGTGTGAACAAAAAATGTAAAGATGAAATTATTAATTTAAAAAAAGGTGCTTTAAAGACATTACTAGAATCACAAAAGTTTTGTTATTTTGTCTTCGTTTTTTTGTTCCCATTTATCACTTTTTTATTAGTATTCGTTTAAGAATTCAAGTTCTGTTACATTTATGCAAACCGTTCATCATGTATTTTGTTTATGGTTTACTTTTTGGAAATCATATATTAATAAAATATATTTGAGTAATGAATTACACTGAATTAAATTGTGTAGTTACATAAGTTACATTTAAAAATTTGGAAAAATGGCTTTGGGGTCAGTCAGATCTAAGTGTGATAATTATATCATAAAAAATAAGTGTGTATATTAAGGGTTAAAAGGAAATAAATATATTCTATCCTTCGCTCAATTATTGGTTGTTCACGCTTTTGAAATAACTTGTTGCATAATACTAGCCAATTTATGTTGTTGAAGAAATTGAACCAAATAGTCTAGAGCAGCCTTAAGGGGCACTTATACATATGTATTTGCGATGTTAAAACACGGATTCCCATTTCTAACAGAACTCACTTGTTTTTCGAACTACATACACAGTATATCAGAAGTTGATAGTTAAGACCTTAATGAATGACAACTATTTGCGAATTTTTCAAAAAAGTTTTTTAGCGTGCAAAAAAACTCGCAATGCAAAATCATACATTCTTCAAATGTCTGTAACTTAACAACTAAACGCGGTATCAAAAAAGGCCAAATCTGTGACAAGGCGCAAGCTTTCTTCTTCAGTTTGCTTTCTGAATCATTACTGTAAGTTTAAAGGTAACGTCAGGAGCTTGGAAATGCGAAATTCGTCTTTAGGGTGACCTTTGGACCTTACCTTTGGAGCTTTTGACCTTACCTTTAGATTTTTAGACTTATCTTCCCTCATCTTAGACACACATACTGGAGAAAGGGAACAGGAGGCCACGCCTTCTCGCTAACATGGGAATAAGTCTTTTATGGATTTTCAATTTCGCGCGCTATGCCCTAGACACATAAGGGCCGGTTTCACAATGATGGGTTAACTCAAGGTTGTATGTTGACCGGAGGTTAACTCTAGATGTCATGTTTTACAAATGGTGGTTTTTGATTTTACTTGAGGTTAACTCTGAGTTAACCTGACCCCAAGAAACAAACCTCAGGTTTGCGATGACGCATGCGCATTAGGTTATGTCACTTTGGTTTTGCTACTTGCTAGGCGTTTGAAGTTTCATATTTTATCGTTTACCTTAACGGTTGCCATCGTTCTTTTTATTTGGAATGGACGGTTATGATGTAAATGCGTATAGCAATGATGATGAAGCAATGAAACCAAGAATATTTCGACCTCTAGTCAATTATTTTGAGGAATATGATCACCATGACTCCTTGGTCTTTTTTAAATTTTTGTATTTTTCTTTCAGCACCTTTACAGATATGCGAATATTATATTATTTGCACATATGCAATTAAATTCTTCTCCTATTTTTTCTCAGGCATTGTCTTTTTCACGCCATGTTGTTGTACCTTTTGTTTTGCATTCTATTACATGCCTGTACCTTTGTACTAACGAAATGAACAGATATTCTTCATCTTTTGAGAAGTTATTCTCTCTTTTTTCTTTTTGGTTTTTCCATGCTGACACACGGGTACATGCACGGCTACTATTTGAAAAAGGCCCCAGAAACAACTAAAACGCAAAGCAGTCCAAACACCAACCCAACCTAAAAATCTTTTATCTATGCCAAACACCAAATAACTGCGAATGAAATGAAAAAAATGGAGTCAAGTTGATTGACTCAGTACTTCCCACACGTAACGGTGATATTATTCTATCTTATCCCCCCTGCAACCAAATCATCGCCCGCCCTCAAAAAAAAACATGCAACACAACAACTCTCGTGAATAGTTTCTTGCATCTCTATACGAACTAGGACAACATAGTACATTATGCTGCTAGATCTTGCCTTCATAGGCCACTAGCCCATGGTGAATACAACAAATTTTTCAGTTTTACAACCCCACCCCCCAATCACCCCAATTTTACCCTTCATCCAAAAAAAAGTAGAAAATGATCAGAAACCCCTAAAACGCCTAAAAATAAAGTTTGAGCTGTTTTCATATTTTTAGTTTCTTTATTATTGCCGCGCCGCCACTGATCCGATTTTTCCAAAACATACGCGTTTTCCATCCTCGCCTTGGAAGTAATACTATGTCAAAATTTCATTAAAATCAATTGAACAATTTTCGCGTTACGCGATATCGAACGATCTAAAACAACACTCGTATGTTATACATCACAAATTCTAAGTCCCTTGGTCTCTATAATAAGCATGCAACGTTCGGATGGACCTGAAAAAGTGTATCATGCCGCTAGGTTTTTCATTCACATATCAATGGACAACCCATTACGGATACAACAAATTTTTCAGTATTAAAACCCCCCACCCCCCAACCAGCCCAAATTCACCCCCACCCAAGAAAAAGTAGAAAATGATCAGGAACCCCTAAAACGCCTAAAAACAAAGTTTGAGGCATATTTGAAATTTTTCATTTTTTGATAATTACTCCGCTCCCTGTATAACGATTTTCAAAATTATAGGAACACTACCTACTACGATCCCACAGCATAACACTGCCCAAATTTCATCACAATCCATGCAGCGGTTACTGAGATTACTAGGGTAGAAAAACGCGACACAAAGACAGACCGACAGACCGACAGACAGACCGACAGACAGACCGACGGAAATGAGTGATGTGGATTTTCGTTATGTACACATCATGAAACGCCCAAAAAGTGTATTATCTCAAAATCGAAAATTTTCGCGATCACAATACTCCCCTCACCTATCGGTGTGGGAAGTAAAACGTCAGTGGTAAATGGAAAAAACCAAAATGAGGTTGGAAAACGCATAGAACTGACAACTCAACGAATTCATTCTTTGACAGTCTTGTCAGAAGAAGACAAAACACCAGCATGAAACACCTAACGAAGGAAATAAGATGAAGGAGAATTTTAAATATTGCGGACACAGTACCACCAACCACAAAAAATAAAATACAACTCGCGGTCAGTTAACCCTACGTCATTTTATGATTGTGAAACAAGAGGCGTTCCATTGTTCGAGTTAACTCGCAGATCGAGGTTAGTAAACCGTCAGAGTGACCACTGATTGTGAAACTGTGTCTAAGACATGTCAAATAACAATGTTGGCTTCCGATATCAAAATCGGCTGTAATCACCGATGTTACACGTGTCTACATCCCAGCACTACATAAAACCTTTTGTTGGAACGAGCTCCAGTCGTCTCCGGTAGCAAATCAAAGCTGCCATTCCAGGTTCCAGGCGGCGACTCGATGTACACACAAAAACCATTTATGACGTTCGCATCTGTGCATCGGCATCGCGGTCGTAATCTTATCGCTACAGATACGAACCGACAACAACAGTAGACCTGGATATGCATTTAGCACAGTATATCCAATTATGCAGTAGCGCAACTCTCAAGAATTTTGGTGGTTCGCGCATAGCATCCCGCGCATCGTTCGCAGGATCTTTAGCGCGGCGATCGCCTGAGTCATGTTCAGTCTATGAGAGTGAAGGTAGTGTCTTTGACAGAACCGGATTAAGGAATTTGGTGATACGCTGATATGGATATCGGGACGCGTGGAGTCAAATGTTGCGCCGCTGTAGGCTATATTATCAATTCCAAAAACTGTGACTGTAGTTTTAAGTTTCCCCAAGATGCTGCCAGGTAAGTGATATCTCCAATGTTTAATATGCTCCTTTATTACCTAATAATATTAAAGTGTGATAGCATAGCTCTATCTGTCTCTAACAAAGTCTGTCAGGTATTACGGTAGCTGTGTTTTTTTTTTAGTTTTCAGGATAGTTAGACATTACGGAAAGTCGTTCTTTAATTATGAGCCTAATGTCAGAATCACAAAATTCGAAGTGGGACATCCAATATAGCGGATTTAGCCACTGTGTGCCCGCCGATTCAACATGCTGGGCGAGAAAAATAAAATGTCTTCAACATGCATGAATTTTTGTGTTTTCGGTCTTTGATCATGAACCTAAAATAAATGGTAGACCTATTCTAAAAGCTAATTTCATGAACTATTTATTTTTTATAACTAAGCATTGCGTCAGCCAGCTGAATCTGCTCTAGTCTATGTATTAGTGTTTCATATTGGTACTATTTTGACCTTACAGGGCAAGAATTTGGATTATGGCATGTAGAAAAAGATAATCTGTACAAATTGTCATGCAGAATGTGTGGATTGCATTTTGCAAATCATATGTTTTCGAATAGTATACAAAACATGACATACAGCCACTTATTATTAGCTTTCCTAATAATTCCTCAAAGCACCACAACGTTCAAAAGATCTTCCACGACATATACATATAACAAAATGAATGTGATTATGCATTCCAACATTATGAAATTTTAAGCAGGAAGTAAAGTCACTTTTAATGTATGCTCAAATGGAGAGTTCACAATAACAAGGATCAACATGCTAGTTTCAAAAATATATAATTTTCCTCTGTAAACATGGATTCTCTTCTTCAAAAGCCGATTCATATATAATATACAAATACAGAAGGAAGGGTAGTCTTGGTAAATTAGATAAAAACAGTCTTGCAATTATTCTTTTATGGATAACGACCAGTTAAGTATCTGTTATCGTTTTTATAAACATATTGATCATTATTTTTTATGTACACCTAACAATTTTTCATCGGTTTTGCTGTTTGCCACGTTTTCGTACCTTAAACATCTTTCTATGATGATTATTGATGAAGATAAATTTAAAGGTTGTATAACTAGACATAAATATTATTTTGGAGGCTATATCGTTACATATACCCATATTTGAATCATATAAGATATTATAAAGTGTTTATATTTATTTGAATGTTTAAGGTTAAGTAAGATAAGATAAAATAAAGTTGAATAAATTTCGCGTTTTTGTAACTTACAAACAATAAAGCCACCTATTTTCTCGAAGTTAACAATTTTCTTTCACACACCGACTATTACTTGTTTTGCTTCTAAAAAAATGTCTACACCCCAATCATATGTAAAGAATTCATGATGAACTGGAAGAATCAGTACAAAACATTTTCACGCGGCCACGCCTCCCTGCTAACATGGGAATAAGTCTTTCTTGGATTCTCGATTTCGCGCGCTATATTCGAGACCCTTAAGACATGTCAAATAACAATGTTGACTTCCGATATCAAAATCGACTGTAATCACCGATATTACACGTGTCTATATCCCAGCACTACATAAAACCTTTTGTTGGAACGAACTCCAGTCGTCTCCGGTAGCAAATCAAAGCTGCCATTTCAGGTTCCAGGCCGCGACTCGATGTATACACAAAAACCATTTATGACGTTCGCATCTGTGCATCGGCATCGCGGTCGTAATCTTATCGCTACAGATACGAACCGACAACAACAGTAGACCTGGACGTAAATAGAAAACGGGCAAGGGAGCACGCTGCAGTAGCTCTAATCTGCCGACAGATCTGCACCGGCTCAATGAGGCTCGAGTCTAAATAAGGACGTCGCAAGGCTCTCCTTAATAAATACTTTAACTAATTTATGGCTTATCTGAGATACCGCCGCAATTATATAAAGGGGCATAAATCAGGTGCGTTCGTTGGCTGCCGATATGACCTTTTGTTAGCCGCGACTTTTTTGGTGGGTCTGTTCGTGAGGCGGTTTCGTTAAATGTGGGGACTTGTTGGAAATAAAATGTAAGGATAAGCTTCCGGGTTCTTTGACTCGCGGAATTTCTGAGTTCAGTGACGATACTTAGGTGACTTGTTACCAAAAGCACAGTACATCCAATTATACAGTAGCGCAACTCCCTAGAAATCATGCAGACAATTTGTCTCCGAAAGACTGGCCTCTCATAACCCCACGTCAGCTCCTCAGCACGAGCCGCGAGTATTGCCGTTTACGTTTTGAGCACAGGGTCGGCTTAGCAATAATCGAGTGGAGAAGCGTAATTATTGTGTTGCAATAAGTTTAATGGACGCGATATGTCTCGTAAATAGAGTAAATTTTGAGAGCAGTGTGGTAATGTGATATTCTTCATCGAGGTTAGACAGTTGCCTTTGGAACTCTGAATTACAATTTGTAAGTTATATCCATGCATTCGAATTTATGACACATGAAGATGTTTTGTTCTGATTCTTCTAATTCATCATGGATTCTTTGCATATAAATGGGGTGTAAATATTTTTTTTAGAAGCAAAACAAGAAATAGTGGGTGTATGAAAGAAAATTGTTAACTCCGAGAAAATAAGTGGCTTTACTGTTTGTAAGTAAATTGCAAAAATGCGAGATTTATTCAACTTTATTTTATCTTATCTTACTTAACCTTAAACATTTAAATAAATTTCAAAACTTTGTATACCTTATATGATTCAAATATGTGTATATGTAACGACGTAGCGTCCAAAATAACATTTATGTCTAGTTATCCCACAACCTTTAAATTTATCTTCATCAATCGTCGTAGAAAGACGTTTAAGGGACGAAAACGTGGTAAACAGCAAAACCGATGAAAACTTGTTAGGCGTACATAAAAAATAATGATCAATATCTTTATAATAACGATAAAATACACTAAACTGGTCGTTGTTCATAGAAAAATTGCAAAACTTTTTTATCTAGTTTACCAAGACTACCTTTCCTACTGTATTTGTATATCACATATGAATAGGCATATTGAAGAAAAGAATCCATGTTTATAGGGAAAAATGATATATTTTTGAAACTAGCATGTTGACTCTTTTTATTGTGAACTTTCTATTTGGGCATCCATTAAAATGGACTTTACTTCCTGCTTAAAATATCATAATGTTGGAATGCATAATCACATTCATTTTGTTATATGTCGTGAAAGACCTTTTGAACGTTGTGGTGCTGTGAGGAAACAGTGAGAAATTATTATTCTGACTTTAGGCTCATAATTAAAGAACGACTTTCCGTAACGTCTAACTTTTCTAAAAACTGAAAAAAAAAACACACAGCTACCCTAATACAGAACAGACTTTGTTAGAGACAAATGGAGCTATGCTATCACACTTTAATATTACCGGGTAATAAAGGAGCATATTAAACATTGGAGGAATCGCGTACCTGGCAGCGTCTTGAGGAAGCTTAAAAAACTATAGTCACAGTTTTTGGAATTATTAATACAGCCTACAGCGGCGCAACATTTAACTTCACGTTTCTAGATATCCATATCAGCGTATCACCAAATTTCTTAATCCGGTTCTGTAAAAGACACTACCTTCACTTCCATAGACTGAACACGACTCAGGCGATCGCCGTGCTGAACATCCTGCGAACGATGCGCGGGATGCTATGCGCGACCCACCAAAATTTTAGAGAGTTGCGCTACTGTATAATTGGATATACTGTGCTAAAAGATCAATTTATAGTCAAAAATAAGAATGATACTTACTTTCACTGCAGAGTTCTAACGGTAACTAAGCTCAACAAATATTCAAACTAGTATAGTATACTACTCTTCTGCCTAGTGCAAGTTATCACACCAGAATTGAAGGATGTCTAATTGAGCATGAAGCATAGATTAAAAATACAGGGTGTTCTAAAAGTTGGGACTTTCCTCTTCAGAAGCAACGGCCCTTGAAACGGCAAAGCTAATGCACGGTGAATCAGCAGCAAAACAGTAAAAAAATTTTTCAACCAAGTATCACTATTTGGTTGCTACGGAAGTTGTAATTTGGACCATACGATGTTGTCGAGGTCTTCTAGCGTGTCCACCACGATGTGGATTCAGCCATCCTGTGTCTCTAACTCTTTGCACAAGCCAGACAAATCGACGAAGTGCAGGGTGAGTACGGTTAGGAAAACGATCGGCGTACACTCGCGAAGCCGCAGCGGTATTTTGACCACACTCACCGTACATTAAAATCATGTCCACCAGTTCATTATTGTTATAAGCATGCACCATTGTTTTTGTCTTTAAAGTCCGATCAAGCACCCTCGAACAGTATGCGACAGGAACGCGACGTATGACCCGAGTATGACGAACTGATTGTTTTCTCACAGGTACTGCAAACACGTGGCGCTGTTTTGTTGTGATATGACAATACATGGTCATCTTATTGCCCAGGGAGCAGGGACGGACTTAGCATTGAGGATTTCTTTAATGGTCAGTATCTCGTTTTCTCTAAATATTTCGTTTATATGTTACTGGGAAAAAACACTCATTTTGGCGAGTACTATCCGCTGTATGAAAAAAAGTCCCAACTTATGAAACACCCTGTATTGATCAATATATTAGACAGGTGGTGAAACATTGTAGAACTGAAATGACTTCATGACATTAAGTTAGGTAATTAGTATATTTTTCTCAGCTGATTTCACGAAAATTGTCATGTAAATGACTCTGATGTTGGGCAATAAAGCTATTGGTATTATTTTTTTAACAAAAATGTGCAGCCCGGGCTCAGACATACCAAGCTGCTGTTCCATTACCCAGTGACTAGTCCTCACACCGTGAGGGGAACAATCACTGGGTCCGCGAATGGTCCGCCCTAAGTAGACGAAGGGACCCAAGGACGACTGCCTTCTGCATTCTGACGGCTAAGGTGTGCGCCGCCGGATGGCACACTGGTATTTTGCGCAGTGCAGAGAGCAGCGTATTTCTCATTCAATCTAGGGATCCAATGACCATAACCAGCAGACTTGCAGTGTAGTCTGGTCAAATCCTGCGAAGTTGGTCCGCTTTTCCTCCTCTTAGAGACGATGTTCACCTCTTCAGATGCCGAAAACTCTATAACGAACATCGTCTTCTGTTGGTGGTCGAGGAGGACTATGTCGGGATTATTTGCCAATACAGGCTCGAGCATGGGGAACGAGTAGTTCCAGCAGGACTGGCATATCTCTCGTTCTTCATAACTGATAGTAGAGCACCCGTAGAGCCGTGTTGTGCCAATCTGTAAGATACACAGGCATCTCTGGCGCCTGCCAGCAGGATTTACAACGAATTTCGGGTACATCTACACGCATAACCTCACTACGGTCTACCAAGCTGTTAAAGACACCGTCCTGGCTTTCTTCTTCTCCGGGTACCATACGCTCTGCAACGTGTAGGTGTTCAAATGTTCATACCTTCTAATTAACTATCTGGAGAGAACCTTCCTCTGCACGTCGAAAAATGGTAGCCGCACTATAAATGCCGCACCAATCTCTTGTAGATGTGTCTCAGATAAGATAATTTCCGGTGTTTAATATTATTGATCAGTTCTTGTTCCATGCCTGCTCTTCTTAGTACTTCTTCATTTGTAACATGTTCCACCCACGAGATTCGCAGGAGCCTTCGCAACAGCCACATCTCCATCGCTTCAATTCGGTTCATGGATCTTACTTCCAAGTACCACGTTTCTACAACATATAGAAGAATTGGCCATATATAGCATTTTATCACCCTCAATCTAAGGCTCAGAGGGACTTTACGACGAATAAGGAACTTACTGAACTTTGTAAAAGCTATTTTTGGCATAGCCACCCGGATTTTTACTTCCTCGTCACAATCCCACTTTTCGTTTAGTGTACATCCAAGGTATTTAAATTTATTAACCCTCTCTATGTCGCCTCCGTTGACTAGTAATTGAGTTTCGCCATGCTGTAATCTACTTATGACCATAAATTTGGTTTCATTCGTATTTATTGTAAGTGCGTATTCTGTACCAACATCGCTTGTACCGTTCTGGCAAGCCACTATAAAGCCCTCAGTCTCCTATTTCAACTCAATGGACGTTAGAGAAGAGAAGGTCAACTTTTCAGATAAGTCATGCTCTTCTAGACGTAAGAAGATTCCATACATTGGCTTTATGAAGTCTTAAAAGAAAGTCGATTCCGACAGCTTTAATATTATATATTTTTTTAACAAAAAGGTGCAGCCCGAGCTCCGGTACACTGAGCTGCTGTTTCATTACCCAGCCACTACTCTTTACACCGTGAGATGATCACTGATGGGTCCGCGAATAGTGGATGACTGTCTTCTACATTCTGGCGGCTAATATACAGGGTGAGTTTTTAGTACCGGCTCGATAGCTCCACTACTCTAGAAGATAGCGAAAAAAGTTGTATACAAAAGTTGTAGCCACGGATATGCTCCTTGCTCAGAAAATATTTAGATTTATACGGGGTGATCCATAACTACGTGGTGATGCAAACATGCATTTTTTTTAAATAAGACACCCTATATATTATTTCATATTAAAATTCTACTGATGGTTTCCGTTCTTCCAATATAGGGTATTGTTACATTATACGGGGTATTTGAGAAGTTATGACTATCTTTATATCCAAATCGCGGTCAAATGAACGTACCTACTGTATATCAAAAAGTAATGAATCAAAAATCTTTTTTTTACATGGAAAGATTAAAAATATTCGCTAGTTTTGAAATCGGCTATAAAAAAAGCCCCTGAAGCACATTCGTAGACAGATGATGATGTAGAATGCAGAATCTAGATTTTCTCTCTTTTTTTAAATGTAACCTCCAATATTTTATTATACCAAAGAATTGCTCTTGATATGCTCTTGCATCTTTGTAAGCACCTGTTGTACCTTCGTCCATCAGTTTCCGAGATATTTTGATTTTTCGGTAAATTTAAAATATAGCTTCTATTTGTGTACTGAAATTTGTTTATTTTGAGAAAGTACTATCTAATTTATTTTTTATTTAAAGAACAACTAAATTATGAGGTCATGATATTATTTAATGAAGTCAAAACCCTAAATTATCGAGATAATAAAGTCAAGTATGCTGAGGAAACAATTTTGTAGGTGTGGTGCATAATTATCAAGCAGATTTATCAGGTAGGCTTTGAAAAATTGGCAGTTTTCATAACCTGCTCAATAACTCCGTAGTGTGTGAAAAACCAGCTTTAAAAATTAATTTTTCATTGAGCGTATGTAGGAGAATCTTTGAGAAATTGTCTACTTGTCCCTAGAATGTATCAACTATGAACAGCAACATCCAGAACGGAGGCACTCTAAAACTAATGCGTTTGAAAAATTGAAGAATCGTTTTATTTGGACTGTGTTGGTTAATATTTCATAGCCTGCCTGATACATCTGCTTGATAATTATGCATGACGTCTATAAAATTGTTTTCTCAGCACACTTGACCTATATTATCTCGTTAATTCAGTGTTTTCACTTGATCAAGTACTATTATGGCCTTATATTTTAGTTGTTTGTTAAGCAGAAATAAAATTTGATAGTATTTGCTCAAAATAAATAAATTTTAGTAGACAAATAGAAGGTATATATAAAATTTGTAGTAAAATCGTAATATCTCAGAAACTAATGAATGCAGCCATAACAGTTGCTATACAAAGATGAAAGATATTAAAAGCCATTCTTTGGTAAAATAAAATATTGGGGGTTATATTTAAAAAAGAGAGAAAATCTAGATTTTGCATTCTACATCACCCTGTATACGAATATACGTCACGGGCTTTATTTATAGCTGATTTTAAAACTAGAGAATATTTTCAATCTTCTCATGTATAAAAAATAATTTTTGATTCATTACTTTTTGATATACAGTACGTTCATTTGACCGCGATTTGGATATAAAAATGGTCTTAATTTTTGAAATACCCTGTATAATGTGCCTCATTTAAAAAAATGCATGTTTGCATCACCACGTAATTATGGATCACTCTGTATGAATCTAAATATTTTCTTAGCAAGCAGCATATCCGTGGCTACAACTTTTATATACAACTTTTTTCGCTATCTTCTACAGTAGTGGTGTTATCGACCGAGCCGGTACTAAAAACTCACCCTGTATGTGCGCCACCGCAAGACACCCGGCATTGAGCGCAGTGCAGAAAGCAGCGAACTCCTCATTCCACCTAGGGATCATAACCAGCAGACCTACAGTGGTATCCTCCTTAGAGGCGATGTTTACCTCGGCAGGTGCCAAAAACTGTATGACGAACGTCGTCTTCTGTTGGTGGCCGAGAAGGGCTATGTCTGGCTTGTTTGGCTGTACAAGCTCGACTGTGTGTGGAACGAGTAGCCCCAGTAATTCAGTTCAAGGTGATTTACGTACTAGAAGCTCTGCTGGTGAGCAATGAGGAATGGATGATACCGTGGGTGTACTTTGTAGGACATCTGTAGAAGAACCTTACCTCAGAGGAGCAAGCAACAGAAACATTAACGCCGCTCATGCCATTATTTCTGACATAACTTACAATGCGTCGCTCCTCGTCGAGATCATTACTTGGATCACAGCTGAGTGAAAACTAATCCTCCATGGAATCAGCAAAAATCTCCCCCTTTTCGTGAACCATAAAAGGAATGCCTCTAGGACCATAGATATACAGAAGTCATATTTGTTTGCTATTTCTCAGCGGTCTCGCTGCTCTCCAGAAAAGAACACTTGATTAAAGCATGCCTACCAGGTCACTACTTGTTTCAAAATTCGTAGAGTGCATTCCTCACTTCAAGGACAAGCGTCGTACCTCTATATATGTTATCAGGATGACAATTCATAGTCGATACTTCAAGGTCCGTTAATATTTGAGGGTCCCTTAAGTAAGGTTTTGTGTTTCGACAGCTGCTTGAGGATCCCTTACATAAGGCTCCCTTGAGTAAGTAAGGAAATGTCAACATAACATTTTGTTGCAGTCAAGGCGCTTTTGTCGGTTAATTTTGGAGTACGGTGTTATCAGTTTCTGTCATATCCGGGAAAATGTCCGGCACAAAATACAAAATACTGGCACAAATCAAAAAGAGAAGACAGAAAACATCATAATGCGCGAGTCTGGAGTGTTACTTAAGGGAACCTTAAGTATTAAGGCGGGTTCATGCCTTTGGCGTAACTTAGCCGTAAATTAAGCGTTAGTATTAATTTTATCCTTAAATTTAGCCGTAAGGGAATCGACGTTCATGAAACTTGAATTTAGCGTTAAGGACGACTGATGTGACATTTCACAAAGCCTGTTTTCAACGGTTTGTTTTGATTTTAAGGTTATATTTTTAAGATTTGGCGGGTTGGTGGTTATACTGTTTGCGAAAGGCAAAATTTGTTTTCAAAACTACGACCAAAAATGAAGATTAATAAAAAGGGTAAGGTGATCTCAGGAGTGGCTGCCTCATACCAGATCATAATTTTATGTTCCGTGCGTTTCGCACATGCTCAGACACCCCTAAGATTTAGATTTATCTTTTGCGGTAAGGTAAAGTTGGAAGTTAATTATCTTTTCGAAGTCAATCCTTACGCCTAATTCTTAAGTTAAATTCAAAGCTGTTTCATGAACAATTTCATTACTGACGGTAGGTTCAACTTTAGAATTAACACAAACGCTACCTTACGGCTAAATTGCGGCAAAGGAAAAGTTTCATGAACCCGCCTTCACTCAAGATACAGCTACAAATACGCCCTAAATGTCCAGAAAACATCTCAAGCTCGACCTTTCCCATTTTACTTGCTCGCCTGTTGTCGTGGGAAGTTCACGTATACTTGTACCCGAACATGGACAGTTTTTCGAAACCATTCGTATGCGAAGTTGTTCCTTATGGGCAAAAAAGCATCCTTGATCAACTTAGCAATGAGCATCGCAAGAATGACAAACTCGCCACAGAAAGAGTCTTTAAGCCACAGCTGTGGCCGCGAGTGAGCAAAAGAGGAATTTTCACACGACATATTAATTAAGCGGTACCCAAGTCGGCGTGCGGAAAAGGCAAAATATCGAGGGACCAGCTCAGCTCGGGACAGGGTTGCCAAATTGGGCGATTTGTCGCCAAAGAGGCGACTAATTTAGGCTGGTGGAGACCAAATTTTCAACTCGTCGACTGAATCATTAACCTTACTCTGAATTGCTGAATCATTCGGGTCGTCTGTTTTTGTGTTCGCCAGTAGTTCGTTCCGACAGGTACCTTGCCTTACGCTGCGTTTAGCCAGAGATGTGCACTGAAAATGTGCGCAGCGAGGATGTGTAGCGAAGCTGTGAACCGGTGTTGGTGTTTCCACCGGAGATGTGCTAGGTAGACGAGCGATGCGAAGATGTGTGGCGGAGCTGTCAAACGGTGTGCAGATGAGCGCTGCGAGGATGTGTAGCAGGCTTTTTTCAGAGTTTTATTTTTGCTCGCCTACATCAACATCACTCGTCTATCGCCCAAATCCCTAGCACACATGCCTCGCAACGCATTTCTGGCGCACATCTCCCGAAACACATTAATAGCACACATTCCTCGCCAACATGCCTTGTTTTGTACGTAGAGAAACGTCGCTCCGCTGAGCCGTTTCCACCTGAGCTGTGCTGAGCGGGGCGACGTAATTCAAGCGATTCTATTGGTTCGTTAAAAACGCACTACTCTTAACACAGCTTCGCACATCTCTGGTAAGAACGCAACCTTATGGTGTCAGGGATGAACGCGTGACTAATTTTAAACTCACGTTCACGCACAGTCAAGCATGTAAATACAGGGCATTTGGCGGAGGGTTAGCCAAACTTCGCGTCCATATTGATAAGCCCATTTCGAAGACATTTTGTTAATAGACATGTGCCCTGAACGTCCCTTATTTTTCATATAATTGCTTTTGTAAATACTTGTAAAACACCTTCCCCTACTCGTGGATCGGAAGATTGGGTCTCATCCAGGGCCGATCCCGGGGTCATACGCGCCCTGGTGCAAGCTAAAAATTGTCGCCCTTTGCATAGCGGGAGATAAAATGAGGTGTAGATGAATTAGATCTAAAATCAGTAAAATCTATATACTGGTATATTATATTCCAGGTTATTCACGATATTCGACACGGAGCATTATGGCTAAAATATTTGATGACAAAGAAAATAATAATTTCGCATGGATAGGGACCCATTAAGGCTACATTTTAAAAACATTTTCGTGTTATACACTTTGCCCCCAAAACAAGAACCGCATCAAAGTTACAATTTTTTAAATAAAGCACCCTTGTATATTATTACATATTCGAATTCCTTGGTGAATTCTAGTGCGACTTTAAGTATCACACCTGGGATTTAAAGCGAACCGTTTGGGTGTAAATCACCATTTTCGGTACAAGTAGATGTCTGAAAAAATTAAACATTGCAGAAATTATAAAATTTACAAGGCTGTAGCTTTGCCGGATTACTAAGCATGAAATGCGTTAGCTTAGGTCATACGGTCAAATTTGTATTACATTTGTGCTTGGAGAAATCGGTCGACTAATTAAGGAGACTTCAATCAAAGATAACTTAATTTTTTCAACGGGAATGCCTAATTTTTTTATATGATTGAATGAAAAATTTGATAACCTTTCTAATGATATAAGGGAGTGAATATCAGTCTCTGGTAGTTTTCATTTATTTTCAAATTTTCAATCAAATGGTGTTGTTCATTGTTCCTACCTATAGTCAACCTAGCAAACCATGAAATCAAATGTAAATCAGAACAGCCAACTGAAAATCAGAATGTGTCATATGTAAATGAGAATAATCAAATGAAAATCAGAACGTATCGAATGTAATTCGAAAAGGGTCATATTAATCTCAGAAGGTATCAATTCTATATCAGAACCCATCAATTGCAATTCACAAGAGGTCAGAAAGATACATGTACTAAGTTTTATATTTCCTTCTGATTTACATTTGACCCCTTCTGAATTACAGTTGATGGTTTCTCATATACAATTGGCTGAAATTAATATGATCCTTTCTGATTTTCAATTGACTGTTCTGATTTACATTTGATACCTTCTGATTTTCATTTGATTATTCTCATTTACATATGATACTTTCTGATTTACAGCTGGAAAAGGTGTATATATTTCGATAGTATTTAGGACTAATGATTGCTACAACTGAAGAATACAGATCAAAAATACAAAAAAATAAGTATAAGAAACGTTTAAAAAAACACAAGTGAAAATTGTCCATTACTGAACATTACGAAAGCAATGATTTTAAAAAATCTGGGGCCTTAAGGGCACAGGTCTTATGTAGAATATCTTCGAAGTGAACTATATGCTCGCGAAGTTTGACTATTGTCTATTGATTGGGATACCCTTGTCTGTATGTTTTTCAACGTCCCAGTATAGTTGGAGTGTAATTGTGTAAATAACTTGTTTGTTGTGGCTAGCCCTTGGTGTATGACTTCACTTCAGAGTTATGTCTGGCTGTGTACTCGATTCCGTCGAGAGTTTTGCATCCGCTTGTTAGGTGATCTACTGTTTATTTTGGTTGATAATATTATCTGTAATTATCGTCTGTTGTAGATGGATCATTAATTACGTATCTTTTGTAGTTTCGTGTCGCTATTACTTGGTCCTGGTCCTAGTCCCCCAAATATGGAGTCCTCCGTTTCTGGGAACAGCTGGCCATCCTGCAGCCAGGTGTATGACTGCTTTTTATTACTTTTATTTTGAATTTATGAGTTCATCTCGCATGATTGTGGTAGCAACAAGTGTTGACGGGCTGTGCCAAGTCAACACCTGAACTACTATTGATCTGAATTTAGAAAGGGTCGTACATTATTACAGGTCTTCAGGACTACAGTCTTGTGAAGTAATTTGTGTAACTTTTCGACCAGGCACTTCTGTTGCAGGTGTAGCGTGAATGTGTTTGGTGTAAGACATAAGACCGACATAATGTGGTGGCAATAATAACTTTATTTGGTTTCTAGAGTCGCTTTATTTATATGGCAAGGTTTGTGTATTTAGATACCTTCCCAGCGTAGCTGCTTTGAATATTCATGTCATTGGGGATAGCAATATCTGTTAAATAGGTAATTGTGTCTCTCTTTGACTGAAAAACTATATCTGGTTTATTGGCTGGGATAGCTTTGTCCGTGTGTATTTCAACATCCCAGTATATTATACTATATATTGCTGTTGTCAAATACCGATGTCGATGTATAATTATAATATGGATATGTGTTCTGGATTAGTTTGTTTCTTACGGCTAGTGCTTGGTGTATGATTTTGGCTGCAGAGTTATGTCTCCATGTCCGCTCGGTTCCAGCGAGTGAGCATGGGGTTGTTATGTGATATATTGCTAATTACGAATCTTTTGTAGTTTCGAGTCGCAATGATCATAACCAGCAGACTTACAGTGTAGTCTAATTGTTATTAATATTATTATTATACATTGATCTTTTTTTTTTGAGGCTAAAATTTGGCAACCCTGGCTTGAGTCAGTGTTCTGTATTCCGGCGGTGTGCCCATGTATCGCAAACAGAATTTCCGATTGCGCTCCACGGTCCTCCTTACTGAAGGATGCTTTAATATAGAAGAACGAGACTCGGTGCACTTTGATATACAGATGCACACATTGCACATGCTGCATGGCGCACAAGGTGGATGCGGTGACATTGCTGAACTAAAATATATCGTACTCAATTTCAGACCTGCGAGATTTCCAGCTTTGCTATAACTCAATCCGAAAGGTCTACTCCTTTTGAACTCTTTTAAGGTATTAACATTCACGGTGTTGTTTCTACAACACTGCCGATAGGATCTAGGATCCCTGATACCTCGGTACTTGGGTCAACACTTTATTCACTTTACAGGGTGTCCCTGTGTTTCCTTGACACGTGGTATTCTCATAACGAAAATAATTTCAAACGAAAACTGAGTGGAATTTATCATACCATGCTTACAAAAAAATTGTTTTGTACTTCAACCCTTATAACTCACCCCCAACTTTGTTTTTCAGAAAGCACCCTATATTTTTTCCTACACAAATTAGGTCCTTATTTTATTCAAAATCTTACAGGACCTTTAATTCTATATGCAAACCTATTTTTTTTCGTAAGGTCGTAAGTATAAGGTGAATAAAATGAGGATTTGTGTGAGGCGTAATATTTTCATAGGAAAAAGTTAAAAAGCGAAGTGGGTTTTTCAAGGGTACTGAATGGCCCATCATATCATGCTTTCGAAATATTTTTTGTACTTCATCCCCTAAAACTCACCCCAACTTTTTTTTCAAATAGGACCCCACAGCTTTTCCTACATAAAAGGTCATTATTTTATTTAAAATCTTGTAGTTGCTTTATTTAAAATCTCAAACCAATTTTTTCACAATTCCATAAGCATAACAGAAATAACATAAGGATTTTTTTGGCGTGACATTTTCGTAATGTATCAAATGCTCTTTAAAACCCAATTGGTTTTCCTTTTTTTATCCGTTTTTGCGTAAAAAAATAAGTTTGCGTATGAAATCAAAATATTTTAAATACAATAGGGATATATCATTTATTTAGGAAAATCTATGGGGTGCTATTTGAGAATTTAAAGTTGGGGGTTTGTTTTAAGGGTTGACGTACAAAAAAACTGTTTTGAAAGCATGATGTGGTAGACCTTATGATATCTTCAAAAATTCCAGTCAATTGTCGTTTGAACTTTTTTTTGCGAGAACATCAGGTGTCAAGGAAATTCAGGGACACCCTGTATATACATGACTTTCCTTGCCCCTTCAATTGTGAAGGCTATTATATCTCTAACATTAAATAACTTCTTGTAATGTTTGACCAAAGATGCCTTTATCGTTAACACGACCGTTGACACGATAAAGGCATCTTTTAATAAAAATTTGAGAATAAAGGTTTTCTCTTCGACATGCAAATATGATAAACGGCTTTATTTATTTATTTATTTATTATTTTCAGGTAAGGACAACTACAACTACAAGCCCATGACGCCGTCAAACTAGTTCAAAACTGTAAGTTATGTATCCATTTTTTGTGCCTATAGATGCAACATTCGCCAAAAGGTGAATATGAAAACAAATTTTTCTTAATATTCTGCTTGCAATATGAGCAAGTGTGCTGGGACTTACCTTATAAAATACGTCGTTATAAATACTTAACTCATTACACTTGAATATCTCCCATCGTATATCCCGCGTGTCGTAAAAGACGACTAAAAGGAACCGAACTACTGTCGGTATAAACAGTAACCTCTTCTCAACCAACAGCTTTGGGGAGACGAGCTGAGAAGAGTCCTAGATACCTTCTTGTCCTTGGGGTAAGAAACTGTCCCTAAAGGCGGATGAATCAGTTCGATACATCTGGTCAACGACATGAGGATGCAGAAAGCAAATGGGAAACTACTGCGTTAAAGATCTTAAAGATATCCCAAGAGAAACTCATAAAATGAATACATTTTACGAGTTCACAACATGTCTGTTAAGACATCGTGGCTATGACGAATGTATCTTTGGGGGTAAAGGTTTCTTGAGTCATGCCATAACTACATTATGTAGAATATAATGATAAATGTTAATGCAGTAATACATGACCTTAGGTAACATCCATTCTCGGTACAAAACTAAAAAATTAAACTTCTTTTGTTAATCGGTTTAAATTGTTACAAAACGTCTATTATAAATAAACGAGCCATCTATAACCAAATAAATGAATCAGATAATACGATATATCTGTTGGACTCGAACGTGTTAAATAACTATTATTTATTAATAATTATTCTTGTCTAATCGACGCCCTTGTACTGTCAAAAGTGTAAATAGCCCCACTGCACTCTTCTTTATGAGATAGCTCATGCCTATTACACCTAAAGTGCTATTATATCAAACCTGTATAACGTTTGATTAATAATATTATTGGAAGCGTTAGTTTTTATATGTTAAAAACGTTTGTTTCTTAGGGTAAAACCATAATAGTGGAGTACTTCAAAAATAAGCACTCTTGTTGCCTCTATTGTTTCTGGTTAGAGCTAATGTGTTGTAAGGTATTTTCATAATCTTGCCTCGTTACTCTAGTTTGCATCTTTCTACTAAGTTAGTTCGTTTCTTCGATCTTAACGGGATTTTGTTTATTTTTTATGGCCTGCTAGGTTGCTTACACCAAGGAAAATTGAAAAATGCCGATTTGACTAAAAAATACTAATATTGACAATCCTATATCGATAGAGATGTAATCAAATTTTACATGTGATTCTGTAAATCAAAATAGGCATTCCAATTTGAAAAAATCAAGATCTATAATTGAATTTTCCTTAGTTAATCTACTGCTTTCTCCAAGAACAAAAATAGTTCTTGGAGAAAGCAGTAGATTAGCCGTACTGCAAAGTCACGACCTTCTAAGTTTTATAATCGCTGCGATATTCAATTTTTTTTTGATACCTACTTATACCAAAAATGGTGATTTGCACCTAAACGGTTCGTTTAAAGTTTCATGTATGATACATGATGTCACACTAGAATTCACCAAGGAATCCAAATATTATGCAATAATATATAAGGGGTTCTTTTCAAAAAAATGTAAGTTTGATATGAATCGCTCTGTTTAAGTGTCAAAACTGAAGTGAGAATATAATATTGTAACATGTATATAGCATATAGCATTGCTTATTTGTATTGTTGTTGATGTTCCTTTCAAAATCTAAGGTTAGATTTTTGATGTGTAAACGTCATCGAATCGTCTAGAATTTTCGGGACTGACGGATGGGCGTTATAGATGTCATCTAAATGTCTCGATTTTTCTAGATGATTCGATAAAGTATATAAGGCGCCACGAGTAGCGTGGCAGTAGTTCAGTTGAGTTGAGTTCTAGTTGAGATAAGGTTAAGAGATATTGTATTGAGTGTGAAGTAAAACGGTGAAAGTTACGTCCAGTTTGATTCTTTGGTGAAGAAAAAAAGGCCGTCGTGACACTATAAATAATATAACCATCAAGAGTCCTTACCACGGTCAAAAAATGACAGATTTCTGAAATATCTTTTATTAAGCCCACAATCCTCCGTCCCCTGACTATTGGCCCACCCTGTATAATATGTAGTTCATTTGGTAAGTACGTTAGTGAATTTTTGAAAAATATTTAATTTTTATAATGTCAATTAATCATAGGTATGAACTTTTTTTAGGCGAACCTGTAGGCGTGAGTTTAGAAGCATATTTTAATTGATAAGATCAGTGAAGATCGATATTAGTTATGACCTTAGATTGTACTCGTATAATTTGTCACTGGAAACAAAAATAAAGTGTATTTGTCAATGCTTGCCTACTGGGAAAAGTAGCACCAAAAAAATTAACCTAGATGAGAGAATCTTGGGGGTGTAGCCAAAATTTTGAAAAATGACTGGGTCACTGCATGGAGACTGGTGTTAACTGCCAAGATTTCGGCAATGCTTACTGCCATCTTCAGGGCTTTACATAGTTAGAAGAAAAGAAAAAAAGTAAGTTTCAAAATATTATTACGAATGTTCTAAGTGTATATTATGATTCATAATAATATTTTGAAGCTTAACTTTTTTCTTTTCCTCTATGTAGAAAGCCCTGAAGATGGCAATAAGCATTGCCGAAAGCTTGGCAGTTAAACCAGAGTCTCCTTTATGTAGTGACCCAGTCATTTTTCAAAATTTTGGCCACAACCCCAAAATTTTCTCATCTAGAATTTTCTCATCTAGAATTAGGTTTTTTGGCCATAAGCTCCGTTGGTAAAAAAATTAACTGTCTTCTGAATTACAACTACGGCCCTGGTTTTCTGTAATGTTGGCGCGTAGCCAACTCTGATTTCTCCATGACGTATCGCTGTCGCTTTGTATTATTATCGCCGCTGAAATAAATTTCGAATTTTCGCAAAAATACCACAAGAAGTGCATTAAAAGGCGGCGATATTCTCGCGATAGCCACCTTTCAATTCAAATTCGAGAAAACGCTGCGAGATATTTGATAACCGAATGTCAAATGGCCGCCCGTATTTTATTTCAGTAGTTGGCTCTGAGAATACATTTATTTCTTTTGGAACGAACCTTCTTATGTGTATGTTTATTTTGTGTGTTGGCACGCGAAATTATCGTTGTTTACAGGGAGGGTAAATCTTTCAAAGAAGAAGGCTTCGTTATAACTTGGAGATTTGCGAAAAGTTTATTTAATCTTTTATGAGCCACAGTTATTTGAAATATGAATTTTTTGAATTAGTTTACTAAAATTAAAATTTTTTTATATTTTTTCACCCTCACCCAAAAAAATTGACGAGCAGTTTAGAAGGATTCTGATTATTTTTGTTTTTTACCAATTGCTCCGCCGCCAATGCACCGATATCCAAAATTATAGCATCATTACCTGCTACGACCCGACAGCATATCACGGTTACTGAGATTCCGCCACTAGACAAACACCAATAGACAGACATACCGACAGTCGGACAGACCGACGGAAATAAGTGACATTTTTTTTTATGGTCGGCTTCCCGCAAAGGCTTAAAGCCTATGGCGCTGTAGAAGCGCAGCGAGAGGATAAGTATCGGTTCACGTTAGATTTGAAACGCTGCAGGTTGTAGCCGTCGGGAAACAAATTCCCCGGCAGCTGATCCACAGCGTCGAAGTTCTCCAAAAGAAGGAATGCTGGAGGAGACTAGTTCGGGGAGTAAGGACCTCGACCTGGTAAGAACAAGCTCGCAGAGCTTCTCTAGTTTTCCTGGTTCGGACGGCCTGTGGTGTTATTATCTGAGAGAGCTCAATCGAACATCTTCCGTGATAGAGTCTGTAAAACAGGGATAGGTCAGCCACCTCCACAGCCTGGAACATTGAAGGATCAATGTTCCAGGCTGTGGAGGTCCTTTGTGAGGTTTGGCGTATCGATTAGTCTAATCGCTCTTTTCTGGATAGTGTCCAGAAGCTTTAGAGAGTGCTTCGGAGCGCATCCCCACACATGGGAGCAATACTCCAGCGATGGTCGGATCTATGCCTTGTACAGCAGCAGCAGTTGCTCCGGCGTATACAACTTTCTACAGCGGAACAAAACTCCAAGCTTCTGGAATGCCGTTTTAGCAATACTGACAACGTGGTCGTGCCAGGTCATGTTATTGTTGATGTTGATTCCCAAAAGCTTGACAGAAGGTGATTCGACTATGGGGTGACCCTTCATTTCCACGGTTGGTAAGCCATCGTGAGACTTCTTTGTAAGTGTTGTTGCCTGAGTTTTTTGTACGTTGAACTGTACTTTATTTGCATACACATGAGTTTTCGTTATGTATGTTCGTTATGTACAATATCCCCTAACGGTGTGAGCAGTAAATTTTGGAAAACGACCAAAAACCTCCAAATCGCCCAAAAAAGATTTCTAAAAACCACACGCGTTTCCCATCCTCACCACTGTAATAATATTGTGTCAAAATCTCATAAAAACCAATTCGATAGTTTCCAGCTTACACAATGCAAAACCATCTTAAGCAATACTCTAAGAGAGTCAAGGTTTCTTTATTAAGCTAAGCAATGTTCGGATGGTCCTAAAAAGGTGATTATGCCACCAGGTCTTTCTCTCACAGGTCAACGAATACCATCCCAACTATCCCAATTCTGCTAATTACACCGCCGTCTATATACCGATTTTCAAAATTATATCAGCATTGCTTACCACCATCCTACAGCACTCAAATTTCATCACAATTCATGGAACGGTTACTGAGATTACGAAGCTAGAAGAGCGCCAACAGACAGACACGTAGACTGACATATAGACTAGCAGACAGACCGACAGACAGGCAAACAGCCTAAGACAATACGGATATTATAAATCAGCTTTTGCAACTGTTTTGTACAGCAGCAGCAGGTGCTTGAGTTGCTTTATCATCAAATATTGAATGACATTTTCCATCGTGTAGCTTAGTTTATTCACAATTGAGATAGATTAGGCAAAGATAAAGCAGCCAAATTAATTTCTGTGTTTAAAGAGCTCAACTGCTCCTTAGTTACCTCACAACTGTGAAATACATATAATCAGTAAAAAATAGCAGCTCAACTCGTTTCGGGTCTTAAAGAGTTCAACAGTTCTTAGTTTCTGTTATTACTGTTATTTGTGATAAATTTCCAGCAATTTTTGTGTACCTATGTGCTCTCTACTAATAGAAGCAAAAAGAAGAATAAAAGAATGCTAGAATGTTTTTTCTTTGAGTTGAAAACTTGATTAAAATGAAAATATTTTTTCACTTCTAACAAACATTGAAATTTTCTCACTTTGTATATCGATTTTTATCCAAATCCAAATCACACTGATAATTGCATTCAGTGTAATTATCGGTCGCTATAACTACATAATTGAGTTGGACAAATTCATTCGAAATGAATTTCAAAACGTCGCGTTTCGGTAAACAATATTCGAAGTATGAATGCCGTCATTAAAAAAAAATCTCAAAAACACAACCCAAAGTCGCAAATACATGTGGGGAGTATTTATGGATTCTTAAGTAAATATATGTTTCGTTGTGTTAAGTTAAAAGTTTGTTTAAAACAAATTGTCATCGAATATCCCTCGTACATTGACAAATGCCTCATAATTTTCTGAAAAATTTAGCCCGAAGCTGCAGGCTCAGTCTGAGGAACGAGATTTTGGTTTTCATAGAATTATCTCGTCTATTTTCAATATCCTAGTGATATTACTACGGATAAGTTGAATCTCACAAATCTTCGATTGGTACAGAATTCAGTCAACAAAGTGTTGTATTTTAGTTTTTTTAATTAACGTTTTAAGCACAATTTAATACACATAATATAACCTAAAAGCGATTAATTAACAGACACAACAATTTGGATAAACACAGGGTTGGGATAAAGTATGGAGCCAAGCAAATAACTTTGGAGCGGAAAGAGTGATATTGCTGAAAATTTGCAGGCAAGTATAGTGACGTCTAATGCATCCGAAGACATTATGTTAGCTATTAATGTACTTCCGGTATAACCGAAAGTACCGTCAACTTTTTTAATTTAAATGGGACACCCTGTATATTTTTGCAGATTCTAATTCATCTTTTTTTTCCGTATACGTCCATAGTGGGTTTAGTATTTGTTTCTTAAAAATTTTGTCTCACAAATTCGTCCGTGGCGGTCTGCGGTCTTCCCGTTTGCGGTAATTTTTTTGTATTTTTTATTTTAGTCTCCGTCAAACGTGTTATAGGACTCCTGTCGGGACGTAAATCATTAAAAGTTGACACACTTCTTTGTGAGTTCTCACGCGATCGCCAAAACCGACTTTGAATGACCGGCATTTTAAACACCTGAAATGATAAAGAAGCTTTATATTTCCCGTTTTTACAGAAACTAATGCTAAACCCACTATGGACGTATTCGGAAAAAAAGATGAATTAAATTCTGCAAAAATATACAGGGTGTCCCATTTAAATTAAAAGAGTTGACGGTACTTCCGGTTAAACCGGAAGTACATTAATAGCTAGCATAATGTCTTTGGATGCACTAGACGTCACTACACTTGCCTGCAAATTTTCAGCAATATCACTCTTTCCGTTCCAAAGTTATTTTTTTGGTTCCATACTTTATCCCAACCCTGTACATATGTAAAAATCATATGGATTAAAGGACATGTCGGTATACGTCAAACCGACACAGTCGACAAACTAGCAAAGACGGCCCTTCCATATGGAATACTGATGAGAATTTCAAAGTTTTGTACAGTGACTTGAGCAGTATGTTAAACAAGAACCTAAAGGAAGAATACAGGGAAGACTACCATAGAAACCCATCTAGAGCGACATACAAACAAATCCAGCAGAACATAAGAAAAAACAGAGCCTTGGTTTAAGAAAGAAACGAATAGATCACTTGTGAGAACCCTTTGTAAATTGCGATGTGAGCATTGCCTTAGCCCTCAACGTAACGCTAGAATAGGCTTAGACGATGACCCGCACTGTAAATGTGGAGAGATTGGTACTGCTGAACACTGTATATTAGAATGCCAAGTTATCAGTAATGAGGCAACAGACCTGTAATACAGAGTGTCGAGCTATATTCGGTTACCTGCTAATATAATCACTATACTAGCTAGTGAAAACTACTGTGCATACAAACTATTATATAACTTTTGTATACAAAGACTGAAAATAACACTGTAACTCTCAACTATAACTAATGCGGAACAATATGATTTGGTTCGTGGTTGTTAAGAAAAAATAGATGTTTCATCCATGATACAACAGGCCAGTTGATCTCAGACCAGAGCCAATAACATAATTAAAAAAACACATAAAAGCGTCTTTAAAAAACTTGATTCAAAACATTTTTTATTAAAAAGCCTAAAGAGCTTCCCGCATATTGACTGGCCTAAAACGAAATAGCTAACGCAGCACCAAATGATCTGTTTCTCCATCTTTCCATCCTCCTTGGTATAACTTTAACGAGGAAACAAAGAATGCGTACATAACAAGTATTATGTATAGTAAATTGTGTTGGCATGATGGGATCGGCATCAGAACCGGAGACGGTAGCGGTTTAAGGAAACATCTTTTAGACCGATACCGATCGTCATACGGATACAGGGGCGTAGTCTTCTCAAATAATGGTAGAAAAGTAATAAGAGGCTCAATAAAACGTAACATCATGCGTCAAAATTTCAAGTAGAAAATTTTTTAATAGTCGAAGAATATGCGAAGAAATAAGCTGTTCCATTCCAAAAGATTTCTTATTCAGTTTACCCAATTTTTGGTAAGTAAAAAAAATCGTTTTTTAAACATACTAGTTACACTATCGGTTCATACATTTTTATGTATTGTATATATACAACAGCAACGGTGTTTTTCTTTCAAAGAAAACTGATATAAATAATAACAATTTCAACTTTTTGGTTTAGATTTGGCGAGTTTTGATGTACCGCCAGTGGATAAAGCAAGTTATGAAAAAAATCATCACATGAAGGTATATATAAAAAGAAACAGATGATTTAATCTAAACTCAAGACTTCTTTCATTCAACACAAAAAGTAAGGTTGATTTTAAGTATCAGAACGGAAACTAATTCTGGTTATAAAACATAAAAAATAAGGTTGTTCTCAAGTAACAGAAAGCAAACTAAGACCTACGTTTTCTACTTCCATTGTGGTAAAATATGAGTCTCCAGAATATTGTTAATATTATTTTAACTTTCAATAATAATACCCAATATCTCAATTTTGTTCTAAACAAGATAATAGGACGTGATATTTATGATATAGCAGCTCATTACAGACTAAATCACGCAACACCGGCTACAAGTCTGCCAACCATTCAAAGCCCTGTGATTGGTCAGTGGAATAAGGGAACTTTTGGCGCAACATTCTCTCCTTCAGTTTGCTATTGGTAAACGCAAGTTCCGGAACGATATTTTCTACTGTAAACGTTAAGTTTATGGCAAAGACTCCAATTGCGAAGTTAGTACAATTTTCGTAAAAAGTGGATAAGACAAGTTTTGAAAGGGAACGATTCAAATGGCTTATGATCTGCAGCAGAAGTGTTATTTGTAGAAGATGGTTGCTGTTAACAATAAGAAGGAAGGAAGCTGGAGACCACACAAATAGATCAGTGCTGAGGGGGTAGAATAGGTTAGATAAATATTAATGTATCTTTTTCTACTGAACGCCAATACCTCACACAAGGGTTACCTTCGAGGTGGCACTATTTGGATCAATCCGTACAAGTAAAAGAAAATGAAAAATGAAATACTCAGACGCATTTTTGGCTTACATGGAAAATTCGGAACACCGCAGAAATTTTTACACTGATCAAATTCCAGCCATTGTCTATAAACGCTGTGCTGCTGAGCTTGCACCTATTCTATGCAAGCTCTTCAAACTTTCGTATCAGAGAGGCTGCATGGAAAATTGGCTGTGTACAACCCATTCCTAAGAAAGGCAAAAAACCGATCCCATCAATAATAGGCATGTGGCTCTTCTCAGCATCATATCTAAGTTTATTGAGTCTGTCATCAACACACAGCTCCTGAAGTACCTGGACAACATTAACATCATAAATGATCGCCAACATGGCTTTCGTAAGCAAAGGTCTACGAGGATATCCTGGCCCACACGTCACTCACCTGTGGAACAGAGATACGTCTTGTTACACTTGATATATAGAAAGCCTTCGATAGAGTGAGGCATGTGGGACTTCTGGTCAAGCTTGCTGCTTAAGGACTACCACCTGGCCTGCGCCAGTGGCTGAATAGCTTATTCAACGACACGTCTCTGTTTATTGTAGTCGAAGGCTATTCATCAAACGTATTTTCAATAAACGTCGGTGTTCCTCAGGGATCTGTCCTACCCCTACAGTGTTTCTGCTGTACATCAAAGCAATTGTTGGGTGGGGATTAGTAAATAAAGTACAATTTAACGTACAGAAAACTAAGGCAACAACACTGACAAAGAAGTCTCTCGTTAGCTTACCAACCGTGGAAATGGAGAGTCACTCAACAGTCGAGTCACCTTCCATCATGCTTTTGGGGATCCACATCAAGTATAACATATCCTAGCACGAACACGTCATCAGTATTGCTAAAACGGCATGTTTCCTGGACCTCTAGAACAGATACATAAGCCAAACCTGCAAAAATCCCTGCGTAGAATATCGTGGTGTAACCCCTGAGGGGGTATGAATCTCTGACGTTCTGTCACAACAAGGAATTTTGTTTTATTCCATTATCCAGATATAAAATATAAAAGAAAAATACACTAAAATTCAAACTTGTCCAAATATTGGGGCAGCATAAACCCTCATGTTCCCATTGCTACGTCCAAGTCTTACCATATCAGATAGGTAGCAAAAATTTGCTTTAGATATATCAAGGAAAATGGAAGCGAAGGAAAATTTGGATAACGAGGTTAGATCTCTCCAGGGAAGAAAGAATGGAAATTGGATAATGAAAGGAACAGCGTTTTATGTGGGTTAAATCAACCCGTTAAATAGGGAGGAATTTGGGGAAAATTCCATTGACGTTACGAAACACAGCTGCCGTTTCGATGAAAATGAGGTTATGTATATCATGGACAACCTACTTTTTTTTTACTTCTGTGTCATCGGCATCGACTACTTTAGTCATTAGCCTCGTGTTCTGTGTAGGCTTTGTTACTGTTTCCCGGCGCCACTTAGGAACAGCACTGTTAATTAGAAGCCAACAGTGAATGCTCAGGTGAGGATTCTCGCTGAGCTTTTTTTATGGATATTTATTTTTGGTTGAAAAAAACAGAAATAAATTTCCGCCTCTAACGAGAATCGAACCCGGGACCTTCCGGTCACGAACCCTCGACCCTAACCACTGGGCCAACCCAACCCCCGACAACCTACTTAAATCAATTTTTTATCTTTCCTATAATTTTTTAAAGGTCATTCTAGATTTTGGAATTTATGGTTTTCAGAATTGTATACCTATACATCGGGGGTAAAGAGAACTATGTTCAACCCTTAATAAAAAAAATGTGTGACATGCGATGTTTGGGTGACCGATAACTGCTTCCCTATTTGAGATAGAAAAAAATGTCTCAAATAAAAAATTTAGAGGGCAATAAAATCTATGTTCTAAAAATATTTACCATTATACAAGGTGTCCAATAAATGCGTGACTCATCAAAGAGCGTATGATACATAGAGTTTCACTAAAATAAATCAAGAAAGCCAAATATGCAATAACATATGGAGGCTTCTATTTTAAAAATGCAATTTTGATAAGTCATATATTTATTGGTATAACGGTAAATATTTTTGTAACATAGATTTTACCGCCCTGGACATTTTTTAGTTGAGTCATTTTTTTCTATCTGAAATAAAGGATCGTCCACCCACACATCGTTGAAACACCCTGTATAAAACTAACTTACCAGGAATAAATAACTTTTGATACAATAAAAAACAAAAGCAACATTTAGGGAAGTGTGGGAAGTGTGACACTAGTGTCTTTTTTCTCCGAAGTACATACAGATAGGCACTACTTGTTTATTTCACCGAGATCCTAAACCTATTAACTGTGACAGTTCATCAAGGCGGTTCAGATACCAATAAATGCGCAGTTGACTGATGACAGGTGAAGTGAGCTACTAATGGCATTGCACACGGATCTGGTGACCACATCTCACGGAGGGCACAAGCCTCTGCTTGCAATACCACGACGTTTCGTTCCACTGTAGTGCCCACTGCTTCGTGTTTTATGGATTTTGAGACACTGGAAAATAGTCAGGCTGTAGTCTATGGCTCCACCTCACAGCGCTTGAGCCATCCCACCTTTCTCGACGCACTGCTTGTTGCTTTATGGGTTTCGAGCCTTAGGAAAATAGATGCTTTGTGGCTTGACAATGCATGGTAAGCACCGTCAGTCAGGCTAACCGAGTCAGGTTACATAACGGGATTTTTCAATTACCCGTTAGCGTAATTGATAGCTTACCTACCGTATGCACATCCTAGTTAGTTACCTGAAGACTATTATACGAGGGCCCTTACAAAAAAATATTGTCTGAACTTATTGATCAACCCTAGCATTTTCCTGTGCTAGCTTGCAAACCTAGAGAGCAAAACATTTTGTTCCTAGTTATCTTCTAACTCCCTAAAAATGGGAGTACATTGGAACATTTTAGTTTACTCCATCTCAAATTGATAAATAAATTAACAATTTTAACAGACAAAATATAGATCATAATTTGTGATAACTGACACAGAGAAAAGTTCAAAATAAAGCGTAAATTCATGGGTATAATTATGTTCTTGAGAAAATACAAGTAACAATAGTCCTAAACCTAGTCTAAGTAACAGCCATTATGAGAATCAGAGTAAAATTGACATACTGACATATAAACATGGATTAGTATTCATTTACAGAAGATATATCTGATGATATCATCATTTAATACACAAAATCCCTTGGTATACAAACATTAGCAATTTGGGAGGGGTAAAGTCCGACGATAGCAGCTTCTAACCCACCCCTCCCAGTTTCTAAATCCCAATTCTCTCTCTACTTTTCTGGCACAAGCGGAATCGTCAGTAATGTCTTCGTTCACCAAATCTGGAAAAATCAATCAATATGGTTTTCTGAATCTGCGTATACCGTGATACTTATCGGTTTCTTTGATATGGTATTACTTTTTATGCAAAAAAGCTCCGTGATTAATGAAAAGAATAATTTAATAAGAATGTAGTCGATGGAGTTGACCGTCATTTGATGGAGATCCGTGATTGTTGCTACTTTCTGTTTTTTTTTTTGGGTGATAAGGTCCAAATCAAGCATAACTTTAGTTTAAACCTGCCAACGTAGACTGTCTACTTATAACGTTTGTTAAGAGAAGTGAGTTTTTCTCTAGTTACAGTGTGCAAATATAAAATAAAAGTCTCAATATCTAGGATAAATGCATGTACATATATTTAAGAACCTGATGACTGTCACAGCTTTAAACACAAATGATCCCTAAAGATGAAAACATAATTATTGAAGCGTTGGCAAGTTTAAACTAAAGTTGTGTTCTATTTGGACCACTAGTAAATAGAAAATAACCGAGACACGTCAAAAGACTTGCAAGGGCGACGAATTTTTAACCAAATCTAGTTTCTTCCCATCTACCTTCTGCCCCCAGGGTCATCCTCTTAAACATTTTAAATTACAAGGGGTATCAAGTAATATCATGTTTCAAAGGTATGTCGTTCTTTATTTTGACGTTTATATATATGCGAGTTTTTTTACGACTGTCGCCGCCTCTCGCTTCCCAATTTCCATCTGCTGCGGTCGTGCCAGTCTCCTTCATTGAGACCTCTCGCCACCATTGCATCCACTACACCATCTTTCCAACATCCTGGAGGTGTGTCACGCTTTCTTCTTTAATTTGGAGTCCATTGCCATATTCGTTTTGGCCATCTTGTGCTTGGCATACGCTGTATATGACCAAACCAGATCAGACGCTTCCTTTCTATGGTGTCGAGGATTTTACCTTCAACATTCATTATCTCTCTAATTCTGTCATTTCGAACATGATCCAGCTTTGAGATACCACAACTCCTCCTCCAGAAATCCATTTCCACGGCCAATAATCGGCCTTTTTTTCTTTTAGTGAGTTCCCATAGCTCTGCACCATAAGTCGTGATACTTTCAATAATGGAGTGATATTGTATATGTTTTGTTCTGCGAGATATGTTGTCGTTCCACAAGATGCTGTTCAGATGTTTTATGGCTCGTTTGCCTTATCCAATTTTATTATTTATGTCCTTCATACTTCTGCCTTTCGACGAAAGAGTCACTCCCACTTATTTAAAACTCCGTCAGCCATTCACAGCATCACCATCCACTTGCATGTCACCAACAGTATTATCTCCAGTTTTCAGATATTCTGTCTTAGACATATTTATCGTAAGCCCCCATTTTCCATATTCTTCTTTTAGCTTACGAAGCATGTAATGAGCGTCTGCCTCATCACCAGCTGTAACGTTTGATTTTTTTAAACGGTCGATTCGTTTTCGACATAACTATAAAAACCTTTATACATCTTAATTTGTTCAGATGATATAGGCGATGTTCAAATTCTTGACAGACAAATTGCAAAACAGTGAAAATGATTCCAATTTGTGATGTCCAAAGTCAATGTGCATGGCAAAATACAGTTTCATTTAACGCCAGACATCCAAAGAAGATAACTTTGCATAGGTATGTTTTGTACCTTGTTACGAAACTTACTCAAACTGGATCTGTTGCAAATAGAAATAATGAATGTTTTAAGGGGATGACCCTGGGAGGCAGAGGGTACAGGGAGGGAAGTTAGTCTCTGGTTAAGAAGTTGTCCCCTTTGACAAATCTTTTGACGTGTCTTGGCGTTTTAATCAGTGGTTTTTGATGAATCCGTGGTGAGAAGTTTCCAAATGAGTGAAAATTATGACTTTTGTTTCGATACACAGCACAGTGCCTTAATCAAACAATGATACTGACCGTAAACTCCTAAACTACAACAAAACTAGGTATTTATACAAAATAAAAGGCAAAGGACTTGCAGTGCAAATCCTTTGTTTTCCGAAAGCCATCGGAAATATTTAAAATGGTGTATTATTTAGATCCGTTAGATCACCAAGGCGCTTACTTGAAAATCTAACCTTATTAATATCTAGTGTTCTCTAGAAAATTTAATTCACGTCATTTTAGTTCCACATGTACTATTTCCAAATCGTCGTTGATATGATTGTTTTGGGGGACATGTGATTGGCATAACTTACATTACAAAGTTGGTGCGTAAATGGTTTTTTGTGTTCGGTAACACGTTTCTTAAAAGCTCTACCACATTTCCCGATATACACTTCAGGTCAATCCACACATTTTGATTTATACCAAATACTTCGTTTCTTCTTGTTTTAGGCTCATTGTTTTTGATTAAGTTGTAGGAAGGACCATCTATGTAACATTTGTTTACAAAGTGAGAAGTTCCTCAATAACTGTCTACTAGGGATTATATTCGCAAGGCCCGCGGCCCGTCAAAAAAAACTATATAATGTTAGTTTTTATTTAGTTTTTTTTTTCGATAAGCCATGCTGTATGATCCTTTTTTGTGGAACTTCTCACAATGTAAACAAATGCGGTCTAATTTCTTGAGTTTAACTGTAAAGTCTTCTGATAACTTTCCTATAGGTTAGGTTAGGTTGAAAGTGAGTGGGGCAGCGCTGCCTCCTTCCAGTGCGACTCAGTTGTGTCTATTGTGGCTCACACCTTTTTGGAGTTCACCGTACAGTCCGCACCTCTTTGCCAAGGCGATCAACGTGAAGGGTGAAACTTCATTGAAGTCGTGAGGTTCCAGTTGGGCAAATCCAAATGTCCTAGCGTTATCCAGTTCTGGACAGGAGCAAAGAATATGCTCCGCTGTTTTTTTGAAGTGAAGTTTGTTCAAGACCCAACTTCCGCATATGGTTCCTCAGATGACCATGTCCCGTCAGAGACCAACCAGAATGCGGAGATCGTTCCTATGCATGCAAATGAATTATGGATTTTTTGGATGGTTTAGCAATGTGAGGATGTACTACGTTGACTGTTTTTTTAATTGTCTCTTTTGTACTATTGATTCAATTAGTATAGGATTATAACTACTGTTGAGAGCAATTTATTATGTTCAGTCCTTTGTTGCAATTTTCGTCAGCCATGGGTAGTTCAGGTTTAGTATCATTGCCTGATAAAAGCTCTGTGCATCAAAGATAAAGCTTTTATCAGGTACACCTGTATGATAGTGAGCTTGTAACTCTCCTTCGGATTTAGAGGTCTAGGCGAACATTGAACGCTTCAACTTTGCCGTGAAAATAATTTTGACGGCTTCAAATCTGTCGGACCAGCGGTTGTATCCGCTAAGAGATGACACAGACCATGGCCGTCTCTACTCACTAGGCCGGAGCATTGAAATATGGCAACGTTGGAGATCAGGCCGTGTTTCCGTTTGTTGTTATGTCATGTGCATTCTTCCAGGTGCAGAAAATATGGTTGGAAGGTGATTATTAATTTGTTTCTAATTATTTACCTGCACAAACGAAACTATAAAGATAACAAGATGCCTGCAAAGCGTGTAGTACCAGGTTGCAGCCCAGTAGAGGACTACCAAGCCATGGCCCAACATCACCTTATTCCAGATTAAAAAGAACGTTGCAAGGTGATTTTTAATGGGTTTCTACTTATTTGCCTGCACAAACGAAACTATAAAGATAAAAAGATGCCTGCAAAGCGTGTAGTACCAGGTTGCAACCCAGTAGAGGCATGAGTAGAGGACTACCAAAACATGGCCCAACATAACCTTATTCCAGATTAAAAAAAAAACGTTGCAAGGTGATTTTGAATGGGTTTCTACTTATTTACCTGCACAAATGAAACTATAAAGATAAAATGATTCCTGCAAAGTGTGTAGTACCAGGTTGCACTAGCAATTGTGCGTCCGATAAGGGACATAAGCAGAAGTGGGTGAAAGGTATTCCTCGGAAGGGCTGGTTATATTTATAAGGATAAAGACAATAATTGACAAACATTTCAGGATAAGACCTATTTCAAAGCACAATGTGGTACCTATAATGTTTTCTGGACCTCCCAAATATCTCAGAAAAATACAGTTAATAGAACTCATCTGGGCATGGCCTGGGGCATACCTACGAAAGCATTTGATAGTGAAAGGGAAATCAAGACCAGCAAGAATGGCTTCACAGTGACCTAATAGTGAATTTTTCTAGCTCAAGTGATAACTTACAAAGTAAATTGAGTGTTCATTTAAGTGGAAATGGAAGTGGCGGCAGGAAACAGGTTGCGTTTATTTTTATTTTGTAGTGTCTGACTGTGATGAAACAGACATCAGATGTAAGTGGTATTAGTAGTAGTAGTTCTAAAAAGTATGTTTCTTAATTTATTAACCGAGATGAGCTCTAATACATATAAAATGTAATAATTATTCTGAAACTATAGGGCCACTATTTGACAGCTAAGCTACGTTGCCACATCTAAGGCTCCGGCCTAGTGTAGAGTCGGCCATGCACAGACACCTTAAAGTTTCTTAATATTACACAGAAGCGTCGTCGAGAGCATAAAAGGCGTGGTGACATCCAACTACTTTGTAAGCTGATAATTTTGTGAAATTTATTCAGGAATGTCGACAGTCTTAATTATCGTTTGAGCAGTATGGTTATGCTATGAATATTCATCAAAAACAATTGTTCATCTTCATTACATAAATAATACGGTTTAAAAAAAACTAAAAAGGCACGCTTTAATGATAAAGTTAGCTAAAAGATTAAAAATGGAAATAAGACGTTTTTAAAGAACATTGGACTAAAAAGTTGAAAATAATTTTTATTAAAAAACCAAAACGAACGGAAATTACTAGTAAGATTGTGAAAATGGTGTGGGCGCTTTTTGTCATATGATTCGTACACCGAACGCCCAACATCGTTTTTACAATAATACTGGTATTTTTTGTTCATTATTGTCTTAAGCCTATTTTGAAAATTACTTTAGGCCGATGTTCTTTAAAAGCGTCTTTTTTAGTCTATTAAACTATATTTACTAAACATGTCTGGTGATTTTCTATCGAAATATGCTTTGTGTATACAGGGTGGCCAATCGGGTGACGATAAAAATTTTTTTTTAGATAGCCCGTACCGAGACCTATCCAAAGCATCATCATGTATATGTACCGATTATCGATAGTTTTCGAGTTATGATTTTTTTTTGGAAATCTAGAGATTTTCCAGGTTTTCCAAGAAATCGTCAAAAACAAAAACAAGAATGCTTTTTGGCTTATATTTTTTCTGCAATTATACTCAGTATTAAGCCTATTTTAATATCCAATAAGGAGAACCTGTACATCCGAACAATAATTAAGTACATTTTGGACCCAAAGCTTGAAATCTCTGTTTTTAGTCGGGACACCAGCCTTCAAAATAAAATTAAAAATACTTATGCCTGGTTCTGGAGCTCCAATCTAATCTTAAAAACTCTGCAAGACATTGCACTTTCGAAGTAATTATGAAAAAATAGCACTTATGGGGGCATTTTGCGCCGTATGTGACTGTTAAAGGTAAAAAGGTGATAATTCACGAATTTCTAAAATGATTTATTATTTTACTTTATTATGACAAATTAAAGAAAAAAACTCGTAACAACTAATAAACACGATAATCATTGATGTTTTAATCACTTTTAATAAAAAAGTTAATACCTGTGCTTTTTGCTGTGTACTATTGAACTTCTGCTAAATTAAGTTGTATGGAAAGTTAACAAAGGAAAGGAATAATAAAACAACAATCTGACTTTTAATTCCATGGCGGAATTACCTGGGAAGCTTTATCGTAGCATACGCCATCCCTTTTACTTCCCACACTGATAGGTGAGGGGAGGATTGTGATCGCGAAAATTTTCGATTTTGAGATAATAGGTTTTTTGGGCGTTTTATAATGTTTATATAACGAAAATCCGCGTCACTCATTTCCGTCGTTCTGTCTGTCGGTCTGCCTGTCGGTCTGTCTGTACGCGTGCTTCTAGCCTCGTAATCTCAGTAGCCACTGCATGGACTGTGATGAAATTTGGGCAGGAATATGCTGTGGGGTCTTAGTAGGTAATGCTGCTATAATTTTGGAAATCGGTACATGGGCGGCGGAGTAATTGAAACAAAAATTTCAAATATTTCTCAAACTCAGTTTTTAGGCGTTTTAGAGGTTCTTGATCATTTTCTGCATTTTTGTGGGTGGGGTGGAATTTGGGTGTTTGGGGGTGGGGGGGTTGAAAAACTGAAAAACTTGTTGTATTCATGATAGGCTGTCTACTGACCTGTCAATGAAGACCTAGCGATATAAATCACCTTTTTATGTCTATCCGAACATTGCCTTGCCTATTACCGAAAATTAATTAACACAACTGCGCTTCGCCGACATGAGCTCGCAAAAAGCTACTCTGAAGGAAAGGGATGGCGTATGCTACGACATCGCTTCCCAGGTAATTCTGCCATGAAATTGGAAGTCAGAATATTGTTTATTATTCCTTTCCTTTGCTAACTTTCCATACAACTAAATTTAGCAGAAGTTCAATAGTACATAGCAAAAACACTTCAAAAATCACAATTTGGTTATATTCGTTTTTTTATTAAAAGTCATAAAAACATCAATGGTTATCGGGTTTACTAGTTGTTACGAGTTTTTTTTTCTTTAATTTGTCATAATAAAGCAAAATAATAGTTTTTTAAATCATTTTGGGAATTCGTGAATTCCCCTTTTTACCTTTAACCCTCACGTATGGCACAAAATGTCCCCATAAGTGCTACTTTTCCGTTATTACTTCGAAAGTGCAATGTCTTGCAAAGTTTTTAAGATTAGTTTGAAGCTCCAGAACGAGGCATAAGTATTTTTAATTTTATTTTGAAGGTTTTGGTCTCCTGACTTAAAACAGAGATTTCAAACTTTGGGCCCAAAATGCACTTAATTATTGTTCGGATGTACAGGTTCTCTTTATTGGATATTAAAATAGGCTTAATACTGTGTATAATTGCAGAAAAAAATAAAAGCCAAAAAGCATTCTTGTTTTTGTTTTTGACGATTTCTTGAAAAAACTGGAAAATCCCTAAGTTTTCAAAAAAAAATCATAACTCGAAAACTATCAATAATCGGTACATATGCATGGGGTGCTTTGGATACGTCTCGGTACGGGCTATCTAAAAAAAAATTATTATCGTCACCAGATTGGCCACCCTGTATAAGAAAAATGTATAGAACATATATCTTATAGTTTATTAGGAATGAAATAAAACACCTGAATATTTGTATGTCAGTCTAATGGTCAGCGAAAGAAAAGAGATTTGAAAGATGATTTTTTTGGTGGCTCTGGCGCTGTAATGCATGCACTAGCAATTGTCGAAGGGTACGTGCGACCATAGCAACCTCTTGTCCAACCATCCCATGCTTTGAAGCCGAGCTCTGACTGAATCTTCTGCGCGCAACTGGCGTCATCTTCAATGTTTTCGTTCAATAAATCTATAAAGCAAAATGATGGTCATGCACAAGCTTTATATGAGGGTCTCGCACTTTTGTTTATGGTAGATTCTTCTCTTATATTGTCAGACTCTTCAACCACTTGGAAGGTCCAATGCAAGAGCCAGATACGTTCAATGAATTCCAATATGTTAAAAAAGCAAAACTCGTAATCTAGTAGGCATGTAATTATTTGGCAGATCATGTTGTTGTTATTTACCATATGTTTACATTCTTACTAATGATAACATCTGCACTTATCACGCCTAAATCGTCTCTTAAAAATCATACATCCATCACTTTGTCATCTTTTTGAATTGTCTAGATAGTCCATGTTTCACTTATGCACTTATATTTATTTAGCATACGGTTACATTAATAATGAAAAAAAATGAAGTCAAGTTGATTGACTCAGTACTTCCCACACGTTAAGCTGATACCAGTTTATTATTTTCCCATATCGATACTACAAACTTCTCAGTTTTACAACCCCCACCCCCCAACCACCTCACTTTCACCCCCACCGAAAAAACTTGTAGGAAATGATCAGGAACCCCTAAAACATCTAAAAACCAAATTTGAGCTGCTTTAATACTTTTCGTTCTTTGATTGTTGCTACGCTGCCACTGACACGATTTTTAACAAGCATAAGCGTTTTCCATTCTCACCACGGTAACAATATACTGTGCCAAAACTTCATTAGAATCAATTTAATAGTGTCCACGTTACAAAATACAAAACGATTTAAACCAATAAATTCTCGTATGTATACAGAAAATTCTAAGTCCCTTAGTTTCCGTAATAGACTAGGCAATGTTCGGATGGACCTAAAAAGGTGATTTGTGTCGCTAGATCTTCCTTCACAGGTTAGTCGACAGCCTATTATGAGCACAAGAATTTTTTTAATTTTTCAACCCCCAGCCCCCAAACCACCCCAATTTCACCCCCACCCAAAAAATCGCAGAAAATGATCAGGAGCCTCTAAAACGCTTAAAAACGAAGTTTGAGCTGTTTTTATATTTTTAGTTTTTTTATTATTTCTGCGCCGCCACTAGCACGATTTACCAAAACCATAAGCGCTTTCCATCTTCGCCATGGTGGTAATACTGTGTCAAAATTTCATTAACATCAATTCAGCAGTTTCCTCGTGACAACGATCTAAAGCAATACTCTCGTATGTTTATATCAGAAAAAATTCTAAGTCCTTTGCTTTCTGTAATAGTGCAATGTTCGGACGGACCTAAAAAAGTTATCTATGTCGCCAGGTCTTCCTTCACAGGTCAGTGGACAGTCTATTATGAAAGCAACAAATTTTTCAATTTTACAACCCCCCACCCCCCAACCACCCCAATTTCACCCCCACCCAAAAAAAAAGTAGAAAATGATCAGGGACCTATAAAACGCCTAAAAACGAAGTTTCAGCAATATTTAATTTTTTTTGTTTTTTGCTAATTACTCCGCCGCCTACGCACCGATTTTCAAAATTATAGAAACATTACCTACTACGACCCCGCAGCATACCGCTGCCCCAATTTCATCACAATCCATGCAGCGGTTACTGAGACTACGACGTTAGAAAAACGCCAACAGACAGACAGACGCACAGACAGACCGACAGACAGACCGACGGAAATGAGTGACGTGGATTTTCGTTATGTAGACATCATGAAACGCCCAAAAAGCGTGTTATCTCAAAATCGAAAATTTTCGCGATCACAATACTCCCCTCACCTATCGGTGTGGGAAGTAAGAAAAGTCATAAAAAAGTAAAACGGTTAAGACAAACAACACAAAATAAAAAAATGTAGGCTACATGCTAATATCGAGCCTGGAAATCCATTCCACGGCTGATAGCTTGGCCTGGAGGAAGTCCTTGTTCTTGCCTGGATATGCTCTAAGGCCATATCCTTGCATTAATGGCTGATAATTTGGCAACGGTTTGGCGTTCCGCTCTACAGTTACGTCACAGCATAATAAACAATCAGCACAATAACTCAAGTTGGCGGTAATTACACGCGCATCCCTCCTTTTGGATGATTTGTTGTAGAGATGCTAACGATACTCCGATACTTCTGCATTAATATCGAGCATTTTTGTCATCGATACCTTTTTAGGCATTCCAAGCTGGCATCGATACTTTTGTATAGGTATCGAAAATAATTAAATAATTATTGAGGCGTGTATTCAGTTGCACAAAATGCTCTGTACGAACCAAACGCGCCTACTTGGATAAAAAATATCGATACTTTCATTTTTGCATCTCTACCAAAACTTCACTGCCGTAAAATCATCCATAAATCCTCCCAAGATCAAATTTTGTGGGAACCATTTTTATATAGGAATTCCTCAGAGATACGATGCTGGTTGTTTACTATGCTGTGGTTACATCGTGTGGATTCGCGCTTGTTTCGTTTGAACGATTCAACGCACACTCGATGCAACGTGCGAATTTTGTTTATGGTTCACCATTCCTTTCCGTGGAGCTGAAAACCAGGGGGTTCTTCACCAACAGTTAAATTACTACGAGGGTTGCTCTATACCGGCAGAACTTTCTGTCATGTACTAAGTTAAATTACTGTTCACTTCTTTTAGTGTTTGGGTCGCCCAAATTTCTGCCCATTTAACTGTAGGGTTAAAACCACTAGACTCAAGTTGGAATTGGTGGTTTTCTGAACTGTAATCTGCGCAAATAGAGATCAGGTATATCTTCGTGGATTGACAGTGAGAGATTTGTTTTAATTTTGTTATATTCTTTCAGAAGGGCATAATCTCGGACGGGTGGTGGAGCTATTTGGCTGAGTATTGGTAGCCAGTAAGTTGGGGTTGATTTGATATACCCCGTAATACCTCTCATAGAAGAGTTTAACTGGGCGTCTGTCAGTCTAGTATGTGGGCTATTTAGCCACAGTGGCGACCAAAACTCAGCCGCAGAGAAGCAGGGGTTCAGGGCCGACGTACAAAGCGTAGAAGCCAAGACGTCCAAAGAGGTTCCACACTATTTTTGCAGGATGTTATTTCTGCTGTTTACTTTAGTTGCGATGGACTGAATATGTTATTTAAACGACAGTGTCCTACCCAGTGTGATACCTAGGTACTTGGGTGTGGGATTATAGGGCAGCAGATGCCGTTAAGGTACGTTTTTAGCTCTCTGCTAGGCATTTTGTCGTTAAGGTGAAAATAGGATGCTATTATTTTGCTCATACTTGGCTACAGCTTCCACCTGGTGAAGTATGATCTTAGGCTTGAATGATCGGCGGAGCGTAGGCTTTGCTTTTTCTAACCTATTCGAATTCGTTTATTTTTGCATAACATTTACTGTCCGACCGAAACTACTTTTTACGGCCGAAACCGAAACCGAATTTCGGCCTCCGTCTCAGTTTCGGCCGAAACCGAAACCGAAACCGACACATCAATATAACGTCAGTAATTTTTTCGTGAATATAAAAATGAATAACGTATCATCAGCATTATCACATCTTATTTCAAGTAAGTTATCTATACTTTTTGAAGTAAGAAGTTACTCAGAACCAAATATCAACTACCTTATATTCATATTATATTTTGTATCCACTAAATAACATTCCAAACTTTGGTCATTCTTTATGACACTGTTATCAATTAGCTACCTTAAAACTAAATTTCAGAAGCACCTACGTACTAAGTAGAAGTACACTACAACAATTTTTGAAAGTAAGGAGTTTTCTCCGAATTTAGGAAACTGTTGTGAGCTTCATTAAGCTACAGCTATTGTTGATTATCAGAATTCATAACTGAACAGTCTAATATTGTAATATTGTAAGCGAGAAACAATAATTTATCAACTTTCTTGGCAAATTGCTTATTCAGTCTGAATAAATTTGGCTAGTAGCATTAAGTAGTTGTTCAGTGGAAACAGTCATCGGTAAGCCAGACGCGATCCTTAGGGGAACCTTTCTCAAAGACAGAAATGGGCTAAAATTCTAGTAAGAGTAATATCTGCGTTTCTTTACAACCTTAGCTCCGATAAGTAGGCTTCTTAACTTGTGATATCTACCCAGCAAAATGACACTTCTTCGCTTGAAGACTAATGCTCCGAGGGCGTCCGATCGCAGCGCGAAATCTATCGAATTTAGTTTCCGTTCCGGCCGTAGTTTCGGCTGGATGGCAGCCGAAACCGAAACTAAACCGCAACCCGTTTTTTGGCCGAAACTAGGCCGTAACCGAAACAGAAACCGTAGGACACTATTAACATTTACTCTAATAGACATAACCATTGCATTTGGCCCTTCAATTGAATTGTTTCTATTAAGCAATAATGCTACTTTAGATATAAGTATATTTAGTTGCCTAATGTTCTAGCAGAAGCCAAAACAATCAAAAGCTGCTTCTTTAAATATAATTTTATCAATTAATAGGGAAGTAAACTAATAAAGGATAAAAACTAATAAACTACGGTGAATCGCTTTCTATTCTAGGTGGACGTAGCCGCAAAAACCGCTTATTATTGGTTACATTAGATCCAATAAGCAAATGGAAATGGCGGTATTACGTGACTCTTTGTAATGCATTAACGTTAATCCAGTATTGGTAGTAATTAATGACATCTTGAAGAATAAGATGCAGTGGTCATGCAATAGAAAATTAATACTGCATGCCATCCTAGCAGTTAGAATGAGGTTTGAATGACTTAGTTAGAATTTCTAACATAGTAGAGTGAACTAGCAGAAAATGTTATTGTTAAAATGACTTGTATGTTGTTTCCTCAGCCAATAAGCATATGCCTGAGTTTATCATACAGGGTGAGTTTTTAGTACCGGCTCGGTCGATAAATCCACCACTGTAGAAGAAAAAAGTTGTATATAAAACTTGTAGCCACGGATACGCTCCTTGCTCTGAAAATATTTTGATTTATACAGGGTGATCCATAACCACGTGGTGATGCAAACATGCATTTTTTTAAATGAGATACCCTATATGTTATTCCATATTTAAACTCTACTAATGATTTCCGTTCTTCGAATATAGGGTATTGTTACATTATACAGGGCATTTCAAAAGTTATGATCATTTTTATATCCAAATCGCTGTCAAATGAACGTACTGTATATCAAAAAGTGATGAATAAAAAATCATTTTTTACACTGATGAATAAAAAGTATCCTCTAGTTTTAAAATCGTCTATAAAAAAAGCCCGCGACGCATATTCGTATACAGGGTGATGTAGAATGCAAAATCCAAATTTTCTCTTTCTTTTCAAATGTAAGCCCCAATATTTTATTATACCAAAGAATTGCTTTTGATATGCTCTTTCATCTTTGTTGTTGGTGCACTTGTTATTCGACTGCATTCATTAATTTCTGAGATATTTCGATATTTCTACAAAATTTTAAATTACCTTCTATTTGGTTACGATTGGTATTTACCATTTAAATAATTTTGTATATTCGAATCTCCCGCGTTTTGACTTGCGAGTTTGAAGTCTGACGGTTGACGCGGAAGAAAGAGAGAGTCGTACTTCAACTGCCGAGGTGAACGGACGTGTGCGTGATATCCGTCACCCCGTGTGTAGCGGGTACCTCCAATAAGGGCGACCACAGCCTTACATCGCTCAGCTAACTAGGAATCTGGATAGAGCAACGCAGTACCCAGCTGGGGAAGACATCCGACGCCAACCAACAAGGGGTGAGTCAACCGATGCATGATTAACCTTCAATTCTCGTGAGTCATCTGCGGTTATTTGCCAATTTAGTTGGTCCTTCACAATTGGCTACAATTACTTTATTGATCGAATTGTAACCATTTTTTGGCCCTCCGAGCACGGATAAATAAATCGCGCTATAGTAAAATAGTCTACGTAAAATCTAAATTGGTACGTATCCTTGACAAAAAACGGAGTTTTTTTGTGACATCGGAATTTGTTAGTGTTGCGCGCTGTTTGTAAAAATTGGTTATATTCGAAAACAAGCAACTTTTGGTGTATTGTGTTGGTAATACATATCTGGGGAGTTTTCTGGGCATTTGAAATTGACATTTTGCGAATTGCGTGAGCGCAAAAGTTGTTTTGATTCAGTTGGTTACATTCGGTTGGGGGTTCGAAAACCGGCGTTTCGACAATTGGTGTAGTCGACGGAGATTTCGAAAAAGAATAACAACTGAAAATTTTGTGATTTGTGTGTGGTTGCCGTATTGTTTGTGTAAAGAAGTTGTGTTTACTAGCAGATTGATTCTAAATTTGATTATTTTGGTCTTGTGTTTACATTGAATCGTTACCTGATACCTGAACATGCCTAATGCAAATGTTGTGAAGTTGCAACGGCAACGCGCGCTAGTTTTAAAATCTATTAAAAATGTTCTTGAGGCGGCCAAGAAGGCTCGTGATAATGGCGAGTATCGGACGGAGTTTTTTCTCAGGTATGGAGAGCTAGATGGGTATGTAACGAGGTTTGAGAATTTGCAATATGAAATAATAGCCTTGGTAGATGAGTCTGCCTTAGAGGAGGAGGAAGCAGTTCATACAATGTTTGATGATATGAGATATTCAATAGGGGGCATTCATAAAGATCTTTCTGATGAGATGATGGCTCGTAGTGAGCATGAAACATCTGCAGTGGTCGTAAGAGAAAATTGTTTGAGGCTTCCCAAAATTGAAATACCGAAGTTTGATGGTGACCTTACAAGGTGGCCTACGTTCATCGACTTATTCAATACTCTTATTCATAGAAATAATTCGCTGTCAAAAATAGAAAAGTTTCAGTTCTTGATTTCTTATTTAGAAAAAGAGGCAGGTCTAATAGTAAGGAATGTGCCCATTACTGAGGATAATTATGAAATAGCCTATAATGCATTAATGAGTCGATATCAGAATGAACGTGTTTTATTGAGCAATTATTGGTTTTCAATTTATAATGCTTCTCCCTCTAGGCATGATTCTGCAGTTGAACTTCGAAAATTGTTGTCAATATTTTCTGAAAATTTGGTGGCTTTAGAGATGAGTAACTTGAACCTATGGGATTTTACCAAATTCAATTTATTGTTGCAGAAATTACCTTCTTCCCTTAAAACGCGATTTGAACTAGAACATAATGGGAATAATGTTCCGGGGTTTGACATGCTTTTTGGATTTGTTGAGAAAACCTGTCGAGCTCTGGAAAATACATCCCTTACTTCCGCATATCAAGGGAGTAATGTGTCTAATGCTAGTGGTGGGTTTAGAAAGAATAATAGTCCTGCTAATCCCAAGGGAAGGCAGACACTTAGTTTTTCGACTGGCACATTAACACAGGAAAAGTGTAATTTTTGCAAGGGTTCACCACATTCGTTGATCAAATGTGATAGATTCTTGCAGGCAGAATGTCGTAAGAGGCATGCCTTTGTCAAGCGGACTAGAATGTGTTTTAATTGTTTGGGAGCTACTCATCTAGTAAATAAATGTAAATCAAAAGAACTTTGTGGGGTTTGTGGTGGAAAACACCATGTACTATTGCATTTTCCGGACACTAAAGTGACAGATTGTGATGTCAGTGGTAGTACCTCTAATGAATCTGAGAGTCATGTTCAAGTCATGGCAAGTAAGTTGTCTGTGCAGCCTAGAATGTTGCTTGCTACTGCACTAGTCTCAATATTGGATTCTGAGGGTAGATCCACCAAATGTCGTGTTTTGTTAGATTCTGCTAGTCAAGCCAATTTTATTAGTGAATCTTGTGTGAGAAGGTTGAATCTTACTCGTAAGGAGTATTCAACCCCTGTTGTTGGCATTAATGGAATGTCATCGAATGTGAGTTCGGGAAAAGTCTCTTGTGTTATCTTTCCCTACAGCAAACCGTATCCTAGCTTCAATTTGGAAGCTATTGTGATACCTCAGATTTGTGAGAAGGTACCTCAAATTCCTGCTGTTGTTCAGAAGTGGAAGTATTTAGAAAATCTTTGCCTCGCAGAGCCTTTGGCTGCACATGATGAAATGGAAATTGATCTGCTTCTAGGGGTAGAAGTATTTGGTGAGATCTTACGTTCCGGTTATGTGAGAGGACAGAATGGTGGGCCACATGCTATTAACACCGTATTTGGGTGGGTGTTAATGGGCAAGTTGGGTGGTGTTTCCACTAATAGTGTGCTGAATTTTCTAACTTCTGTGGGGGAATTGGATTGTACATTGAAAAAGTTTTGGGAAATTGAAAGTATCCCTAAGTGTGTCGCATTGTCTGAAGAGGAACAGCAGGCTGAGGAATTCTTTACGTCATCTTGTTGGCGTATGGACTCAGGAAGATATGTGGTGAAGCTTCCCTTTTCTGAATTCCCCCCAGTTCTGGGTGATTCCTATTCACAGGCTTTACATAGATTTAAGCTGTTGGAAGGACGTTTTCGTCGTGATTCCGTCTTACATGAAGCATATTGTGATTTTATGGCTGACTATTTGGAGCAAGGCCACATGTCTGAAGTTGGGAACCAAGTGGGGTCTAATAGTGAGTATTACATTCCTCATCATGCGGTGGTGAAAAGGAATGCGAATGGTGAAATAAAGCTTCGGACTGTCTTTGATGCTTCAGCTAAAACTACCAATGGAAAGTCCTTGAATGATGTTCTTCTAGCAGGTCCCAAGTTACAAAATGATATCGTCTCAATATTGTTATCTTTCAGGTTGTATTTGTATGTGTTTACCGCGGATATACGGCAAATGTATCGACAGATTTTAGTTGAGGAGTCTCACACTAGTTATCAAACTATTTTGTGGAGACCTAACGGTGACGAGTCTATAAGGAAATATCAGTTGAAGACCGTTACCTATGGAGTAACGTCTAGTCCTTTTCTAGCGATTAGGACGTTGCTGCAACTGTGTAGGGATGAGGGTGAAAGGTTTCAGTTAGCTGTAAATATTTTGGAGAATTTCTGTTATGTTGATGACGCCATTGGAGTAGCAAACTCCAAGGAAATTGCCTTGGATACTCAAAACCAGTTGATTGAATTATTGGCGTTGGGAAAGTTTGAACTGAGGAAATGGGCAAGTAATTGTTCTGAAGTACTTGCTCAGGTACCTGAGGTTCATCAGCAGCCACTTGTATTTGATAAGGATTCTCTTGGAATAAAAGTGTTGGGTTTGCAGTGGTGTCCCACTACGGATTGTTTTTCTTATTCTGTACATCCTCAGATACGGTCCTGTACAAAGAGGAATATTTTGTCAGAAATAGCAAGACTGTATGATCCTCTAGGATTCTTAGCTCCAGTAATCATTGTTCCCAAGCAAATACTTCAGCAATTGTGGGCTTTAGGGATAGGTTGGGATGATGAGCCACCGCTGGAAGTTGCAAACCAGTGGAAAACTTTTGTGGCTGAGTTACCTGAGCTATCTTCGTTGAAAATTCCTAGACATATACTTCATATAGAGGCAAAGTTTACAGAAATTCATGCTTTTTGCGATGCTTCGGAGAAGTCGTATGCAGCTGTAGTTTATCTGAGACAGGTTTCCACGGAGAACAGTATTTCTGTACATTTGGTGTGTGCCAAAACTCGAGTGGCGCCTTTGAAAAGACTGTCGATTCCACGACTGGAATTGTGTGCAGCCTTATTAGCCGCAGAGCTGATTGATTGTGTATCCCATATAATGGTAACACAGAAAATAGATAATGTTTGTGCTTGGACGGATTCGAAGGTAGTTGTGACGTGGGTCAAATCTTCTCCGCATAGGTGGCGGAGCTTTGTAGCCAATCGTGTAGCTATAATCCAGGAGAAGGTAGCTCCTGATTCATGGTATCATGTGGTTGGGAAAGAGAATCCTAGTGACTGTGCTTCTAGGGGGACTTTTCCTCGGCAATTTCTAGAACAACCCTTGTGGTGGGAGGGGCCAACTTGGCTTAAGCTTCCTCGGGATGATTGGCCTGTAACTTGTGTAGGTGAGCCTTCCTGTACAGATGTACAAGAAGAAGCAAAGGTTGTTTGTATTACTATTCACGGTTCTAGTATTGTTTCAGAATTGTTGAATAGATATTCTTCCTTACGCAAAATTGAGCATGTTGTTGCTTATTGTTTGAGATTTCGTAAAAATTGTTTGTGTCGAAAAAGGGGTTACCCGCGTGAGATAGGTAATTTATCCGAGGCTGAATTGTATGAGGCTATGGTGGTTCTGGTCAAAGACGTGCAAAGAGTTGAATTGGATAATGAACTGCGGAAAGTTCGTCGAGCGGAGGTCTGTCCCAAAGCTATACAGAAGTTAGCTCCTTTCATTGATTCCCAGGGTGTCCTGAGGGTGGGCGGTCGCTTGAGACAGTCTAGTCTAAGCTATGATCGGAAGCATCCAATTCTGCTCCCTAGGAAGCAGCGATTGACTTATCTCATTATCCAAAGTGTGCACAATAGGAGTTGTCATCCTGGACCACAAACTTTGCATTATCTGTTAAGGCAGAGATATTGGATACTATCTGCCAAACGGGCTATAGCTTCAGTGTTATCTCGTTGCATAAAATGCTTTAGAGTTAAGCCTCCTCCAGTGGTCCCCATAATGAGTGATTTACCTTCCGTTAGAATTTCGGAAGTCAAACCTTTTTCCCATAGTGGCGTAGACCTTTTTGGTCCTTTGAGGATGTCTTTAGGTAAAAGACGAGGCATTAGTTCTCAAAAGGTGTATGTGTGTCTTTTCGTGTGTATGGCTACTAAAGCAATACATTTAGAAGTTGTGTCAGATCTAACTAGTGAAGCTGTTCTTGCAGCACTTAGGCGTTTTATAGGGCGGCGAGGACGTTGCAGTGATATTTATAGTGATCAAGGTACGAATTTTGTTGGTGCTTATAAAACTTTACAGTTATTGGGTGCTAAAGCTTCTGAAGCTTTGCAAATTAAGTGGCATTTTAATCCTCCAGCTAGTCCTTCCTTTGGAGGTATATGGGAGTCCGGAGTGAAATCTGTGAAAACTCACTTGCGGCGGGTGATAGGTGCGCAAGTGTTGACTTATGAGGAATTGAGCACCACTTTAATCCAAATTGAGGCAATGTTAAATTCGAGACCCTTGTGTAGTTTGAGTTCTGATCCTAACGATGTAGGCAGCTTGACTCCGGGTCATTTCTTGACATTAGAGCCCCTGAATGCTCCGCCTGACGAAGATTTGTTGTGTGTGAAACATAGTCGGTTGAACAGGTGGCAGTTAGTGCAACAGATGCAGCAACATTTTTGGCGGCGCTGGCATATGGAGTACCTCCACACCCTTCAGCAACGACATAAGTGGAATACACCACATAATCCTCCCTCGGTCGGCCAGTTGGTTCTTCTCAAGGATGAAAATACCCGTCCTTTACAGTGGCCATTAGGCAGGATTATTAAGTTATATCCCGGTACGGGAAACATTTCGAGAGTCGCCCAAGTTAAAACGAGTAAAGGGCTGTTAGACCGTCCTTTATTGAAACTGTGCCCTTTGCCGGCACAATAGGCCATGATTTGCTTGTATATGATAATTTGTTTTTTTTTCTTTTCGTGTTGTGTTATGGGTGGGATAATTCCACTAATTTTCTTTTGTGGGTAATATAGGAATTACTATGATTGGAAAAAATATTTTTTTTTTATATTTTTTGGTGGGCGGAAAATGGTTACGATTGGTATTTACCATTTAAATAATTTTGTATATTCGAATCTCCCGCGTTTTGACTTGCGAGTTTGAAGTCTGACGGTTGACGCGGAAGAAAGAGAGAGTCGTACTTCAACTACCGAGGTGAACGGACGTGTGCGTGATATCCGTCACCCCGTGTGTAGCGGGTACCTCCAATAAGGGCGACCACAGCCTTACATCGCTCAGCTAACTAGGAATCTGGATAGAGCAACGCAGTACCCAGCTGGGGAAGACATCCGACGCCAACCAACAAGGGGTGAGTCAACCGATGCATGATTAACCTTCAATTCTCGTGAGTCATCTGCGGTTATTTGCCAATTTAGTTGGTCCTTCACAATTGGCTACAATTACTTTATTGATCGAATTGTAACCACTATTTGTTTACTATTTTGAGAAAATATTATTAAATTTCATTTTTGCTTAACATGAAAGAGCATATTAAAAGCAATTCTTTGGTATAATAAAATATTGGGGGTTACATTTAAAAAAAGAGATAAGATCTAGATTTTGCATTCTACATCACCCTGTATATGAGTCGTGGGCTTTTTTTATAGCCGATTTTGATACTAGATTATATTTTTAATTCATTCGTGTAAAAAAATGATTTATCACTTTTTGATATACAGTACATTCATTTGACAGCGATTTGGATATAAAAAACTTTTAAAAACCCCTGTATAATGTAATATCCTATATTTTAAGAACGGAAATCATTAGTACAATTATTTCAATATGGAATAATATATAGGATGTGTCATTTTTTTACGATAATAATAATAATTTAAAAAAAAAGTCATGTCGGCATCACCGTGTGGTTATGGATCACCCTGTATAAGTCAAGATATTTTCTGAGCAAGGAGCATATTCGTGGCTACAACCTTTATATACAACTTTTTTCCCTATCTTCTACAGTAGTGGAGTTATCGACCGAGCCGGTACTAAAAACTCACCCTGTCAACACTAGTTGACATTGAAAGATTCTACCAGCTACTAGTTGGCTAATTCATTTGGTTCTATATGGAGTTGCTGTATTCCAAGATGTTCACCAGCTAACTAGCAGATAGTTAATCTCCCATTAAAAGACATCATAATACTGCCGTCATACCTACCTTCGCATTTCATGCGACACTTGCCTCCAGCAGTCCCAAATTGACACCAGTCTTTGCTATTTATCTGAAAAAAATATCATGTTATACACGACTTACAGCAATTATAAAAGACATATTTGCTAGAGGTTTCAGTTGGGTCCAGATTTTGAGTTGTTCGTGTAGGGGCGCATTTTTAAAGACGCAAAATGATTGGAAAGGTAGACAGTAAGGGTAGTTTCTCGAGTTTTAGAAGGTCATGATTAGTATGAATCTTGCAAATTGTACAAAGTTTTAGTTTTTATTATTTTAATAATTTTCACAACTTTCAATTTTTCAATTTTAAAGTTTTATAATTAATGAAGTTAATTCTTCCTTGGCTTTTAGTGATATACGTCTCATGAAACATGTAAAAAAGAATCAACTCATTCGATTTTTTTTCTGTCAGATAAGATATTATCAGATCTTATGTTAAACATATTGTTATAAAACCTAAAGATGAACAAAAACATGGCATTAAAACACAGGATCACCTGAAATAGCCCCAAACTCTTGCTGCCATTTGCCTTAGTTACTTGTTTTGACGTGTCCTTGCCACTTTCGCTTTCGATTAGACAAACCCCTGAAATGTGAAAGTATTAGGTATCAGTAATATGTATACAATTCTTTATTTGCTTTTCTACTTTTTACAGTTATTCCGCTTCTATCAGGAACTGTCAAAGAGTATATATCCTACTTAAAAAGAAAACACAGCTACTGAAAATTATTCTGTCGGTGCCTCTTTTACGGTCTTCTAGTGCTACCTAATATGTCTAAAAACCAAATATGAGTAATTTGTTTCATATACTGGACAAAAGAGTTTCGTCATGTTTTGCCCTACAAAATTGCACTACCTGAAGGTAGCTTAGAAGTAAAATAAACCGAAACGTCGTAGAACAATCAGGCATTTTTTTATTTGACTGCAAACTAAGGAATCCGTACAAACCAGTAATTACTGATATCATGAGGAAATCACATCTAAAAGCTTCTATACATTGTATTGAGAAAATCATAATCTGAGTATTTCCTATATACTTATATCATTTCGCAACATAGGAATGTAAACACAACATTGAACTTGCGATAGCAAGTGCAACTGATAGCGACTGCTATGCTACCGTTAACTCGAACTTAGGAAACGATAGTTCAAGGTTGGTTACAAAAATTGTGGTCTGATTCCGTAGTATTAACGTTATCGCAAATTATTTCAATCTTTGCAACATTTTGCAACATAGTAAGTACATCATATAATGAGTTTTATGTTGTACAATTCAGATTGGTTCTGTTTACAAAGGAAACCCTTACAGATTTTGACGTGGCAGGATTCCTGACTGGCCATTGTCAGCTCAGGAAACACCTCCACACTATGGGGTTAAGTGACACACCGATATGTAGAATGTGTGAAAGCGAAGACGAAACTGTGGAACACGTCATACGTGAATGCCCAGAGTTATCTATTAGAGAGTGTGCGTTCGGCGAGTCTTGGCCTACACCTGCCCACATAAGGGAGATGTCCTCTATCGACTTGTTCACCTTCCTACAATTGGCACGATGGACGATGACCTGAGGAAACAACTCCCTGGGAGGATGCACAATGGGCCAGTTGTGGCCTAAGTGCAGTGGGACCACTCACCCTCCCCACTCTACAGATACAGATCTATTTACAAATTAATTGGAGAGCATAGTTATATAGGTCTTGAATTTTCCAAGTAGTTTTCCGAATAGCTTTATCTGAAGTATCCTTGGAAGAGGTTCACAGGGATGCTATGAGATTTCCAGAACCATGGTCAAGATATGGTAATAAAATTGATCCAATGCTGTAATGCTGCAATACTGCAGATGCTCTCAGATTGGGCAGGAAGGAACTACGAAAGGTGACTGGATTCATAACTGGCCTTTGCATGTTCAGTCCACACCTGCAGAAGCTGACGATTGTAGTGGCACACCCATTATGCGGTGAGATACAGGAAACATCTAACATCTGAATGCAGGCCAAAAGGGAAGACAGAAGAGCATAGTCCAATGCAATTCAAAGTTCGCAAAGAACTTAGAATGGGACTCTGTTTGATCCCTTCGACTGAGGGAGGAAAAAGTTGTAATATTTATTATACAGGGTGTCCCAAAAAATAGTGTCAAGCGGAAGCCCAGAGATAAAGCACACCTAGAAGTATCTGAATCACCCCCATATATGCTATGCAATTTTTTGTAGTTTCCGAGTTATAAATTTTTTTCTGAATTTTAGAGAATTCTCTACCTCGAAAACTTAAAACTGTTCCAAAAGATAAATTAAAAGACTTTCCCAAATTCTCTTTTTTACTGATTAATCTTTAAGAGTTTACTGTTCACTACATAAAGGAATCGGCTTAGTACATCTGATGAAAGTCATGAAAATTATAGTGTAAAGTGAAAAATTTACGTTCTGTTAATTATGACTTAGATTTTCGACTCGCAATTAAAAATCTAAAAAGGTGATTTCCTTATTTCTATGCAGGTCTGAAAACTTCTTCAAACTCTCAGCTATCACAATCATTGAAAAAAACTAGTACTTAATGGGGCTACTTTCGCTCCAATTGACCTTCAAAGACAAGAGGCGAAGATTTCTTGAAATCAGCGATGGGATTTTAAATGAAACAATAACTAAGTTTAGGGCGCCAATAGCCGAATGATTGTCATTGCCGCAATAAAACACATTCAATGCGAACAAAATTTCGATAGATGACCACCTGTGTCTCTTTGCTAAGATTTTTTTTTACATGTCCGACTTCTTTTTTGTAAGTGGGAAATTGTAAAATGAAACACGAAATTATCAAATTTCTTCACTAAGTTTATTAAATTTCACAAGAAATTTTCAAAATGTCTACCTTCTTGTTCGATGCATAATCTACATCATCTGAGAAAATTGTTTTTTAAATTAACAAAAGCTCTTTGATTGTTTTTTATTGTTTCTTCAGCATGTGTTAATCTGTTGCGTAATTCGCTGATGTTTCGACACCTTTTAGCATAAATTAGTTTTTTGTAGTAGTCCCAAACAAAAAACTCTATCGGATTGAAGTCAGGTGACCGTGACGGCCATTCAGTGGGTCCACCATGACCTATCCATTTGTTGCATAGACTCTTGCAGAAAACAGCATCGTTAAATTCAGTTGTCGTGCACTCAAGGTCCATATGATAGCCAAGTAGTCAGACAACAGAAGCAACACCAATACAAACAAAAGCGTATCGTTTTAAAGCCGCAAAGACAGACAGACGACTGAATAAAGACAACGAAAACAACTTATGCAATGACACATTTTGAAAAGACGTCACAACAATATCATTGCTATCTTTTTCTAACATCGCCATCGTTTACTGCGTTAGCGTTAGCCCTTTTTGTTGGCGCTCAGGTACAAACCGGTTTTGAAGATTGCGCTCCTTGTGGTTTTTTAGCAAGAAATAGGATCTTTTTTAATAAATGTTGAATTTATGCAACCTTTTTAACGTTTATTATTGTGGTACTGACAATCAATCTGCTATTAACGCGTTAACATAAGTTATTGATGAATTGAAAAACACATCGCTAATTTCAAGAAATCATCGCCTCTTGTCTTTGAAGGTCAATTGGAGCAAAAGTAGCCCCACCAGGTACTAGTTTTTTTCAATGATTGTGATAGCTGAGAGTCTGAAGAAGTTTTTAGACCTGCTTAGAAATTATGAAATCATCTCTTTGGATTTTTCATTGCGAGGCGAAGATTTAAGTCATAATTATCAGATCGTAAATTTTTCACTTTACACTAAAATTTTTATAACTTTCATCAAAGTTACGAAGCCGATTATTTTATGTGTGAACAGTGAACTCTTGGAGATTAATTACCAAAAAAGATAACTTGGAAAAGTCTTTTATTTTTTCTTTTGGAACAGTTTTAAGTTGTCGAGGTAAAGGATTTTCTAAAATTCAGAAAAAAAATCATAACTCGGAAACTACAAAAAATTGCATAACATATATGGGGTGATTCAGATACTTCTAGGTGTGCTCTATCTCTGGACTTCCGCTTGACATTCTTTTTTGGGACACCCTGTTGTATGATATAGATACACCTGTTGCAGAAGAATAGTTGCAGACTAAAAAAAATGTATAACTTATCAAGCACATAATCATAAGGTATATTTGTTTTCAGTTAATACCAGTCATTACTTCGAATATTAAAGTGTTGTGTTCGAAAAGTTATTATTACTTATAACCTCACAATTAACTGTCAACATTACGGAGCTCTTATACATGTAATTGAAAAAGGATGTTCTCGGTATTTCCTACTTATATCACTACTTAGCATGATAATATAAACACTACAGTGACCTTGAGATATAAAGTGCAACTGGTATCGATTACTGTGTTTTGGTTACTTGAAGCTCATTTAACAGACAGCTAAAAGTTCAAGGCCGGTTGTAAAAATAGTGGTCTGAAGCCGTTAAAATTATCACATGTTATCACAATTTTTGCAGAATTATGCGATAATTACTATACATGTAATCTGTTTATACTGTACGACTCAGATCGCGGTAACGATTTACTTTAGGGTACAGCCGCTAGGTGGCGCCTCTACATGTCAATCGAAAGGGCTTGAGGTGGGGAGCAATAATGTCCCGGGGAACAACACCCGGAAACGAAAGATAAAAAAGTTATGGAGAAAACAATTTCCCATGTTATGTGTATGGGATTTTTTTCGAAAATTTAGGGTACAGCCGCTAGGTGGCGCCCTTTATTGTCAATGGAAAGGGCTCGAGGTGGGGAGCAATAATGTCCATGGGCACAACACCCGGAAACGGAAGACAAAAAAGTTATGCAGGAAACAATTTGGGAATTTTTCGAAATTTTTTTTCTCATTAAAAGTCATTGGAATCAAAAGGAAAATGTTTATTTTATTTACTATGTAAGAAAAAAGCAACATAACCTAACCTAACCCAACCTAACCTAACCTACGTGGAAGATTTCATTCACTTTTAACGAGAAAGAAAAATTCCCATAGACTTAACATGGGAAATTGTTTCCTCCATAACTTTTTTGTCTTTCGCTTCCGGGTGTCGTGCCCGGGAACATTATTGCTCCCCACCTCGAGCCCTTTCGATTGACATATAGGGGCGCCACCTAGCGGCTGTACCCTCAAATTTTCGAAAAATTCCCATAGACTTAACATGGGAAATTGTTTTCTCCATAACTTTTTTGTCTCTCGTTTCCGGGTGTTGTGCCCGGGGACATTATTGCTCCCCACCTCGAACCCTTTCGATTGACATTTAGGGGCGCCACCTAGCGGCTGTACCCTAAAGTAAATCGTAGCCCAGATCGCTTCTGTTTACAAAATTATCGAGCATGCATGTTAAGCTGCTTACACATCTGAGCACGATATCAAAAATTTGCACATTTTGAAGCAGGTGGCTATGCCATTGATACCTATGTGACACCAAGCCAAGGCCCCAAATGGCCACCTTGTGGTAACCCAGATGTAGCGAGAAATAATTTTGAATTAATTACGGCAGTTTGTTCTTGAAAACAAATATAAGATTAAACCCAGTTCAAAAGCTCGTCACAGATGCCTATCTCAAAAAAATTGCCCTTCAGATGACAGCGGTCAACCTTATTAAATGCTTTACTGGAATTGGTGTTCATGTTGTCAATTTGGATTTAATTATCGATTGCCTCACATACTCGTTTATGAGAGTAACAGAGCAAATTAGTTTCTACTGCTTTGTTTGGACAAAAACCGTATTGTCCTTCAATTATAACTTTTATTACCGTATTGACAATGCGGTATTGTATATGTTCATGTAAACAATTTTTTCTAAGCACTTAGCAAGCACTGAGATTTCAATAATGGTGATGATTGCATTCAGATTGCTATCTACTCAAATTAAGTTATACAGTGATTATCAAACTACCTTTGAACAGGTACTACCTATCAATAAACAGCGAAAATGAATTCCTACAAGGGTGGCTATGAAACGTCAAACGCTGGGTCGAACAGTGTACAGCGTGTATTTATTTTGCTGATTAAAGTATGTGTTGCAGTAAGATGAAGTATGATTAAATTGTCAATAGTTTGTAATCACTGTATTTAAATCTTACTATTTAGTACAACTGTCGTAGATAAAGTATAGTTTTTAACTAAAGTCAAAAAAGTGTGCAGCAGTGTTTCTGGACTTGGCTAAGGCTTTTGATACAACATGTCATCAAAAGTTATTAGTCAAGTTATCTAACTATGGTATCAAGGGTGTAGCTCTGAATCTATTACAAGATTACCTAACAGATAGGGTACAATGCGTCAAAATAGGAGATAGGGTCAACTCAAAGAACATCATAAAAGCTGGAGTACCGCAAGGTACCGTTTTGGGGCCAATACTATTTTTAATCTACATGAACAGCATAACAAACATTATGAACTTTGAAGGTAAATTAATATGTTACGCAGATGATACGGCAGTTGTTATTATAGGATCTGATTGGGAGGAAGTGCGCAAGAGCTTAGAAGCATGTCTAGTAAAACTTAAACAATGGTTGGATGCAAATTTACTCAAGCTAAACGTAAACAAGACCAAATACATGATTTTTCACCAACTGTAGCGAACCAACCTAATATGGGCATTAGATTACATACTAGTTCTTGTAAGTGAAATTATTGTAATTGCGAAATATTGCAAAAAGAGGCTATCATTAAATATTTGGGTATCAATATTGATCAACACATTAGGTGGACAGATCATATCAATTATGTAAATAAGCGTGTGAGGGTTCTAGTAAGCAAATTTTACAGTCTTAGAGATATATGTTCAAGAAAAGTTTTAATCATGATGTATAATGCACTTGTAGCTTCCGTTTTAAAATACTGCATTACGATCTGGGGAGGGGCTTTTACAACAACATTGCAAAATCTACAAAGAGCCCAAAACATTTTAATAAAAATTATTTTTAATAAACACAAACTATTTCCCACAGATTTACTTTACAAAGAAACTAATTTTTTCAGTATAAAGTTTATTTGTGTATATCAGTGTCTCACAAAAATATACCTCAAGCAAAGAAGCTTCAAGAAATTAAGCACAGTATCTAGAGCAGCAGCTAATTTAAATCTGAGTATAGATATTTTTAGAAAAACACTTACACAAAGAACTTTTTTTTATCATGGACCTAAGTTCTTCAACGTACTCCCAGCAGATTTAAAACGTGTAAATAAATTCAAGGAATTTAAATACAAAGTTAAGGAATTCATAACTGAGAATCAGGATAAGTTTAGTTTTTAAAAGATTGTCTTAGCAGCACCCGCCTCCAGCCTTGTCTTCCCCACTTGCAGAATTTCTGTAGGTATAATGTTTCAAATGTATTCGTTAATTATAATGTTCAGACATTTAAGAGGATTGTACGCACGTAGGTATAACATTGGAAATTGTGTATTTTAGAACAAATAAAAAATAAATAGAAGTGGTCATATCTTTAAAGGTACTCTGTAGAAAACGATCCGAATCCCATATTATTCTCGGGATAGGGAAAATGAGCGAAGTAGTGTATAGAGCCCATTGAGAAAAACATAGCTTTGGTATGAGGTGACCTTACGAAACACCCTATACATATACAGGGTGTCCCCCTTGACACGTCATATTTTTGTAACGAATACGGATATAAGCAATAACTGAGTTGTTATTCTGAAGGCATTATAAGCTCTGTCGTAAAAACAATTTTTTGTAAGTCATCCCCGAAGCTTACCCCAATTTTTTGTTTTCAAAGAGCACCCCATAAGTCTTCCTACACAACTGGTGTCCCTATTTTATTTAAACTCTTTTCGTACCTTTGATGCTATGCACAAACTTTTCATTTTCGTAATATAAGTAAAATAAGAATTTTTTGACGCCTAAAATTTGTGAAAGAAAAACGGTTAAAATAAAAAACTAGGTAGGTCTTTAAAGATACTGGATGACCTAGCGCACCTTGCTTTCGAAAAAATGTCCTCTTTATCCTTTTTTATTACGAAAATATTTCGCTCCAAACAAATCTTTATTTTATTTATGCTTATGACTACGAAAAAACTGAAAAGTTATAGGGTGCTATTTGAAAAAATTAGGGGGAATTTTTAGGGGTTGAAGTACAAAAAATGTTTTTATAAGGCATGCTATGATAGGTGATTCAGTACTCTTGAAAATCCCACTCAGATTTTTTTATCTGTTCCTGTTACGAAAATATTAGGCCTCAAATTATTATTTTATTTATACTATTATGACTTTACGAAAAAAAGCAAAGGCACTATAGGATTTTAAATAAAATAAGTACTTGATTTGTGTAGAAAAAACTATTGGGTAGTATTTGAATAAAAGTTGGACATGAGTTTTAAGGATTGAAGTACACAAAAAGTGTTTTGAAGTCATGATTTTATAGACCCTACAGTACATTCAAAAATACCGCTCAATTTTCCTTTAATTTTTTTTTGTTACGAGAATACCACGTATCAAGGAAATTCTGGGACACACGGCATTATAAAATACTTTAAGGATGTGGATCTTGACTCTGTCTGTAGCTTTGGATATTTTTTTATCTTTCAAAAACCAATGATTAATCTTTGGTATATAATCCGCTAATTCAGGAGCTCTAGTCCCTTAGGAAGAATTTACAGACCGATAATCATACAAACTTTCCTTGACCTGTGACCTTTTGAGGGGCGTAATCAGACCCGAAGTTAGTGAACTTTATTTTTAGACATCCAGTACCTACTTGAGAGGCAACAGTCACGTACTTGAGCGACTGTCAACCTGAATGATGAATATGATTTGATGGATTTATAGGCTAGACGTTACTAAAAGTGCAGTTGCATTATTGATGGCAAAGTTTAAGTAATTCAAAAAAAAAACCATAATTATTATCCATGACATTGCGCTCCTAGTTCTGCAGGTTCCAACCGTTGTTTAAGCTAAGGCGACGCTAATCAACTTTAGCTATAAATGAGAAGCTGCTTAAGAATCGGTAAATTTCGGAAGCAATTAATAAAATGAATATTGCAGGACTATGAATGTTGTTAAAGTAAATCGATGCCGAGAAAGGTTTCATCCAGTCGTCAAAGTTTCGCTGCGGACGTTACAGTTTAAAAAATGGAGTCAAGTTGATTGACTCAGTATTTCCCACACATTCCGATGACACCAGTTTATTATTTTCCCATAACATAAAGATTTAGTCTGAGATCCCCTTGCAACAAAATCATCGCCAGTACCCCCCCCCCCAAATTGTTGTCATATGCCGCTAGGTCTTTCCGGCACAGGTCAATGAACAGCCTATTATCAATAATACAAACTTTTGTATTGAATTTCACCTCTTCAGCTGTGGCAGTTTTGGAAAAATTTAAGCGTTCCGGTACCGTTTACTGAAAAAGCGGTGTTGCCGTATCTCATTAATTAATACAAACAAAATTTTGAAATTGTGAGGTCTTACTAAATTCGACATGCGCAATTCATTGCAATAAAAATAAGTAGAGGATTCTATTTAAAATAAATTAAAATCGGGGATACTTGTTTAAAAATTTGGGAAAATAATTTATAACTTGGCAACGTCGAAAACGCGAAAAAAATATTACAAGGCGAGATAGAGTATTTGTAGATATTTCGATTTAAAATAAAAAAGACAGGGTGTTACATTTAAAAAAACAAAGCAAAACGACCTTTAAGTTGCCGGAATTTAAAATTCTGCCAAAAACACCCTGTAGATACAAATTGCTGGTAGCATCCAGAATAATATCCGCTTAATATTACTTGCGACCTTGCAAATGCGGAAATTAATAGAAAATAAATTATTACTTGGCAACGTCGCAACCGATTCCAAAAATATTTTAGGGTTGAATAGAGATCAATGATGGACACTAGAAGAACTTGAGAGAAGGTTATAGTTCCATATAAAAAAATCAAGTTGATCTCTATCCTACTTTCCCGCAACACCCTGTATATTTCAAAATATTTTTAGGATATGCATCTCAAGTAACCAAATAACTTTTGTATTTGAGATTTTCTTCCATCAGCTATACCTTGCGAGATATCGAAGAATTACACACTAAATGGACAGCCTGTATACATCGGAAAAAATTCTGTCCTTTAGTTTCTGTAATAGGCATAAGGCAATGTTCGGATAGACCTAAAAAAGTTATTTATATCGCTAGGTCTTCCATCATAGGTCAGTGGGTAGTCTATTATGAATACAACAAATATTTCAGTTTTACAACCCCCCAACCCCCAACCACCCCAATTTCACCCCCACCAAAAAAAAAGCAGAAAATGATCAGGGACCCCTAAAACGCCTAAAAACGAAGTTTCAGCAATTTTTTATTTTTTTTGTTTTTTGCTAATTTCTCCGCCGCCTATGCACCGATTTTCAAAATTATACGAACATTACCTACTACGACCCCACAGCATACCGCTGCCCAAATTTCATCACAATCCATGCAGCGGTTACTGAGATTACGACGTTAGAAAAACGCCAACAGACAGACAGACAGACCGACCGACAGACCGACGGAAATGAGTGACGTGGATTTTCGTTATGTAGATATCATAACATGCCCAAAAAGCGTATTATCTCGAAATCGAAAATTTTCGCGATCACAATACTCCCCTCACCTATAGGTGTGGGAAGTAAAACATACCTCAGAGAATGAGAATTGTGATTGAAATTTCTGTCGCAAATACTGAAATGTTGACAAACACTGACGTACTTACAATTCCCCACCAACGACCTGCTGAATCCCTTTTTCAAAAGCTCCTGGGTCAACCCACACTTGGTGTACACTTTCCCATCCGCCAAAACGCCACACACTATCACAAAACACCACAGGATTCCACTTTTCATGACACCGTTTGGCACAGCTACCCAGCCAGTTACATGGACCAACTCTTATCTTCTTATGGCTTCCGATACGTTCCTAATCTCCTTGAGACGCCTTTTATCAGCCTTTTATCATCTATCGGTGCTTCTAGATAGGCACAGAGGTATGCGAGGAGTGTTGAGTTATTTGAATATTTGCTATTGTCGATGTTATGTACCCGACATTGTAACAGAGGCGGAGGATACATCAATGACGGGGCATGTTTGCAGCATGTCGGGCGATGTTTTATATTTTAAAGCAGGTACAAGGCGAGTATGCTTAGGTGAACTAGTTTACCGTATCATGTAGTGACGACGGTAATTTTTTAATTTGGTTGATAAGCCTTGCGTCACTTAACAGTTTTGCGTAGTGTTGAGCGAAAAAGTGACTAATTCTATATTACTCGTCCCTATAGCTGTTAAGACGGTCTGAAGGACCTTTGCCTTTATACAGGGTTATTCACGTTATTCGACACGGAGCATTATGACTAAAGTATTTGGTAAAAAAGAAAATAAAAATTTCGGATGAATAAAGGCCCATAAACGCTACATTTTAAAAATATTTTCATGTTATACAGGGTGTCCCAAAAACACGAAATGTATCAAAGTTATGTTTTTTTTAAATGGAACACCCCGTATATTATTGCATATTCATATTCCTTGATGAATTCTAGTGTGACTTTATGTATCATACATGGCACTCATTTAGGTGTAAGTAGATATCAGGAAAAAATTGGATATCGCAGAGATTACAAAATTTGTAAGGCTGTGACTTTGCCGTATTACTAAGCTTAGAAGGCGCCAGCCACGATGAGACTGTGAAATTTAAATTACGTTTCTGCTTGGAGAAATCGCTCGATTAATTAATTTTTTCAAATAGGAACCCTAATTTTTTTATACGGCTAAACGTCGAATTTGATAACCTTTCTAATGATATAAGGTTGTAAATATCAATCTCTGGTAGTTTTCATTTGATTTAAAATTTTTAAATAAATCGGCGTTTTTCAACTTTGCTGCATATAAGCAAAGTAGCAGGCCATAAAATATAACAAAAAATGTTAATTCAGATGGAAGAATAAAAGTAACTTAGAAAAAAGATACAGACGAAATAGAATAAAGAGACAAGATGACAAAAATTCCTTACAACAACTCAACTCTCCCAGAAACACTGCGATGACATCTCTAAGGTCAAAGAGAAGCTGGAGTATGGCAGTAGTACGTGTATTTTTTACAGTCTACTGGCTACCGCAATTTACTAGAGCTTAAACATTTTCAAGACAATTAAAAACCTTGATATGAAACAAACACAACTAGCGACTGTTGCTCCAGCACGCAATTACCAATCATATGCAATGGTGTAAAAAGTAGTAATTTGCGTCGAAGTCGATACCTCTGACTGGAGCCCTTCTATTTCTCAATATCTATTAGCAGTATAGCAAAAAAGGAATACTGACAGATCAGATTTAAATTTTCTGCCATCTAAGTTATCTTTTATAATTTGAACAAATTTTAATTCATTCTTCATTTTCTGCGATCTTGCTAATAGGTAGTGAAGAATTTTTAGAAATCCAGTCAGAGGTACTTTTGACTTGAGTTTTGACAGAATTGCATACTTCTTTATAACATTAAATGTGAAAATTATGAAAATAATAACCTGCCTACAACATTGTCTAGTAGTTTTCGTTTTATTTCAAAATGTTTAATGGTTTTGGGAATTGCCAATCTCTAGTACATTGCAGTAGCTAGTAGGCCGTGAAAAAATCCATTTCTGCCATACTCCAGCTTCTCTTTGACCAAAGATATGTTACCGCCGTTGTTTCTGGTTAGACTTTGTTTGTTGTTAGTAATTTTTATAATCTTGTCCCTTTAGTCTAGTTCGTGTGTATTTTTCTGCTAAGTTAGTTGATTTCTTCTACCTGAACAGGTTTTTGTTGATATTTTATGGCCTGCTAGGTTGCTTATAGGTTGTGAAAATCGAAAAACACCGATTTGGTTGAAATTTTGAAACTAAATAAAAACTATCAGAGATTGATATTCACAACCTTATATCGCTAGAAAGGTTATCAAATTCTACACTTAACCGTATAGAAAAATTAGGCATTCCCATTTTAAAAAATCAAGTTATCGCTGATCGAAGTTTCCCTAATGAATCGACCGACTTCTCCAAGCATAAACGTAATTTAAATTTCACAGTCTCGTCAAGGCGGCGCATTTTATGCTTAGTAATGCGACAAAGTTACAGCCTTCCAAATTTTATAATCTCTGCGATATTCAATTTTTTCCCGATATCTACTCATACCGAAAATGCTGATTTACATCTAAACGGTTGGCTTTAAGTCCCATGTATGATACATAATGTCACACTAGAATTCACCAAGGAATCTGAATATGCAATAATATACGGGGTGTTCTATTTAGAAAAACATAACTTTGATACATTTCGTGTTTTTGGGACACCCTGTATAACATGAAAATATTTTTAAAATGTAGCCTTCATGGGTCTCTATCTATCCAAAATTATTATTTTCTTTTTTATCAAACACTTTAGCCGTAATGCTCCGTGTCGAATAACGTGAATAACCCTGTATACTACCCACAAGCGAAATCTGCAAAAAGGGAAATTTGCACTAAAAATGTGTGCACAGTGTGCTAGTACGCCCTCTAGTACACATCTACATTTGTTATTCATTCAGACGCAATGTACCTACATGGCACCTCCAAAAACCTATACGTGTTACAACCAAGCATGGATTTTTTCGATCCTAAAACTATGATATCTGAGATCTGGTGAGAGACTAGCTGGTTGTGTAAATACGCCCTTAAGCCCCTTTGAACGGAGTCGAATTGTGGGCCAACGAGAACGTGGTGCTTCTTTCAGAGCACTTGCTGTAACCATGGGGCGTAGCGTGGCTACAGCTGTACCAGCATCGCTGCATGGATCAAAGAAAGGCAAATCCAGCAAGCACGTAAAGTACTAATAATAATACGACTTTATTAACCAATTACATGTGCGTTTTAGCCACCAAATCCAGATCGCACACAGTAAGTGATTTCAGGTTTCATAATTATTAGGTATATGAAGCCCATTGTAATAGATCCTCATTTTTAGAGACCTCTGACGGGGTACCACGACACTTTTTGCTGCAATAGATTACCAGGGTCTTGGAGTGGTCGATTTAGATCAGCCACCGGTACCAAGTAGTTTATTGTGAAATAATCTATAAATTTATATATATGTATATATGCAACAGCACTAAAGGCCTAGTAGGCCCATGGTTTGGTAGGTTATTTTCCTCCATTTCTTCTTATTGGTTACTTCCTGGTTCCATTTCTCTATTCCTATTGTCTTTAGATCTTCTTCCACTTGCTGTCTCCATCTGCTCTTTGGTCTTCCTCTTCTTTTCTTCATGCCTATCGCACATGTCTGTATCTTTTTTGGTATTCGTCTGTCCGACATTCTTGCCACGTGTTCTAACCACCTCAGTCTTTGAGCTTTCACTACTCTTGTTATACTTGGATGTTCATATAAAGATATCAGCTCCCTGTTTGACTTCCTTATTCAGATATTATTCAACAATTTTCCACCAAAGATTTTTCTTAATTTCTTAAGCATGTTTTGTTCCTTTTTGTTCAGCGTCCATATTTCACTCGCATATGTTACTACTGGGAGTATCACTGTTCTATAGATCCGGATTTTTGCACGTCTAGAAATTTCTTTACTTCTTAAAGCACTATTTAGAGCGTATGCACAGCGGTTCCCTGCCATTTGTCTTGATAGGATCTCTTCCGTGATATTTGGTTGGTTTGTTATCACAGTGCCCAAGTATACAAGTCTCTCTACTTTTTCAAAGGTTACTGTGCCTCCTTCCTCCAGTTCTATTTTGATCTTTTCGCCTACCTGACATCTATCATCTGGCCATTCCATAAATTTTGTTTTACCTTCGTTTATGTATACTCCTAGCTTCTTTGCCTTCTTACTACTTCTTGTAGCTCCTTCTTACCTATCGTCACAATCGCCACATCGTCTGCAAAAGCCAAACACTGATGTAATATAGCAGCCCTTCCCTGTTGATATTCGCTCCTCGGATCACCTTCTCCAAGCATAAGCTAAATAGAACAGTTGACAATGGATCCCCTTGCCTAACTCCTTCACTCAGAAATTTCGTTATTAATTCTAACCATGTTTTCGGTTTTACGCAGAGTCAGTTGTACCATTCTTCTAAGTTTAGCATTAATTTTGAAATCCTCAAGTACTTTGTACATTCGGTGTCGTTTTATTCTATCATATGCTTACTGGAAATCGACAAAAAGTTCCAGTGTTTGTAACCCGTGTTCATAGCTCTCTGCCTGTAATTCTCTGAGTGTAAATATTTGATCTATTGTGCTTCTGCCACGTCTGAATCCACGCTGATATTTGCCGATATCGATGTACGCATTTCCGTCTGTCTATTGTGCGTTTATCACCTGTTTCCTGTAATCTTCTTCGCCTTATGTCAAGCTTTTGGGGATCAGCATCAACAATAACCCGTCCTAGCACGACGACGTCGTCAGTATTGCTAAAACGGCATCTCAGAAGCTTGGAGTTTTATTCTGCTGTAGGTAGCTGTATTGCTGTTGAGATGCGCTCCTAAGCACTCTCTAAAGCTTCTGGACACTATCCAGAAAAGAGCAATTAGACTAATGGATACGCCTAACCCCACAAAGGACCTTGACAGCCTGGAAGATCGAAGAAGGGTGGCTGACCTGTCCTTGTTTTACATGTCACGGAAGATGTTCGAGTGAGTTCTCCAAGATAATAACACTAAAGGCCGTTCGAACGAGGAACACTGAAGAAGCTCTGCGAGCTCATCCTTACCAGCTCGAGGTCCCTACTACACTACCCGAACCAGTTTCCTCCAGCATTCCTTCTTTTGGAAAACTTCGACGCTTGGAATGAGCTGCCGGAGAATTTGTTTCCCGGCGGCTACAACCTGCAGCGTTTCAAATCTAATGTGCACCGACACTTATCCTCTCGCAGTCCCTCTACAGCGCCATAGGCTTTCAGCCTTTGCGGGAGGCTGACCATAAAAAGATCCTTGACCTCTCTGTAACTCGGAAATCATTAATCTGGTCAAGGTGTATGTATGATGATGTGAAGGAGACTGTCCAATTTGCATCGTCATGTAAAGACTACAACACAGTTAATCCAAGTAGTTCAGTTAGCTTGGAATTAGATACCTCATGCAATTAAATACCACCGCTTTTTATGGATACCCAGACGTATCCAGGGGTGTGTTCAGATAAGGGGTCCACTAGATGTAATCCTGCCAGATCCTGAAGAGCCATAAGATAACTTCACGGTCACTATGGGATTACCACCAAGCACTTGTAGGGGCCTCCCATGCAGACCACATCATGGTATGCTGGACTAAAGGTCACTCAGGATGCAGTGGCAACGAAAAAGCTGACGAACTGGCTAGAAAGGCTGCGGGCCTGAAAATCTTTGGTCCCAGCCCCTCAAGCTTATTACCGTCGACAGCGAAATCGCAAATGATAAAAGAATACATCCATCAGAAATTCAAGGAATTATGGGATGGAACAAACACCTGTCAACTTGCCAGGGAACTTTTAAATTACCCTAGTAAGGATGCAGCAAAGAGCTACCTGGCGATGCCTAGCCTCTCTGCAGAGGCTGTGAACAGGAAGATGAGACGGTGCATCACGTCCTTTGTGACTACCTCAGCGTCTCATCACTTCGAGAATCCATTCTGGGTGAAAGGTGGCCAACCTTGGCCTCCTTGAGGAGAATCTCCCTTGGTGCAATCACCCTGTTTTTCAAACGACTGGGATGGCTGAAAACCTAGCCGACGATATCTCCAGGGAGGATGCACAAAGGGCCCAATGGGGCCTAAGTGCTGTGGTCTATAGACTGCCCTCCCATGATTACAGATTACAGAATCCTGCCAGATTTCCAAAAAATTTAATTCAAGGCATAATTTCTTGTCGGTTACTTGAATTTAATAATACATGCAGAGTGGTGAAAAGTAATGAACCAGTGTGATGTTGAGGTTATCATTTTAATAATTCATATTTATCAATATTTTTATCCCCAGTATTTCTTTTGATATGTTCATGCATGATCTCCAGCCTAAACCAAGGTTTAGAGTTAAACATCGGTAGCGTAAGTTCATATCAGTGGGTGTTCAAGGAACTGAGTTAATATGGGAAGCAAGCACGTAATTTTGATTTTGCTAGTTTATTTAGTCGTGTCTGAGCTACACTTGAATTAATTGGTTAGCTTTATATATATTTTTTCAATTTTATTTAATTTTTTTGTTTTTTTATTTAAATAAGTATTAGTAGGTACTTTATCAGCCGAAAAAAAAACACATTTATGTGACGATCACAGATGTCACAAGTGAGAAATAATTGTCTGTATTAGCTCATACCTCTTTCTAGTGTCTGGCACACCGCACTGCTATGTCGTTCCCTTCCCATATGTCCTGGAATGTGTAAGGGGTTTCCAAAGATGGACAAGATAAGAGGTGCTCACTAACTCAATACTCTTAAACTTAAGTCTTAGTTCTTGGTAATCACCGCTAACAGATTACTATATTCAAAACAGTTGAAAGTAATTCTTATCTTATATGAAGAAGGCGTAAAATAAACGCCGAAACATCAGCTCTCTGAGTTAAAACCTCTTGCATTAATTTATCCCAAAATCCAAATGAAACTTGTCCACTATATTCAAAACAATATAATCATACGAGTCTAGATTAACAAATAACAAGGCTCGCATCTCTAGTAAATACTAGTTTTCAGTAAATCACGATTTAGACACGAGTGGTTTGATAAAAATTGCAATGCTTACGTACACCTTTCATTGACTAGTCTGTTGTTAAGTTCCCGATAGTAATTTACGTATACGTTTTTAACTATATTTCTTAATTGGAAAAAATTATTTCCAATTGATTAGACTGCTTTTGGTTTCCCCAAAGCAGTACGTGAGACTTTATACTTTCCAATGTTACAATGAGTTATGTTTTCGGCTATAAATATCTTTGATTTTGCAGCATAGTAGCTTGTAGGTAGTATAGTAACAACATTTGAGATATCATCATCATCATAGTCACAATGTCTTAGCAGACATGTGAACTCGTAAAATGCATTAAGTCGGAGCTAGAGTATTGCCGACACGAATATTATCAATAGTTTTAAGCACTGTAGCTCGCCATCGTTCGCGATTTACTGTCAGTTCAGTGGCGCTCTTGATACTCATATCTAGCAACTGTTTCGTCGTATCCACCCAGCGAGTAGGGGAACGGCCACGGCGCCGCCCACTGCGTGACCCTGAACTACAAGTTTCTCCATATTGTCGCTTCTGTGAATATGTCCGAAGAATGTAAGCATTCTCGTCGACACAATGGAGGATAGTCTCTTTGGATTACCGAGCTCATCCGGTATGGAAACATTAGTTCGATGGGTGGTATAAGGAATTCTCAGCATTCTCCTCCACGTCCACATTTCAAAAGCATCTATGCGAGCTTGATCTGCCTTTTTAACAGTCCAAGTTTCCGAGGCATACAAAAATATGGAAAACACAAGAGACTGAACCAGTGAGTGACATTTTGGTAGCTTTAGTGATATTATGGTCACGCCATATTTTAGTAAGCTTTGTCATGGCCACCCGTGCCTGTTGAATGCGCCGTCGAATCTCATTCTCACAGCTACCTGAATTGTCGATCAAAGAGAATTGAGATATACCCGGCAGTAAATTTTATCGCACCCTTCTCTCAAAAAGTTAATCCCCAAAACCGCAGTTATGCGTGGTTATGCATTAAAGAACCCTTATTGCAGACTGTTTTCTGTCCTGGGTGATACTGAAATAATTTTTTTTAGTAATTTATAGATGCACAATGTCGATTTGTCTAAATGCTTACATATTTACTTGTACTAACTGTTGTCAGACTGTAGGGAGTGTCATTTTCTTAGGGCAGTGGACTACCTTATCTTTGATTCAGAAAATTATACTATTTATTTTTGTTTGTTTTAAATTTAATATTTGTATTTTATTATATTGTTTAAGACTTATTACCAATCAATCCATGTAGCCATACGCTAAATAAATAAATAAATAACTATGCTATACTTTTGTCTTAGTGAACACTCTCCATATAGAAGGAGAAAACGGCTGGAATGAAAACGGACTTTTGATATCAACTAAAGCAATTAGCGATTGCAATGCTGACTACCACGAGGATATGTCTAGAGCTTTATTTGAGAAATGGTTTTAAGATCAGCTTTTACCAAATATTCCTACGGGAACAGTAATATTTTGGATCATGTCCCATCACATTCGAAATTATTGAAAAAAAAAATAGCTAACACCTCGTTATTGGATTTGAAACAAAACGTCAGTTATTTAACTTTGACAAAAAACATATCGTTGATTAAATGGCCCAAGGCAGTGGTTTTGAAGTTTTAAGCTTTCCACTGTATTTTTGTATATCAATCCGATTCAATTAATATGGAACGATTCAAAAGAAATATCAGATAGTACAATAATCACACCGAAAGCTCATCAGCACCTTTAAATCTTATTAGATCTAAGTTATATTCAATAACTCGAGAAAACTGGCGTAGCTACATTGAATATGTAATAAAAGTAGAGTTTTTAAATACAAAATCGAATGAAATTATTATCAACCTGAATAACAGCGACGCATGAGAATCTGATTTTGACTTGTATTCAATTCTTTTTAATTCCTTTTCATTCATATTCTTAAATGATATTATTTAGAATGTAAGTCTGAATAGTATTTGTTGTACTTCTTACAATATTAATATCTATCACAAATTTAATAGGCAACCACGCTAGGTTTTCTTTTTAATTCTAGTGCAGCCCTGGATAGTTCTGCCCTCAACATCCGATTTTGATATTACAGTGTAGTCTACTCGTAAAGCAGTCTTAAGAAAGAATTGAGTAAGGAAGGAGTCTAATGACGTAAGGAACGAAGAGAAAACTAAAAATGATAGTGCATCTGTTGGCACATAACTACTTAACAATTTTGGAAGGAAAATTGGACGATAAAGGACCAAAAGGCATGCCAAGATGGTAATATTCTGAAAAAAGGGAGTAGCTAGTAAAACTTATATTGTAGCATCATGGCGTTTAGACGATAACACTACCCCATGCCTCGTTGCCTACTAAGCAATACATTTGAATACAAATTTGAAAAAAGGGCAACCTAAATCAAATTTTTAAATGCCCATAGAAGCTGGTGAAAGTATCTGTACCGAGTTTTAGAAAATATCAACACCAACACACTGTTGAATGGATTGTCGCAATCAAGTACGCCCATGCGAAACCTTGAGTGTGGTTAGTATATTTACACTGAATAGATAATTATCTGTAGTCGCTCTTTTTAATTCATTATTATGAATTTAATTCCATATTCAATTGCTTCTCGGAATTTCGGAATGGCCAGAAACTTGAATACGGTAACAGCGATTGATTATGTGTGAAACACATACGAGTGACATGTATGCAACCTTTTTACTTCCCACACCGTAAGTGAGTATTGTAATCACGAAAATTTTCGATTTCGAGATATTCTATTATAGGCCAGAAAAGCACAGCATCACGGAAAAAAGCAGACTTGAGTATTTTTAAACAATATTGTGTGGTAGGATTGTCGGTAATTCGTCTACATATTGTACGGTATTTCCAAAAGGTTGTCGAATAAAGCTTCATTGAGCCTAGCAACATATTCCACCAAATTGCGTTGGCTTGCTGTGAACCCTTTCACAATCTGAGTACGTAGCTTTTCTACACAAACTATTCAGTTTCCCTTTCAACAATCATTTTATTTTATGCGGCGAAAGCTCGCCGCTGTAACGTCATAACGTCTTTCAAATCCAGACAGTGGCATTTTCATTTGTGTGGATGTGACGTAGTATTTACCTATACAGCAAATATCAGCGGAATAGCAAAATATTTATTTATGCGAATGTATCTATCTGTTATGATATTTTATTTTTCAGTGCCATTGAATATCCAAACTATCTAGTCAATAATGATAATTAGCAAGTGAATATCATTGTGATCATACATATATACCACTTTATGTATGACAATAAACCATTATATAAACGTCTCTTTTTACTTTTGCCTCCATAACTACCCCACTCATTGAACACATTTATTATGGATTACTGAACCCCAATTTTGTAGTGTAATAGACTTCACAATATTGTTCAAAATTTTACTACTGTAACAATGTGTTAAATGACTTTATACTTTTTGTAAAATATTAGTGCATTGAGTGAGTCGCCTGTTAATCTACAAATTGCTGCTATCCTATTGTTACAATATTTGCATAAAAAATCTACAGGAGTGGCGAATAAACTCTCTCGGTGGTAGTAATACAATATTACATAACACAATATTGTTCCTCCACAACTTAGTGTTACAAATATACACAGGTTGTTATTGTCCCTATATAATCCACAATTTGTTGTGAAAATACCTACAATTGTGGAAAAAATTACAGCAGTTTTGAATTAACAGTATACAGGTTGGCGCACACCTCTCACGAAAAATTATTGAGTGATTTACGTTTTGTTTGTTTTATGATATACAGGTCCGATAGGCGCACGTTTTCAAATTGTTTTCATTTATATAGCGTGTTTCTGAAAAAAGATGCACGTTAAAGTTGCATATTTGAATTCCTTGGTCAATTCTACTTTATGTATCAATTGGGATTCTGAATTGAAAAAAATTAATTTTTTTTTGTGATAAACGGAAAAATCATAACATAATATACAGGTTTCATAACAAAACTGTTTTCGTTTGCTTTTCTTCGCAATAATTTTAAAGTTATATAAAAATAAAAACGGGTTTTTGAATCCACTACCGAAGACACGTCACAAGGGTGGTCAGGATGCTCCTTTGGCAATGACGTCCTACCCCGATAGTAGATTCTAGATTCCTAGTCAATCGTGAAACTATTTACTTGTAACTAATATATATTTGTTGCAACATAGACGACGAATGAAGTTTGCAGCTCGAGACAAAGTCTACGATCGGCATAAATATCTTTCTGTATTTTTGAAATTAAATTATAAATTCCAGTAATAAAGTACCTAATCAAATATGTTTCGTTGAAGCAATCTCCTCCTCAACGTCGGATGGCGCAGTGGCTTAGAGGGTTACACGGTGAATCTCTGTGTTCGAGCGGGTGTTGGTTCGAAACCTGGCCTTGCAACTCTTATTTTTTTATTTTTTGTATCAAAAAATGTATCGGTATGCTTTTTACTCATGTTACGCAAATTTTTTTTCTACCATCGACATGAATATGTTTTTGAATCAAATTTTATTAGATATTTTATAAGTATAACAAACATTGCGAATAATTTTATTTTTTTAATTAATTTCATCTTTATATCGCAATCAGAGCTATTGGCGATTAATATTGACGGAGCAACTTCTTTTCCATTGATTTTCTGAATTATACAGCGCCTCCGGTACTTAGTTTTTGCACTTCGTCGCGCAAGTAAGCATAGCTAGTAGGCTGTGAAAAGTATCCATTTCTGTCGTACTCCAGTTTCCCTTTGACCTCAGATATATTAGCCTTGTTGTTTCTGGTTAGAGCTGATTTGTTGTAGGGAATTTTTATAATCTTGTCCCTTTTCTCTAGTTTGTCTGTATCTGTTCTACTAAGTTAGTTGTTTTTTTCCTGAACATGTTTCTGTTTGTATTTCATGGCCTCCTAGGTTGCTTATAGGTAGGAAGGAAGGAAAGACACCGATTTGATTTAAAATTTGAAATTTAATGAAAACTACTGGATATTGATATACACAACCTTCTATAATTTAAATATATGAAACATTTCTTAAGAGCTTATGAAAAATTAACCATACCCATTTGAAAAAAATAAGTTATCTCTGACTCAAGTACCGTTATTAATCTACCAATTTCTCCAAGTGCAAATATAATTAAAGTTTGGCCGTCCAAAATAGGTATTTCATGCGTTTCAGGTTTTTTTTTCTAAAAAAATGAAAAAAGTTTAAAACAGGTTTAAACAGTTTTTACAATTCTGATGAAGGATACGTAATCAGCGACCTCGAAAGACCCGAGTAAAGTGTTTTTTTTTGTATCATTTACTGATGCTTTTCACTCCTTGAAGAGGTTATGTTCACCATAAGTACGATGTGAAATACGGGATATTTCATGCAAATTTGTTAACGCGGGCTTTGAATGGGCCAGTACCCGCAGGCTCAATAAATACATCTCCTGGCAGCCCATTGCAAGCCTTGGATACCCTGGGAATGAATGTGCAGTTGTACCGCTCGATTCTTGATGTATGAAGAACGACCGCCTTGGGATGAGATGCAGCGGTCGTGTAGGTGCATCTAATAGGAGCGGTGAGCGGCGGAACGATAGAGGATAGCTCAGAGGAACAGATTCCGTTTGAATATCGGTAGAAGAGCGAGAGGTCACCAACAACACGCCAGTGAGAAAGTGGCTGGAGGTGGCGCGTTAAGGCCGGGTCGCCAATTAGTCGAATTGCCCTTATAGACAGGGTAGTAGGGGCAGCAGCTCCCCAGACATGAGAGAAATACTCCAGGCCAGGTCTTACCTGGCCTTTATATAGCGTGAGGAGGTTACATGGTGAGAAGTACTTTCTGGTTCTAAATAGGTACCCAAGCTTTTTACCAGCCGCTGTTGCAGTTGACGCGACGTGTTCGTGCCAGATCAGATTTTCTGTAATGTTAACTCCTAACAGCTTGAAGGAGTGACTCCTTGGCAGGGTCCGGTTTTTCATTAGAACCTGTTGTTGGCTTGGGTACTTCTTGTTCGATGGCGTACAATACTGGGTCTTGGAAGCATTGAATTTTACCATATTCTTGAGCCCCCAAGCGGTAATGATATCGAGATCCTTTGAAAGTGAAGCTGCCACTACCAATCTTCTGCATTCCAGCTCGACCACAGAAATTGGTCTATTGCTCATGACGCCTGCATGCAGCGTACTGTCATCTACAAAACTTTGGATTGGATTCGTAGTGCTAGAGAGTATATCGTTAATGTGAAGCAGAAACAATGTCGGAGCCAATACCGATTCCTGGGGAACCTTAGCATTGATGCTATGGAAAGAAGAGGAAAAGCCGTCTACCACGACAGAAATTTTCCGACCTGAGAGGAAGTTTGCGAGCCAACCGCAGAGCTTAACAGGGAGCCCGTATGAGGACAACTTGTTTAGGGGAGCTGCATGCCACAGTTGAGCGAATGCCTTTGAAATATCGAGAGCAATGACATGAGCCTCGCCAAATGACTGGATGAGTTTACTCCACACATGTGCGACGTAAGCCAGGAGATATCCAGTTGATCTTTGGTGTCGGAATCCATATTGTCTGTTGTTGATTAAGTGATGGAGCTCTAGGTATTTCATGAGCTCTTGGTTGACGCATTTCTCCATCACTCTACTGATTACAGAAAGCAGAGTTATAAGTCTGTAGTTGGTCGGATCAGGTTTGAGTCCATTTTCTGGCACCGGCTGGATGCTAGCTGTTTTCCAATCTTTCGGGAAAACACCGGAATCGTAAGGCATCCGAAAGGGGCGGGTAAATATGGGGGCGAGCTCTGGTGCCACTTCTTCACAACAATGGAGGGGATCATGTCGGGCCCATTCGCCTTATTAGTATCATGTGACTGCAGCACCTTCCGAACTATTTTTGTTCTGACTGGATCAGATATCATCGCCTAGATTTAGCTCCTCAAAATACCGAGGCAGTAATACTACGAGGATATGGGATGAAGATGAGGGAAGTGAACTTCCAGCTTAGGGGCAGGAAGATAGTTTCCGTGAGGTACTTGGGAGTCTACATATAGACAACGAGAGGTAATATTGAGAAGTTGACCCAACAGGCAGAAGATAAAAAGGCAGTGCTCTCTAAACTGACGAAATAAATTTTAGTGGCTGTTACTACTAAAACTTTACCAGAAGCCACTGTTGACTCAGCGTACAGCAGCTTATAAGGTTAGGAGGTTCTATTTGAAGCTTTTAGTTCAGATAGTTGTTATACTGTGAACTTGCCGGACAATGTAGGTGTTCAATTACAGGATGAGAGCTTTTGTTGTTTATGTTACGCTCATTAAAGTTGTTTATAGTCAAAGTTATGATACGGCATAGTACACCGACGTATTTCCAACTTTTATTCTGGGTAAGCATTTACATGGGCTTTTAGCCAACCAACGTCGACAGAATACAATGGGGGGCCGGTGGATTAGCCGCGGCATACAGAGACAATAAATCCTGATAAATATTCATCGATGTTTGTTCTGAACCTCATAGCTCAGTACGGTTGGGCAAGGAACTTTCCTTAGTCAAACTTAATTGAGAGACATAAAGCAACTTATTTATTTATTTGACAGTGTGCCATTATGTGCGGAACATAGTATATATTTCACTAAATAATGATTTCATAAGAAAATGTATATAATAGTTGTTTAATATCGTATTTTCCATAATACGGCAGTCTTTAACAGTTTTTTTTCCAAAAAGTAAACGAGTGACAAAATTAGGTTACTTTCATAGGTATTTTCTTTATTTTCAATGACAGAACATTAGCGTACTAAAATAAAACAACGTTTCAAAAAAATGAAGTTGATTGAGTCAGTACTCCCCACTCATTACTGTGATACCAGTTTATTATTTTCCCATAGCATGAAGCTTTAGCTTGAGATCCCCTTGCAACCAAATCATCGGCAGCCCCCGCCTAAAATTGTCTTATGCCTTATATCTTTCTTTCACAGGTCAATGGACAGCCTATTATCAATGCTACAGACTTTTTAGGTTTACAACCCCCCACCGCCCAACCACCCCAATTTCATTCCCACCCAAAAAAAATGGAGTCAAGTTGATTGACTCAGTACTTCCCACACATAACAGTTGCAACCAAATCATCGCCCGCCTGTCGTCAAAAAACATCCAACACAAAAACTAGTAAATAGTTTCCTAAATCTCTCCGTAGGAACTAAAACGACACAGTTCAGCTTTAACTGGACGAAACGAAACAATCAGGAACCCCCAAATTGCTTAAAAACGAAGTTTGAGCTATTTTTATATTTTTAGATTTTTATTATTGCTGCGCCGCCACTGACACGATTTTTGATAACCATACGCGCCTAAGTGCCTAAATTTCATTAAAATTAATTCCATAATTTCCATGTTACTAAATTCAGAACGACCTGAATCAATACCTACCCCTACCAATACCAAATCCCTTGATTTCTGTAATAGCCAAGGCAATGTTCGGATGGACCTAACAAACGTCTATTATGCCGCTAAGTCTTTCTTTCACAGGTCAATGGACACTATTATAAATGGAATAAATTTTTGAGTTTTACAACCCCCCACCCCCTAACCACCAATTTCACCCCCACCCAAAAAAAAAGTAAAAAATGATCAGAAACCCCTAAAACGCCGAAAAACAAAGTTTGAGCTATTTTTACATTTTTAGTTTTTTTATTATTGCCGCGCCGCCACTGACACGATTTTTCCAAAATATGCGCGCTTTCCATCCTCGCCGTGGCAGTAATACTGTGTCAAAATTTCATTAAAATCCATTCGATAATTTTGGCGTTACGCAATAAAGAACGATCTAAAACGAAAACAACACTCGGATGTATACATCACAAATTATTCTAAGTCCCTTGGTTTCTATTATAAGCAAGGCAATGTTCGGATGGACCTCGGGATGGACCTAAAAAATTGTATTATGGCGCTAGGTCTTTCATTCACAGGTCATTAGAGAACCCATTATGAATACAACAAATTTTTCAGTATTACAACCCCCCACCCCTCAACCACCCCAAATTCACCCCCACCCAAAAAAAAGTAGAAAATGATCAGGAACCTCTAAAACGCCTAAAAACGAAGTTTAACGCATATTTGAAATTTTTCGTTTTTTGCTAACTACTCCGCCGCCCATGCAGCGATTTTCAAAATTGTAGCAACATTACCTACTACGACCCTACACCATATCACCACCCAAATTTCATCAAAATCTATGTAGCGGTTACTGAGATTAGGAGGCTAGAAAAACGCCAACAGACAGACAGACCGACAGACAGACAGACAGACCGACAGACAGACCGACAGACAGACCGACAGACAGACCGACAGACAGACCGACAGACAGACCGACAGACAGACCGACAGACAGACCGACAGACAGACCGACAGACAGACCGACAGACAGACCGACAGACAGACCGACGGAAATGAGTGACGTGGATTTTCGTGATTTAGGCATCATAAAACGCCCAAAAAGTGTATTATCTCAAAATCGAAAATTTTCGCGATCACAATACTCCCCTCACCTATCGGTGTGGGAAGTAAAAGGTAGAAAATGATCAGGAACCCCTAAAACATATAAAGACAAAGCTTCAGCTGTCTTCATATTTTTAGTTTTTTGATTATCGCTAAAGAAGAGACATATAAATAAATATAATTTAATAAATAAATACTCGTATGTATACAGAAAATTCTAAGACCCTTGGTTTCGGTAATAGGCTAGGTAATGTTCGGATGGACCTAAAAAAGTGATTTATGTCGCTAGGCCATCCTTCATAGGCCAGTGGACAGCCTATTATGAATACAACATTTTTTTCAGTTTTTCAACCCCCCACCCCTCAACCATCACAATTTCACTCCCACCCAAAAAAACGCGGAAAATGATCAGGAACCCCTAAAACGCTTGAAAACGAAGTTTGAGCTGCTTTTATATTTTTAGTTTTTTTATTATTTCTGCGCCGCCACTGACACGATTTATAAAAACCATACGCATTTTCTATCCTCGCCACGGTGGTAATACGGTGTCAAAATTCGATTAAAATCAATTCAACAGATTTCTCGTTACACAATATAGAACGATCTAAAGCAATACTCGTATGTTAACAGATGCGGGGATGCAGGGATGACCGCCTTCTGCATTCTGGCGGCTAAGATGTGAGCCGCCGCACGGCACACCGTCATTTTGCGCAGTGCAGAGAGCAGCGTATTCCTCATTCCACCTAGGGATCTAATGACCATAATCAGCAGACAGTGTAGTCTGACCAGAGCCTGCGGAGTTCTCCGAACAACTCCTGATATTTAGTCCGCTTTTCCTCATCCTTAGAGACGATGTTCACCTCGGCAGGCGCCGAAAACTCTATAACGAACATCGTCTTCTGTTGGTGGCCGAGGACTAAGTCGGGCTTGCTTGCTTGTACAAGCTCGAGCGTGGGGAACCAGTAGTTCCAGTAAATCCGGCATCTCTCGTTCTCCACAACGGACTCTATATTCCCTGGAGCGTATGGCAGCATCGGTGTCTCATCGATACCGTATGAGTGCCTTAGGTGATAGTAGAGCACTCGTAGAGCCGCGTTGTGCCGATGGTGTGAAGCCGTCTCAGTATACGTCTTACACGCCGACAAGAGATGCATAAGCGTCTCTGGCGTATGTCGGCAAGCTCTACAACGGGTGTTGGGTACATCTACACCTCAGAGTAACAACTGAACATAGAGGTAGTAAACAAAGCACTTCATCTTTGACATTTCAGCCTCCAAACATTGATCAGCTGTGACCTCGCAGTGAAGTTCAAATTGTAAACAGCCAACTAACCTGAAAATTCTTACAATGCAACTCATATTACAAACACTACACTTTTTGGGTTCAATCTCTAAAAACTGTTAAACTATACACCCGAATATAGCAAAGCAAGTCCGCAAGTTTCACTACAGTTACCAACAAATAGCGAACTCGATTTTACTTTCCAAGCATCAAAGACGCACAAACAAAACAAACGTTTGACAGTCGAGGTTCTACCGTAAATAAGTCGCATAAAAATTATTCGGCGTTGCCAGCTCCTCAAAATTTATGTAAGACTTCAGAATTTGCGTTTATGATGAAGAAATATGCAGTAACGCAGTAGAGGTCAACATATCTATTGATTTTGCTGTAATCATTATTGAACCATCAAAATACCGTCTTTTTTAACGTACAACGGAATATTTCTGGATACTAAGACGATAGTAAATAATTATGATTGCCATATCTGGTGGTCAATATGACAACGTAAGAAAAGATGTCGGCCTATTAGAATTAGTTGTTTACTACCTCTATGTTCAGTTGTTACTTTGAGATCTACACCCATAATCCTATTACGGTAAACCAGGGTGTTGAAGATACCTTCTTGGTAAGCCACTAGAAAGCCCTCGGTTTCCGACTTCAACCCACTAGACCTTAGGAAAGAGGTTAATTGTTCAGACAATCCATGCACTTCTAGATGTTTGTAGAAAATTCCATGCATTCGCTTTTCATTATGAAGTTTTGAAAGGAAGTCGATTTCGGCAGTTTTAATGTTGGACTTTAAGTGTACGGGAGCAAGTTCCGTACTGGACTAGTGACACCTTCGCGTGAAGTCAAGTAAGAGGCTGAGCTCCTCGGCTGCTCGTTTCGCTGCGCTAAAAGGAAAGGCTCCTTTACCCGCATTCTCGTGCTCTCGCACAAAGTGGATCAGGGGATCGCTGCTGTTCGTTACATAGCAGGCAGTGGCCAATACTACCCTGTTGTGCAGACGCTCCAAACTCAATAGTCCACGTCCTCCCAGGTGTCGCGGGAGGTATATTTGCGGGACAGAGGACCTAGGATGCAGACTTCTCTCCATATTCATCCTTTTGCGGGCCTTCGTGTCGATTTCCTTCAGCTCGTTCACTTTCCAGTGTATAGCACCAAAGGTGTATAATAACAATGGGACCGCAAGCATGTTTGTGGCAGCGACTTTGTTCTTTCCGGACAGTTCTGATGACCAGATCTGCCGGAGTCGGTGTAAATACTTACGGCGGAGACACTCTTTGACCAATTCTGCCTCTTGGACATGACGCTGCGCCACTCCAAGGTAGGATAAGTGTCTCTGGCATGCAATTGTCGCAAGCTGCTCTCCTCCACGAGCTGTTCCTCATCTCCACTATCTCCGCTTCGTCCTTTCTTGAGACGAACCAATGCATATTTGTCTGTTCCGAACTCCATTCCGATAGCATGACTGTAATCCTGCACCACCCTCAGCGATTGTTGTAGTTCGCGTTGGCCGGAGGCATAAAGTTTTAGGTCATCCATATAAAACGGATGGGTGACCCTGTGCCTCCGGTTATTGGGCGTGCCACAGCTGTATCCCTTAGTATTCCTCAGCGCTATGGACAGAGGCAAAAGTGAGATGCAAAAGAGCTAGGGACTCAAGCAGTCTCCTTGGAAGGCACCTCTTTTGAGTGACACCAACTCTGTCTGAACCCGAGTTTCACCTGATGTTATGGTGAACCAAGTCATCCAGATTGGCATCAGTTGTTTGATACATCCCACTATCCGAGTATCCACCGAAAGACATTCCAACAGCTGCAGAATGAGCTCATGAGACGTGGTGTCAAATGCCCTGCGATAGAAAATCCAGGCCATAGGAAAGTTTCAGGTTATCCTTTCAGCCAGCCTTCCTTTGACCCTCTCTGCTCATACATGTCGAGAAAAACAGGACTCACAGCTTGAAACATACGCATGTACATGATTCTGGTGAAGAGCTTGTAACATGCGTTCAGACACGTTACTGGCCTGTATGTAGTATTTGGGATCAGACAAATGTCCGGTCTTCGGGAAAAGCACGGTTCGACCCTCGACAAACCAAGCCGGAATTTGCTGCTCCTGATTTAGCCACGAGTTAAAAACTCTACCTAAATGCCGGTGGAAACTGGGAATTTTTTTCCACCAGGAGGTGTTTATGCCATCCGGACCAGGAGCTACGAACTTCTTTGCGCCTCGTAAGGCGCCAAGAATTCCTTCCGTGTTTATCGAATGTCGCAGTACATTTAAGTTAGGAGTCCTCCTACAAACGGACTCGAACTGCGCTAAGGCCAGAGTGTCTGTGAGAGAGGTTTGGGTTGTTCGTAAATGTCCCTCCAAAAAGCAGTTGGTGGCTGCTCTATGGCTGGTGGCGGCTGTTGGAAAAGGCGAGAAGGTCTTCCGTAGAACATTCTGTTCTACTTCAGATCCCTCACCTGCGCCACCAACGATCGCTTATTATTATTATTATTGTTACTCCTATTGTTAGACCCTTTGTATTATACCTTTTATTGATGGATCAGTAATGCGAGAGTACAAAAATATTAATCAGCTCCATACTTCCTGAACTAATAAATATTCATGGATGTTTGCTGTAGAGATTCATTTATTCGGCTCCGGATAACGAGACATCTCTCTTTTCTTTCCCTTTTTTATCCGTTCTTCTTGCTTAGAAATCGACAATGAAGACATTACCGCCTCCGATGGTAATGCCATACAGACCCGGCAATTTCCCCTTTTTTCACCGGACGACGTCGTCATGTATATAAACAGGTACATTTTATTACAATATACATCTCTTGCATATGTACTAACACACCCATACATAAATAAATGTAATTATTTTTTGTCCTTTGTACAATAGCTTATTATGGATCTATTATCTTCGACATCAGAGACAGCATCTTAGTTAAGAAGAAGCTGTACGTTGTTTTTTGCGACAAACGGTACAATGGTTCAGGTTTGGCACACCCTTATACAGGGTGTTCAATTGAAAACTTCCCGCCTAGAGTTTATCGAAAAACACTGAAAAAAAACGTCAAAAGGTTTGTAAAGGGGGACACCTTTTTTAACCAACTATTCAAGCCCTTATACTCTCCGCCTATCAGGGTTATCTCCTTCTTCTTCTTCTTCTTCTTTAAGTGCCGGTTCCTCTAAGAAGGTTGGCTATCATCATGCTGATGCTTGCTGCTTGGAATAATTCTTTCGATGTACAGGGTGTCCCATTTTGGGCACTTTTACGGGGTATCTCGATTATTTTTGAAGACAGAGAGTTGCGGTTTTCGCGACAGTGTGCTACTGTTTTGTGAAACTAAAGATGCCGTCAACAAAATTATCATGACCCTCTTGGTTTTTGGGATACAGGGTGAAATCGAAAACTATCGATTTTGAGACCACCCTTTAAAAAAGGGTCTCTAAATTTTTTCTGTAGAATCCAGTAGTGTAGTTTGACTTTTTCTTACTCTAATCATTTTTCAGTTATGAAGCAAACATATATTTTTTAAATGGAATTATTATTATATTATTATTTTTTACGTCATTCGGAAATAATTCAAGCTTTTCAAAAATATATATCAGTATTAAGTAATTTTGAAAATTACGCACAAAATTAGATTTTTCCAATTTTTACTTTGTAGCAGTAGGACATGGTTAATCAACTGTAAATAATAAGCATCTAAGCAGTTATGACTCTACAATAGACTTCCTACTCAAATTCGAAAAAACAGAATCAAAATACATTTTTTTAAATAATAATGTCTCATTAAAATGATGAATATTGTGTTATTATAATGTTGAGCAGATAGTGGGCTATGACTCATCTATTAAAGACAAAAAAGCAAATCTGTGAAAAACTTGCGAGACTGTCAGCTTTTAATTATATTTTTATTAAACATAGTTTTATTCTTTCTGTGTTTTAATTTTAATTATTGTCAATTTTCTATTATAATGGCAGCTTAGATACCCAGAGAGACAGCAAGCGTTTTCAGATATATTTGCTCGTCTAAAAATAAGTACAGTTAGGTTATTATTTATTTAGCGTATGGCTACATGGATTGATTGGTAATAAGTCTTAAACAATATAATAAAATACAAATATTAAATTTAAAACAAACAAAAATAAATAGTTTTTAGATTTTAACATTAAGACCATTTATCCAGTGAACTACAGACTTCGAGGCTTCGAAGAAGTCCGACTGTTGTCCAGCATATGCGGTAATCGGGCATTCGGCGACAATATGCTGAACAGTCTGCCGGGGCTCTCCACAGTCACACGACGGTGATTCAGATATCCCCCATTTAAAGAACAAGTCACGACAGATGCCATGCGACGTTCTGACTCGATTAAGGGTTTTCCATGTATGGCGAGGCAATTCCATTCCTGGCAGGGTTAAAGTGGTGTCCATAGTTGGTGGAGCCTGTACCGGCTTCTGGACTTCCCAATCCCTTCTCCAGTGCTCATCAACTTGGAAGCCATCCCGCAAGAGCCGTTCTGCAAATGGTAATGGGGGATTTCTAGATTTCAACCTCCGAAGATCTACATCATCTAGGTCAGTATGCAGTGTAGTGTAGTGCAGTGTAGGTACGGATCCTTTACTCAACCACCTCCTAAAACTTATTTCAAGGAAAATAGGGAGCAAAGGGAAACAAACGTATTAGGTTACATAGAAGCAACGCATTCATCATCTTGTAAGCACAAAGAAGAAGCTGTAGGGGTACAAAAATCAACTGCAGACATAATTCTAAAAAAATACAATTACCATCCATACAAGTTTAAGATACTTCAACATTTGCACAGTATCCAAGTTTTGGAATTTTTAATCGCCATAGCACGAACGAGACCAATACTTCTTTTAAATGCCATTAAAAGAATAAGAAATTGTGCCAGATTTGCATTCGAGAAAAAAGTCTCCAACTTGAACCAAGATCTCTAAAAGATCCTCCATGTTTTAGTTTTTATTTTGATTCAAATTCAAATTTAATAGTTTTTGATATTCTTCAGGTACAATGTTTGGTTTTAAGTAATGTAATACAGTAAATAATATCTACTGAACCTTATCACAAATAGTAGTTAATAGCGTATAAAATACAATTAAATAATTGAGTTTAAAGGTATTGAGTATCTTGTATCTTAATAATTATTTACTTGGATATTGCTACAAATAAAGTAAGAAATGAAATTTTGAGGTTAGTTTTCAGAGAAGATACATACTAATATATGTTTTTAAAAAGCTAGAATTATTTCCGATTGACGTAAAAAGTAATATACAGGGTGCTTCAATTAAAAAAAAATCATGTTTGCTTCATAACTATCGGTGTGAGAAGTAAAGTCCATAATCATGTCGAGATCCACTTTAGGAAGATTACTAGAATCACCACGAACGTAACCTTCCTCCATACTTCAATAATATACTGGCCTCTGCCCGTTACAACAAACACTCCGCCGTTCCACTGAAGTCTAAATGTGGCACACTGTACAGCGCAGCGTATGCATAGTGGAGTCCCAGACATGTGACGTCATACGGCAATTCAGCGCAAATATAAAATTGAATAACTCTGCCGTTTTTTGGGATATTTAGATTTTTTCGATATTTTTCAAATGAAGAAATAGACTGTCAGATAATGATGAATTTTCAAAGTTTTATTTTTTGGGGAACCTCTCCATTACTGGTAAACAAAACGATGCAGAGAGTAACCTAGCTAATGCCCATTTTTGTACACACTAAAATGTTATAATAATTTAGTCATTGTTTTCAAATCCATAATACTAGTCCATTTTGAAGCAAATGCTGCTGTTTATAAATACCAAAACCTTTTCCGTTAGAGCAACACGTTTCCGATCAAAGTCCGAACCCTTTCGTTCTTTTTGCTTACGAATATAAATAAATAATGCTTCTTTCTACAAGTAAAAGCAAATTCTCTTCTTTATGAATACGGCTTAATTTCTTGTGTTATTGAAACATTGATCGCATGTTCCATCAGCCATAGGACACTAGCGCGCCGCGGTCAGATTGGTCCTAATCCCACCGGTCAGAAGCGCGAAAAATATTTCGATCACCAGATGGACCATGGGACACTAGCGCGCCGCGGTCAGATTTGTCCTAATCCCACCGGTCAGAGGCCCCCAAAATATTTTGGATAATAGGCAGGTATGTGGACACCAGCGCGTGGAGCGGCAAGGTAAACTTATGTCTTATAATTTTAACCGATTTTAATTCATTCGTCATTTTTTGCGATCATGCTAATAGTTACTGAAGAATTTGTAGAACTCCAGTCAGAGGTATCGTTACTTTTGACTTGACAGAAATGAATTACTTTTTTATGTTATTAAATGCGAAATTTTGTTCTGAGCATAATAAGTTAATCTGATCACTATAATAGATGCAAAGAATTTGGTATTGTCAGCAGACCGAAATGTCTTTATAATACCCCAAAAAATTTTAATTAATTAGAACGTGTTCTAATTTGTCACAAATTTGATCGATTTTTTGACGATGTAAAAAAAGCCCGAGAAATTTACCTTCACAGCTTGTTTTGTAGGAGCTTCATGGTTGTGCTCATTATTTCTTTTAAGAACAATCTCTTCCGATTGATCCATCAGTAAAGATGCTATAGGCTACACGACGAGTGGTTCCTTTATCTCTTCGGAACGTATACTCTTCAGGGACTATTAATTTCTTTCCTTTCATACTTAACATAGTCTCCATGATGAAAAAGTAGAACACAAACAATACTCACAAACAGCAACTAAGGATTGCAAACTTCTGAAATATTTTTATTAAGGGTAGTTTTATATTCCTACAGAAGCCGAATAGTCATTTAAATAATTTAAGAACTAACTGTAAGCTACGGCAAGTCGTAAAAAGACAGATGAAAGTTTGCAAGAATCAAAGGGATGTGGTCATTAGGAATAACCAAGCTTAATTTTCTTTCGGCGCGCAAGCGACCGGTGCCGATGAAGGCACCCTCTTTGTAAACAGGTAAAAATCAAACCGCGCGCGCTCGTGACGGATCACCGTACCATCTGTGACCGAGCTTTATGTATATCCGTGTTTCACCTTTTGTAACACTAGCTGTACGCTAGACTACTCAAATGAAGCATGATATTAATATATAAGAATTATAATGAATAGAAGATCCATCCATAATCGAAGACAATTGCAGAAAGTGTCACTAATAGAAGAAAACAATAGAACATAAATTTCCGTACCGATGATGAGTAATAAACGACTAAGAATATTATGATCTAAAGTTGCATGAATATCAAAATTGGCGATGTAGTTATTCCATTTGCTAATTACACAAAAAGTTTGAGTTTACATTTTGATGAGGGTTTAAGACTTTACAATCATGTGCAGTATGTATCAAAGCTGGCGTCGGCCAGACGTAAATTGTTATTTCCTAGTAAACGTACCGGGTGTACCAGAATTTTCTTGACACGTGATATTCTTGTAACAAAAAGAAGTTCAAACGAAAACTCAGTTGTATTTTTGGAAGTACTATAGACTGGGTGTTACCCTCTCTTCAAATGGAAGGAGTATGGCAGATGTCGCAAACAAGATAGGCCAAGGAAGAAGAGCAATTCGTCAGCTAAATTCTCTACTGTGGAGCTCATCAATAAGAAAAAAAGACAAAAATCACCATTTACAAGTCAATAGTAGAGAGTATTACCACTTACGAAGCTGAAACCTGGGAACTAAATAAGTTGCCGAATCTCTAGACTGGATCATGTTAGAAATAAGAGAAATAAGAGGGACAATGGGTCTAGAATCTAACATTCTAGACACTATAGATACAAAAAGATTACTTTGGTATGGGCATCTTCAAAGAATGAATAACAACAGATGGCCAAAGAAGGTATGGCAATGGATACCTCCAGAACGCCGAAAGCGGGGAAGACCACCCAGAAGTTTGAAGAAAGATATAGAGGAAGCTATGGAGACAAGAGGTCTGCATGACGGAGATTGGACAGACCGGAGAAGATGACTTTCCCCAGTTACCAACTTGCATGAGGTTATTGAGGTATGGCGAAATTATTGCGAAAATCTGTACCATTAGGATGACCTTCAGGCCCTCTCATTGGATTTTGAACATGAACCGCATATTCTTTTGTCTGAAGTGGAACATGCCCTCAGTAGAATAAAAACTAATAGAGCTAGCTAAAGGCATTGGTGCTATTTCTGTCAAAACATTAACATGCTTGGGTGATGACGGCATCTCTCCTTTATATAATATTTGTAAGAGGGTCTGGTCATCCGGTGTTTGGCCAGATGAATGGTGCACATCCATTTTTGTTCTACTTCATAAAAAAGGATCTACAACAAATCCAAACAATTATTATTATTGTCTACTTTCGTTAATCTCTCATGCAAGCAAGGTTCTACTATATATTTTACAATATCGTTTGGAGGGTTTTATTGGCTGGCAAATTTCTCAGGCGCAGGCAGGTTTCGTAAAAGGACGCGGTACGTGTGAACATATCTTAAACTTCAGACAGATTATTGAAACAGCCAGAGAGCATTATTTCCCAGTTTTTATCTGCCTTGTGAACTGTTCTAAGGCGTTTGATAACATAGAGAGGCCTAAACTGTAGGAAACCCTTATCTCTATGGGCAGTCCCTTACCACTTGGTATTTCTCATACAGCAACTCTATAAGTCTAGCTCGGCTCGTGTAAGAATTGATGGTAACCTGTCAGTAACCAGAAAAGGAGTTCGTCATAGATGTGTATTATCTCCGACGTTATTTAACATTTTCTCTGAATTTGTGATGAGACAAGTATTGGACGACTGAAATGGCGGTAAAGCTATTGGCGGAAGCAACATATCCAACTTAAGATATAGCCCTTATTGCCGCTTCTCAAGAAGAACTTCTATTAAACATCTTAGAACAACAGAGTGGTATTGGTATTAACTACAACAAGACCAAGGTTATGATCGTAGATAGAGAGCATGATAATCTTCGAGAAATAAAGTCAATAGGCCGTTGTGAAGTAGTACAAAGTTTTGTGTACCTCGGTTCTTTGATCGACTATTCGGGTAGCTGTGAAAATGAGATTCGACGGCGCATTCAACAGGCACGTGTGGCCATGACAAAGCTTACTAAAATATGGCGTGACCATAACAGCACTAAAGCTACCAAAATGTCGCTGGTTCAGTCTCTTGTGTTCTCCATATTTTTGTATGCTTCGGAAACTTGGACTGTTAAAAAGGCAGATCGAGCTCGTATAGATGCTTTTGAAATGTGGAGGTCGAGGAGAATGCTGAGAGTTCTTTATACCGCCCATCGAACTAACGTTTCCATACTGGATGAGCTCGATAATCCAAAGAGCCTATGCTCCACTGTGCCGCCGAGAATGCTTACATTCTTCGGACATACAGAGACAGAAGTGATAATATGGAGAAACTTGTAGCTCAGGGTTATGCCCCGAGTAGGCGGCGCCGTGGCCGTTCCCCTACGCGCTGGATGGATACGACGAAACAGTTGCTGGATATGAGTATCAAGAGCGCTACTGAACTAACAGTAAATCACGAACGATGGCAAGCTACAGTTCTCAAAACTATTGATAATATTCGTGTCGGCCATACTCGGGCTGCGACTTAATGCATTTTACAAGTTCACAACATGTCTGTTAAGACGTTGTGACTATGATGATAGGCTGTCTCACGCCATGCTTTCAAAACATTTTTTTTTGTACGTCAACTCTTTAAACTCACCTCATTTTTTTTCAGTGGCACCCAATAGTTTTTTCTTACACAAGTTGAGTACTTCTATTACTCAAAATTTTGTAGTACCTTTGATTTTAGACGCAAACCTATTTTTTTCATAAGCATTAGATAAATAAAATAAGGCTTTGTTTGAGGCGTGATGTTTTCGTAACTAAAACATATAAAAAAAAGGAAAATTAAGTGCGCCCTTCAAGGGTACTGAATAACCTATGATACCGGGATTTCGAACTAATTTTTATACCTCAATCCCTAAAACTCACTTCCAACTTTTTTTCAAATAGCACCCAATAGCTTTTCCTACATAAATAAAGTCATTGTTCATTTAGAATCTTATATTTCTTTTAATTTCATACAAAAATCAATGTTTGCCATAAAATCCATTAGAAAGATCAAATAAAGATTTCTTTGAGGCGTAATATTTTCGTAATAAAAAGGATAAAATAAACATTTTTTTCGAAAACGTGGTATAATAGTTCATTCAGTGCCCTTAAAAAACACTTCTTTATTATCGGTTTTTTACATAAATATTAGGCGTCAAGCACATACTTATTTTATTTATATTTTGCTTACGACTCTACGAAAAAATAACTTTACGTATAACATCAAGGGTATCATAAGATTCTAAATAAAATAGGGATATCATTTATATAGGAACACCTATGGGTTGCTATTTAAAAATAAATGTTGGAGTGTTTTGAGGCATGACCTACACAATATTTTTTCTAATGGGAATTAGGAAGTTATTACTCTAATCATTTATTTCTTGAATTAAGCTAAGATGAGAATTATGTATAGAACTATTCGGAAAACTATGATCGAAGCTAAATCGTTCAGGCTCGAAATGATTAGTAAAATAATCAGCAAACACGTTGCTAATCTTGTTCTCCCTTGGCAGTTGTGACATTAAATATGCTGGACCTCTAGTGGAATTTTGCTAACATTATAACTTCTTTGACAGAAAAATTGAACCAGCTATTTGTATGTATCTAAACACACACTTGGTTATGATCGTAGATAGAAAGAATTATTAATGATCAATTTAGGGCAGATGTCGAAGTCAATCATATACTACCTGAGCAGCAATCGGGCTTCAGATCTGGATATAGCTGTACTACAGCATTATTGAATATTACCGATGATGTTTTGCGAGAAAGTGATGCAGGTAAGAACTCAGCATTGGTGCTTTTAGACTACTCAAGGGCTTTTGCCACCGTTAGTTATGACCTCTTGCTGTCTATTCTTTCATACATAGGTTGCTCACCTGATGCAGTGAATATGTTCAAGTCATACCTTGCTAACAGATATCAATACGTTGAAACAGATAAAGGGCTATCATCTCTCAACCACGTTAAAAAAGGTGTTCCGCAAGGATCTATCATTGTTCCGTTATTATTCTCTATATATACAAGTAACATTAGTAAAAAATTGAAAAATGTAAAGGCGTATCGTCAGTATGCCGACGATACCCAGATTTATACTCCTTTACACCGACTGACGTGGATACTGCTAACAGAGATATTAATGGAAAATTAGAGGTGATTGAAAAGGAGTCTGAAAAGCACCATTTAAAAATAAATTCATCAAAATCAGGAGTTTTAATTTTTTGTAAGAACAGTGAGTTACTGGAGCACAAGCTGGACCTTGTTATCAATAATGAAAAGATATTATGCAAAAGATCGCTAAAAATGTAGGTGTAGAAACAGATTCAGATTTAAGATTCAGAAATCATATTTCCAGTTGCATTCAGAAAGCATATATGTGTTTAAAGATGATATACCCTCATAGACACTTGTTGAGTAGACCTTTAAAAGTTAAGTTATGCGATAGTCTAATATTATCCCATTACAGATACTGCGGTGTTGTGTATGGCCCATGTTTTGATAAGAATTGCCAGAATTGCATTAAAAAGGTTCAGAAATCATGCTTACGGCTTATATATTGTATAAAAAAGTATGATAGAGTTTCCTAAAAGTTAAAAGATGCAAATTGGTTATGTATGAGGGATCGTCGGCAGCTACATGCAGTTACATTATATCACAAGATCATAACTAGTAAGTGTCCTCCATACCTTTTTAGAAAGATTAATTTTAGAAGCGACGTCCGTGCTAGAAATTTAAGGAATAAGGATTCGATCACTACACCTCAGCACAAAACTGTACAGTTTTCCAGATCTTATACATATAGCTCCACTGTTAACTGGACTCTTTTTATATAATGAAATACCATCTACCATGAAGGCTCTTAGTTTCCAACGATTCAAACACATGCTATGAGGGAGCGTCTTTTGGCATTGCAGTGCTCTGAGTGACACATCAACTTTCTTAGGAAAAAAGTTACATCTTCTTATTCTATTTGTTTCTATTTCTTATAATTATAGTTCCTTATGTAAATTATTTCATATGTTTTTGTTTGTACTTGGCAGGGATACTATCAGCAGGCCCGAGTTCCATGTTGCCGAGCAGTCCTATTTGCATTAAGTTTTGTTGTCTTAGCTATGCTATTTGTACTTATGTTTGTAAGACTTCAAATAAACTCAGTATTATTATTACTATTAAATAAAGTCAATAGGCCATTGTGAAGTAGTTCAAAGTTTTGTGTACCTCAGTTCTTTGATCGACAATTCGGGTATCTGTGAAAATGAGATTCAACGGCGCATTCAACAGGCACGTGTGCCATGACAAAGCTTACTAAAATATGGCGTGACCATAGCAGCACTAAAGCTACAAAAATGTCGCTGGTTCATTTTATTGTGTTCTCCATATTTTTGTATGCCTCGGAAGCTTGGACTGTTAAAAAGGCAGATCGAGCTCGCATAGATGCTTTTGAAATATGGAGGTGGAGGAGAATCCTGAGAGTTCCTTATACCGCCCATCGAACTAAGGCCGCTTTCTGATTTGTTGGTGCGGGAGCGGCGCGGATCTGTTAGCTCGGCACCGAAACGATTCCGCACTGCCTTCAGCTACGCACCTATCTGTATATTCTCGGTAAAAAATCCTGCAGTATCGCTTTGAGCGTCCTACAAAAATGTCGTCTTCAAGCGATGAAGATATTTTAGTGCGTTATTTATATCGTCTACGTAAAAAAAGAAAACGTTATTGGCGTCATCCTTACATCGAGAAGAACATAAATTGTCGACTTTTTGTTGCGGCTCAAGAACTTTCCCAAGACGACCAAAAATTTTTATCGATGTATAGAATGTCAAAAAAACTTACGAAGAGCTTTTGAATTTGTTATCACCAGTGTTAACAAAGCAACATACAAGATTTAGAGAATGCGTGACTGCTGATGAAAGATTACTTATTACTTTAAGGTAAGTGGTGATTAAAAGGTCTCATTTTAGTTCTAAGTTATTTACAGTTATTGATATATTACAATAATTTAAAACCAATACCGTCACCATACAAAATTCTAGGATTTTATATTTTGCCTATAGTGACGGCATTGTATTATAAAATAAAAAAAACCGTTCATTAAAGTTCTTAATAATACGACAAATCAACAGTATTTTTATTATAACAAATGTAAAACAGTTGATTACAGTACTTCATATGACATACCGACAGTATTATTGCAACAAAATGGCGACCGGCTCCTGGACACGCGTCCCGACTGACGGTAAAACGAAACCATTCTTCTCCGCGCCCGCATTTTCCGCGTCAATCAGAAAACGCACATTGAAATATAGGTGCTCGGCAAGCTTTCGGTACCGCGCGTATACCGAGCGAACCGAATCCGCGCCGCTCCCGCACCGACAAATCAGAAAGCGGCCTAACGTTTCCATACTGGATGAGCTCGGTAATCCAAAGAGACTATCCTCCATTGTGTCGACGAGAATTCTTACATTCTTCGGACATATACACAGGAGCGATAATATGGAGAAACTTGTAGCTCAGGGTCATGCCCCGAGTGGGCGTCCCGCTACACGCTGGGTAGATGCGACGAAACAGTTGCTGGATATGAGTATCAAGAGCGCTACTGAACTAACAGTAAATCGCGAACGATGGCGAGCTACAGTTCTCAAAACTATTGATAATATTCGTGACGCCAATACTCTAGCTCGAACTCAATGCATTTTACGAGTTTACAACATGTCTGTTAAGACATTGTGACTATGATGATGCATTGTAGACACTTGTACCGTCATCTATAAAATCGACGTCGACACCATAGTTGACACGTAGACAACAGAATTGTCGACATGACATTGTCGACGTCGCCCAACCCTGCTTCTTCGACGGAAATATTGAACCAGCTATTTGTATGTATCTAAACAAACACTTGGTGTATGTGTAAATACCAGGATAATCGGGTTAGCAATTTGCGGATCGTTTGCCCGGCCGCAATGACCGTCCCACTAAGGGTTATTTGGTTGATCTAGGCGAACATAATTCAATTTCACAAATCTTAATCCAGAGATGAGCAAATGACGTTTTGGAAAAGTTAGATAAATTATGGATACGGAATACGCATAACGCCCCTCCCCTCCACAGCGATTGCGATTTCTGCAAGTCTAAACCTGATCACTATTAGATTGTACAAACATTTCTCTGTACAGCTCCAGAATTACGTATTTTTAAGCATTGTAGCTCATTGGGATTATATTATTTATTGCTTTATTATGGAGTCCTGTCAGGCAGGTATGTATTTATGTATTCACTATAACTAATTTGCAGTTTTATAGCTATTATTTAGGTATAATAAGTGAGGTTAGGTTATATTTACGTGATAATTTCGTAAACTCGAATCATTTAGTTGTACTTCAGGGTGAATCTGGATGCCCATTTCTTGAAGGATATTTAGCTAAGGGTTTCTTGTACCAGGATAGATAGAAAACGATTCCACTTTCAACTGCTTTCAGAAATTGCGATTAAATCAATCCAACAAGTACGACAAAATATTTTTGTGGGCATTTTTTGAATTTAATTACTTATATATGTTGTTACCAGAAGAACCCAACAAGAAGGTCCTGGATAATGAATCTTCAGACAATGATTTAACTACGTAGCTGTCTTCAGATGAGGAGCAGTCTTCCTGGATGTTTTTAAGGCACATTTGAATATGTATATAATGACAGGTGTATCATCTAATTTCGGAATAAACCTTGAATAAAATCAAGTCATATCATTTGGGTCTTAAGAATGTTTTGATTAGTTTAAATGTCACAACCTGAAACTATAACACATTACAAATATAAATAATAGCACAAATAATTTTGTCCGGCTTGATCGACTAAATAGCCCTTTATGGCGTCCATGGGTCGGAAGCGTGAGCGCGTGGATGCGAGCCTTTTCACAGGAACCGAGAGCAAAAGCAGCAGCAGCAGCAGCAGCGACTGAGGCCGGTTCAACACATGATCACAATTTATAATGTGGACGCGTCCGCAATGCCGGGATGCACAAAAAGCGGACGACCGCTGCCAAGTCACGTCGATCCACGGAAGGGAGCCCCGCCACAGAACTTTCCGCAACTAGATCGCCCGTTTCCGTTGCGGAAAAGTTTTACTTTCGTTTGGTATGCTCCCGGCAAATGCCATTAAAATTCGTAATGAACTGCTGTCAACTCACTGCGGTCGGATTTCAATCAGCAGAAGAAGATTGGACTAGGCCCTTCTGCGTACGACTGGAAGTTGGAAATACCTGTTTTTTACTTCCAAGATAGACTCAGACCCAGTGGCGGCTCACTAATGAGAGCAAGTGAGCAATTGCACCCCCTAGAATTTTTGAATCAAACAAATTAATCAAAGGCTGTAGTGTCTGCTGTTTTTATGCACGTTTAACAAGTATTGTTAGGCCGTGACTCACCGTCTGCGCACACACCATGGATCGCCGCGCCGGCGCCGCCGGCCGTTCGCCGCGGCCCGCAGCTCCTATGAGCATAAACAAGGCGTTGCTACATTCAGCCATATAAGTTTCATTAGAGATGGGGGTAGGTAATATTTCTAGCGTTTCCAATGCCGCGTAAACGGAAGAGTGGAGCAAGAATTTAGTCTGCTCACGATAGTGTTTACTGTCTACGATAGTACAGTCGCTGTTGGTCTACGTCGTGTCGTGATTTTGTATCCTATTTTCCAATTTTCCACATCATTTTCACTAGATGACGAATAAAACTAAAGTAATTGATAAATAATACATATTATGTAGTTGCAAAAAAAGACACTTTTGAAGAACATCAAACTAAAGGGACAGGGTTGACATTAATTTTTTAAGATAAGCTAAAAACAATAACGAACGAAAAATACTAGTATTATTGTGAAAAAAGCAGCTGTATGTGGGTTTGTGCGCTTGTATCAAAGGGGTGATACACGTACGAACTTTAAGTACGCGGTTTTTAAGTTCGCGAACTTACTCGGCTCGACGCGGTGACACACGTGAAGCTGAGATCACTCATTTTGATAATTTTCCTAAGCATACAAAACTTTTAACAAACGCCAAACACAACAAGCTTTGCGCACCGATGGCCTGCTGAAATAAAGTGGAGGCTCGCTGCTCGCAGTACGAGTCGAGACAAGCTACGAGTAAAGTGGGTGACACACGTACGAACTTTAAGTACGCGGTTTTTAAGTTCGCGAACTTACTCGGCTCGACGTTGGTGACAGACGTGAAGCTGAAATCACTCATTTTGATGATTTTCCTAAATAAACAAAACTTTTAACAAACTCCAAACACAACAAGCGTTGCGCATCGATGGCCTGCCGAAACAAAGTGGTCGCTCGCGGCTCGCAGTACGAGCTGAGACAAGCTACGAGCAAGATATCAAACCAGTTGGATCGCCGGCGGTTTGCGCGACGGTTTTGAAGTACGCGTATTTACGGTGACACACAGGCGAAAAAGGTCGTCGAGCCATAAGTACGCGTACTTGCTCGTACGTGTATCACCTCTTTTAGATTTCAAACCATTTGGATCGCCGGCGGTGTGCGCGATGGTTTTAAAGACGCGTACTTATGGTGACACACAGTCACACAGGCGAAAAAGGTCATACTACTCTTTCTATTCACGAATAAAACTGCCAACGCCAGAGAGGTATTCTTTCCCATGCTCCTGAAAAGATTGTTGTTATATTTTATCAGGCGAGTAATAGTAACTGCAACGCAGTGCCATCTGTTAAATTAAACTGTACATAGCTATCCAGCTGGCTTTGTGATATAGCAACCTACAACCCACATAACACTATATGGATATGTACATCCATAGAATGTACATTAGATATTCCAGTTTGAACATGTATATTTTGAATATTCATAGGACGTTAAATGTACATATGAAAAATGATATACACTAGTGTAATGTACTATGTATGTTCACGTAGGTATATCCATATGTGAATATACATAAGATGTTGGTCTATGTATCATATATACATCTAATAGTTTACGCCTGCGCGAAGTACAACTAGTGCCGCCATTGCTGATTTCTAGTCATTCTGTCGTACGACCCGTTCGCGTCCTTCGCGTGTGTGTTGGTGCTGGTTGTGCCTGATTACCTGATCGAGTGAAATATTGTGCAATGTTACTTATCTTTTTACTACTGGTAACACTCACATCCAGCGTTTGACGGTAAGTCGTAAGCGGAACAAACCACCTACAAAATTTTATGACCTTGATTTCTTTGTGATTTTAGACATGCCATTCAACAGAAAAGAGATGACAATCACATTTAATGGATATACCATGTATATAATATGCATGTACATTAAACGTCCATGTACATTCTATGGATATGCCATGGATGTGAAAGTTCGCGACAAACGTACATGCAATGTATATTTTTTTGATGTCTATTTGACATACATTGGACATTCTTGCTCCATTTGTGGATATACATATCCAATGATTTGATATCCATTGTATGTACAATGTACATACTTTTGTTATGTGGGAACTGACGGTGCGGAACTTTTGCGCCATCTTTCGAATTTGCATTAACAATTATTCACAGTGTCTGAACAGAACAGACTGATCTGCAGGATGTATAGCTTAACTAAAGAATATTTAGAATAAAGTTCGCAGCTTTATGGTTCACAGTACTGTGTCAAAGCGAAAGTAGGAGAAATGTGGCCAATATGAGGAAAATATTATCTAGAGCTTAGAGATGGTAAGACCCGGCTCATTTGAGTGACCCGGTTCAGAGAGGGTCATTCACGGCTATGACCCGTTCATTAAGACCCGTTCAAATGAACGAGACTTGAACGAGAGCAGCTGCGCTGTCAAGCAAATCCAACATCCAGTACCGGCGCGATTGGTTTAGCTATAAAGTCACACCGGTTTCTAGGCGGGTCACAGTTCATCTACTTACATAGGTAGTAATCAATATTATGGCGGATGGTGGGTTATTCGAATCAGAATGTTAAATTGGCAAAAGACCCGGGAGAGAGATGAGAGAATACAACGAAACAAAATTATTAATTATTAATTCAAACAACAGTAGTATACATCTAATTAAAAACAAAATGAGTCTGTACTCTAAACTTTTGTGTAGAAGTAATTGAACTAGGTAGATATAAAAAATAAGATATAACAAAATAAACTAAAAAGTATGAGAAAATACAATGAAACAAAACCATTTATCAAAAAAAAACTACCAGTGTGAATCTCAAATGGCCATGTACTCTTCAAATGTGTTTTGGTGCCGCCATCTAGTTCTAGTGGGCTGTGCCAAATGATCGATCGGGTCACAGGTCTTTGAAAAGATTCGGTCTTTATGAATGAACCGGTCATGAACGATACATCCATACTAGAGCTGGTATACACAGTTAAAGAGTATAACTGTACAATCATGGACAACATGGAAGACAAGTTGACCGATGCAGACACCTAAACTACTTGATTCTATTCAGAACTTGCTGCTCGTCAACTATTTTGGTGCTTTTGGACTATAGTAAGGCCTCCGACACTATTGATCATACCGCACTTCTGTCAAGTTTAGGATCATGTGGAGCGCGTCACCAGCCCATGGAGCTCTTCAAGTCGTGAAACGTAGCCTAGTTGTTAAGCTTGGAACTCAAAATTCGATGCCGACGGTAGTTAAATCTGGAGTCCCGCAGGATTCTGTACTGAGACCACTGCTTATGACTTTATACAATAGTTAGTTCACCAAGTTTGTCAAAAGTAACGCGGAACACATTTATGCTGATGGCACCCAAATCTACCATTCATTCTCAGTGACTGACTGGAAAACAGCCAATAGTGAAATTAGTCGAGATCTAACTACCCTAGCAGACATTTCCGAGAATAATTCACTGGTACTAAATCCAAATAAGTCGCTAGCGATTGTATTCGCCAAGAAAGCCAACCGTCAGTTTTTGAGTCAGAAGTTGGACTTACTATTATACTACTATGCTTGTACCATAAAATTAGGTATTATTATAAGGATCCATCATATCTCTACATATGTATAATAGAATTTCAATTCACACGGATGTCCATAATGTTGATTCACATACCGTTACACAAAACGGTTTTATTTGGAATAAGTTTCGCTCTTAAGGAATTTTGAGAATTTAAGGCGATATTTAAGAGTTGGTTTTTAGTTTTAGTATACACACCTATTTTTTATGACACAATTATCACACCGGAGTCTAATTGATCCCAAAGTCATTTTATCCAATATTCTAATCTATCTTTAATAGATAGACAATTTCATTCTGTTGATTCTTCACTCAAATATATTTTGTTAACATAAGATTTCAAAAAAATAAAAAAAACGAAATAAAGTACATGATGAGCTATTTAGATAAATGTAATAAAGCTAAGAGAAAATGCCGGATTAAGCTTTTATGCCCGTGGCTATATTATAGTTTTAAGGGACGCTTTATAAATAAAATGCACAAAAAAGTAGGGATTCTGCGGGCGGGGCCTGGGGCTATTATACTTTTAAGGGACACATTATAAATAAAATGCACAAAAGTGGGGCCTCTGCGGGGCCCCACTGAACCGCGGGGATCGGGGCTCGAGCCCCTTCAGCCCCATAGTTGATCCAGGCGTCAGGAGTCAGTCAGGAGTGACTAAGACATACATTGATAAATAAAAACAAAGTAATGAAAACAAAATAATAATACTTTTTGAATTCTAGCAATGTCTCTAACGTACCTTTTTTAAAACTAACAATGTCTTCTTTACATTCCGGCACTAAAATTCACAAAATTGAGTCTCTATGTTCGTCATAAAAATAAGTTCCTCCTTTCTATTTTCAACTAAAATATTCTCCATTTCCAAAATCAGTTCTCTTTGGGTCAGAGGGCGGTATAAGTCGTGATCGGACATTTTTATTTTTGGAAATATTCAACGCAATAGCAAAACTGCGCACTTGAAATATCCACCTTTAAATAAAACACTGGGGTCAATTAGACACAAAACTAACTTCACACGCTGACGGCTCCATAGCTCTGGACAAACTAATATATCGGACCGTATGCATGGCTCTATATCAAAATAAAATAAATTTTGGTGGATTCGCCAAGATATACTACTCAAAGTAAAAAAGTTGTGCAGATTTAAAATAACATCAGAGTCTCATAGATCCCAGTCTGGTAATGAATTAACGGCGAGTGGTTAGGCTGTGAAGTAGGGGACGTCCGGGAGACTTGAACCACTTTTTTCTAAAATCATAATAATTTTGCTTAGGTGCAGCTTTGAGTTAAATTTTTGATGTTGTTGGTTTTATCCATTACTAAGGCCTAAACCTGTGCTATAACCAATCCCATAGGATAAAAACGTACACTAATATGACGCTTTTCATAACCAATCAACATATGAGTCAAGTCTTCCTACTATAAGGGATATTTAAACCGGGTACTGGGGAGAGTTGACCATAATTATTTGGACAGGAAAATATACTGAAACGTGAACTCTGCCTTTTGCAAAGGTATGTTAGGGGATGTTTGGAGACATATTTATTTGTATGGTATACTGCCTTTTGCAATGAAATCGATTATTATTATTATTATTATTATTATATATTTTGAAGCTCTGAATCTTGAACTTATTCAACGGCAATATCCAGGTGAATCAGTGTAGCATGACGTAACCTATAATAAACAATTTCTTGGATCATATGAAGGAGCCTAAAGGCTTGTACCATATTCAAATGTACGGCATGACGTGCACAGACACCTATCCATAATTTCTTCCGATTGGCAAACAAGACAGTACCGACGACTGTCTATTTCAAGATATTCTCGCAAGTCTTCAACGCTAGAACTATCAGAATATGAAATACTCTCTTCTGTTTATATTTCGCTGCTATCATTATTTTGGACCTTTTTCCCTCTCCTGGCCTTATGAATAATATTTATTACTTTCTTCTTTTTTATCATTTTTCCTCTAGCTTCCAGATTCTGTTTTGCCTCAGTTACCTTCCCATTGTCACTTTGATTCAATCTTCTGATTATATTCCTGTACATCACTGGGGTGATGTTGCCTTTTTACTGGCTACCACATCCTTGTACAGTACTGCAACCCGGCTCGTCACAATTTCTATATATTTTGTGGCTCGCGCGCTATTTTTAAATTTGTAAATTGTGAACGCTTTTCTTACTGAACGAGGTGGAACGAGATAAGCTACAAGCTTCAGGAGGTCTTAAACTTTATATCAGAATTTCTTGAAAGGCAGACAAGAAACCAGTCGTTTCCGGCAGTGTTGTTTTTTGGAGACTTTTTTTCGCTCATATTTAGCTTCCCTATAGGCTTATAATGGAATGGCATTACGCAAGATGCAATGAATGAAAATATCAGAAGGGTCACTGAGGAAGACTTGAACCACTGATCATCTCTCCCGCACCCGCCATGGTTCAAGTCTCGCATTAAATGTTTTAAATAGACAAACCTTAGATACAACACCGTAGATTAAACTAAAATTACCATTCTAACCACTAGCACTTAAATACATTACGCGTCTCAGTGAAAATATAAGTAATCTCAAAATTTCTCAGATTAAAATAAATCACTTCGTAGGGATAAAAATACGTTTTAGCTCGACGGAGACGAACAAGTCACTAATATAATAAAATGGTCCCATACATGTGATTGGTCATCTAAAAGCCACCAATGACGATTTTGATACTACTCTAGCACAAAATTTGAATTGCATTTTACAAGCCGGTTCAGCTCTCCCCCTTAGGCAAGTCTCTCGGTTTTCTTCTATACTCTAGCACCGTACATTAACAAAGACAAGTAGGGTCACTCTAAGCTCCACCCCCAATGTGGTCTTTCCAGCTATGCTCTCGGATACTACGCAATCTGGCGGATCACTGGCAGATGCTGGCACCCGCTGATCTCGAGCAGTAGCCGAACGCTAACAGCTGTGGTTTACAAGGTCAGCCCACCTAACACGACCTAACACGCGACACGGTGCACGGGATACAACCGGTCGGATCTACCGGGGTGCCTAAATAAGTAGTGTTTGTGTGTTATTGAGCGTTTTGCGCGTATTTCACAAAAAAATGCCGGCGACATGCTCTGTATATGGCCCCATTGTCTTTTGTGCCTACTTATTCCCATTGATTTTTTAAATATCAGTTTTTAATACTTTAATTCTATTATTGACTTGATTCTTAAGCTTTTTAAATTAATTTTCCAAATTCGTGTTTCCCGGTTCTTTAACATTTTGTTTATAAATTTTGACTCGGTCTTCGATCATTTCGAGAATTTCTTGATTTATCCAGTCGTTATTTTCACGTATCTTGTACGCCTTTTTGAATTCTGAATCTTTTTTACAAGAAGTGATTAAGTCAATTAGTTCCTGAAAAATTGAACTTCTGTAGTTTGAATATTCTTTTCAAATTTTGAGATGAATTTTTTATGATCTATTCTGTTTACTTTTTTTCTATATTTTGTCGCAAATACTTTTATGTTTACACCTAACGTCATTGAAAACATTATGAATGATCAGACTGTTACTGTTACTTACTACTTGAATCGTACATTTCAAATTACTACATCTATCTGACAAAACGTGATCTAGAATACTCCTTGAGCTATCTGCCATCCCAGTAGCCGCATCTGCAGTTATTGTGTTGAATGATTTATTGAATAATAAATTATATTCTATCTATACTATAGAATTCATTTCTATTGACCCCGTATAATTAAAGTGAACGTCGACCGTCTACGTAAGAATATCGCACAGTCTGATTCCCCGTAAGTAGACGAGTCCGAGTCCGTACGAAGGCTACCCCTCTCGCCAGGCATTTGTGAGACTCACATCAAAATAGGCACGGCGAGTGACCCTACTTATCTTTGTTAATGTACGGTGACTCTAGTCAACTTCGCATGTTCTGTGGTCGCGTTCTTTACCCCGTACTTCACTTTTACTGCACGTAGCCGATGCACAAGGAAAGAAATCTCGCGATGGTATGTACTGGGATCTCCCCGATGATGATGACCATTTTGGGAATGCCGAATGTGTATGTGCGTACACGCGGTAGCGAACTTATACGCCGTCATCGGCGTCATTAAACTTTGACAATGAACCTGCGGCGGCAATTAAATCTCACCAAATATGTAGTCGTTAAAATTGATATCGAGAAGAAGCCACTGTGATGCCTTTTCGGCAGCTTGCCTGTCATGGCCAATGGGATTTAACGCTTACTTTGTATTACATTATAGATTCGACAAGTGGCCTGGAGCAACATTCTCCACTTCACTCTCCGCGCATTTCTGTAGTCTTTTGGCTCAGACTTAAAAAAATGGCGTGGAGTGTTTTGACTCAGTACTCCCCATACATTGTTGGTGCTAACAGAAAATTGTGCAGTTTCTCTGTCCCTATATCATCCTCATCGAAAAAAGCAGACAATGATTTGAAACATTTAAAAACCAAGTTTGCGCGACTTTTTTTCATTTTTTCTTGATTCCTCCTCCATACCAACAACGATACAGTCACCATTTCCTCCGCGGTAGTAACACAGCATAGTAAACAACCAGCACAATAACTCAGGTTGGCGGTAATTACACGCGCATCCCCCCTTCTGGATGATTTTTTGTAGGTATGCTAACGATACTTCGATACTTCTGCATTAGTATCGAGTATTTTTGTCATCGATACTTTTTGAGGCCTTCCAAGCTGGTATCGATATACTTTTGTATCGGTATCGAAAATAATTATATAATTATTGATGAGTGTAATCAGTTGCACCAAATGCTCTGTACGAACCAAACGCGCCTATTTGGCTAAAAAATATCGACTTGGTACCGGTATCGATATTTTCATTTTCACATCTCTACCCAAACTTCACATCCGTGAAATCATCCCAAGGTTAAGTTCTGTGGGAACAATTTTTATGCGAAAAATCCTCAGAGATATTATGCTGGTTGTTTACTATGCTGTGGTAGTAATACGGTGTCACAATTTCATCACAATTAAGTTTGTAGTTTCCAAATGACACTTTATAGAATTATAATACGTATATGTTGTATCAACATTCGAAGAGGCTTAAAAAACATAGGATATCATCAAAAGTCAATTTTTTCAGGACAATGTAAAGTATTCCATGAATGTAACAGGTTTTTCAGTTTTCAATCCGCACTATCCCAATTTCACCCTCTCCCAAAAGGAATGGAAAATGTGAGAACCTCCAAATCTCTTGAAAATGAAGTTTGAGCTATTTTTATATTTTTAATTTTTTAACTACTGCTGTGCTGCTACTGACACGATTTCTAAAAGCCATTCGTGTATTTCATCGTCGCCAGGGTAATAATATTGTGTCGAAATTTGATTAAAATAGATTTAATAATTTCCAGGTTACACAAGAGACAACGATCTAAAGCAATAGTCGTATGTATTCATTAAAAAAGGCCTTGTTTTTTGTAGTAGGATAGACAATGTTTGGATGGATCTAAAGAGTAAGTTAGGTCTTTTTTTCACAGGTCAGTGGACAGGCTATTCTGAATAGGAAAAAGTTGTTTTACAACCCCCACTACCCAACCATCCCAATTTCACTGAATCCAAAAAAAGTAGAAAATGGTCAGAAACCCCTAAAACGCCCTCGAAAACGCCTAAAGACGAAGCTTGAGAAATATTTGACTTTCTTTGTGTTTTGCTAATTACTGCGTTGCCCATGGACCGATTTTCAAAATTATAGCAGCACTACCTAGTACGACCCCACAGCATATCAGGAAAATAACTATGCGGATGTATGTATGACGAGTTGAACTACATTAGAAAAATAATGACTTTTATGCAGCGTATCTAATAAAAGAGTGTCATCAAAGTTATGTCAAATTATAAAACATAGTTTACCTGGCAGAGAATTAACGTCTGATTCTTCAGTTTTTCTTTGATTGAAAATTTGGAATCAAATGAAAACTGCGAGGGATTGATTTTCACAACCTGGTATAATCAGAAAGACTGTCAAATTTTACATTCGATCGTAGGCATGCTCGTTTGAAGATATTCACTTCTGTAATTGAAGTTTTCTAAATTAATCAACCGATTTCTCTAAGTACAAAAATAACACAAAATTGACTGTCTAATTTAAGTTGACGTCTTTCATGCTACTTGAGTAAATTCAAACAGCGCTCTCACTGTGGAATTTGTTGGTATACAAATTTATTTTTTTTATTATATTGACAAAATCGTATTTTTCCCTGACTAGTAATCAACAAATTTAACATTTAATCTTAAAAAAAAGAAAAAAGGGTTGTTGACCGCGGTGAGATTCGAACCCACGCCCTTTCGAACTGGTGCCTAGCGTCTTAACCGCTCGGCCACGCTGCCTGTGCTTCACGAATTTCAATACACCCTACATAATATGTCATCAGTTACCTGACGTAATTTCATTCAATTGTTTTTAAACCGGAACCGATATTGACAAAACCGGATTTTTCCCGGGATATTTTTTTAGAATCTGTATTTAGTTTTTCTCTTGCACCTGTGGTTTTGGCTACCTTTTGTACATGGACAGATGGATGGACGGACGGACGGACAGATAGAGGCTCAGCATAAGCTCTATTCTGTGACTTCAATTAGTCAGTGAGAGCTAAAATGGTGATTTGCACCTAAATAGTTCGTTTTAAGTTCTATGTGTGATTTATAAAATCACACTAGCATTAACCTAGGAATCTAAATCAGCAGTAACATACAGAGTGTTCTATTTAAACAAAACATAACTTTGATGTGCCACGCTTTTACAAGACCCTGTATAAAAGGCATTATTCTTTGAATATAGTCAAACCAAATATACCACTACATAGTTATTTTTCTGAAAAGAGATTCTCTTGGGCCGAGGCGTTGAGCTTCACTCACCCTGTATATAGATACAATTCATAGTACATATAGGTAAAAAGACAAAGAAAATACATTTAGCAAATAACGCAAGGAGAATTCATAGACAAAAACGTAAAATAACCTGATGCAGCTAAAGCAGTGCAAAAGTATACAATAAGGCCTCACATAGATAAACAGGACTTATCAAAGGCATTGTAGTAAACCATATAAACGCAACTCATAACTCACTATCTAACAAGTTGCTTCTCAAACGCCTCTTAGATAACCAAATCGATATCAAGATATAATTGTTTCTCAATTACAATATTTGCTACCCATTTAGGTTGAATGTTTGTTGACTGTTTTCCTCCGATCCATATGTCATATTCCAATGATATGGAGAAACTTGTAGTAGGGTCATGCTCCGAGAGGGCGACGCCGTGGCCGTTCCCCTACACGCTGGATGTATACGATGAAACAGTTGCTGGATATGAGTATCAAGAGCGCCACTGAACTGACAGTAAATCGCGAACGATGGCGAGCTACAGCTTTCAAAACTGTTGATAACATTCGTGTCGGCAATACTGTAGCTCCGACTTAATGCATTCTACGAGTTCACAACATGTCTGTTAAGACATTCTGACTGTGATGATGATATGTCATATTTAATGCTACTTTTTCTCTCATTGCAGGCATCAGCGATGTGGCGCTGGGCCTTCCTGACCTTATGGTGGTGTTCTACAATCACTTGCGCCATCGGTTCCCCACCAGGACCATCACCGGAGAGCGGTCCAGGCCCTGGAGGAGGACCTGAGGTCGCCTGGAGGTGTCCGGAGATAGCGGAACAACCAATCGTCGAATGTAGCTGTGACATGCCGCATACGCTCAGGTGTACTGGAGACAGGACGGCAATTGGAATCGTTGGTAAGTAAGAATAGCAGTAATAATAATAACATACTTGCAAGGATAGAGCCGCCTCACTGTCATATATGCGACACTAGGGGCCGATTTTATCAACAGGCGCATTTTAACAAAGGCTTTGATCAATCAGAGCAGCCCGTTCAAGAACATGCATCTGTCAAAGTTCTCTGAAAACTATTGATTTCTCTTGAAGTTGACCTCAAAAAGGTTAAAAATGACATGCTTTATATACAAATCGACCATTATGAACCATCTAGTATCTTTTCCAGTCTGATTTTTCATCCTAGATGGGTGAAAAATTGCATTTTCTTGTTTAATCAAAAGTTTAGCAATTGCTAATTTCAACCAATCAGATTCCGGAAAAACTGTACATTTGATCGCTGTTTTTTTCTTCTGCTAAATGATAATGATGACAGAAAATTAGGGTTTGAATAATTTTTTGTGATAAATGGAGAGATCAAATATAAGTTTTACAACAAAACTGTTTTTGTTTTTTTTCGCAATAATCCAAAAGTTATATCAAAATAAAAATGAGTTTTTGAATCCAGAACCGAAAACATGCCGACGGCTCCCGACCCGTGTGACGTACTTCATGAAAATACTTGTAACAGTTGTAACTAAAATGTATATTTGTGGCAACATAGGCATAGAATGAGGTTTGGAGCTTGAGACGAAGTCAACAGTCGAAATAAATATTTCTTTGAATGGTCGAAATTAGATCACAAATCCCGGAAAAAGTATCTAATCCCAAATCAAACATGTACCGTTGAGCGATTCCTTCGCCGAGATGGCGGGTGGCCGAGTGGTATGATGTTCGAAACGCTTGCCTGTTTTGTGGGAGGTGTTGATGGATGTTGGTTCGAGGCCCAGCCCATGCAATTACTTTTTTTTCTTTTTTTTTTAACCAAAATATTCACTGATATACGCTTTACTCATATTACACACATTTTTTTTGTACCATCGACGTGAATGTGTTTTTGAATCAAATTTTATTCGATGTTTTACTAACACAACAAAAATTCCGAATAATTATACTTTTTTGGAATAATTTCATTTTGATACCATCAGAGTTGGCGATTCTTATTGACGGATAAACTTCACTTCCACTGACTGAATTCTCCACCACCTCCGGTACTTAGCTTTTGCAATATGTCAAGTAAAATGTCTAATAAAATTTGATTCAAAAACACATTTATGTCGATCGTACAAAAAAATTTGTGTAATATGAGTAAAACGTATATCAATAAATATTTTGGTTAAAAAAAATGAAAAAAAGTAATTGCAGGGCAGGGTCTCGAACCAACACCCATCAACACCTCCCACAAAATAGCCAAGCGTTGTAGGCCACCATACCACTCGGCCACCCGCCATCTCGGCCAAGGGATCGCCTCAACGGTACTTATTTGATTTGGGATTCGGTACTTTTTTACCGGGATTTGTGATCCAATTTCAACCACTCAAAAAGATATTTATTTCGATCGTTGACTTCATCTCAAGCTCCAAATTCCATTCATCGCCTATGTCGCAACAAATATACAACAATAGTTTGATGAAAAGTGTCATCCAGCTTTGACGTTTTCTTTTCAATATTGATAAAATACTATTGGACGATATTTATTAACCTAGCCCGCAATACCCAATAGAAAGCTTTTGCTAAATAGCAACCAATAGAAAAGCTTTGTTAAATTCTTTGCATGTTGATAAAATCGGGCCTAGGCTTACTGTACTTATACCATATTCTCATAGGAGTGTAGTCCAGGCGGTAGGGGTTTTTTGACACAAATGACCAGAAAGAACTTAATTTGGTGGCATAGTAGACATTGGTTAAGACAAAACATCTGGATAGTAGGGACCTACGGATAGTCACCAATCTATATTATAATTAATGATGATCTCTCACTTGCTTGGCTTGAGTGTTACCTGAAAGGTAGGCAGTAGTATGTTGCTATCAAAAATAATATATCATCCATCAAACCAATCTGCTCTGGCGTTCCTCAAGGTTCCATCTTGGGGCCTCTACTATTTTTAATTTACACCTTTGATTTACCTACAGTTCTAAAAAATTGCAAGGTACAGTGCTTTGCCGACGACACCCAAATTTATTACAGTTTCAACCCTAAAGAACCTAATTCAGCGTCTGCGAAGGTCAAGAGGATATTAAAACCATCTCAGCGTATGCGAGCGGTCATAACTTACGTTTAAATTCTGCTAAGTCGAATGCCATGTTGTTTTGTGGAAAAAAGTACAGGGATACTCTCAAATCCAAGGTTACTATTAAGGTTGATGATGATAATATCAATTTTACGCCTTGTGCGCGAAATCTTGGGCTATACCTAGATGAAGATCTCAGATTTCGGGAACATGTTAACAGTTTAAGTATCGCCTGCTACGCTAGAATGCGGCTTTTGTATGCTAACAAACATTTACTATCTTTTAGCATGCGTAAGTCACTTTGTGAAAGTTTGATTGATTCATTTAGAAACATGTATATAATGTATACTATTATTCTATATTATCCGTGTCTTGATCAAGTAACCAGGTATAGACTTCAAAAAATACGAAACTCCTGTTGTCGGTTAGTCAACAATCTACGCAGATTTGATCACGTTACGCAGGCATTCATTAACACCAGATGGCTAAAGATGAAGAATATTTTTAAACTGCAACTGTTATCCTGCACCTCCAAAATTTTAAGAACCTCAAGCCCTAGTTACTTAAATGTCAAACTCGTCTGTCGTAAATCTGTTCATGCTGTGAATGTTAGACATGTGAATTTATTAACGATGCCCCACCACACTCTAGCTTCGTTCCGAAGGAGCTTTACATACAACGCCGTAAAGACGACAAATTCTCTAGCCCCCGTACTTAAACTGTCTCTTTTGGAAAATAATTTCAAACTCTTATTAAAAAACATTTATTATCTCCTGATTAGTTAGATAGGTTAGTTTAAGTTTAAATTATTTAGACACGGTTAAGTAGAATGGCCTATGGCCAGACTTCGCCGTTGTACTATAGTTTTATATGTAGAGAGGTAGAGAATCATGGGGCGAATCCGCAAAAAAGGAAGAGGTTGAGGAGCAGAACATTCAAAGGATGGTAACCCGAGCGACACGTGTTTCTGCTAATTGGCTTCATCAGGTCCAAATGGATGTCATGTGCCCACATCTAGATGAGATCACATAACATAACACTTGGTTTCGGGTGTAACCTGAGGAGTCAAGGATGGAAAAATCAAGCCAGAAGCCACCGACAAGAGCCAGCCAGTACATTTGTGGCTTCGGCCGAAAGATCTCGCCTTCCGAGACAACAATCAACGTCGCCACGGAGGCCAGCTATAGCTACCTGCCGACGGACTTCTACAGCCCCTAGGGAAAACGAAACAAAGACAGATGGTCGTGCGGATCACAAACAAGTAGAGAGATAGAGAATCATGGGGCGAATCCGCAAAAAAGGAAGGGGAAGGCGAGATCTTTCGGCCGAAGCCACAAATGTGCTGGCGATTTGCTTAAAAAAAAATACGACATAAATGTCCTAAAGAAATATACCGCTACTTACTACCGATATGTGCTGTTGCGAAGAATATCTTATTTTTCGAATAAACTTCAACAAACTGACCACAGGAGCGGTTTCAGGGCTGGCTACCGGAGGGGGCCTTGGTGAAGAAGCAATAGGGCAATAATAAAGATTTTGAGCCATCTTTCGAGCAACGAAAACTGACTATATCGTCACATTTATACGTCAATTCTTTGTAAATAGAATTTTGTATGAGTTTGGGTAGCTATTATGAGTAGGTACTGAAGTGTTTAATTGGTCATTGTAGGTACGTAACATCAGAACATGCATTTATTTTCTCGGAAGGGGCCATGGCCGCCATGGCCCCCTCTCTGGATCCGCCACTGACTGACCATAGTGACACCAGACAGTAACACAATGTGCATGGCCTCGATGGGTCTCGAGACGATCCCAAAAATTAACGAATCAATTTTGAACAGGAAACGTTTTGAGAACGCATCCAACTGAAGTTTGCATGATATATTTCAAAACCAAAGACGTTTTGAAAGCGTTTCGAAAGCCGGTGGAAATGTAGTAAATGTAACATTTCTGTTTTCGCAGGTCGTACGCTCCGGTCACTACCTCCAGCTTCAGTCTCCTTATTGGACTGCACAGTTACGAACGTCACAAGCCTGTCATCGCCTCTTCTGGAGGGCGTGTCTTTACATGGCTTGGTGGTGTCTTCGGGCGAAATTCGAGATGTACATCCGGTGGCTTTTAAGAAGCTGGCATCACCTCTCCAAGCTTTGGGACTGCCAAACAATAAGTTGGAAACAGTACCGACAGAAGCGCTCGCTGCGTTACCTGAGTTGGATAGATTGGCTTTGAGTGGGAACAGAATGGCCAAGCTTGACGGAGGTTCATTTAAGGTGAGGTTCTTTAGCGATTAATTAACACAGGGTGTTTGGCAGTGGGTTTAGGCATATGAGGGGTCTAGAATCAAAACCCGCGCTAACTCCACTTTTTGTCCTAATTTATCTTTTGCATGTCCCCGGTAGTTAATTTTCATTAGAGTCGAAAAATAAATGTATTTGGAAGCAAATTCCGCTAAATCCCCTTCTAAAAGTATACGAAATATAGCAGTTAATTTCAAAACCCACTAGAGTAGTGAAATCAGAACACGCTCTCCACCTCAGCCAATGCCGTTGAAGTAATTAGCGCATGCGTGGTAGAGAGACTAAATAACTATATAAAAAACGGAAGAATATGCTAGAAACGTCTGACTGTGCACCCTTTACTCTATCAATCTAATGTTTTTTGTGGATCTTTTGTTTAAATGTTTATCAGAATATCAGTTTGTTGTTTCATAAGTTGCTAATAAAAAGTACAAAAATTAAGTCCCGTTTTTAGATTCTGTCTCAATAGATATTAAAGTAATAGAGCTATTGATTATTCCCGAGAATAAACATAGCACGAAAATCCGCATATTTATCATGCTTGTCTTCAAAACGCGCTATGTCCAAACTTTTTCATCAAAATCTGCTATCTCCATTAAAAAAAGTTAAATAACAGCCAAATCCACTGACACTTAGGTTAGTCCTTCAAGTACAGAATCGTTAATATGCTACATGGTACTTACATAAAGCAAGAAACCCAGTTACACTAAAATAGATTGACTTACACGTTTTTCTTATTTCCTGAGAAATTCAAGATTTTGGAGATAGCGGATTCTGATTCTAGACCCTTTATATAAATAAGCCCTTTTCGAAGATATTTCGTTAATAGAGTTATTAATAGACCTGTGCGCTCAGCACTCCTGATTTTTTGATATCATTGCTTTTGTACTATTTTCAAAAATTCAAAAAAAATACATTTTCACTTTTGTAGTTTTTGTTTCCTAAACCTTTTTTCTGGTTTTGATCTGTAGCGAATCATCTTTAACTAAAGCAATAGTTAGCCATAAGTACTACCAAAATAATTAGTTGTAAGCTGTTGTTGCTATCAATTGCATTAAAGAATTAAGAAAATTAATTTTAACTTGATGTAGGAAAATAAATAAATGGGATGAAGTTGCTCATGCCTCCACTCGACTTGGTTGTTCAAGGGGAAGCAAGTCGCATCTGCGTTCCGAGTGAAGTCAAGGAAGTTCGTCCTTTGTGATTCTGATAGGGGACATTGTGCCTTCCCCTTGGAACTGCAAAGGGATGACCCTATCCTACATATGAGGAATGATATGATTACTCTAACATATGGCTTTGACTGCAAGTTTACGCCGGAGTATCCTACAAAGGAAGAGTGGAGGCCAAGCGACAGGCGGCCTTTTGAGGCAGGAAGGCCAGTCTGGTACACGGACGGCTCACTCACCGACGAAGGCTCCGGCGCTGGGATCTATGGGCCAAAAACAAAGCTTTCCCTCTCTCTTGGGGGATACACCGCGGTATTCCAAGCAGATATATATGCGATTTTAGCTTGTGCCTTTCGTATTCTCGTGAATTCAGGGGCCTAGCAGGCGGATCACCATCGGCTCTGAGCGCCAGGCAGCATTAAAAGCATTAAGTGCCTGTAGGTTTACATCAAGGCTCGTTCTGCAATGCAGGAAGGTCTTGGATGACATTTTGGCAAGACATCAGAGGTTACTTATGTGGGCGCCCAGTCATGCTGCTGGAGTTGGTCACAAGGTGAGGGTCGAGGAATAATTTCCTGGGTCCTGAGCCGGCTGTTGGGCTGGCAGCAGGTACTATTAGAAGGAAAATAGAGGTGTGGTTGCAAAACCAGCATCTTGCGAGTTGGAGAGGAATCTCCGGACATCTCCGCCAAGCTAGAGAACATATTTCAGGATCTCTTGCTAAGGTAGGGCTTCACTTGTACGTGATGGGTGACAAGTGAAGAGTCCTTGACACACAGCTTATTTCGTTACGAAGCCCTTGGATATCGCAAGCAAAGCATACTAAGTTCAGGGGTTCTTGAACCTGAGGATATAAGATGGGCAGGACCCAAGACCATCCTCGCCTTTGTGATGAGGGCTGGACTTGGGAATTAGAGTAAAGAGAGGTGCATATGGACTCGCTTGTTGGCCTATACACTAGTGGCTCTAGACAAGAGAAATCCTCTCTCTCTCCTCCATTCATTCGTTGCTCATCTCAGTTTGTCAAAATTAAACATATTAAGGATAAAATATGGCAAGAATTAATTTATTTAATTTTTGTAACTACAAAGTTATAATGTTTGATCAAAGTGCGCCCCTATGATTTTAATACATGCCAACCATCGTGGTTGAATTTAGACCGTGTGGAGTAGAGCCACATCTCTCTCTCGTTATCACGATTGCTGCATTAATTCTTTGAACCAAAGGCTGACTCTATGTCGTTAGTTTTTATTTCGAACAAAAATTCTTTTGCACGTCTTCATACATGGAAATTGTGCGGTGCTAAGTGATCGTGAGAGCCATGTGATGAGACCCAATCTTCTGGCCCACAAGTGGGGAAGGTGCTATTTAGGTATACGTTTAGGAAACAGGACTATTAGTAAAATATCTTCGAAATGGGCTTATTTATACTTTTATTCAGAAATAGTTTTCATGATATTCTGACCTATAAATCTCTCCCTTACTGTTGAACCTCAGGAGATTACCATCTTATATGCATTTATCTGGCATAAAAACTACACCTGTTACCCAACCCTCTTCTCGAATGGAGTGGCTGCTATGAAATTTTAGAAGCCCCCTTGGGCATTTCAGAATACTGTGGCATGAATACAATTAAAAAAAATACTTGTGTTGCATAAAATCTCTGAATGATCTATAAAGATCGTATTGCTGTTTCAAAAAATATTGCCAAAATAAGCTGTTCTTCTTCGTTTTAGGGTGGCTAAAGGTTCCTTTTCTTTACTCATTTCTTCTCATACCCCACCATTTGATACTCACTCGATCCATGATATCTCCGATATGCGTCTGTATAGCTACATCTCAAAAGAATCTGATAATGAGGGTATGTAGTATTCTGTTGCTCGCTATCGAGTAGCCAAACTTGAATCTCTGTCGCAAAGTAATGTTTTCGTCTTGAAGAAAGTATATCTGACTATTTCAGTTCTACCTTTAATCTCTTCTTCGGGATCCCATTTGTCATTTAGCCACCACCCCACAAATATTTAAATCTCCTTACTCTCCCTACGTCTTCATTTTCTGTTCCTATTCTAACATTATTAATATTGAATCAAGTTTTGTCCATAAATTTTGTTTTCTTTATGTTTGTTGTGTGAGCATATCTTCTAACATTGGGGCGGGTACCTATACAAAATCCGAATGCATAAGAACATATGTGTAAAAATAAAAATTTGGGTACATTCACGATCCTTTATTTCAACATATCCGAACGTATGTCTATGTATGTCTGAATTTCATCAAAATCCACTGAGAATTTTTGTTATGACAAATAAATTGATGAATTACTACTGCTAAAGTTAGACAACATTAGAGTATAGCAATTAGGCTGAAGCTTCCTTTATAACAAGGTTAAATTCTGTATTCTGTATTCAAAAACAAAAAAAGGTATGTTCTTGGGGCAGTTAATCAATCAGTGTCGCAATTATTTAAAATTCCAAATGTTATTCTTTATTAAGTAATTTATGCCTTGAAGACAGAAGGCTGCAGAGGCGTTAATGGACGTCTGTTTCTTCATTGAATAAAATATCGAGATAAAAAAATATCTGTGGACAAGTTAAAAAAAGAGACAAGAAGTGATTCTATTGTAGCATACTAATGGTTTTTTGAGACAAATATTTTGAGGCGTATGACCTAACATAACTTCTGCTATCTGAGAAAATCTTGATTTGACACTGCCATTTCAGTAACTCGTCGTGTTTACCGAATATTACGAAATTTTAAATCTCTATTTTTTTAAGTACGGCCTGAAACATATCAGACTGAAGCTTGAACAAATTTTGAGTTGTTGGAGCACTTGACATAATAATAAAATTTAAAACTTTGACCTCTAAAAGGATGTCTTTCTGTGGTCCGATTAACAGAAATATTGATGGAAATAAGTGATACATAGGTTGATGACATGATATGCACCATAAGTCGTATATTTTCATATTCAAAAATGGGCATTCATTCACGTGACTTTTTGGTAGATGAAATCTATTTTTTTCTCAATTTGGATAAGACAAATCACATAGTTATCTATACTAAAAAATTCAAAACTTCATATCGATAGTTGTAGAAAGTTTTTAACGTCTAAAAATCAGAATTTTATCATGGGTAACATTTTTTGTATCTAAAGGTAGAATAATCAGATTTTAACAGTAAGTACAAAAACAAATAATGTCAGAAACATTCTTTGGATCAGTGGTTTATATTGTTGTATTGAAAATGGGGTTGATGACTGTTTGAACTAGTTATTAATTATTTTGGTCATGATAGTTAACACTGTTCCGGATGTAGGAGACCATAAAGAAAATGGCAACAGCGCGTTGTTTTACAAACATACAGTTTTCTCTCTCTTCACTAAAGCCATAGTGATGTCTAAGATGTCAATGCTTGGAAACTTGCATTTTAAAAATTGATTGAGCAATCACAATAGAGTCAAAATAATAACTAGTTTAGATTAACTGATATTTTAAAACAGATATAAATATCTAGTTTATATAGGGTGTACCACGACCATTAAGACAAGCAATATACCTGAATTGGGCAGTTGTAGCGATTTATAATTTTGGAGGTGTAAATTAGAGCAAGTATAGTATCACTTCTTATTATTATGTCACTCAATGTTATATTATAATTTTGGGGGTGTAAATTAGAGCAAATGTAGGATCTTTTCTTAACATTGTGTCGTCCAATGAGGTATTTGTTTTTGGTCACGTGACGTCGGATTCAAAGTTTTCAATGGGACACCCTGTATATTTGTGACTTTTTGTGTTCCTCCCGATAAAACAATTCCAACACGCTAGCACACTTGGGATGTAATCCGATTAAATCAAGAGCTACAGGTATTTAAAGGAGTATACCACTACCATTATGAAACGCCACCAAAATAATTTAACTGTAGGGGTACATGTTATAATCAATGGTAATGGTACCGTCCTTTAAGTACCTGTAGCTCTTGAATTAATCACTTTAGACCCCCAAGTGTGCTAGTTTGTTGGAATTGTTTTATCAGGAGGAACACAAAAAGTCACAAATATACAGGGTGTCCCAATAAAAATTTTGAAAACAAGTACCTCATTGGATGACACAAGATACTATACCTGCTTTAATTTACACCCCTAAAATTATAGTTCGCTACTACTGCCCAGTTCCGATATATATTTATGAATAATTCCAAGATTATTATTATACTTTACAACTTCTCTACAGTTTATAATAAATTTTATAGAAAAATAGTACTCATTTGACACTAGCGTAGGGAACGAACGTCTCTAAGGAACTAAGGAAACAGTATTTTTTTCTCCCATAGTGCAAGTAAAACAATTTTTGTGAAAATTCTTACAGATTTTCGCTTTTTACTTATTCGAATGCAAGACTGCCCAGGGAATAATATACTACTATTAAATTCCTTCTCAAACGTCAACAAGGCCACAATCATATCTTCTCCTTACCTCTCTTTTTAAAATCTAATTAGTCCTTATACTTTTCTGTTTCAGGGACTCCGGAATTTATCATTCATCGACCTCAGCGACAACGTAATATCAAAAATTGCACCCAACACCTTCAGCAACATCCCCCAGCTTCGAATACTCCGACTTCGAGGCAACAAGCTCACCATTGTCGTGATTTCTAAGCTGAATCCTTTACCAACTCTCGAAGAACTCGACCTATCTGACAATGTGCTGGTGGGCCCTGTAGGTCCCAAGACCCTTCCCAGGATGGAGGCCCTCAGAGACCTGCAGCTTTCTCACAACACCTTGAGCAGCATTAAAATGGGAGCACTTCAAGGGCTGACGAACTTAACGTCGCTTAGATTGCAACACAATCAGATTGATGTTATTGAGGATCATGCGTTTATTAACTTAGGTTCCTTGGTTATACTTGATCTTGCCCATAACAGGATAGTAGCTGTGTCTGGAGCTTCCTTAGCTCATTTGACCAAACTGACAGACCTCGATCTTAGACATAACTTTCTGAGAGCTTTGACGCCTGATTTAGTACAACCTTTGAAGAGTTTGAAGACAGTTCTGTTGGATGATAATGAAATATCCATAGTAGCCAGTGATGCTCTGAAGTCAACGACTGTCTTCAAACACTTCACACTCTCAGAAAATCCTTTAAATTGCGACTGTAGCTTGAGCGATTTTGCTGCCTGGTTGAATAACTCCACGTTGAGTAATGAAGATAAAGCGACTGCTATTTGCACCACTCCTCCATCTTTGGAGAATGGGTTGCTGATTGAAGTATCACCAGAGAACTTGGAATGTGGAGAGGACGAACAAGATGCACCGATGCCCCCTTTAGCAGCTCAGAGTAGCTTTAAGGCTAGAATAAATCTGAAGGAGTTCCAATACGATGGGAGTAACATCAAGCTTCAATGGGGTGTGGAAGATGAGACTACTCCATATACTTGCGACGCAATATTTGTTTACGAGGAAGAAGGTCAAAATGAAGTCTTGGTAGAGACTAATCCATTGAAGTGTAACTCCACGGAACTAGTTGATCCGAAAGTTCTAAACGTTACTGTACCAAACATATCGGATCTCCAAGAACTGCATCGGTATAGATACTGTATAGTATTACTTGAGTCTGGACAGTCAGATGACGTTTCTTTAATACTTGGTTGCTCAGATGTAATTCCTCTTGTGAAGAATGCTAAAATTCAACCTACAACTAACTATTCCGTCAAGTTACCCAAAGTGATATCAATCCAAGCAAACCTCTCCTCATTTGGAACTCTGTCTATTGACATAAAGGTTTATCCGCAAACCAAGTGTGAGCTCAATATTGCCATTTTAGAGCAGAACGCACTATTGTCTCAAAAGAAGCTCAACTGTAGTCATCCCACATACACCTTCATCGGGCTCAATGACAGCCCCTATAGGGTGTGTGCCAATGTGGTCAAAACTGGACCTATTATGGACTTCAGCAAACCTAGATGTATCACGGTCTTCAGGAAGGAAGCTCGTGGGTTTTCCTCTTTGGACGTTGCTTTTGTGACAATCTTTTTGGTCCTTTGCTTCATGGTAATAGCACTGGTTTGGGGTGTGAGAAAAATACTCTTGAAACCAAAGCTACAGACACATCAATGTTTCTTACCACCAGATTGTGAAAACCAAGGCCAGCACAGCAAATATGTCAAACTGCAGGCTACGACAAAATTATGAGAGTAGGGTTGAACATCAGTTTTTACTTCAGTGACTATAGCAAACATTTTGTATATAAGGTCCCGCAGAATATTATGAGCAAATGGTTCTTGATGCAGTACTATTGACTCCTGGGAAAAACGTGTTAACGAAAAAGAATATTACACCCTGCATCATACAGATAGCCCCAAATGCTATGTGCCAACTGACAGACCTGGATCTTCGACATAACTTTCTGAGAGCTTTGATGCCTGATTTAGTATAACCTTTGATGAGATTGAAGACAGTTCTTTTGGATGATAATGAAATATCCATAGCAGCCAGTGATGCTCTCAAGTCAACGACTGTCTTCAAACACTTCATACTCTCAGAAAATCTTTTAAATTGCGATTGTAGCTTGAGCGATTTTGCTGCCTGGTTGAAGAACTGAACGCTGAGCAATGAAGATAAAGCAACTGCTATTTGCACTACTCCTCCATCATTAGAGAATGGGTTGCTGATTGAAGTATCACCAGAAAACTTGGAATGTGGAGAGGACGAACAAGATGCTCCGATGCCCCCTTTAGCAGCTCAGAGTAGCTTCAAGGCTAGAATAAATCTGAAGGAGTTCCAATACGACGGGACTAATATCAAGCTTCAGTTGAGTGTGGAGGATGAAACCACTCATTATACCTATTATGCTATATTCGTTTATGAGAAAGAAGGTCAAAATGAAGTCTTGGTAGAGGCTAATCCGTTGAAGTGTAACTCCACGGAACTGGTTGATCCAAAAGTTCTGAACGTAACTGTACCGAACATCTCAGATCTTCAAGAACTGCATCGGTATAGATACTGTATAGTACTACTTGAGTCTGGACAGTCAGATGACGTTTCTTTGATACTGGGTTGCTCAGATGTAATTCCTCGTGTGAAGAATGCTAAAATTCAACCTACAACTAACTATTCTGTCAAGTTACCCAAAGTGATATCAATCCAAGCTAATCTCTCCTCATGTGGAACTCTGTCTATTGACATAAAGGTTTATCCACAAACCAAGTGTGAGCTCAATATCGCCATTTTAGAACAGAATGCTCTATTGTCTCAAAAGAAGCTCAACTGTAGTAATCCGACTTACACGTTCATAGGACTCAATGGCAGTCCCTATAGAGTATGGTGCCAATGTGGTCAAAACTGGTCCAGTTATGGACTTCAGTAAACCTAGATGTATCACAGTTTTCAGGAAGGAAGCTCATGGGTTTTCCTCTTCGGACGTTGCTTTTGTGACAATCTTCTTGGTCCTTTGCTTCATGGTCATAGCGCTAGTTTGGGGAGTGAGGAAAATACTCTTGAAACCAAAGCTGCAGACACATCAATGTTTTTTACCACCAGATTGTGAAAACCAAGACCAGCACAGCAAATATGTTAAACTGCAGGCTACGACAAAATTATGAGAGTAGGGTTGAACATCAGTTTTTACTTCAGTGACTATAGCAAACACTTTGTATATAAGGTGTTTTAGAAAACTATGAGCAAGTCGTTCTTGTTCCTGTCCCACTGCATTCTGGAAAAAACATGTTCACAAAAAAAATACACCCTGCATCATATAGATAGCCTCATAGGGTATGTGTCAACTGACAGACCTCGATCTTCGACATAACTTTCTGAGAGCTTTGACGCCTGGTTTAGTACAACCTTTGATGAGTTTGAAGACAGTTCTTTTGGATGATAATGAAATATCTATTGTAGCCAGTGATGCTCTCAACTCAACGACAGTCCTCAAACACTTCACACTCTCAGACAAACCTTTGAATTGCGACTGTAGTTTGAGTGACTTTGCTGCCTGGTTGAACAACTCCACGTTAAGCAATGAAGATAAAGCAACTGCTATTTGCACCACTCCTCCATCGTTGGAGAACGGGTTGCTGATTGAAATATCACCAGAAAACTTGGAATCTGGCGAAGATTAAGGCTAGAATATGTCTGAGACAGTTCCAATACGATGGGAGCAATATCAAGCTTCAAAGGGGTAATGAGACTACTGCATACACTTGCGATGCATTTTTTTTACAAAAGAGAAGGTCAAAATGAAATTATGGTAGAGACTAATCCGTTAAAATGTAACTCCACGGAACTAGTTGATCCAAAAGTTCTGAACGTAACTGTACCAAACATCTCGGATCTTCAAGAGCTGCGAGCTGCATTGGTATAGATATTGTATAGAATTACTTAAATCTAGGAAGCCAGCTGATGTTTCTTTGATGCTGGGTTGTTCAGATGTAATTCCATTTGTGGAGAATGCTAAAATACAACCTACTTCTAGCTATTTCGTTAAACTACCGAAGGTGATATCAATCCAAGTTAACCTGTCGTCATTTGGAACTATGTCTATTGACATACTAGGTTGATCCACAAACCAAGTGTGAGCTCAATAGCTGCTTTAATTAGCTTTTGGTCTGTAGCTTCATGATCATAGTATTGGATTTTCACTGTAAGGAAAACTTCTTAACCACCAGCAGGGGCAGTGCTTCGTCTGTCAAATTGCAGAGTGCTATAAAATTCCAATATAGTACAGTCGAGTTTTTGGTCCAAGTTCTCCTTTAACGACCCTGAATATCTGGAGAAGCACATGCGCTACATGTCTCATTCTTTTGTTGTGAAGTTGTTTACTGAAGCTTTTTTACTGTTCTGGCAAATCTGTAAATAAAACTAAGCACTAACCCCAAGATAACTTACTTTTTTGTAATAAGTTCATTAGATTGTCAATTTGCGTACTTTGTTGATACCTACCCTATCCGATTCGCTTAGATATGACACGCTACATAACGTATTGCCAGCTAAGGCTACTTGTTTAATTCTACAGCTCATATGTTTTTGATGAATGAATGGAATGCTATTGTTACTGGAGTCCTTTTTAGTGCCATAGTTTAAGTAAACAGTTCAGTATTTTCTCTGAACTTCAATGTATATTATTAACATACGTTTTGTACATATTCTTATCTAACTCTTAAAGCTGAGGAGTTATTGGGTAAACGTTCTATTAGATATATCGTAATATTTCAACAGGGTGAGCAAAAATTGTGTATTACAACTTACTCTGTAAATATATCAAGAGACTAATGAATTTTGTTTATTCTTCTAATAAAATTAGCTGATTATTATATGAGAGACCAGGATTTGCTGTCATTGTATCGTCATTAATATTAAAGCTAAGCAAGTCTATTTACAACCTGTTGAATTAAGTTTCTTGGAAGAAATGAAATAACAGACTAGTAACTAATGAACTCAGGGTCTTCAGGAGAATTGGTAATATCTCTATGTCTTTATGTATTTGTATTCATTGTATCTGATTCTATGTCTATTGAGAAGGTATGTCTGACGAACCTTTTCGGCTGTCAAGTTTCAAGTACTTTCACAATTTTTGTTTGCCCTGTTTTACTGTACTTTAGTTTGGTGAGTACTTGACTTGTCATTACGCAGAATCTGTGTTACGTTACTAGATGTTTTCCACATTTACTGCATATAAAAGTGCTTTGTTATTAACACTTGGTGTTTTTTCCTGTAAATATGTGAAGTGTATTTCGATTATATTAGTATGGAACTTACATTACTATATGTAACGAGATTTAACGACTGATTGTACAATGTATATACTATCACTTTACTAATGCTTGTTTTTTCTTCAAATTTTGTTATTACATTATTGTTGTTAGCCTTTTTTGATGCACTGCCTTGGAAATAAATATTTACATACGATAATTATTGTTTTTGTACCTATCTCAAATTTGGCTATACAGAGTTTTCCTTAATCCTAAATATTATATACAAACGAAGGGAGAAGATTCTTTGATATCCTAGGGACTAAATTTTCAAATAATTATAGGTCCGCAAGCGCTTTGTTACCGATCTACAGGGTGTTGAAATTTCAATGTTTTTTTCAGTTTCTTCTTAATAACTGTCTCAATTTTTGAGGTATTTGGAATATAAAATACGCAATAGGAGTCACATAATTGCATATGTCAAACGGTTGCCAGAATTTACAGGGTCTTATTCTTTCAGGGGTCATGTCGCTTTTCTGACCCTGAACTTTTTTGCGGTGCACCGCAGGTAAATTTAAAATAACCAAATCGTTTTTCTATCTTATTTGTAAACTTTTTGTCCTCTTCTTTATTATATCCCCGATGCTTATCGAGAAAAAAAAAATCGGGATTCTCTGTTATTAGGTAAATGAAGATAATGTATTTGAAATATGGTCTATACCGTGATACCATAATTGATGGCACCAGCGCCATGCGGATATCTACGTGTTTTGGACATTAGATGGAGGATTAGAGACTTTCATTCACATCTTATGTTTACCCGGATCTCAGTACAATTTGTGAATCTATAGTAGGTTTGTTAGACGGGCGCCTAACAATATTGCTTTTGCTCAGTTTATATTCAGTTGGTGCCACCATTTGTGATAACAAGATGTAGCAGGCTATGGCTTTATTTTGATAACTGTTTTGTTTTACGAAAAAAAGTTTTTTAACAACAGAAAGAAGTTCGGGGTAAGAAAATGATCCCTGAAAAAGTATCATCATTTAAATTCTGCCAACCGTTTGACATGTGAAATTATGTAGCTTGTATAGCGTTTCTTATATTCCAAATTTGATATAAATAACTCAAAAAGTAAAAGAGTTATTAAGAAAATACTGAACATATTGAAAACTTAAAACCCTGTGGATCAGTAACGAAACGTAAAATTTGCGGACCTATGTTTATTCGAAACTCCAATCATAAAAAACCAAAGAACCTCTTCCTTTGTACATGATATTTAGGAACATCCTGTATATATTTCTTATACTCTATGCTATAGCACGGATGTACTACAAGGGAGTGATTGGGGGTCCAGACTAACCCTTGCCTACCATTTAAGGCACCTGGGGCGCCAACATGATTACCCCAAAGCTTATTGTGCATCTCTTCAGACTGAGCCTGGCCACAGGGGTCATTCGTGGACAGTGAGAGATCTCTAAGGTGGTGATTATGTAAGAGGGAATACCATCTCATGAGGCTGAAAAGGCCTAACCTCCGACAAGCCCTATGTCATTTCTTATCAAGGTTATGGAGAAGACGATAGATAGACACATATAGATTACAGATGTAGGCAACGAACCCTTACACCCTAACCAACATGCCTATGAAAGTGGAAAGTCCTGCGAAACAGCTCTACAGAATCTTGCAAGGAGGACCAAGAAGGACATTATGTATAAAGAAATAGCACTGGTAGCGCTCCTAGATATCGGGAGATAATTTGGCTCGACAGTGTCTAAGCTGTATTCAAGGATACTGATATGAGAACCACTAGCTGGATTGAAAATATGTTAATCAATAGAAAGGTAAAAGCATCCTTGTCCGTGTTACACGGGTAGGTGAAGACGCAAGGAGGGTGTCTGTAAGGTGGCGTGCTGTCATCGAGACTGTGGAACCTAGTAGTGGATAGCCTCCTAGTAACACTAAACAAGGAAGGGATTTATGCCCAAGGATATGCTGATGGTATTGTAATCCTAATAAAGAGGTAAACACATGGAAATCTACCTGGAACTAATGCAGATGGCAGATATGGTGCGCTACGGGGGACTATCTGTAAATCCCTCGAAAACCATCATGGTACCATTCACAAAGCAAAGGAATACAAAAAATACCACGGTACTATTTCTCTTTGGAAAGCTGATAGAAGTTTCCAGAGCAGCGAAGTACCTGGGGTTCAATTAGACGATAAACTAACTTGGAAACAGTCACATAGAAAACATCACGAGCCGATCTTAGACGACCTTAACGTTGATGACACCAGCGATCTTGGGCTCTAACCCTCTCGATGGTAAACTGGCTGTACACCAGGGCAAGCAGACACACGATGGCATACAGTGCTATTCTATGGTGGCCAAAGGTTCATCAAAATACAGCAACTGCAACATTGGAGATATAGCTGAATGTCCCAAAAATGCTTTCATACAAGATGCAGCGTCTTGGCAATTGGTTTTACCACCCCGTCATGAAACACATCACGATACTTGACAACCTGCGGTGCGACATACTTGAGATCATCTTGAGATGTCTCCCGATAAAGTGTCAACAGTCGTGGACACTGAGATTCCATACAAAAACAGCTTAAGTGACAGATCGGAATAGGCTCTAAGAGAACCTCGACCTTTATATTGGTATATCATGTTAGTACGGACAGCCTTCACCTGATGGTTTCAAATTAGCTCGAGAAGCGCTGGGACCCAGTGATTGGAAGGTTCAGTCTAAGAGGACGCTGAGGGGACCTTTGCAAAGGATGGTGATTGGATGTGGCAGATGCTTTTTGCAGGAAGTACGGTGAGGCAGAGGAAGCAGCTAAGTACGTTTACTTCAACTGTCCCCCGACTCCGAGTGAAAGCAGGAACTCCTATCTCAATATATATCAAGTGGGAAGACAGGGGAGCATAGTCCAATGTATCTCAAAGTTTGAATGGGTCTCTAGCTGGTACCTTACTATTAGGGCCACTGAACCTTAACCCTCCTCATTACTAAAAAAGATAGAAAAAAACTCTCGCCTGCGCAAAAATACGAATATAGAACGGGTGTATATCTTCTAGGATTAACCAATTTAAAATTAACAAGAATAAACAAAAATTGAGTACTGTACTATTTGACAGGATGAGCAAGGCCTAGTCGATATGACAAACATCCGAGCAAAAAACAAAAGTGCATGGTCATGGAAAAAAGTTAATTGTTCTATTAAGGGTGAAGCTCTATCTTGTAAAAGTATTGTTTTTCATGTAAACATTTCTAAAAAAAGTTTAAACGTTATTTTTAGGGTTTAAATCCAATGCACTAATGTGCCATATTATAACATACTAGATATGTCTTGATACCTCAGAGTAACAACTGTACTCTGAGATTGATACACAAGCCAAGATATACAATTTTCGTTCTAAATCTCGCTTATTTTTCAGTCTTCTGAAAAAAGTTATTTGAAAAAGTTCTCTATTTTAACAACTTCTATACACAGTTTAAAAAAACTATCAACTAAGGACTCACCCTGTATACAGGGTGGGCCAATAGTGCGTGGACGGAGGATTGTGGGCTTACTGAAAAATATTCCAAAAATCTGTCACTTGATCATGGTAGGGACCTTTGAGGCCTATTACGTAAAAATATTTTCACTTAAATTCTGACGTTTATACAGGGTGATTCATATCAAACATTTTTTTGAATGAAAACCCCTATATATTATTGTATATTTGGATTCCTTGGTCAATTCTAGTGTGACTTTATGTATCACACATGGAACTTTTAACGAACCGTTTAGGCGCAAATCACCATTTTTGGTATAAGTAGGTATCAGAAAAAAATTGAATGTCGCAGCGATTATAAATCTTAGAAGGCCGTGAGTTTGCGGTACGACTAAGCATGAAATGCGTCACCTTAGATCAGACGGCTAAATTTGAATTATTTTTGTACTTGAAGAAATCGGAGGATAAATTAAGGAAACTTCAATCACAGACAACTTGATTTTTTCAAATGGGAATGCCTATTTTGGTTTGAAGAATCAAATGTAAAATTTGATTACCTTTCTAACGATATAGCATTCTTGATATCAATCTTTTTTGGTTTTCATTTTATTCCACATTTTCTGTCAAATCGGCGTTTTTCAATTTTCCTGCATGCAACCAACCTAGCAGGCCATGAAAAATAAACAAAAGCTCGTTAATGTTGAAGAAAGCAACTAACTTAGTAGAAAGATGCAAAATAACCTGAGCAAAGAGGCAAGATTATCAAAATTCTTTACAACATATTAGCTCTAACCAGAAACAATAGTGGTAACAAGAACGCTTATTTCTCATAGCCTACTAGCTATTAGCCAATTTCCAAAGTCAGTAAAAAATATTTAATTAAAGGAAAACTACTAGTGATTGTTGCTGGCAGTAGAACATCTATGTATTCTGAATAAATTTTCACATTTAATGCTATGAAAAAGTAGCCATTTCCATAAGTCATAAGTAATGATACCTCTGAGTGGAACCCTTCAAATTCTTCTTCTATTTATTAGAAAAATCGTGGAAAATGAAACTCGATTTGCATTCTGTTTGAATTGTAAAACATAATTTAGTTTGTAGAAAACTACATGAAATAATCGCAATTACAACATAGCGTGATTAAAAAATGCTAGCAGTTATTTCAATAGATGTTCAGAATGCTCCAGTTGGAGATATCTTCACTTTTCACTTAACTAAACGGAAATGACTAATTTTTGTATCCCATTAAATGTGAAATTTCATTCTAAACATGTTAGACTGTAAGCAAAAATCAGTGGTAGTTTTCCTTTTGTTCCAAAATTTTTAATCGTTTTGGAAAGTTGTCAAGCTTTAGTAGATCTCAATAGCTAGTAGGCTGTGAAAAACAAACACTTCTGTCATACCCCAGCTACTCATTGACATTAGATATCTTGCCGCTGCTGTATCCGGTTAGAGCTAGAGAAATTTTCATAATGTTGCCTCGTTGCTCTAGTTAGTTTGCATCTTTCTACTAAGTTAGTTGGTTTCTTCCATATTAACGAGCTTTTGTTTATTTTTCATGGCCTGCTAGATTGCTTGCAGGAAAATTGAAAAACACCGATTTGACTAAGAATTTGAAATAAAATGAAAACCAAGAAAGATTGGTATCAAGAACGCTATATCGTTAGAAAGGTAATCAAATTTTACGTTTGATTCTTCAAACCAAAATAGGCATTCCCATTTAAAAAAATCAAGTTATCTGTGATTGAAGTTTCCTTAATTAATCTATCGATTTCTCCAAGTACAAAAAGAATTCAAATTTAGCCGTCTGACATTAGGTGACGCATTTCATGCTTAGTCGTACCGCAAAGTCACGGCCTTCCAAGTTTTATAGTAGCTGCGATATTCAATTTTTTTCTGATACCTACTTATACCAAAAATGGTGATTTGCGCCTAAACGGTTCGTTTAAAGTTCCATGTGTGATACATAAAGTCACACTAGAATTGACCAAGGAATCCAAATATGCAATAATATATAGGGGGTTCCATTAAAAAAAATGCAAGTTTGATATGAATGACCCTGTATAAACGTCAGAATTTAAGTGAAAATATTTTTACGTTATAGCCCTCAAGGGTGCCTACCATGGTCAAGTGACATATTTTTGAAATAGTTTTCAGTAAGCCCACAATCCTCCGTCCACGCACTATTGGCCCACCCTGTAGAGTGGACATATGTGGTTGTTGTTTTTACTGCTTCATATGAATAATACATTCAGATATTGCAATTATTCATTACTTAGAATTTCAAAGTGAATTAAATCGAATGAAATTAAGAAAAGAAGACTTCTAGTTTTGTTCCTAACTTTTATGTTTCACCCTGTATTGTTTATACGAGCGACTCCTATCTCTGGTATTCCTGGCTGCAAGAGATAAGCCAAAGGCCACAGGAAGCCAGAGAGAGCTCTAGATCGACGTTCTCTGGCGCTATCCTCAGTCATCCCTGCATTCGTCGGTTCTCTTGTTTTCAATCATGATGAACGGTTTCGTTTATTTGTGCGCTTTGATTTGTATTACCGGGGTTACCGGTAGTGTCTTCAAGCCCAAGGATAATCTGACAGGTGGGTATTTTTACAGTTATGCTTGTTTGATGTTGCAACATTTATTTTCCGTTGAAAGATATTAAGATGAGAAAAAATGTACCAAATTATGGAAGACTGAGACACTGCTCTTCCTTGAGGGCAGTTTCAGCAGTTAAAAAGAAGTTTCAAAAGGTCTGTTTAGGTAAACTGAAGACGATTGAAGATACCATATCAATCGAAACGTTGTAATCTAAAATTATATAGCATTCCTTCTTTTGGAGAACTTCGACGCTGTAGAATCAGCTGCCGGGGAATTTGTTTCCCGACGGTTACAACCTACAGCGTTTCAAATCTAACGTGAACCGACACTTATCCTCTCACTGCTTCTACAGCGCCATAGGCTTTTAGCCTTTGCGGGAGGCCAACCATTAAAAAAAAAGACAATGGAAGTCCGAAACAGACCTTTTGAAACATCTACCTTGTCTACAAATTGCAAACTTCAGTTAAAGGAAAGTTTACTCAGCAAAATAGTTGCATAGAAGTTGATATCGGTGCCTGGCGTGCTTTTGTAGAATTAATTATCATCATTTCACGATAAAAGAAAAGATCCACTTTGTAAAAGATTTGGACAGAAAGTGATATAGGTATATGGAACATAGTTCTTACAAAGTGAGTAGTCACCACTTCAGAGACATTATCAGTTTTTGACAGATTCCATTAGCTTTGCCTGTATGTTTGTTTGCCTGTGAGTTTGTAACCGATTGCTTTGGACAGGATTTTGACCTACCATAAACGAACAGATTCAATTTAAACTTCGTACACTTATCAAGAGTCGATGAAGGTATAACAATTTAATAAGTTTGTCTCGTTAAGTCATTAACTAGGTCAGGGCCTCCAGAATTGAAGCTCTCTGGGACTAGATTTTCCTATACTTCAAACGAACAGATTTAAATTAAATTTCATACATTTATCAAGAACTGGTGAAAATATAATAATTTAATATGTTATACAGTACAACCCTTTGTTGGTGGGACTAACACAGACAAAACAAGCAAAAACGTAGATGATATATAAAACAATATTTAGATATGCCTAAGCCAAAACAGCGTTCTTAAGGGGTCTTGGTATACACACTTAGACATATATATTTGTCATGTTAAGACACGGATTTCCATTTCTGACAGAACTCACTTGTTTTTCAAAGTACATACACAGTATATCAGAAGTTGATAGTTAAGACCTTAATGAATGGCAAATGTTTGCGATTTTTTCAAAAAAGTTTTTTGGTGTGCAAAAAAACTCGCAGTGCAAAATCATACATTCTGCAAATGTCTGTAATTTAACAACCAAACACGGTATCAAAAAAGGCCAAATAGGTGACAAGGCGCAGGCTTTCTTCTTCAATTTGCTTTCTGAACCATTACTGTAAGTTTAAAGGTAACGTCGGGAGCTTGGAAATGCGAAATTAATTTTTATGATGACCTTCCGACCTTACCTTTGGACCTTACCTTTAAATTTTTCGACTTATCTTTCCTCATATTAGACACACATACTAGAGAAAGGGAACAGGCGGCCACGCCTCCTCGCTAACATGGGAATAAGTCTTTTTTGGATTCTCAATTTCGCGCACTATACCCTAGACCCTTAAGGCGCGATATAGACGTGTCTAAAATACTTGTACTTGCACATTGAATATATTGGAGAATGGAGCAGTACTGCAGTAGGCTAGTTCTAGCAAGATTAAAAAAAATGTATATATGTTTTTCTTGTGCTGAACTTTGAGTAATTCATCTGAACACGCTCTAAAAATTCTGGGCAGTCAAGAATGTTGTTGAGCAGTTTGAATACTAATACCAAAGCCTGTCATACGAGCTGATGACAAGTTATGCCTGTGTAATAGTGCCTTATAAGGTGTGCCAACTGCAAAATAGATGCCGTCTTAACGAAATGATAGATATTTAAGAAATAATTTTTGAAGCTTTTCTATTAAGTCGCAAGTTGTGACATAACATGGATGCCACACCAGTCTTCCATATTCAAGTTTGGATAGAACACACATATTGAACAGAAGTTTAGTAACTTTTGGATCTGATGCTAAGTCCCGAGAATTTCTTACGATAAAGCCAAACTTTCTAGAGGTTACTGTGAGCAGTTTCTTTGTTTGTGTGTGTGTGTTTAAACTGAATAATTACTAGAAGGGCCCAAAGTTACGTCTGCTCTAGTCTGGTAATGTCTACAAGAACTGGGAAAGGCTGACCGAACACAACAAAGTAACTTTGGAGTGGGTGCCAAGACACTCAGGCATAAGGGACAATAAAAGGGCGGACCAGCTAGCAAGACAGGGCTCATCTGCTCTATACACTGTAGCAGAACCCGCCTTGGGGGTGCCTAAAAGCACAATCAAACACCAGGTCGTAGAATGGATGAAACATCAGCACAAGTAGCAGTGGAACTTGTTGCCGGAATGTGTTCATGAAAAAACATTCATAAAAGCTCCCTGCAAGAAAACAGCTGAAACACTGCTCTCCTTGAATAGCAATCAGCTCCGAATAACGACGGGCCTCCTCGCGGGACATTGTGGCCTGAAGGAACACCTGAATAAAATAGGACTGTACAATGGAGACTTCAACTGCAGACTGTGTGGTAGAGGGACTGAGTCACTCTGTGAGTGCGAAGCGCTGGATCACAAGAGACAACAGCTCTTTGGGAAGCCCAATCTAGAACCAATGGAGTATAGCTCAGTACCAGGACCAGTAGGAAAACTGCATAAACTTATGCAGGCATCTAGATTGCTGGAGTGAATACTGTAAATGAGAGGAGTTATAATACAATAGGCCTTAAGGCTTCAGTATTGATGGGGACAGCATGGCGGTGTCAGGCGGCTCCTGGAAAAAAAAGCTCAATAATTTATCGAAAATAACTGCAAGATCCCTGTGCTCTGTAACAATCTGTAGCTCTCGATGGATTTACATTTGCTAACATTCACTGGGAGAGGATTTCTCATACACGGAAACACGATCTCATTCAACCTGCAACTTTAAGCAGTCAAATACTATCTCTACCCCAGATGATACCTTAAGATTTTCTGCGTAGAGCAGATATTTAGAACCAACGCAGTCACTAATGTTGTTCATGAACATTATATTCATTGTATCATGGTATATAGCAGTGGTCCCTACGAGCTTTCTTGAGGTACTTCCGAGATAGGCTTATATACACTTTATTTCTTTCCTTTGATCTGAATATATGTCGCTTATGTCCTGAGAAGTATGACTCTATGAATTCAATAAGGTCTATCGATAAGCCAAAATTATCCAATTTAGCAAACAGTAACCTATGATCAATGAGATCGAAAGCCGTACTGAAGTCCATATGTATTACATCCAACTGGTCCTCCTCCTCTTATTTATTAGCTGAGCTTTATTTAAATATTCGGTATAATCTTCTTCATCTTTTTTTAGAAATAGTGGATTAGCTACAAAAATTTATTGCCAATTTTTATAATCCTCGTTAGAGGTGGGGTGGCGATGTAGACGGACAGATTTAATTTAAATATTTTCCACACTTATCAAGAACAAAGCAAAGTGCAAAATAAATGTAGTCTAAAAAAGCTAAAGGAACGCTTTTATAGCAAAAAAAATAATACTTAATATAAGCTAAAAATAATAATGAATGACAAGTACTAGTATTATTGTGGTAAAACGTGGGTCGCTCGATATACAAAAAAAATATGGCACAAGCGCGTTTTCTACAGTAATACTAGTATTTTTCGACCACTATTACTTTTAGCTTATATTAAGAATTATTTGAGGGTTGCTCTATATCTCCGTCAATCCACCAGTACGCAGACAGCTGTTTCACGCTTATTATTGATCATCAGTGCGCCATAGGTCGATTGACGGAGTTAGAGAGCATCAGAATTTTCATGTCTACCAGACGTGTATATCGACTCTCATATGCAGCAGCATATAGAACCGCGCTCTTCTGGTCAGGCCAAGCGAACGTGCCGTGGAGTTCCACCAAGAAGTCTGCTGCTGTTTGGCAGCGATTTTCTTTGGTTTGCCGTTACCTTCGGGTACCAGACGGCGCACAGGCAGATCTTTCCTGTCGCCTACTCTCTTTAAGAATTATTTTTCACATTTTGTGCTATAAAAGCGTGTTTTTGGCCTTTTTAAACTATATTCATTTCATAAATGATTGTATACTGTTGAAGTCGTGCTTATAAGTCATCCTGTTTATTGTCCCCTAGATTTGTCACACTGCACAGTAGATTACTCGCAGAGCGGTAGTGTGTACAAGACCTTCTACGATCTAGCAGACAATCTTGTGGAAGGCAACGAGACTCTACAACTGGACTTTCATTTTGCGGTTCTAGCACCTAGCGATGCGCATATTCTGCTGTCTCCATCGGATCCAGTCTCGAAAGACGATTCTGTCTACGAGATCGTTATTGGCGCTGGGGGAAATACCTTTTGCGACATCAGAAGGAAGCAAAAGTCAGATGTTAAGGTAGCAATTACACTTTTTTATGTAATTTATTAAATTCATTCTGTGTCTATCTCTCTGATTCATTCAATATTGCAGTTGATGATGTATTTGCTCATAGCCGACTCTACACTAGGCCGGAGCCTTAGATGTGGCAACGTGGCTTAGCTGTCAAATAGTGGGCCTATAGTTTCAGAATAATTATTACATTTTATATGTATTAGAGTTCATCTCGGTTAGTAAATTAAGAAAAATACTTTTTAGAACTACTACTACTAATACCACTTACATCTGATGTCTGGTTCATCGTAGTCAAACACTACAAAATAAAAATAAACGCAACCTGTTTCCTGCTGCCATTTCCACTTCCACTTAAATGAACACTCAATTTACTTTGTAAATTGTCACTTAAGCTAGAAAAATTCACTATTAGGTCACTGTGAAGCCATTCTTGCTGGTCTTGATTCCCTTTCACTATCAAATCTTTTCGTAGGTATGCCCAGATGAGTTCTATTAACTGTATTTTTCTGTGATATTTGGGAGGTCCAGAAAACATTGTAGGTACCACATTGTGCTTCAAAATAGGTCTTATCCTTTGTAAAGTATTGTCTTTATTCTTATAAATATAACCAGCCCATACGAGGAATACCGTTCAACCACTTCTGTTTATGTCCTTTATTGGAAGCACAATTGCTAGTGCAACCTGGTACTACACACTTTGCAGGCATCTGTTTATCTTTATAGTTTCGTTTGTGCAGGTAAATAATTAGAAACACATTAAAAATCACCTTCCACTTTTCTTGTTTACTCTGGAATGTTATGGCTGGTATGTCCTTTATTGAAAGCACAATTGCTAGGGCAGCCTGATACTACACACTTTGCAGGCATCTTTTTATCTTTATAGTTTCGTTTGTGCAGGTAAATAATTAGAAACACATTAAAAATCACCTTCCAATCTCCTTTTTTGCTCTGGAAGATTACACTAATGACTTAACAACAAATAAAAGCTCGGTCCCCGATTCAGTGTTGCCATATTTCAATGCTCCGGCCTAGTGAGCAGAGTCGGCCATGATTTGCTATATGGTTATATATACACTATACTTATGATTTAAAGTCTGTTTATATGACAAAAGCAACAAGGAACCCATAGTTGAATAGGAATAAATAGAATGCTACCTTTTCTGCCTATTAATATCGAAAGATATAAAATCCATGGCATAAAAAATTCTGTTCAACTTCTCACACTGACAGGCAGTGGAACCTCGTGTCAACTTAGAGAGGTAGTGCCAGAATGACAGTCAGCATTTCAAACCGATATAAATTTGAAAAAAAAAATACTTATAACTAGACGATAAGCAGAATTTAACTGAGTCTTTATGTTCGACTTACCAAGCATCGATAAGCTGAAAACATTATTCATATGAACTTTAAATTTTTCATGGGTCTTCGTTTTCTCCCATATATGAATAAGATCATCCGTACCTTTTTTCGCCCAAGTATCATCGCCTCCAAATAGAACACACACAAAACAAAACAGTTTGTTAACTTCTTTACAGTTACTTATCCAATTGATTTCATCATAAATAGTTATTAAATTTTCGACAACGCGATTTCTGTCCACTACCAATAAGTTTTTCAATTTTCCTTCCAGCGGAAGATTACTAAATGAGTTTATTAATGCGCCAATTTTATTCATTTTTGCTCCAATGATATATTTTAATTAAACACAAAAGAGATACCGATCCGAAAACAGCGCACAACCCACTCAAATTAAACCAATAGGATCTTGATTTCAAACCTTTAACGAGAAAAGCCGACATCAGTATCGAACATAAACAAATCGAAACTGCTCAAACAAAACAAAAATAGTGAACCAAGAAAGGAAATATGGGTAGTGTGCCTGGCACGATCTACTTTGTATTTTCGCATTTAAAATCTATCCAAACGTCCAGCATAGCGTTCTCTCTGTCACTCGTAAGCGTTTGTGATAAGATTTTTCTCACTCTGTTTGTGCCTTGTAAGAAACGGCACGGTAGGCTGTTGCCATCTCGCCGTTTCGTCGCGTCGTAAGCTCTCATCATGTGAGCTGCGACGATGCCATTTCATATAAAACAGAAAAAGTCGTTGGAAACTAACATAGATTTTAGAATAAAGCAAGTTTAAGAGATAGATAAATATGTCGCCAGCCGCCACTGCTGATAGGTGAGAGAAGTGTTGTGATCGCGAAAATTTTCGATGTTGGGCGTCTTATGATATTTGTATATTTACAGAACGAAAATCCACGTCACTTATTTCTGTCGGTCTGTCTGTCTGTCAGTAATCGCTGCATTAATTGCAAATTTATGGTAGCGATATGCGGTGGAGTCGTAGTAGGTGATGCTGATACAACTTTGTGCATCGTTACATCAAATCAAAATAGCAAAACACATTGGTAAAATGAAGTGCGCAGATATGTCTTCACAGAGAGCCTATTGTAGTAGGTCTGTAAAATACACAATTACCAAGGTCATTTACTTAGGGTATGGAAGGTCCTTTATGAATACAGGAAATGTTGTAGTACTTTTATCTCCACCCACACAAAGAATTCAAATCAAAAACTGCAAATATTTCTAAAACCAATGTGTGAGCAAGTCTGATAATTGTAGTTTTTGGCACTTAATTCGACTCCCATACGATTTCCAAAATCAGAATAGATCCCACACAAATTTCATCTAAATTGGTGCTACGGTTACTGAAATTATGCGAGATCGGCAGAAATAGGTGAGAATAATTCTTATAATATAGACATAATAAAACATCCAACAACTTGTCTTCTTGCAGTCGAAAGTTTTCGAAAACCATGCTTCCCTGATATACGGTTTGGTGAAATAGTATTATTATTAAATGTAGATGTCAACCTTCTATCCAACTTTCTACTTATTTATTGCAGGCATCTGTCAGAATTAAAGATCTGCTCTCTGCGCTGGATCCGAGATTCTTCTGGATACATATCACAAAAGGTATTAGTTACAGACTTATGGTACGCGCACATAAATTGGCATCGTACGGAAGGTACGGATCGGAGAAAATTACTTTCTATTAAATTTAATGGACCATCGCACATACGTCGGGACGGTAAGCATAGGATTTTCAAAATCCGGCGAAAATATAGCAACTAGAAATAAAGCCGGCAGATGCGTGCCGTGCGTGCCGATAACGACGTATATGCGATGCTGATCGACGATTGCCGAGGCACCGTCGGCATTTTCCAAGTTTCTACCTGTACTGCCTGCAGAAAGTGTTGCCAGTGATAGCAACCTGTCGCGAAAATAGCGACACTTTGATTACGTTGATGCGTAGCGGCGATTTAACAAAATAAACCGATGTGTAGCGACTTTTTGAAAAATTCTGTTACTATCTTCTTTTCGCCACTGATTACTGCTTGTCTATTCTTCTTTTCGGTTTTACCCAGACTGTCTTGTATTGGTGTCGAGACCACAGCATAGTAAACAATCAGCACAATATCTCAGGTTGGCGGCAATTACATGCGCATCCCCCTTTTGGATGATTATCTGTAAGAATGCTAACGATGCTTCGATACTTGAAATGTATCAATACTTCTGCACTAATATCGAGTATTTTTATCTTAGATACTTTTTGAGCGAATCCAAGCTGGTATCGCTACTTTTGTAGTGGTATCGGTATCGAAAATAATTATGAACCAAACGCGCCTCCATTGGCGTGTAAAGCTCTATACTTTGCTCAAAAATATCGAATTGGTACCGGTATTGATATTTTTGTTTTCGCATCTCCACCCAGATTTCACACCCGTGGAATCATCCGAAGGTCAAATTCTGTGGGAACCATTTTTATATAGGAAATCCTCAGAGATATTCTGCTGGTTGTTTACTATGCTGTGTCGAGACTATGTATCGGGTAATCCACTATTTTTGAGTGAAAGTTTATATTATATTATACATATACCTAACATCAATTGAACCCCCCCCCACGAATAACACAGGCTAAAATATACGTTATCTTTGTGGGGCGACAACGTAGCGACGTTCAAGGCGGCTCAGTAGCGAATTTCAATCTGATCTGCCTGGCAACACTGCATACAGAATCATTTGCATATTTGCAACTGATTTTCAATTCTTTCGACGATTCCGATAAGATATGTGCGATACCCTAATGAAAAATCCGTACCGTCCGTCCGATGCCGATTTATGTGCGCGTACCATTATACCTATGCCAATAGAACGTACTAGTTTCAATTCAATGTATGTGGGTCTCCACTATTTTTCGTAATAAACAGGAGGTGGGTAACTACTTTTTCCTATAACCCCCGGAAAATCATGCTATGAAAAACTTTAGATACTGCGAGAGTCATATTTTGGAAAAACGTGAAAAAAGATTGAGTAATTTAAATACGAACGTTTAAATTTGAATTACTTTAGTTGAAAAACACTAAGCACTAAATTAAGATAATTGAAACTTAAAGTACCATTTGAACTGAAAATATTTGATGATTGTATTTGCTGCGAATTAAATCACTGATCTATGGGATTTCAGAAAGTCGATGAAGTTTTAAAACCGTCCCAATTGGTTTTGAGTTAAGAAAAAAAAGTACCTTTTTGTGATAAATGGAAAGATCATATATAAAATTTACAACAAAACTATGTTTGTTTCTTTTTTTTTCGCAATTATTCAAAAGTTATGTCAAAATAAAAATGGGTTTTTGAATCCAGTACCGAAAACACGCCGACGGCTCCCGAGCCCGTGTGACTTCACCATGGCGGTAAGGATGCTCCTTTGACCAATGACGTCCTATTCTGATACTAGATTCTAGATTCCCAGCCAATCGCGAAAATACGTACTGCTAAACTGGTAACTAGTGTATATTTGTTGCAACACAGTCGATAAATGAAGTTTGCAGCTCGAGACGAAGTCTACGATGGAAATAAATATGTTTTTGAATGTTTGAAGTTGAAGTCAGATTACAAATTCCAGTCAGGAAGAACCTAATCAAATATGTTTCGTTGAAAAGATCTCCTCAATCGAAGGATGGCCCAGTGGTTAGAGAGTCCGATAGTGGATCTCAGGGTCTTTGGGGTCTTTGGATCGAAACCCAGGCCTTCCAAATTTTTTTTTATTTTTTTTTATCAAGAATTTTATTGATGTGCACTTGTTACGCACATTTTTTTCTACGATCAACATAATGAATCAAATTTTGTTATTACTTGCACTGCATAGTGCAAAAACTAAATACAGGAGGCGGTGGACAATTCAAGAAATCAGTGGAAATGAGGTTTGTCGGTCATTATCGATCGCCATTAATTTTTTTTAAATGTAATAGTTGGTTAATAAACCAAAATCCGTTTATCCATTCAATTCATTCATTTTTAAGTTTTTTAATGTAAAAAAAGTAACTCAAACTCGTAATCACATTCTGTTTATCACTTGGTGTTATTATTTATTTAACTTTGGGCAATGAAGCTTAACAATATGAAATTTTCATAAAATTTAACAAGCACTGTGCAGTGCAAGTAATATGTCTAACAAAATTTGATTCAAACACATATTCATGTTGATCGTAGAAAAAGTGTGCGTAATAAGTGCAAAAAATACGTCAATAAACTTTTTGATAAAAAAAATAAAAAAAAAGTTGGAAGGCCTGGGTTTCTATCCAAAGACCCCAAAGACCCCGAAATCCACTATCGGAATCTCTAACCACTAGGCCATCCTTCGATTGAGGAGATCTTTTCAACGAAACATATTTGATTAGGTATACTTACTGGAATCTGTAATCTGACCTCAACTTCAAACATTCAAAAACCTATTTATTTCGATTGTAGACTTCGTATCGAGCTGCAAACTTCATTCATCCACTGTGTTGCAACAAATATACACTAGTTACCAGTTTAGCAGGACGTATTTTCGCGATTGGCTGGGAATCTAGAATCTAGTATCGGAGTAGGACGTCGTTGGTCAAAGGAGCATCCTTACCGCCATGGTGACGTCATACGGGTTCGGGAGCCATCGGCGTGTTTTCGGTACTCGATTCAAAGACCCATTTTTATTTTGATATAACTTTTGAACTATTGCGAGAAAAAGAAAACAAAAACAGTTTTGTTATAAAACTTATGTATGATCTTTCCATTTATGACAAAAAAAATGTTTATTCAAAACCTCAATTGGTGAAAAGTCACAGCACTTTTTATTAGTCATAGTTATCGTTTGAATGTCACGGAAATGTTAGGGAAAGATAAGCATGGTTTCAGACATTGATTAAATACAAAATTCTATTACAGATGGTGTTGTAGACGTCGGTAAAGAGGGCGAAGAGTTGCCCTTTATTTCCTGGATAGATCCTGATCCTTTGCCATTGAAATATATCAGTTTTAGTACCTGGTCTGGCATAGAAGCCAAATGGTTTTTCAATTGCAAGTGGAAGCAGATCGAAAAGGTAACACATAAAGATTATTTTTTACTGAACAATAGAAAAGTTATACAATTTTCTAGGTGGAAGAATCACTGACGTTTACTGAGAAATTGAGAAGAGATCTGTTGTTTTATTATGATCCATATGTAAGGCCAGTTGAGAACATAACGACTATTACAAGAATCGCTATGTCACTGCAGATCAACCATATATCCTTGGTTCGTATGATTTTTCTTTATGTTGCTGATATCAGTTATTTTTGAGTATGAATATGCCTATCAAGCTGGACACTTATCAGGCTTAGCTCTCTATCATCTTGTGGTGGCCACTGATAAATCTTTGAGACGTGAGGAGATTGCAGTGTCAGCCTTTTTGAACCATTTAAGAATTGACTACCCAAATCCGTCCAGGATATGTATGAACTGACAGTAGAGTAGCTCTGAAAGCGGTAACGTTTCCAAGGGCTAGATCTGGTCTGGGCATGGAATGCCCTGCTGCCCTTCAGAAATCAGCACGCCAAAAGAGTGGGACACATTTGGTGGATCATCTGGCTTGAATAGGGGCTAAGATCTCCTACACCAGCCCTGATGCCATACAAAGGCAGTTCGTTATAGCTTTTTATATCTAATAAAGGTACTACATATTGCTTCGATTGCAAATTTACGGTGTATTTACAAGGAAAGAGTGGGGGTCAAGCGCCATTGGGCATCACAGGCATACTACACTAGGCTCAAGTGCCCTAGGAAACCGACTTCTTGGGCGCCATTATGGCCACCACTGGCCTATAATAGATCGAAGCTGATCCTCCAACTAGGCATGGGACATCGAAAGAAAACATCGGTGTTGAACATCGATATTGACATCGAAGGTCTGCCGTCGATAACTACGATATATCGTATTCAAAACATCGATGTTTAGACATGGCAAAACCATCGATACTCGGGTATTGGTGTTCTTCAATTTGTTAGAAATAAATAATGATACACACAGAAAAATCTATCGTTCTGTCAAAGACTTACGTTTGGATTCAATGGGACGTTAGACTCAGCATTCCTCAAATACAGCGATGTTTTACCCAATGGGAAGTTGGTAATGAATAACATCGCATTGTTGGTTCAACTACAAGATGTCATTGGATTCCAATGAATAATTCAATCGCAGCCTGTCGTTGAATCGAATCTGTGTTTAGTAGTTGATTCTAAACTACTTTCTTTTCCTTGGACCAACAGATTTTATTGCGAGGACAGCTGATTCATTCGTTATGATGTTTAATTGTGTGATTTTGTATGAAGTTATAAGGAGCATGATATAAGAATTAGACATAAGCCTACACCAGTTGTTGCATTATTACCTGAAACAGAACTGTCTGACTAATCTAAATACCTACATACAAATGTGGGTGTTAGCTCTTCTAAGTCCCAATTTCTAAGTAGGTCCCCCATTCAATATATAACTGGAAACATTTAAATCACACAATTGCTGATGCAATACACGGGATGACACAACACCGAAACAACACAACGGAACAACCTCGTCCATGTTGGCAGGTTCGCGGCGATAGTAACACTGAGATAATCCCCCTGTTCTTTATTTCTACATTCCTTGAACCGGGACATCAATCCCGCCGAATACTGATTATAGTTCAGCGAACGACAAGCGCCATTGAAACAAAATTAATTTTTATCAGATGAATTATCACGAACTGCTGTTGCAGTAATAATTTTTGTACACTGAATGGATAGTATGCTTTCCTTAAATGAAACATAGGGTAAATTTCGAAAACAAAAGGATGTTTTGATTGCATTATATGTCAATACTGGTATTAGAAGGATTATACATATCGTTAGAACGAATATAAAATTATTTTGAATTTATTGGCGTACCTGTGATTACTTCGAATACAAGGATTGAATTCTTCCAATGACATGGATTTGAAACAACTGTAAATATATCTAAAGCGATGGAAAGACATCCAAATACTAACAATTAATTGGAAACGCAACAGTATTTGTTTCTGTGTATGTATTTTACTATTAGGTATTTCAAATTTCAAAAAAAAAACCATCATAGTAAACAGGAAATAATAAAGACCAGAAACTAGCTAAACTAACAAATTTATTCATTTAAACAAAGAACTAAAAAATAGTTACTCAATGCTCCTAATCGGGGTATACCAAGCTTTAATATTTTGCGATCGATGGAGCTAACTTGTTTTCAATTCGGTTTTGGTTGTCTATTTCCTTTTTCAAATTGCTTTTCAATTTTAGCGAATTTAAGAAGACGAAATCAATAAATGCCAAATGTCCATCTCAGATCAATTTGAACTAGGACACGACAAGCGAAAAGAATGTACACAGAAAACAAGTTAACTCTATTGTGAGGACGTGAGCCGTGGCTCTATCAATCGTCCAAATCTAGTAGCTTGTGATTATTACCCCCGTCGCATAAATTCGTATTGACCTCAATCGGTCACCATTGCGTCGGTGTTGTTTTCGTACAGAATAGTAGTTCGTTTATAAACTAGTTCACTAAAAGGAAGTAGAATGCACACCTCTACAGAGGAACCCAAAGTGCGTTCGATTGGTATTTTAAATCATGTGGCAAAACCTAAGAGCAGAAAATTGCAGACCCTCTAAGTTTACTTTTCTGTATATTTTCGATTTGTAATTGGAATTTTTAGCAAAACATCGATGCAAATTTTTTATAACATTGATGTTTTCATCGGTGGTTCAAGTTAACAACATCGATGGTAAAAACATCGATCATCGAAAGCGAAATATCGATGTTTTCCAAACATCGATAATTATCGCCCACCCCTACCTCCAACTGGACAGACCTCCGACACAATTCGCTGCAAATAATGTCCAGAGTCATTTAAAATAAATAAACGATATTCGCCGTGGATTGGACGCAGTGAAATAATCCCTTTGCCTCCGCGTTCACCGGAATTGACCCCACTTCATTTTCTTCTTGTGGGGTGCAATGAAACAGAAAGGTTATGTTGATGTTCCAAATACACTCGAGGAGCTTATTTGCAAAATTATTCAAGTCGGAAATGAATTACGGCATGACAGTGCGATGATCAGTCGTTCTTCGCAAGAGCAACAGCATGTCTCCAACACCAAGGAGGCCATTTTGAACAATCGTTGTAACGTAAAGACGGCCTTCCACCGAGGCAACATTTCGGCAACATGTTGATAGCAACGGCGTTGAAAGAACAAAATGGTTTTACACCAAAGCAACGCGTAGCTGGTGACACGTTGCATGCGACAAAATGGCAATGCGTATCCGTTGAACGGTGGACGTTCTACATGTTGCCTGTTGCCTAGCGTTGCCTTGGACCCGACGGCGACAGTGCTGGGAAACATCCGACGTCGAATGCAACGATGGAGTGGAGCTAGAATAAAACATGCGATTTCATCGAGCAACATAGGGAGCTGGAAGTTTTGTAGAACATGCGCTTGCCTGAATATAAAAACAATAAGGCCAAACTGGATGCTCACCAGAAACTGGGCCTAAATTTAAAAATAACAAATGATCGAAAAAAAAATGAAGTCAAGTTGATTGACTCAGTACTTCCCACACATTACGGTGATACCAGTTTATTATTTTCCAATAGCATAAAGATTTAGTCTGAGATCCTCTTGCAACAAAATGATCGCCAGTACCCCCCCCCCCCCCAAATTATTGTCATATGCCGCTAGGTCTTTCCTGCACAGGTCAATGAACAGCCTATTATCAATAATACAAACTTCTGTATTGAATTTCACCTCTTCAGCTGTGGCAGTTTTGTAAAAATTTAAGCGTTCCGGTACCGTTTACTGAAAAAGCGGTGTTGCCGTATCTCATTAATTAATACAAACAAAATTTTGAAATTGTGAGATCTTACTAAATTCGACATGCGCAATTCATTGCAATAAAAATAAGTTGAGGATTCTATTTAAAATAAATTAAAATCGGGGATACTTGTTTAAAAATTTGGGAAAATAATTTATAACTTGGCAACGTCGAAAACGCGCAAAAAAATATTACAAGGCGAGATAGAGTATTTGTAGATATTTCGATTTAAAATAAAAAAGACAGGGTGTTACATTTAAAAAACAAAGTAAAACGACCTTTAAGTTGCCGGAATTTAAAATTCTGCCAAAAACACCCTGTAGATACAAATTGCTGGTAGCATCCAGAATAATATCCGCTTAATATTCAAGTAACTCGGTGTGTAATATTATTGACAAAAGCTGAAGGAATATATCAATTTGAACGTATTACTTGCGACCTTGCAAATGCGGAAATTAATAGAAAATAAATTATTACCTGGCAACGTCGCAACCAATTCCAAAAATATTTTAGGGTTGAATAGAGATCAATGATGGACAGTAAAAGAACTTGAGAGAAAGTTATAGTTCCATATAAAAAATCAAGTTGATCTCTATCCTACTTTCCCGCAACACCCTGTATATTTCAAAATATTTTTAGGATATGCATCTCAAGTAACCAAATAACTTTTGTATTTGAGATTTTCTTCTATCAGCTATACCTTGCGAGATATCGAAGAATTACACACTAAATGGACAGCCTGTATACATCGGAAAAAATTGTCCTTTAGTTTCTGTAATAGGCATAAGACAATGTTCGGATAGACCTAAAAAAGTTATTTATGTCGCTAGGTCTTCCTTCATAGGTCAGTGGGTAGTCTATTATAAATACAACAAATTTTTCAATTTTACAACCCCCCAACCCCCAACCACCCCAATTTCACCCCCACCAAAAAAAAAGTAGAAAATGATCAGGGACCTCTAAAACGCCTGAAAACGAAGTTTCAGCCAAATTTAATTTTTTTTGTTTTTTGCTAATTACTCCGCCGCCTATGCACCGATTTTCAAAATCATACGAACGTTACCTACTACGACCCCACAGCATACCGCTGCCCAAATTTCATCACAATCCATGCAGCGGTTACTGAGATTACGACGTTAGAAAAACGCCAACAGACAGACAGACAGACAGACAGACCGACCGACAGACCGACAGACCGACGGAAATGAGTGACGTGGATTTTCGTTATGTAGATATCATAACATGCCCAAAAAGCGTATTATCTCGAAAATTTTCGCGATCACAATACTCCCCTCACCTATCGGTGTGGGAAGTAAAATCGGGGTCTTCAGGAGGGAAAAAAATAAGTGGTTTGCAGATGATTTATTATTGTTTCTATTGGATGTGGAGACACAAAGACCAGGATTTTCATCAGTAGTTGATGATGTTCCAGCACCAGATGAAGCGAGTACACATTTCCACAGGGTGATCTAACAAAAAGTAATTATCAGTCACATTCTTTGGCACGTTAATTTTTTTTTTGAGCAGTCACCTTAATACCCATCTTCCCTTTCCCGTTTTCTGATTAATGGGGAAATCCTGGATCCGAACTTCATCTCCTCTCTCTCCCCATCCGCGAGAAATTTTTGAAAAGTGCTTCGTCGTCCGCTAACAGTTTCTCAAAAAAGCGTTCTGTTCCACATAATTTCTAATATAAAGTTGTCTGGTCCACCACCGATGACTTCTTATTTTGCGCTTATTAAATAAAATCAAATACGCTGCTGCAGCTATTGTTTGCAGTGACATACCGTTGCCCACTGACTACTAAATATTGTAGAATCTGTGGAAATGCTTTTGGTTGCGTTCAACGAGGTAATTTCGTTGCTTTCAACAGTGTTGCTTGCAGAAAGAAACGTGTTTCCGTTGCTTCCAAAATCACATCGTTGAAAGGCAACCATTTTACGTGTTGAAAGGTTGCTCTGGTGGAAGGCCGCCTTAACATTTGTTTCTTTTTTTCTAAAAATAGATGTCGTGACAACTAAGTACATATTTTATTTTATAGCCTTCTCAACTGCCGGTTTAGACAATAACGGGTAATATTCAAACCATGATAGCTTCTAAACTACTTTACTTGGGGCTAAGATGTATAGCTATTTTTTTAGGAAACATCTTGACATATTGACTAGTAATAAAAAAATGTAGGGTAATGATTAGACTTTTTGAAAAAACTGAAATTGTAGGAAAACACAAAAAATTACATAATCATTTCCTTTCAACAATTTTGTTGCCCTGATATGAAATGAAATTTGGAAAATGTTAGTTTATGGTATATGTATATGTTTCGCTATCGAATGAGACTGATTTTGTGTTTGTAGAAGCTCTACGTAGGTAGGTATGGCTAAATCAGTACAACGCTCGTGCATCAATTAAATAAAAAAACAAAATGGCTGCCGTTTTATTATGGTGGGAGACAAACTATTTTTGAGGGGTGATTTGTCGATAAAAGTTAACGTCATGACTGGATACAGTCATGACAATTAGATTTAGTTATCTTCGTATTTAACCCTTTATAGTAAAATTTATTGTTTCATAGTATGAATCTACTTAAGATATAATTAAAATACATAAATTTACTTCTAGGATGAACACCAAGGCAGTCTGGAATTGTTTGGAACATCAAAACTGGTAAGAGCTTTGATAAATTGCGATTCACTGTTACTTATACATTTCTTTCTTATGAAGCTACGCATCTATTAGATACTGTGAATAATTGTAAATACCCTTGCTAAAGGATAATACAACGTTTTTTACAGACCTCTTATGACCCTTGATATATACATTTATTTTAAGGCATGGCATGATGAAAAGCTTAGGTGGGATCCATCAGAATATGGAGAACTTGATGTCCTACATATATTCAGAAGAGAAATTTGGCAACCAGATCTGGCACTACTTAAGTAAGTTATTAGCAAGAATAACAAGCACGAGATATATTTCCTATGCAATTCAAAAATAATGGTTCTCAGATAAGCCAGCTAACATTTACCTCTTGAAGATGTGGCCGTTGTATCAACAATAACCTAATTAATGTGTAACAGTATAGGTATACCTATGACAGTATCATTTTTATGCTAACTTCAATTCTACTTTAAAAATTGCTTTTATATTATATTTTACTTTATGTGTATCTTTGGAATGAAGCAGTTTTTCAAAGATCATCGAAGATCAAAATATTCTTAAGACAGTTCAGAAAATCACCCTTTACACTTTTGGCGCATATTCACCAAAACATTCTTTTAATAATTTCCAAAACAAGACATTGTAACTTTTACAGATTTTGAAAATTCAATCTACTTTATATCATTTTTGTATGATAGGAAGCAAGACAAATAATAGTAACTAGAAATGTAATAGAAAACGTGTGCCCCAAAATCTACTTAGATCTGGTGCTGTGCTGATCGCTTGTATATTTTATTTAAAAAGGTTTTTTACACTTGTCAAGATTCATGAGCAGTTTTAATCGAATCGAATTACTAATTACCATTGTCCATAATATTCTGAAATGCTTTGAATTAATTCCAACTATCTTTATCTGCAGTGCGATAGGTGATGTGAGGGACATAACCCACGACACCATGGTGGTAGCCCACTCCAGTGGCCTAGTTGAGTGGAACCCACCCATCCACCTGAAGGTCTGGTGCAATGGAGAAGACTTAGGAGCGTGGCCTTCCGATACCCATAGCTGCAGTCCCATTATAGGGATAATCAGAGACTATCACAATATCCGTCTGGAGTTTAATAGAAATGAAAGCACTTTGGTATGACACTGATTATTTTGGTAGATACGAAGATAGATTGGTCGCTAAAACATATCAATTTATCATAATTCGATTATCACTGGCTAAAAAAATATACTATCTTCCAGAATTATTTGAAATCACGGCTTCCGCTAGCCATGATGTAGTTTAGCTTGAAATATAGTGAAGCTTCCTTTTTGTGCTCATATAAGTAATGCTTATTAGAAAAAAATTATAATCAGGCTTGTAGGGGAGCCTGAAAAAGTATTTTCTCGAATATGTGAATGGACGTCGCACTGAAACATCAAGCTCAAAATACAGAATTAACTTTTCAAGACACAATAATGGAATAATGCAGATTGCGTCATGATTATTAGAGAACACACTTTTTAGTTAACCACAAAGATATGATAAAATATCTACAGGGTGTCCTATTTTGGGCACCTTTACGGAGTATCTTGGTTATTTTTGAAGATAGAGGGTTGCGGTTTACGCGATAGTGTAGTAGTGTAGTAGTGTGAACCTAAAGATGCCGTCAATAAAACTATCATGGCCCTCTTGGTTTTTGAGATACCGGGTGAAATCGAAAATAATCGATTTTGGGGCCACCCTCGTATCTCGGTTGTCTTTTATTTTATTGAAAAGTTCAAGGGAACCTTTTATAGAATTTTTTCTGTAAAATCCAGTGATATAGTTTGATTTTTTCTTGCTCTAACCATTTTTCAATTATGAAGCCAAACATGTATTTTTTTATAGAACACCCTGCATATTTGAAGTCAATCGGAAATAATTCAAGCTTCTCAAAAATATATATTAGTATTAAGTTATTTTGAAAATTACGCTCAAAACTTGATTTTTCCAATTTTTACTTTATTTGTAGCAGTAGGCCATGGTTAATCAACTATAAATATAATAAACACCTCAGCAGTTATTACTCTACAAGAGACTCCCTACTCAAATTCGAAAAAAACAGGATCAAAATACATTTTTTTAAATAATAGTGTCTCATTAAAGTGATGAATGTTGTGTTATTATAATATTCAGTATATATACTGGGCTATGGGCTATAACTTATCTATTAAAAACAAAAAAGCAAATCTGTAAAAAACTTGCAAGACTGTCAGCTTTTAATTATGTTTTTATTAAATATAGCTTTGTTCTCTCTGTGTTTTCATTTTAATTATTGTCAATTTTCTATAATAATGGCAGCTTCTTAGATACCCAGAGAGATAGCAACCGTTTCCAGATATATTTGCTCGTCTAAAAATAAGTACAGTTAGGTACGGACCCTTTATTCAACTACGTCCTAAAACTTGTTTCAGGGAGAATATGGAGCAAAGGGAAACAAACGTATTAGGTTACATAGAAGCAACGCATTCATCATCTTGCAAGCACAAAGAAGAGGCTGTGTAGGGGTACAAAAATCAACTGCAGAAATAATTCTAAAAAAATTCAATTACCATCCATACAAGTTTAAGGTACTTCAACATTTTCACAGGATCCAAGTTTGGGTATTTTTAGTCGCCATAACACGAAGGAGACCAATCATTCTTTTAAACGCCATTAAAAGGATAAGGAATTGTGCCAGATTTGCATTCGAGAAAATAGTATCTGGCTTGAACCCACATTTCTAAAAGCTCCTCGACGTTTTTCGTTTTTCTTTTTATCCAAGTTCAAACTTAATAGTGTGTTGATATTCTTCAGACATAATGTTTGGTTTTAAGTAATAAAATACAATAGGTAATATTTACTGAACATTATCACAACTAGTAGTTAATAGATATAAAATACAATTAAATAATTGAGTTTAAAAGTATTGAGTATCTTGTATCTTAATAATTGTTTACTTGGATATTGTTTTTAATAAATTAGCCATGGCTTACTGCTGCAAATAACGTAAATTTTGAGCTTAGCTTTCAGAAAAATTCATACCTACTAATGTATATTTTTGAAGAGCCTGAATTATTTCCGATTGATGTAAAAATGTTTGCTTCATAACAGAAAATTTGTTAGGGCAAGCAAAAATTAAACTACACCACTGGATTCTACAGAAAAAAAAACTGTAAGATCCTTTTTTAAACTTTTCAATAGGATAAAAGACAATCGAGATACGAGGGTGGTCCCAAAATCGATAATTATTTTCGATTTCACCCTGTATCTCAAAAACCAAGAGATCCATGATAATTTTGTTGACGTTATCTTCAGTTTCACAAAAAAATAGCACACTGGTGCGAAAACTGCAACCCTCTATGTTCAAAAATAACCGAGATACCCTGTAAAAGTGCCCAAAATGGGACACCCTGTACAAAAACCAAAGTCGTATACAGGGTTTAATCAGTAGCTCCATTTATAGGCCTGACCTTGAGGTCTCATACAGGGCGATTTAGACAACGACGACCATTAAGACAAGAAATATATCGGAACTGTGTGTTTTGCGAATAACATTTTAACGTAAACATTCCAGGTCTATTATTGGGTAAGACGACAATAGTTTGTCCATTAATACCATTAATCAGTAAGTTGAAGACGGTTTTTCTGCAAAACATAAATGTTCTTTTTAGAGCTTTCAAAGTTTTTCCTGGGTTACTTACTAATACTGTTTAAGCATGGATACATATATAAAAGATACTCATCAGAGTTGCGTTACTATTTCATTCCAGAGCTATCGTGATTCTTCTGAATGGAAGATTGTTACAGGAGACGTCAGTATTCGAAGCTCTTCTGCTGATTTTCCTGTCTTTGAAATTATGTTAATACTGCAGAGAAACTCGAATGCATATAACATAATATTTTTCACTCCGTTTATATGTGAGTATCATCATTTGTACATCTACTTCCTTTAATTGTTAAATTAAAAGTTACAAGCGCTTCAAATGCATTTTGAACTTTATCTGGTAATGTCATTGCGCAATTATACAGAGTTGTGTGTCTGTTGAACGTCTTTGCGGACTTCAGGCACGTTAGAATATTGAATTGACACTTTAGAAACTACAATAGATGACTAAGAGCTTTGATTTGACTCTGTTGAAAGTTAATCTGATGTTTTTGAATATTCAACTGATTGTTTGAAGCTACATTTGATACTTCAGAAAATTCACTTGACTATTCGAATTTATAATTGACGCTTTAGAAATGTAATTTGATACTTTAGAAACCACAGCTGGAAATGATGTAGAAATAGCTTGAACAAGAACGTATTATTACACATTTTCCTTTGTTTCAGTTATAGCTATTTCAGTACTTGCCACATTTTGGATGGATCCCCTTGGTAAAATGAAAATATCAGTATGCTGTGGCCAAATGATTGTTACTGTGATAATGCTCTTAGCGCTTGCAATTGTTACTCCAAAGCACCCAAGCCATGTTCCATTTTTGGGTAGGTTATCTAAATGCTTGTATAGAAAATAGTGTTTATGGTCGTCCTGATTTTAAAAGGCTTCATTTTTTACAGTTTCTTTGTACAGCTATACACTGCTAGCCCTACTATTTGCTGTCATCATCTCTACAGTTGTTGTGAATCTGTGCAGAAACGTCAAAAACGCTCCTCTGCCTCATCTGATGTGCAGAATTCTGACGTCCAACTTTCTATCTACATATTTTTGCTTGCCGAAGTCGGAGGTAAGCTTGAATTTTGTAGTGCAAGGTGAGGTGACTGAAAGTACAACTAATGTCATAATGTAGCAACGATCAAAAAACAGACCTTTCTAATCATTCATAAATCGACCTCCTTAGCTCTATCTTCCTTTTGTGGCAGACACGTTGTGGTTAGTTGTCAAAAAACATAGACGTATCAAAACTGGGGCAATCGAATCTGGTAAATTAACAAATGCCTTCCTGTACATATAAAGAAGGGTTTTAAAATATTACTACACTAACATTAACAAGAATATTCAAAGAATTCTATACAAATGCCACCCTGGACAATACAAGCTCCCAAAACTCGTTTAGACTGCTCCTCCCACAAAAAAAAATGAAACAAATGTAGCAATGTACTTTACAACTGTACAAAACACTATATACTCTCACAGTTCTGAACTGAAATCTCTGAAAGATGATTCAAAATATGTTTGTTTATTGAATAAACTATAGCATCGTTAATGACGTTATTTTGCCTTATTTTGGCTTCTACGCTGGTTAGCATCCATTCTGTATTGTTGAATTATATGTTATCCCTATTTTATTTTAGATGCCCTTGAACTACGGCAAGATGTCGGACAAAACTGAAAATTTACAATCAATGTGGTTTCTACTTGGTTTGTTAATAGACCGGATATTCTTCTGGGTATACTTGTCATTGGTGGTATATGCAATATCTTGTTACTACTGAGTTCAATGAATGTAAAATAGAATAGATATGAGTATAAGAAATACATGATACCTCAGTGTTTTTTTAAATTTTTTTTGTATAATCACAAACCAAAACCTTTAAACCTTGTTGTCCTCTCTCACCCCAATTTGAACACCTTCAGGAAAAGTGAGGAATAATCAGGAGTAATGAATCGTGAATTATTATAGAAACGAAGGGCTCTCTGGTGAAGATTCATCAATCCATAAGCCTACAGGAGGGCCATTTTGCACCTCTCCTTAGACTAGTTTCCAAGTTTAGCCCTAATCGCAAAGGTGAGGATAGCCTTAGGTTCTGCCCATCATCTTCTTCAGGTTCAAGAAACCTGAGTATAGGCTGCCTATTGGCTGCCTGTGATACCCAAGGGCGTCACAGCGATAAACAATATATGCAGAGGATAGCAGGCCCACAAGCAACCTTAGGCATTACCGCAAACTCCAGTATGACTCGGCACCCAAGACCTTTCCACATTGGAGAACAAGCGTGACGTAAACGTACAAGCAGGCACTCAATGCTTTCAATGCTGTCTGACTGTCAGAGCAGATAATAATCCGCCTACTAGGCCTCTGAACCTCGTGAATACGAGAGGCACAAGCTAAAATCGCGTATACCTCTGCTTGGAATGCTTACATGAGAGAGGAAGGGCTTTGTTTCTGGTTCGCAGACTATATGCCAGACTAGCTCTCCTCAAAGGCCGCCTGCGCTTGATCTTTACTCATCCCTTGTAGGATACTTTATTTCAATCGAAACAGTAGGTATGTAGGAGAAATTATATCAGTCCTCATATGTAGGATGGTAGATAGATAATAAATATTTCAATCATATTATCAATCAAGGCTTTGTAACTGGTTTGATACCTGATCAATGGAACATGTCAAATGTAACGCCAATATTTAATTCAGGCAAACGTTCACAGTTAACTAATTATCGTCCTATTTCCGTTATAAATAGTTTGGCAGAAGTTTTCGAGCAATGTATCAAAAATAGACTTAACGACTTCTTTTACAAGGATCAAATAATCAGTGATAGACAGTTTGGATTTGTAAAAAAATCCAGCACTGAAAATGCAATTATGAAATTTATTGACACAACAATAACGTCCTTAGAACATTCTTCTAAATGCATAGCGACTTTTCTCGATTTAACCAAAGCTTTCGATACGATTAACCATCACATATTGATACAAGAACTGGAAAATTACGGCGTTAGACGCATAGCTTTGAATCTTTTAGAAAACTACTTAGAAAATAGAATTCAACGAGTCAAAGTCGGGCAAGAGTTAAGTTCCGAATTAGTGGTATGGACCGGTGTTCCCCAAGGGACCATACTAGGGCCAATATTGTTCCTTGTATACATAAACAGCATAACAAAAATAAGTAACTTCAAAGGTCACATAGTTCGCATATGCATCGGAGCATACAAGTCATCCCCCTGTCAAGCAATCCTTGCTGAGGCTAACGAGCCTCCTCTCACACTAAGGAGAAAATATCTTGCTGAAAAAGCTATCACAAAGGCTCGGGCTCATAAAACAACGCTATTAAAAAAAATTAGCACACTAAATGAAAAAGATCTCACAGCTCCGTACTGGGCAAAAAAGAAATCCCCTCCATTAACGGTGTCATTTAGAACTACAAGCGAATACACTGATCTTATCCCAGTGCACAGCAGGTTCCCGTTATTTGACTATAGCTTTGATTGCCTCATTTGCCCAGTCAATGTTATATTTCCCTCATACAACGAGATACCCTCCTACAATTAGAATTTGTGCAAGTCAATAGTTAATAGAATGAAGCCCAAAACTACAATTTACTGCGACGGCTCCAAAAACAATGAAGGTGTGGGTAGTGCATTCTTTATAGAGCAGCTTAATTTCATCTCCAAAACTAAACTCCCTGACATATCCACCATCTATACTGCAGAATCAACCGCGATATTGTACGCCCTCTCCTGGTGTGAAGAACACAGCGCGTGGCTATTATAACAGATTCTAAATCTGTTCTTCTAGCACTCGACTCCAACCAATATAGTTCGATCAACAATCACATAATTTGCCAGATTAAAGACCTTTTACAAAGATTGTCGTCCAACCACACCATTGTAAATTTTGTGTGGGTTAAGGCACATTCAGGGATTCCAGGTAATGAGAGAGCTGACAGGGCTGCCAAGGAAGCCAGTAGATCTGCTGACCTTACTAATGTATCGAGCCTTACTGACATTTTCTGCCATTACAGAGCAAACATGTTGAATGAATGGAGAAGTGAATGGCTAGCCCTCAGTGAAAATAATCAGAGCAACTATTTCTATTTACACCCAAACCTACCTCACAAAGTACCTCACATACACTACTTCAACGTGAATAGAAAGTACTCTACAACCATTACCCGACTCAAATTAAATCATGGTAACTTCCCCTCTCATCTTCATAAAATAGGTATCCTGGAGTCACCCCTTTGCCCCAAGGATAACCAAATCTCGGACATAAATCATATTTTCTTTGGTTGCAGTGCAAACAAACAACACTCCGATGGTTTGTTGACCAAATTGTGTGACCTGAAAATTCCCTTACCGACTAATACGTGTACCCTACTTGCTAGCAACGATAAAGATATATATGACTTGCTGGTAACCTTCCTGAATAACACTAAAATATTAATCTAAAATAATAATATAAACATTCTGTGGCAAAAAGGCTACTGACCTAATGCCAATGCTCGAGGAAAAAAAAAAAGGTCACATAGTTAGTTATGCAGACGATACAGCCCTGATTTTCACTGGCCCATCATGGGATACTGTCAAGCATACTGCGGAAACTGAACTGAAAAAAATTCTGATCTGGTTAAATAATCACAAGCTCTCTTTGAATGTTAATAAAACTAAATATATGGCTCTCTCCCCTACAATCAGGGATCAGCCTGATCTGAGTATCAAGTTACATACGCACCATTGTAACAACACGTATAACTGTGATTGCAGGTTAATAGAAAAGACGTCGAGTATAAAATACCTTGGTATAGTAGTTGACCAACACCTGAGGCGGTCTGAACATATTAATTATGTGGCGAAACGATTAAGAGTTCTAATACATACATTCCTCGAATTAAGAGATATTCTATTTAGGAAAAATCTGGTTATACTGTATACCTCTCTTGCTGAATCAATAATTAGGTATTGCATACCTGTGTGGGGAGCTGCATTCAAAACATCCATGCATCCTTTACAAGTTACACAGAATACTATATTAAAGATAATATTCAAGAAAAGTCGAGTATTCCCTACTCGCCAATTATATGAAGAAAACGAATTGTTCAACGTTCGCTCAATATATATCTTTAGCTGCTTAAAAAGAATGTACAGTGAGAAAATAAATTTTTCGCAAGTACGCACCGTAAGAACAAGGGCCAATGAAAATATGAACATTAAAGTTGACCTTTTTAGTAAATCTACCACTCAAAATTCTTTTCTTTTTTATGGCCCCAAATTTTTTAATAGTATTCCAAAAAGATTGAAGGAAATTTCGAACTATAACAACTTCAAAAAGGAAGTTAAACAATATATAAAAGATCATCCAAATCAATTCTAATTATTCTAATCGCAGTGCTTTTCTAATTAAACCGATTTTTTATATATTTTATTTATTTTGTTTCTATTGGTCCATAGACGTGCTCGAACTGCTGCCTACTTCCATACAGAATTACTTATGACTTATTACACCGATAGGTTTCTTGTTATATCAGTCAAATGCTCTGCTGGAACTGCGGCTCACAAGACAGGCCTCGTGGCCTAGCGTCAGCTGCTGTTTGGTAGTGTATTTTTTTTTAACTTATATGTAGCCTGTATATTATTTATGTATCTTTATATCATTATCAATAAACGATATCAATAAATATCAATAAATTTATTCCATGCTATTCTATTTTTTGTTACTTAGTACTACCACTGATTAACATATTTCAATGGTACTACATACAGTAGCTATGGGGAGCCGAACCCAGTCAAGTAGTCCACCTTTGACTATTTTAGCCAACTCCACAATAAAAACCGCGCGATCTTCTTTTTGTCAAACCTACCGAAACTCCTGATGTACGTTCTACGAGTCCTTTTTAAACTCAATGGTTCCAAATATCGGAACCTTGAGTAAAATGAAGTTCTGTTGCTAGCTGTTGCTCCTGTTTCCAGGGATATTGCATTCAGTATTTTCAGCATACTGCTCCAAAAATTGATCAAAATTGATGCAGTGGTTCTAATATTTCAGAATCCTGTATACAGTATCAGTGAAGATAATGGACCTAAATTTAAGCTAGTCTATAAAAATCGGTAATCGGTAAGTAGGTTCTGTCTTTTCCATTCATTTATATATTTGTATACCTAGTTAGACTCTATGTTTTTTTTATAGAAAAGTTAAAAAGGTAAAAGTAAACATATTTTATTAGAGTGTAAGGCCCGGTTTAATAATCATTCACTAACGCATTGATTAGAAAATGTTTCATAATGCATAATGCATTTGGAAACGTCAATTAATTATCAGGCAATAAAATGGGGTTGGTACACCTGAAAGAAGGTTTTATGCCACATTTTGTGCTGTTTGAACGACATTATGACATTTCGCTTAACCTTTAAAAGTAAATGTGTCAGGTTGTGACATAAGTTTTCGTGTTTGCAGTTCTATCAATATTATTATAGCATTATTAGTAATATTAGAAATGTATGGAGTCAAAGCCACAAAAATCCAAATATGCGCGTGGTAGTAACTTTGCTAAAGAAGAGAAGCTGCTACTAATTCGTACAGTAGCAATATTCAAAAGCATTATAGAATTCAAATTTACAGATAAAGTGAACAATCAGGAGAAGGTAGGTACCTGATGGGTGAGGATATAATACAGTCGTCTACTAATTCATATAGAGATGAATAAAAAAAATATTATGCAATTAGATGAAGACTTTTAATTGTGCTCAAAATGAGTGAATTGATATAATCTGTGAAATAAATTTTATAAACACTGATAAAAGTGAATATCCACTGTCAACTGAACCTTAACCTAATAAAATTCTGATATGCGTTTAAACTCTTAAAAGTCATACAAACGCCGTCAGATTTATAGGTTGATTTTTCAATTATGTGCTTTAACTGGCCGAAGGCGAGCCATTAGCTTATTGGATAATTAGTTATGTTATTTAAATCTGTCATTTAGCCATTATCAAAACCATTTATTTCCTAATGCTTGGATTAAACCGAGGATTAAACATAATGAGTGAATTAAGTTTGATTATGAAACCGGGCCTTAGACAAACTTCATACTGGCATCATTTTTAGAAATAAATTAACAATGTTTTTTTTAGTTTTCACACCCTTTGTCCACACTATTGTTTCGAAATAATAAAGTGACGTCTGAATGTGTAGAAGTACAAATGTATTAAAATGCTCCAAACGTGTAAAAATATAATTCACTTGTCAAAATCCGACAAAAAATTGTTTATAGAAAACTATCTTCATCTAGCAGATGAGTATACCGAAAAACAGACTTCACTGACATTCAGCCTCTAAAGAAGTATCCGATGACCTAGATCTGCTAGACGATAGATCAGAAAACACCTGATCTTTATACATTGCGTCTTTTATGCTCTGCTCAGTGCTTTCAAATAGCCTTTTAGTCTCTCTGTCGGGAACGGGTAAGTCCTTCGAAAGGCTCAGTTCTTCTAAATCGTAGAGATCTAGCGCGAGGTATGCGGCACCTTGCTCAACTGGACCTTTCATCTGAAAATGAAAATCGGTCGTTATTCCTCTATTGTCACAAGTTGTATCAACTATAACTTTTTTCTCTGAGCTTGAAGAACATAGGACATGTTGTAGTAGTAGTAGTAGTAGTAGTAGTAGTTTGGTAGTAGTTTATTATGAGAAAGAATCAATACTTATATAATATGTGGATACATTTCAATTATAGAAAAAAAGTTTCACAATAAATTTGAAAAATGCCCAAAAAGAAAAATCTTGTGCTGGGCTCCAGACTAATTTACAGTGACAAGCAAAATGTTATATATAGATAAATACAAAGGTAATTAGGAGTGCAAGAAAGAAATAACTCATATCGTAACAAAAAGTAGGATTAAAAATACTAGTGCTAGATACCTCTAAAAAAAGTATATCATGAGTTGAGAAATTTAGATATTTGGGCAGCTGGATTACAGAGAACTTGCACCCAGATGTGGCTATAAGAACAAAATTCGAGATGGTAAGAACAACAGTCTTAAAATTGCGTACCCTGCTAAGGGATAAAAATCTGAGTGCCCAAATAGTAGGTTTTTTTTATAACTGAGCAGACTGCGTGGACAGAGCCTAAAGACCAGATTACCGCGGCTGCTGTGAAAGGGTTATGTTAGGAGAAGTTTGTTAACGGGGATTTGAATGGGCCAATACCCGCAGGCCCAATAAATACATCTCCTGGCATTCCATTCCAAGCCTTGTACACCCTGGGAATAAATGTGCGGCTGTACCGCTCGGTTCTTGATGTATGAAGAACTACCACCTTAGAATGAGATGCCGCGGTCGCGCGGGTGCATGTGATAGGAGCGGTGAGCGGCAGAACGATAGAGGATAGCTCAGAGGAGCAGATTCCGTTTGAATATCGGTAGAAGAGTGAGAGGTCACCAACAACACGCCGGTGAGAAAGTGGCTGGAGGTGGCGCGTCAAGGCCGGGTCGCCAATTAGTCGAATTGCCCTTCTCTGGGCGGCATCTAGTATAGATAGGATAGTAGGGGCAGCAGCTCCCCAGATATGAGAGCAATATTCCAGGCTAGGCCTAATCTGGGATTTATATAGCGTGAGGAGGTTACATAGTATATAGTTTTGTCAAATATTATGTTTTCCCGGTGGTGCTGTATGAATTCGAAGCGTGGACGATGAAGGCCAGTACAGTAAACATAATGGAGGCTTTCGAGATGTGGTTGTACCACCGAGAATGTCAAGATCTTGGACAGGCCGCGTTACAAGTATCGAAGCCCTGCGGAGCGTGAATCATTAATCACCATAAAGAAGAGATGTAGTATCTCTGTAGGGATTCACTGCATTAGATAGTATTTCCTCATAATTGTTTTAATATCGACATCCGTTCTAATTTTAGGCTATTATATTTTAAAATTGAACGACAACAATTAGCGGATGTTTATTCGACGACTGTTTATTAGAGTAAGCATAAAATAGCATTTCAACACATTTTGCTGATTGCTAATAATTGATTATTGGTTTCCTTTCATGTAATTATGTTTTCTGAGGTAAATAAAGAAAGATATTTCGAACGATCAAGTCGTTTCGATCTTTTATTCAAGATGTCACCAAAGAGATACTACATGGCGACCCTGCCATGAAAGTATAGGGGGTTGTGGAAGGAACCACCGGGTACTTAATGAATTTGTTAGGATGTATGTAAATGATACTCACACAGACTGGGATGAATGGGTACAGTTTTACAGCTTTTGCTATAACACCACGCCAGGCACATATCACAACTATACGCCTTTTGAGCTCGTATTTGGTAAACAAAACGAGTTACCGACCACACTTACCAACAGCTCCATTGATCCTATCTATAATATTGACGCGTATTATCAGGAGCTAAGACACCGACTGCAAGTATCTCATAAGCGAGCTAGAGATTTTTTAGTTAGAGTCAAAGAAAAACGGAAAGCTGAATACGACAAAAGAACAAAAGAGCTAACCTTTCGACCAGGGGATCTGGTTACTGTAAGTAATGAAAATAGAACCAAATTCGATCCGTGGTTTAAGGGCCAATTCCCAATCGTAAGTTGTGATGACGTAAACTGCACCATACGTGTAGGTAACAAAAATGTAACAGTGCATAAAAACAGAGTGGAACATTTCTTTTCGGGTAGTGAAGTGCCGTAGAACAACCAAAGTGAACAAAACTATTCTCATTACTGTATATATTTTCGTTTCTTCAAGGTATATATATTTTATATTCTGTATTTGTATATTAGATAGGTGAACTAGTGTGTTTATGAATAATCAATCTTTATTTGAAAAAGGGATCCCTTACCATACCATAGAGCTTAGTATACTCAAAATTTAGGTAAAATAAGTTTGGAGTACTATCTAAGATAATGTTATGGAATTCACTTTTCCTTTTTTATGACGAATGTCCTTCATTAATGGCCAAAATGAAGTCCGTTCTACTGAAAGGGGGAGATGTAGGGATTCATTGCATTAGATAGTATTTCCTCATAATTGTTTTAATATCGACATCCGTTCTAATTTTAGGCTATTATATTTCAAAATTTAACGACAACAATTAGCGGATGTTTATTCGACGATTGTTTATTAGGGTAAGCATAAAATAGCATTTCAACACATTTTGCTGATTGCTAATAATTGATTATTGGTTTCCTTTCATGTAATTATGCTTTCTGAGGTCAATAAAGAAAGATATTTTGAACGATCAAGTCGTTTCGATCTTTTATTCAAGATGTCACCAAAGAGATACTACAGAGAAAAAATCGTCTATCTTGGACATACCATAAGGAATAATTAATGTGCCCTTCTAAAATTAATAAAATAAGGCAATGTCGTAGGCAAAAGACGGCCAGAGGGGGGTTGCCGAAATATCAATAGCCCTTTTCGGAAACTGTGATCGGATTAACCCGATCGCAAAGATTACTGGTATTTTTTCATGGTCAGCCTCCCGCAAAGGTTGAAAGCCTATGGTGAAACGCTGCAGGTTGTAGCCGTCAGGAAACAAATTCCCTGGCAGCTCACTCTACAGCGTTGAAGTTCCCCAAAAGAAGGAACGCTGAAGGAGACTGGCACGGGGAGTAGGGACCTTGACCTCTGGTAAGGACGAGCTCGCGGAGCTCTTTAAATTGCTGATGCTGATCGAAGTGATATTTGATGACTGTCTCCGTAAAGGCCTAATATTCTTATTCATGTAACAGAAGCAGTCAGAGCTGACAAAACAACACACCTTGCCATCACCATGGCTCAACAAACAACAAACAATCAGCTGACTTATTCACGGTCGGTTTCTTTGTGATGACGTGCTGCAAATGTCTGACGTCAGCGACGCCATTTTGGGATAGTTTCATTCTCCCTGGGAGGGGGGAGTAGAAAAAAGTGTACAACAGGGCAGAATTAAGAAATCATACTCAACCTATGCGGTGTAAAAGAAAGGTAAACATTAAAGATAACATAAAGTTTAATGTTGTCCTTAATGTTTACCTCCCATAAAGTACTAGATTTGCGCTGTGATCCATATTATTTATCTCTATACTCATATTATATATAGATAGCCATGACCCTGCCTTGCCGCCGCTGTTGAAATCTATCTCTCTCTAACCCAAAATATCGATGCGCAAAGGGATCGGCGCAAAGCATACCTAGACCACAGCATAGTAAACAACCAGCGTAATATCTCTGAGGATTTTGCCATATAAAAATGGTTCCCATAAAATTTGATCTTGGGATGATTTTACGGATGTGGAGTTTGGGTAAAGATGCGAAAATGAAAATATCGATACCGGTACCAACTCGATATTTTTTAGCCAAATAGGCGCGTTTGTTTCGTACAGAGCATTTTGTGCAACTGACTATACCCCTCAATGATTACATAATTATTTTCGATACCGATACAGAAGTATCGATACCAGCTTAGAATGCCTCAAAAAGTATCGATGACAAAAATAGTCGATATTAGTGCAGTGCAGAAGTATCGAGGTATCGTTAGCATCCCTACAAAAAATCATCCAAAAGGGGGGATGCGCGTGTAATACGGTACTTGCAGAGGTCGTGAAATCATCTCGGGAGTATACATAGCGTAAAGAAAACCATACCAAGAAGCAGTAGGAAACAAAAAACATGATTTTACTGACGGCCAAGAAAAGATATTTGCAAAATCAAATAAGGGTATATTCAAACTTTTCCACGTGATTTAAAATAAGGGCTGACGTCACAGATATCTTATCGATATCGACAATCAGTACTGCTACAGCGCAGGTCAGTGAGATTCAACTGCGTATTCGACTAGAGATGATCTGAATTCTTTAACAATGCGAGTCAATTTATTGATACTTAAACATATTTGAAACAGGCAATTAACCCACTAGCATTTTCGTTGCAATACATTTTTATATATGATAGGTATCACAGTTCATCCTGTTTGTGACCGAGATTCGCAACTAATCGAAGCCATCATTTTATTTCGGCGCATCCCATTACGAATGAGCCTAAAGATAGAATCTAATCCCCATCCCTACAAAGTGAATTAATAATCTAGCCTAACTTTTATTCTTTTGACTTTTGTACTTTTGTGTGTGACTGTGTTTCATGGTTATAATGATCAATGTCAAAATGTTAGGTTAGCACTGGCTATCGATATCGAATATCAATACTCTACATCTCATCACTATAGGATATCGCTGACGTCAGAGGTTGTTTGCGCGGCATTTTCCGGCATTTGAAATAATTTTTGGAATATCTCTGACAGCCGATTCCAAAAAACCAAACAAGTGATCTTGTCATGTTTGCTAGGCTCTAAGGAACGCGTAAACGACATAATATTTTTTCTGCAAGTGCCCTATTACCGCCAACCTGAGTTATTGTGCTGGTTGTTTACTATGCTGTGCCCAGACCTTAAGTAAGACAGCTGATTGTTGAGCCATGCCATCACCTTGCTTCAAAACTAACCTACAAAATATTCATACGTGCAACAAAAAGTCATGTAGAGATTTCATGTTGACATTTGGTTACATGTTTATTACTTGAGTGACCTATAGAGCTTTGTAATACACAAAACAGTATATAAGGGACCCTCAGGTCTTCGATGATCCTTAAATGGCAACTTCCAAGCTGTGGCGTGAGCAATGCTACCTCTCACAAGGTAATCAACCAATGGTCCAACAAGGAACATCGCCAGCGATGGCGTGTTTACTCTGGACAAGCACTAGGCAAAAAGCTGCTTATGAGCCCACATGGTTCAGTAGCTGGCCACCGAAGCTCAAGATTAATGATACTACTACTGAAAATGGATACTTCAGATAACATCTATGTATACATTTTTGAAAGCTGCAACAGAGGACACAAGTATAACCTTTGTGATCAGCCTCTATTGACTTAGAGACATACAGAGTGTTTCATAAGTTGGTACTTTTTTTCATACAGTGGATAGTACTCGCCAAGATGAGTGTTTTTTCCCAGTAACATAAAAACGGAATATTTAGAGAAAACAAGATACTGACCGCTAAAGAAATCCTCAATTCTAAGTCCGTCCCTGCTCCCTGGGCAATGAGATGACCATATATTGTCATATCACAACAAAGCAGCGCCACGTGTCAGCAGTGTCTGTGAGAAAACAGGTAGTTCCTCATGCGTAGCGTTGCTGTCGCATAGTGTTCGAGGGTGCTTGTCAATCGAACTTTAAAAAAAACAACAACAATGGCACACACTGATAACAATAATGAACTGATGGACATGGTTTTAATGTACGGTTAGTGTGGTCAAAATGCCGCTGTGGCTTCGCAAGTGCATGCCGATCGTTTCCCTAACCGTGCTCACCATGCATCTCGTCGATTTGTCTCGCTCGTGCAAAGAGCTAGAGACACATGATGTCTAAATCCACATCGTGGTGGACATGCTGGAAGACCTAGACAACCTCGTATGGTCCAAATTGAAGAAGGTATCGTATAGCGTACTTTTACCTGTAAGACGCCTGCGACAGCACCGCACTTACAACACTTCGCAGCAGCCAAGTAGTAAGTACTTGCTTGAACTTTTTTTACTGTTTTGCTGCTGGTTAACCGCGCAATAGCTTTTCCGCTTCAAGGGCCGTTGCTTCTAAAAAGGAAAATCCCAACTTTTAGAACACCCTGTATCATGTTGGACTGCGAGGCACTCGAAGCAAGAAGAAGGACGCTGTTTAGTGTGACGCAGCTGGTTGAGAAAACTGAGTACAGTATTATAAAAAGCCTCCTGGACTTGGTCAAGGACAAGGATCTATCCAATAAGTGCAGTGCGCACAGTAAGCCTCAGTTGACAAGTGAGGACAAGATGTCCACTCCAAACAACCAAATGCAATCTAATCTTAAGTGGCACCTATGGATACGATGCATTATTTTACATTTTTCTTTAGCGATTTTTCACATACCTACCTGCATCTTTTTACTTTCCAAGATTGCTATTTTACTGTTGATATCGCTTTTCGTTCCAAACGTACCCAGAAAGTCCTTGCTTAAGACAAATTCAAGTTCCTTCATTTTCTCCTCGATTTTGAAATCCGCATCAATTGGGTCCCCACTGAAATATGGCTCACATTAGATCTTTCGCTAAAATAAAAACCATCCACTAGTTACCTGGTGACAAAAGCACTGCCCTCCTTATCTTGAAAGTTCCAAGAAGAAGGCACCAAAACACTGTTCTGCAATGGAGGGGGAGGATATATGGACAATTCGAAAGTGGACTCAACGTGTACGTCTTCAAAACTCAGGTTGATCTTTGCAATATAGCTGCAGCATGTGATTAATACATGCGATCTTTCCCAGACGTTGATATTTCTTCTAAAATTTATGCAGGTATTGATTTTATTGTTTCTGTTGTTTCTGGCAATATCCATATGTCTTACCCATTGGTTTCAGTATTGTCTTCTGACATTTCTTCAACATCATCCAAACTGAACAAACCACTAGTCCTATTAAAGTGCTGGATGGTAAAGTCATTAACATTTCGTTTTGGTCCTGGGTATATAGAATTGACTCCAAACTCTATATATTTACCCAGTATTTGGAAGCAGGGAAACTTGATTTCTATTACTTGTAGACACTTGTGTTCGTCTAAGTTCCATACATTTAGAACCTTAAAATAAAAATTAATACTTGAGATGCCTGTAATATGAATGCAGATTGTTTAACTCTTCTATAATGTAATCCAAAAGGTTTTACTGGTTGACTCCTAAAACTTTAGAAATATTTTCTAGAAGAAAGGAAAGAAAGGAACTTTCGCATCAAAGTTGTCTGTAATACGGTAGATAAGGCCCCGGTGTTTCTCAGGATTAGGTCCTTGAATCAATGGTTTATTATTTTTTCATTCACGATATCCTAGCTCCAGTAAGCGTGCAGTATGTCTGAACACTCAACAGTCAGAGTGTAAGAAGTGTAGTAACCTGGTCCATATCAGGCTTCAGACTGGGGTGGACGAAGCACTACAGTGGATGGATCGGTGATCAAAATTAACTTTTCTAAAGCGCTGGCTATCAAATCTATCACCCACCAGACATATCTATCAACGTGTCTCTATTACAGTGGAGCTACTCCGTCAAGAACCTTGGTGTCATCCTTAACAAGAGTATGATATAACGAAAGCATACTGAGATGTTAAAATTTAAAATACGCCCGTTTACTGCGCGTCATCCGTAGTTGAGGTATGTCATAGAATAGGCACAAATTGCTATCACAAATTAATCAATTTATTTACTGCGGTATTATCTTTAATGATAAAAAGTCAGCAGAAAACTAAGCTAAAAGCTAAATGAGAGTTACACCAGAAAATTGTGCTGAAATTTAAAATAGCCCAAAAACCGCCATATTGCGCTTGGGCAATCACTGAGATGCATCCTTATGGTCCTTTTAAGCGGTACTCTTTTCTTTGCTCAGAACATGAAATTCATTCGATCGAGCAGAAGATTTACATGACAGTCCGTTGTGGAAAACCAGCACCTGACACGAGATTCGACGTAATACGAACGAAGAATACAAAACAAAGTAAACGCAGGAAATAAACAAGCTGTATTGTGAAGTTAAGTCATTTGATGCCACAACAGACGCTATTGTTCTGTGTGGCTGAGCTCTTATCAGTTATCTTAAACTGACATCACAACCTTCGGAGGAACTATATGCATTCAGGAAATTCAATTTTTAAAACAATTTTATTCAGTGATAAATAAAAAAATGTTTGTAAAATTATTCTGTGATATAAAGCTTGGCTTAATAAACCAGAAATGAGGTATAGACCTATCGGAAGCAAACAAGTCTGGCACCCACGTAAAATCTCCTAAAGAAAACTTTGGAAAGTGAATTTATACAGGGTGTTTCATAAGTTGGAACTTTTTTTCATACAGCGGATAGTACTCGCCAAAATGAGTGTTTTTTCCCAGTAACGTATAAACGAAATATTTAGAGAAAACGAGATACTGACCATTAAACAAATCCTCAATGTTAAGTCCGTCCCTGGGCAATGGCCAACCATGTCATAATATCACAATAAACAAGGGAGCGCTAGTAGTGCCGATGCCGGTGAGAAAACGCAAAAACAGGCAGTTCGTCATACGTCGCGTTGCTGTTGCTACATCTGCCGATCGGACTTTAAAAACAACAATAGCGCACGCTTATAACAATAATGAACTGGTGGAGATGATTTTAATGTACGGCGAGTGTGGTCAAAATACCGCTGCGGCTTCGGGAGTGTATGCCAATCGTTTCCCTAACCACACTGACCCTGCACCTCGTCGATTTGTCTCGCTCGTGCAAAGAGCTAGAGACGCAGGATGACAGGATGTCTGAATCCACATCGTGTGGACAAGTTGGAAGACCTAGACAACCTCGTACGGTCTAAATTGAAGAAGACATCGTAAATCGTACTTTACCTGTTAAGACGCCTGCGACAGGTCCATACTTACAACTTCCGTAGCAACTAAATAGTGAGTACTTCCTTGAATTTTTTTTTACTGTTTTGCCGCTGGTTCACCGTGAATTAGCTTTGCCGTTTCAAGGGCCGTTGCTTCTAAAGAGGAAAGGTCCAACTTTTAGAACACCCTGTATAGGTACTCCACAGAACTAACTAGAGGACCTGGAGTCGAAAAATAGGCAAGTGAGCGAATACTTCAACACCTTTGATAATGCACAATCACAATTTAATAGTAGAGGTTTTTCGGATTTTGGCATAAAATACTGCAAGATGTTTTCTACTTGAGGAGCCGACGTTTCGGCGTTTATTTTACGCCTTCTTCAGGGCTATCGAGTAGATACCGTGAATCCTGTTGCTGTGGGGGTGTGCTGGATAGCCCTGAAGAAGGCGTAAAATGAACTCCGTAATGTCGGCTCTTTGAGTAAAAGAACTACTTGCAGTACTTAATTTCAAAATTCGAAAAGTCTCTTCTACTAACAAACCTGAGATAAGAATTACTTTCTGCTCGCGATTTAAGGTTGGGATCTTTGAAATTATTGAAATAATCTTTGGGATACATAAATTTGCTTCTAAGCAAAATCTGCTCTGACCAAAGTTAGGTCTATGACATCAAAATTACCCGAGTTACTTTTTAGAGATACACGAGGAGATACAATAATGCCTATTTCAACACTTCTCCCTCTTTGTTCTTCTTCTTCCTTCCTCTCTTTACTCTTTCTAAAATTGTCTGCTTTCTGGGTAACCAAACTGACTGACAAAATAACAAATGATTATGACACCTAACGACAAGTAGTAGTTTTCTGGCCTTAACTCTAAGGCCCGATTTTATCAACACGGGCATTTTAACAAAGGTTTTGACCAATCAGAGCAGCCCATTCAAGAACTTGCATCTGTCAAAGTTCTCTGAAAATTATTGATTTCTCTTGAAATTAACTTCAAAAAGGTGAAAAAAGACATGCTTTATATATAATAGACCATTGTAAATTCTCTAGTATCTCCTTAACTCTGATTCTCCATCCTAAATGGGTAAAAACTTGCATTTTCCTGTTTAACAAAGAGTTTAGCAATTGCTAATCTCAACCAATCAGATTCAACAAAACCGACACATCATTTGATCACTGGATAAAATGTACTGTTAATTTAATGATGATGAGAAGAAATTCAAATTACTGTACTATTTTGATGAAACAATACTTTACAATAGATAATAATTTTATAAATAGGTACTTCCAATATACCTTTGTATTATAGTGAAAAAATAAAGTCAAGTTGATTGACTCAGTACTTCCCACACATTACGCTGATACCAGTTTATTATTTTTCCATAGCATGAAGCTTTGCAACCAAATAATCGCCAGCCCCCCCTCCCCTAAAATTGTCTTATGCCGCTAGGTCTTTCCTTCATAGGACAACGGACAGCCTATTATCGATACTACAAACTTCTCCGTCTTACAACCCCCCACCCCTTAACCACCTCACTTTCACCCCACCCAAAAAACTGGTAGGAAATGACCAGGAACCCCTAAAACATCTAAAAACCGAATTTGAGTTGTTTTCATACTTTTCGTTCTTTGATCATTGCTACGCTGCCACTGACACGATTTTTAACAAATATGCGCGTTTTCCATTCTCACCACGGTAACAATATACTGTGTCAAAATTTCATTAGAATCAATTTGATAGTGTCCACGTTACAAAATACAAAACGATTTAAACCAATAAATTCTCGTATAGTATACAGACAATTCTAAGTCCCTTAGTTTCCGTAATAGGCTAGGCAATGTTCGGATGGACCTAAAAAGGTGATTTGTGTCGCCAGATCTTCCTTCACAGGTTAGTGGACAGCCTATTATGAGTTCAAGAAATTTTTTAATTTTTCAACCCCCAACCCCCCAACCACCCCAATTTCACCCCCACCCAAAAAACGCAGAAAATGATCAGGAACCTCTAAAACGCTTAAAAACGAAGTTTGAGCTGTTTTTATATTTTTAGTTTTTTTATTATTTCTGCGCCGCCACTGGCACGATTTATCAAAACGATACGCGTTTTCCATCTTCGCCATGGTAGTAATACTGGTTCAAAATTTCATTAAAATCAATTCAACAGTTTCCTCGTTACAACGATCTAAAGCAATACTCTCGTATGTTTACATCAGAAAAAATTCTAAGTCCTTTGCTTTCTGTAATAGGCAAGGCAAGGTTCGGATGGGCCTAAAAAAGTTATTTATGTCGCCAGGTCTTCCTTCACAGGTCAGTGGACAATCTATTACGAAAGCAACAAATTTTTCAATTTTACAACCTCCCACCTTCCAACCACCCCAATTTCACCCCCACCCAAGTCTCAGCAATATTTAATTTTTTTTTGTTTTTTGCTAATTACTCATCCGCCTATGCACCGATTTTCAAAATTATACGAACATTACCTACTACGACCCCACAGCATACCGCTGCCCAAATTTCATCACAATCCATGCAGCGGTTACTGAGATTATGACGTTAGAAAAACGCCAACAGACAGACAGACAGACCGACGGACCGACAGACAGACAGACAGACAGACAGACAGACCGACAGACAGACCGACGGAGATGAGTGACGTGGATTTTCGTTATGTAGACATCATAACATGCCCAAAAAGCGTATTATCTCGAAATCGAAAATGTTCGCGATCACAATACTCCTCTCACCTATCGGTGTGGAAAGTAAAAGGGTAAAAATAACATTTTATTGCATTTCACAAAGCAATTATAGACATACACGATGCAAGCGTGCATTACTGGTTGCCTATCGCATTGCGATCTAGCAAAAGTATAACGTATATCCTTATTTTTTCTACACTAGAAACCTTTCGCATAGTCAGAAAGTGAATAAGGTGCTTTAAATAAATGTGTTTCTGCGCTACGGTGCCTTTTGCGCATTGCCTACAATCTTTACATCCTCTGTGAATGTTTCTGTAAGAAGGTCTATAACAAACATGCATCCAGTTTATAATCAATCTGACTGCAATTGCAATTGGTAATTATACAATAATTTTAAGGTAAACATTAAAAATCTAGCATTATTTTGCGAATCAATCTCTTTGTTCTGATTTTCTGCTATGATTTCGATCCATGAATTCTAAAATATTTTTAATGAGTGTAAATACAGCTTTGACGTTTTGTTTCCAATATTGATAAAATACTATTGGATGATACTTATTAACGTAGCCCGCAATACCCAATAGAAAGCTTTTGGTAAACAACATCCAATAGAAAAGCTTTGTCAAAGTCTTTGTTAAATATGCATGTTTATAAAATCGGGCCTAAATAGTGAATTATATAATATAAGCATAAACAAGATTACCGCATTTCTATCAAAGGACAAGAATACTCTTTGGTTCTCCAAAATCTGCAAATCTACAACCCCTACTTCATGGCCCTGAATGCTAGCAGTAGCCTTGGAAACAATCACAGGGTTCCAGATCCTGATAGTACCATCAGTACTTCCTGAGAAGAGTAGCTTCAAACTGCTGCTGTATGCAAAACAACTGCAACCCTGCAATAACGTGGCATAATAGCAACATTGTACTATTTTAACGAAGAGAGAAGAGATAAATTGAACACAAATAAGTTGTGCTATATACACAGTATATCCAATTATACAGTAGCGCGACTCTCCAGAAATCATGCAGACAATTTGTCTCCGAAAAACTGGCCTCTCATCACCCCACGTCGGCTCCTCAGCACGAGCCGCGAGTATTGCCATTTACGTTTTGAGCACAGGGTCGGCTTAGCAATAATCGAGTGCAGAAGCGTAATTATTGTGTTGCAGTAAGTTTAGTGGACGCGATATGTCTCGTAAATAGAGTAAATTTTGAGAGCAGTGTGGTAATGTGACATTCTTCATCGAAGTTAGGCAGTTGTCTTTGGAATTCTGAATTACAATTTGTAAGTTATATCCATGCATTCGCATTTATTGTACGTGAAAATGTTTTGTACTGAGTCTTCTAAGTCATCATGGATTCTTTGCATATAAATGGGGTGTAATCATTTTTTTTAGAAGCAAAACAAGAAATAGTCGATGTATGAAAGAAAACTGTTAACTCCGAGAAAATAGGTGGCTTTATTGTTTGTAAGTAAATTACAAAAATGCGAGATTTATTCAACTTTATTTTATCTTATCTTACTTAACCTTAAACATTTAAATAAATATAAAGGCTTTATAATGTCTTATACGATTCAAATATGGGTATATGAAACGACGTAGCGTCCAAAATAACATTTATGTCTAGTTATCCCACAACCTTTAAATTTATCTTCATCAATCATCATACAAAAACTTTTGAGGTACGAAAACGTGGTAAACAGCAAAACCGATGAAAACTTGTTAGGTGTACATGAAAAATAATGATCAATATGTTTATAACAACGACAAAATATACTAAACTGGTTGTTATTCATAAAAAAATTGCAAAACTGTTTTTTATCTAGTTTACCAAGACTACCTTTCCTTCTGTATTTGCATATTACATGTGAATAGGCATATTGAAGAAAAGAATCCATGTTTATAAAGGAAAATGATATATTTTTGAAACTAGCATGTTGATTTTTTTATTGTGAACTTTCTATTTGAGCATCCATTAAAATGGACTTCACTTCCTGCTTAAAATTTCATAATGTTGGAATGCATAATCACATTCATTTTGTTATCTGTCGCGAAAGATCTTTTGAACGTTGTGCTGCTGTGAGGAAACAGTGAGGAATTGTCATTCTGACTTTAGGCTCATAATTAAAGAACGACTTTCCGTAACGTCTAACTCTTCTAAGAAACTAAAAAAACACACAGCTACCCTAATACCCGTCAGACTTTGTTAGAGACAAATGAAGCTATGCTATCATACTTTAATATTATTAGGTAATAAAGGAGCATATTAAACATTGGAGGAATCACATACCTGGCAGCATCTTGAGGAAGCTTAAAAAACTATAGTCATAGTTTTTGGAATTGTTAATACAGCCTACAGCGGCGCAACATTTGGCTTCACGCGTCCCGATATCCATATCAGCGTATCACCAAATTCCTTAATCCGGTTCTGTCAAAGACACTACCTTCATTCTCATAGACTGAACACGACTCAGGCGATCGCCGTGCTAAACATCCTGCGAACGATGCGCGGGATGCTATGCGCGAACCACCAAAATTCTGGAGAGTTGCGCTACTGTATAATTGGATATACTGTGCTATATAACAGTGTAGAAATTCGTATGTATAAAAACCCTATGTTTTTGATAAAATTCAATATTATTGTTCAATATAGTTGAATATCTTGTTATTTTTGTCGGTAGCAGACTCTTTTCAAACTTAGTAATCTATTTTCAACACTTGGCTTTACCAGTATCTTTTTGTTTTTCGCCAAAAGATATGATCTAATAAAACTCCAATTTACTTGAAAGTGAACAAATTCACGAACTACAATGGGGTATTTTCCGAACAAAATTTTATGACGGAATATTAATGTTACGTCCCCAAAAACCATATAACTAACATTTTCACTTTTTACTGTGAACGCGAAGTGCCTTAAATGCACCTGCAAAGTTCAAACATAAAATTTCGCGCCAAAGCTGTGGCGCAATAAATCTAAGCGTGACGTAATAAGTCTTTCGTGGAGCTATCCCTAGAATGTGACTGTACCTTGTCGTCTGACCTTTTCTTCATAGACATAAGCTCCACTTCGTATTGATATTGACAGATGTTTGTTTACGTCATTTCATGATATATCTTGGTTAAATGAGATACCGTGACAGTCATGACACCAGGGGAGGTTGTGTATGCATGACACTAGTGACAGGCTGTTAAAGGCGAGTGTTGCCGAATGACGACTAAAGTTGTGAAACACAACTATGAAACATTCTCAGAGTAAACTGCTAATTACATAACAATGCAAAAAGTGGAACAGCTGTGCATTATGACATTTATAGTCTACAAAAAGGGGGAAACTAAATAAACATAAAATAAAGTTTACATCCTTTATAGAAAAACTATGCAAAATATTAACAACGTGACAACCTTGAATCTACGCCCAATCAAATTAAAATAGTCACATCCTATCTACATCCGGCATGAAAATCACTTTTGATTGGTTGATTTCTTAGGCGGGTGGATTAAGAGATTCAAATGAGCTCTTTTCAAAGGGATGATTTTCAAAGTCTATCTTTACTCCGCGTGGGCAGAAAAAAATTGAGCAAATACTGCCTTCATTACAAATTAGATACAGGCAATCCATTTCAGCCATTAAGCAGGCAATATTAGCAAGTGGAAAAATACCCCATTATCGAGCAGCGGTGGTGGACTTATCTTTTAAAGGTTAGAACTTACTAAAATCATATGAATTTCAGTCTATCAGCACTATATATAAAGCCATTGTTGGAAATATAATGGCTGAGTTTTGTTGATTGAAAGCCGGATACCTTTCTCATTTTGAATATGTATGGTTTCCTTTTTGGCGCCATATACTGTATTATCACTGAAGCAGTTGGATCGGTACTGCAACTTATCAATGCATTGTGTTTGGAGCAATATGTAATTTGTTTTACTTCGTCATAGTGTCGACAATCGAAGGATCCGATTTGTACATATTCCTTTTGTAATTCTATTTCCTAAAAGTCAAAACATATGAAAAAACTCTGCACTGCATTCATTAATAAGACAGCCACTGTACCTAGATAAACGAAAAAGCTTGCATTAAAATGAAATAGACAAAAATGGATGTAATAGAAGCACACAGTTGAATAAACCCACAAAAAACCTGCATATTCAAAACCATATAGCTTGCTGCTCTCACTTTTCTTGACGAAGATAATAGAATTCAACGTCTTACAAAACTGAAAAGCTGTTTCTTAATTTTTGTCAGTTACACTTATTTGTTGATATTCTATGGTATCAAGTCAAATCATTATTGACATTGTAAGGTCAAAAACAGCTAGAATAATATAGTACCAAATATATCTTCATGCCCAAAGATTGGTTATTGATGTGGGAAGTTAAATAGCGAACAGTGCTTTGAAGTACTCACAGGCCAGTAGTATATGCTCATTTTATCAGTATATTTCTTCCTGAAGAGTATGTGGGACTGAAGAAAGGTGAAATGCATAACTATTCCATAGCAGTCTCCCAAGAATAATACGTTGCTTTTTCCTTGTACTTCATTATCTTCAGAACTGAGTCCTGTCGAGCTTCTGTAGTATAATGACTGAAAAATAAATATTAATCGTTAGCATATATACTAAGTGGCATTGAAAATGCAATACCCAGAATATTTTTTTTTCATTTTCATAAAAACTTGTAGACATATCCCTATCCCTATCATGTATATTCACGCCGATAAAAAATTTAAGGTATTCCGAGCAGTACTTTTTTTTATTGACGTTGTGGCATATCATGGCTTCAACACATAAACGCGTTTACGAATGATTTTAGTTACTTTTCGGTACTAGATGTGTTTGGTATCATCCCGTTTGACCACATTATCATACCTAGAGTTCGTAGACGCGCAAATTTCACTCAACTTTCCGAGTTTGAAAGGGGTCGGATAGTCGGGTTGCGTGAAGCCCAATGAAGTGTCAATATTTATGGAATGGCTCCTTCCCATTTAAACAATGTACCAATTTTGCGGACGACATAAGAAAGAGAGGTCGGTGAGAGAGATAGAGCTAGACGGGCAAAAAGCATGCATAAGAAAGAGAGGTCAGCGAAATAGATAGAACAAGTCAGGGAAAAAGCACAGCCTCCTCCAAACCAGCTATGTGGCGCGTCGGCAAACAGTGTTGCCACAGCCGACTTTTTTTGGGAGCGAGAAAAAGCATTCGAAAAGAGCGAGTATGCGGTTGAAAGAGCGAGATTACAGAAAATGCAATGAATAACGGTTCTTGTCGACATAATTTTAACATTGGAAAGGGAATAGATGACGAGCTAATTTTGTCAAAATACCTATTCCTTCGTTCTTCCACAAAAGATAATATCGTGACGTGAGTCGTGAGTATCAAGCTGAGCCAAAACATTATAATTTATATTATATAGCACTGTGTACTGAACTACTGAATACAGGCAACCACGTGTAGAGTATTGTTACAAGTCTTTAGTCCGATTGGGCAAGAAAACACTTGGTACGGATTTCACTATTTATTTGCACTAACTATGTACACCACGCCTAGCCTAATACTTAACAGTCTAATTTATCTACAGTCACGACACTAATTTATATTGGTCCTACACTTCACTAACTTATGTCACAGTTCATTTATTTCGCGCGCGCCACTGGAACGCTGGAACGTCACGTATTGCTCGGGTATTGCTTTCCACCGCACTGCACTCTATTGACTCTAACTGTAACTCTGCCGGCGCCGCTTATATAGATACCTGCCCAGCGCCGAGAACCATTGCGCCGCTACCGTCGTTTCTGGAAAGCTCCTGGATGACTCATTTCTAGAATACATGTATATGCCCCGGCCCCAGGGCCGGACTGGCACAGAATCAAGACAGGCGCCATCTCTAATCAATTAGTAAATTTACAACATTCATTATAAATACACATTATACTTTCGGTTTACGAATTTTAAAAAAAAATACAATTGATATGCTAAGTAGAAAAAATGTCATTCAGCTTTTTTATAATGTATCTTGGTCAAATATTTGAATGGTTGAAACAGAGCGAGATTTGACGAAGAGGAGTGAGGGAGCGGATCAGGCAAAAAAAGAGCGAGATATCGCTCTAAAGAGCGAGCATTGGCAACGCTGTCGGCAAATCTTCTACAAGCATCCCTGACTAGCGCTATCTGATTCTAGCCGCAAACTAGTGCATGCATGCCCATTCCATTGGTATTGACACTTCGTTGGTGAAGCTGGACCTTCGTTTAGGGAAATTGCTACTCGGGTAAATAGAAACGAGGCCACTGTAATGAGAGGTTGCCGAGCGTGGTTCCAAGACGGCCGAAGTGGACGTGCGAGAAGTACTGGGCGACAAAGGCAGACCACAGATCTGCAAGACCGGAGGTTAAGGCTCCTAGCCCTCAAGGATCGATTTGCAACAACAAGGGCAGTTGAGGACCAGTACTTTGATGTAGTAGGAAAAGCAATATCGGTAAGGACAGCTTATCGCCGAATAAGATCTTTCGGGCTGTTTTCATACCGTCCTTATCTTTTGTTACTTCTGCTACACCTGACCGCAGAGCATCGATGGCAACGATTGGCATGAAGTAAAGAAAGACTAATCTCTGTTCAGCGAAGAGAAAGAGTGATCACGCGCAAGATGAGTGAATTCTTGTCGCCTCGCCGTAGGTAAGCTTACACCACAGCAGACCGCCTCTAGAATCGAACACGATGTGGATGGCGTTGTGCTATAAGGAATTTAACATAATTTTGGTTATAGTCGTTCATTTGATACCAAAACCTGGACGTTCGATTCTACATCTACATTGAGCATAAATGTCCTAAACCACTGTTCACATTTTGGCGACATTTGTGGGCAAGTTCCTATTCCATATTGTCAAACCAATAATCTAATGAAGAAATTCATCAACATCCATCCAGCGGAGAAACGGGAAAACAGGTGAGCAAAGAGTGAGTTCTCGCATCTTGGTCAGACGCAAGCTTACCCCACTTGGAACTGCGAATGCCTAAGCGCATGCCTGGGACCGACAAATTGGGAGAACAGGCCACCTCTCCTGAAGAATCAAATACACAGCTGTTTGTCAACGCTTCCTCATAATATGGCCGCGATCGTATTGTGGTCTAAAGCCTAATTCTGATGCACATGACATCCGACGATACGAAACTGTTTCTATTGGTTAAAATATTCAAAATGATGTCAAATCAATATATTTCAACCAATAGGAACAGTTTCGTACCGTCGTATCGTCGGATGTCGTGTGCATCTGAATTAAGCTTTCACAGGTTTGCCAAACATCGGAAACACATGAACATGAACATCACATTTTTTGTGCCCTGTTTTTCCGCTGGATAGATAATAGATATGGCAGTATTATAATCCAGAATATGTGAGATATACACCATTATTGAAAGACTATAAGTCATTAGTGTAGATTGCTAGATGAAATATGATATCAAAACTGTATATTCGTCGACAGACCAGTTAGGGGTATTCTCAGTATTTGATTAGAAGATGAAGCTAGGATGATTACACAAAAGCAAGTTGGTTCCTGCTTACGTAAATATGTAAATACAAATAAACATCTCTCATTTGAAAGTATCTCCAAAGTCAAGATTTGGAAAACATCTTGGAAGAAGTTGTCGTGATTCAGATTCTGGTTTGGTAATTTTTTCCTAATTTTATTTGAATATAAAAAGTTATAACAAGAGTGTTTTTTAACTAGTACAGTCCAGAAGGCAGCTTAATACAAAGCTAATTTCCTCAAAACAACAGATCGGTGGCTCACGACACTATTGTATAACACCGTCCATTTGTCGTTCCTGGAAAGGCTGTTACCGTCGCGTCGGTAGTTGCCGTGTTGTTTACACAAATATCGAGAGCACGTGAACACCATGAATTTTTTGCGCTCTTTTTCTTCGGTGGACCGAGTATAGAATGGAATATGGGATGAAATTCAGATGTGTTCAGCGATGAATCCAGATTTTGCCTAGGGATGCAAGATGGCCATTCGAGAGTAAGGAGGAGACGTAGTGAAAGACAATTTTCAATTGAACGCCATGTTCACCGTACCGTGGGTGGGCTATTGCTTACGGCAGCAGATCACGTTTAGTATTCAAGTAAGGCAGCATGACCGCTCACCGATACATCAACGATGTGTTACAACCACATTTGCTGGCCTTTCTGTGTAAGCTTCCGATATAAATCTTTCTCAGTGGCCGTCTCGATCTCCAGACATTTCGCCAATAGAGCATGTCTGGGATATGATGGGAAGAAGGTTGCATAATTTACCGCACCCCCCACAAACAGTGAAGGCTCTACGAACTTCATTAAGCTCAGGTGGCCTAGGATACCATACCCCAGGCAAAGATCAACCTTATCCAATCGATGCCCGGACGGCTTCACGAGTGTGTAGCAAACCGAGGAGCATCATTACAATATTAAGGTAGGGTGCCTCAGTTTTTACGAGAAGTGTCAGCTTTAAATTCTAATCACTAACTACTGACCAGTAAGCCGACATGTTGTAAAGGATGTAGTGAGCAACAGCTCACTGCAGATATTCGTGAAGAAGAATCAAAAACCCCTTTGTTGAAATTTTGGTATCCAGCTTCTTACGTTTTTCCTAAACAATCCCCTCTCGTAATATGAAACAAACTATGGCAACGAGTCCCCAAGGACTCCAAGTGAAAAAGAAAACAAATAGCATCACAGAACTATATCTTTTGCTCAGATTGAAAATGAATGTGGAACTATTTGCTCTATGAAAAGTCACTCATGATCCGACAAATACCAAAATATCTGAACAATACAATATGATTTAGTAATAATCAAATAAATTACCTAACTGAACTTCATAGAATGACTGTACTCATACACTTATATTATAACAACTAACAAGTTTGAATCGCTTTTCTTTTCTATCATCTTTCACTGCCGTCAATGTCAAACTTCGGCCGCCTGACAGCTAAAGGTGCGTTCTAACGTATGGCAGCCAGGAGCGCATTCCTGATCACCACAAGGAATATTCTGCCTTTTCGATGTTACTTAGTATAATCTAAATATGTTTCGTAAATGAAAAAAATGGATTACGTCAGGCGTTTAACTTCTTTTAAAAGCAAAGCAAAGGTTCACACAAAAATTTGGCACATTGGCTCTGATTTCGAAATTGCCCACTATTTGCCTTAAGTGCCTGGATCATGTTCCATGTTCTTGATTGAGTGCGTATAAGAAAAGGCAAAACGTGTTCTGTAAAGTAGTGTGTTTCAAATGAGCGAACGTCTTTTGGACATATCCTAACGCAAAGCCTGCCAGATTTTTTTTACTTACATTTATAACATTAGGCATGCCGATTATCAGCCAACAAGGCACGTGGTTGAGTCCTGAAGCTTCATACACTATCAGACTTCGTGTACTGTTGACAACAATAAACATTTGCACGTCAGAGCAGTAAACAGCATCTGTTATCCATCTGTTACGTCTTCTTCTCTCACTATCATCTCTGTCTAGATCCTCCTTGGTCATTATGGTATGGTAAGAAGTGAGGAAGTTCAGGTTTCCGTCATAAAGACCCACTCGCCCGTATTTAGAAACAATAGCATAGCAGAAGTACTTCTGTGATTCTATTAGTACTACTTTCACTACTGTTTCTTTCTGTAAAGAGTAGAGTAGAGTAGGTTTATTTGACTTTTATTTTGTCCATAATAATACATCATTGCAAGTCACAGTGATACCTATATAGTTTCACTCAGCGCAAAATACATAATTCGAATGCATATAAGCAACAAGAAATAAAACCATAAAGTACAGATGTTACATACAATCAATAAACAAATATGCAAAATGTACATCAATATACTAACAAACCATAAAACAACGATAACAGTAAGTCAATAATAAAATGCTATTAAGATATTCTTGTACCGAATAAAAGCTACGAGCAAACACTGCTTATTGACTTTTTAAATGTTTGTTTAAGATATTTTTAATAGATGTTGGTAGCTTATTATACAGTATGCAGGACAAATAGATTGAAGTCATTTTCAATAATCTATGGACCGGAATAGTGATGAAACCTGATCTCAAACTGTGAGCATGATTTTTATAGGTGGATGGCAGCTGCACCTATTGTTGATGAATTTTAAGTAACGTAAAACAAATGAATACAGATAGCAAGCATAATTTTATGACTCTGAAACAGAAGTTTGCAGTGTTCGTGATACTGTGCATCCCACATAGAACTCTTTTTTGCAGGTGAACATTTTCTGCGCTGCCCCGCTTGATCCCTATAAGGGGATGACACAAGAAATTCTAGAGTAAAGAGTGCAAAAAACAGGTTTTTAGAACGTCAAAACTCACAAGTCCGCAGTCTTCTGATGAGAAATTTATCATCTATAATGAGACCCAGGAGTTTAACGCCACGCCCCTCAGCTAACATAGAATTTCTAGGTATTTTGAGGATTGCAGTTTTATCTCTGTTTAAAAGAAGATTGTTGGCACTCAGTTTTCAGACAAATTCAAAGCAGCACCGGAGGTTTCACTCGGACTTTCATAATTTAGACTAAGCGTGATAAAGCAGTGTCATCAACAAATTGAACGCATTTGATAGCGACAATATGTTGGCTCTAATCATTCACATCTATCACAAACAAAAGTGTCCCAAGATGAAGCCTTTATGTGCCACATAATTAAGTTCTTTAGGACTAGACAAGTTTTTTTTGAAGTCTCTCGTTTGAGATCTGTTTCTAAGATAATCTTCCAGGCCCCTCTCTTATGCCATAACACTATTTTTTTAAGGTATGCCATGAGAGACGCAGTAAAAGGCCTTTGATAGGACACGTACTTTTATAACACTCGGTTAAATAATCTGTTGTTTTTAAAGTACAATAACAACCTATTTTTTAGAATTTTCTCTATTATTTTCAAATAAAGGGACAATGCTGATTGGTCGATAGTTGTCTGCATCACAATGATCTCCTCTTTTAGCAGCGTCAAGACTCTAAGGGCAAGAATAGCTGATGAGTTCGTATTTCTGAGCTAAATGCAAATAGAAAGGTTCATATAAATATGAGACTTAAAGAGCCTGATTTTTAAAATAAACAGCGAGAAGGTTTAGAACAATTTTTTTTTAATTTCTTAAAGACCATTGAGTCATCCTTTTTTAATTTCGCAGTGTGGTTCATTGCAATTAGATATCTGTTTGCTAATATTAATCATGGGATTGTCTCTTCGAAATGATAATTATTTTCTAGACAGTGCTGACTTCACCCAAATATACAGGGTGGGCCATAAAAGCCAAGTGTTTTTGGTTTGAGTATAGTACTCATATGTTAGAAAAGGGAGGAGCGCGCGGTTTATTACAATCCATTCCTTGACTCAAACCATTTCACTTTCTTACTTGCCACTTGCCATCATGGAGCGGTAGACGCTAGAACAACGCGTGGCATATGGCGTGGCATCATTGGCCCATAGTTTTTTGGAGAAAATGGGGTCACCGCTACAGTAACATCTGAACGTTACATTCATATGGTGAATACCTTTTTCATATCTGAATTGCAAAGAAAAGGTGTGGATATCAAATATTTGTGGTTCCAGCAGGATGGGGCCACGGCACACACCGCTAGAGCATCCATAGCTGTTCTTTGCCACCTGTTTCCAAATCGTTCAATTTCGAGGTTTGGTGGCATTTCATGACCTCCTCGGTCTCCCGACTTATCAATTTGTGATTTTTTTCTATGGGGATAACTCAGATCACGTGTTTAAAGGGCCAAGCCCCGTACGTTAGACGCAGAGAGGGAAGCGATTCGCCATGGAATCTCTCAAAAGTCAACAGAGACGTGCTGGAAACAGTGGAGTGCAATTTTCGTGAACGGCTGCATCATATGCCAGATGCAATTTTTGCATTTAGATATTTCAAAATGGTTTATTATCAGCTACCAATATTTTTTTTAGAGTAAAAACTAATAATTTTATGATTATTTCAAAAACACTTGATTAATATGCCCCACCCTGTATAAGAGAATTTCTTGTAACATAGGAACATATTCTAAATTTAGTCATCTTTCCGAAAATTTTGGAAAAGTATGTTAGTAGTGATATTGGCCTGTAACTGTTTATATCTCTTTTATCAGCAGACTTATAGATGGGCGTAACATCAGCAATCTTCATGTTATCTGGAAACTGGCCCGATTCAAGACACATATTAAAAATGATGCCTAGAAATATGGGTAGATATGGGGACCCACGTGGCTGTGCGGTGAGCAGCGTCTGCCTTCGATAGTGGGGCAGCAGCAGCCTTGTGCGCGGTTAGCGCTTGGGTGGGTGACTGAATTGCACCAGGGACTGGACAGTTTGGACTGGGTGTCGGTGTCGCCCACACGAGCGCTGAGCGGAGCATCTTACGTGGCCGGCACTTTGGGCGATCGACCGGAAGGCCCGGACGGGGGACCCCCGTCGGACCGTCCGGGATGATGGTATTATTCCAACGGTGCTGGCCGTGCGCCGTCCCCCCTCTGGGAAATTAAAGTACAATAGGCCTTAAAGGCTTAAGTACTGACGGCTCCCAGAGGAAAAAAAATGGGTAGATATACGTTTTACCGTCCCAGCCCGAATGTTATCATATCCAGGGGATTTTTTAAGCTTCATTTGATTCATTACATTCTACACTTCACACACATCCGTGGCAGATTTCAAACTATTACGCTTTTTTACTTCAAGAGGTTTTTTTGTTGGAATATTTACATCTTATAGCATTGAACGATATTGTCAAATTAAAAAAAAAATCGGCTCTGTGATCTTTAAGAAATTGATAAAAGTCAATTTTTCCAAGCTTCGATATCCGCCTGTATCTTGAAAGTCAAACATATGTTTATGTGAACTTTTCTACTTGAATTTGGATCAGAAATGCGCACTTGGAGTTACGTATGATGGAGAAACTCAAAATTTTCACCTGCTATACGATTCTCTATTCGTGACCACACTAGCATACCCCTAACAAACTCTTACCTTTGAATGAGGTACTTCTGAGATATCGACTACGGTCAATTTCACCGGTAGATTTTCCTTAGGATTCAGATTTTCTATCAGAAAGTCGAGAAAGTCATTCCAAGTAATTTTATCTTTCACGTTCTGTGCTATATCGTCAAAAAGAAGGTTGCACTGTACCCCATATTTTACATTACCTACAAAAATAATGAAATCTTACATGTGGCTTCACTTTTATCTTTTCAATTCCAAAAAGCTCTATCGATTGGAGGCCTTAACTAAATAAACATCAGTTCCTAGCTCCAGATCATAAGGCTGCTCAGCATTTTGGGGGTAGTTCTCACGGGATTCCGAAATTCGAATGAAGTGAATTAATTAAAGATTATTCAAAATATTTTTAATTTATTTTTTATAAACCAAGTTGAACTTCCGTTACTAAATTCTAGTTATACAGGGATCCCCAAATAAATGTTTTTCATAAAATTTATGAGGATATCTAAAAAATAGAATGAGAGAATTATTTTCACAAACAACTTATGACTTCTGATAAGTCTCACAGAGGTTTTCGATTCAGTTTTCAAATTCTATCTTTCAATTTGTAAGTCTTTTTATTTCGCGAAGTACCGTAAGACTGTCAGGATCAGATCTGGTTTTCTCCCTACGCCTCCTATCATAATTTTTTTGTTTAGCTTTTTTTCGTGTATCTTCTTCTTTTTAACTTATTTTACCCTCCAATATTATGGCATCTGTGAGCTAGAAGCATAACTGAATCAAATGATCGAAACAGGCAAACTGACTGTCAAAAATAATTTCCTTATAAATCCTCATTAAAGCTAAGATGAGGGAAAAGCCATGAGGTTTTGGCGACATGCGACATCAACTATAACGAAAAGTGTCTGACATAATCCCTCCCTCAAGGAAACTTCTGTGTATAAGTTTACAAGGCGACATCAACTGTTCCTACCATAGATCTTACAAATGATGTCCAGGAACTCATCTTTACTCAGTCCAAATTCAACGCCGTCTACACTTTTTTCCTTAAAACGGTCTCTCAGCGTCTCTAATTTCTTATAAGATAGATTCTGAATTAAAGAAAACCATGGGGCGTGGCCTTCGTTGTCTTCGATTGTATCAAAACTAGAAAGAATAATAATTATTGATATTAGTAACTGACCCTTACTGTATTGTCGGTATAGCAGCATTATTTTATAGTGAATGTCACAAACAGAAATCATTGCAAACAAATTAAATATTTACCTGATGTTACTAAGTTCGTCTGAGTCTTTGCTCATGATAACGGTATATTTTTATAACTGTACAGACCGTGAAGGCAAAACCTAAGTATCAGAGTGCCGCGGCTGACAAAGTTATGTTAAAGGAAATTTGTTGACGCGAGACTTGAGTAGGCCAACACTCATAGGCTGACCGTAGTAAACGTAGTAAAACCTCAATAAATTCATCTCCTGGCAGTCCATTCCAAGCCCTGTATATTGATCAAACTCATCGGTGACCATGGAATTAGATCTTCTGACGTCAACGTCGCGTCGTCAGGGTAATAATAACAGCCTTCTTTATTATGCTGTTCTTGTATAGTTGAGGAAATCTAGCGGTTTGTAAATTTCAATCATATTGCCTATTTACAAATTAACTAAAATAGTTGCTATTTAACAATTTTAGAGCACAGATTGTGTGAATATGAAGTCATTATTTAGCAAATAGCAGTGCTTGGTGGTATTAGATCTACGTACTCCAACGAGGTGATATAGTCAAGATATAATGATTTATTCTCATTCTCTATTGATTAAATAATATAGGCAAGACTGAGTTATAAATATCCTTGTAGTGACTTTTGGCATATCTTATATATTCTCGGAATTGCTGAATACACGAAATCTGCAAAACTTTCCAAATAGGGTACTTGCAGAAAAAAATATTATGTCATTTATGCGTTCCTTAGAGCCTAGTAAACATGACAAAATCACTTGTTTGGTTTTTTGGAATCGGCTGTAAGAGATATTCCAAAAATTGTTTCAAATGCCGGAAAATGCCGCGCAGACAACCTCTGACGTCAGTAATATCGTATAGTGATGGGATGTAAAGTATTGATATTCGATATCGATAGCCAGTGCTAACCTAACATTTTGACATTGATCATTATAACCACAAAACAGAGTCACACACAAAAGTATAAAAGAATAAAAGTTAGGCTAGATTACTAATTCACTTTGTAGGGTAGGGCTTGAATTAGATTCTATCTTTGGATTCATTCATAATGGGATGCGGCGAAATAAAATGGTGGCTTCGATTAGTTGCGAATCTCGGTCACAAACAGGATGAACTGTGATACCTATCAGATATAAAAATGTATTGCAACGAAAATGCTAGTGGGTCAATTGCCTGTTTCAAATATGTTTAAGTATCAATAAATTGAGTCGCATTGTTAAAGAATTTAGATCATCTCTAGTCGAATGCGCAGTATCGATTGTCGGTATCGATAAGATACCTGTGACGTCAGCCCTTGTTTTAAGTCACGTGGAAAAATTTGAATATATCCTTATTTATTTTGCAAATATCTTTTTTTGGCCGTCAGTAAAATCACGTTTTTTTGTTTTCTACTGCTTCTTGATATGGTTTTCTTTACGCTATGTATACTCCCGAAGCGATTGCACGACCTCTGCAAGTACTCTACAGGAAAATAACTTACGATTAGGCGTAACATATATATTAGCAGTGGATGTGGACCAAGGATAGAATCTTGACGAACTCCTGATCTTAACCATTTTAAGATAGACGACTTGTTATTGACTTATTATATGTATATTTGCAATCCGAACCACATAATCCACAAAATTTCAATATTTGTGCATGGACTCTAGAAGCGGTAGAAAATTCGGCTCGTTAGAACTGCTCTGTGCGTGAAGTGATTTGAATTATGCGTATGTAATACTTGTAAGTTATTTTGCCCCTTGATTTTTTTATTACACTCTACAATAGATATGAACTTGGTAAACATACAAAAAGTATTGCGATGCATTGCAAAAAATGCTGAATACAATATATAGCTTTTGTCTAATCCACAGTTATTAAAAAATACTACACCTGAAAAAAATGTACTTTCTTTGCATATAAACAGAAGCCTGGAGACATTCAAGTAGTTTCGTCTCACCGATCCCCTCAGTTCAAATGCAAGGCTTAAGTCGTTAATGTAAAATAATTATTAAAATTAAAGTAATACGTTTTATGTCGAATAATTTAACTTGGTGAAAAATATGACCGATGTAGTTATAAAAAGACAGGGGACACTGAATATCAAACAAGATATGCCGAAAAAATGTTGCCTAAGAAATAATATCTCCAAAGAGAGACTTGAAGTACAGCCCATTCTATATAATCTCTTTACAAGGTGTAAAGTTTAGGAAATGCCTACAAGAGTTCACAATAATTTGTATAATAACAGTTAATCAATAAATGACCAAACAAGTAAAATAAGAACTGTTGTTGTACTATTTATTGTATAAAAATACATTATCTATGTATTTGCAAAAAATTATTAATAGCGACTGTCTTCTTAAGTGATCCTGTTGGTCCCCTGACTTGAGAACTTTTCAAAGCAGGTTTCCTCTGCGGCACTAAAAAATTGAAGATATTATCAAGTTGTCTTTGATAATCGCTTAAAGAGAACATACTTGTATTCCAAGCTATATGAACAGCATCCCGTTCATCGAATGTAGAAAGATCGTCAGGCAGAAAGTGGCTGCTTTGTCTCAACAAAGATATCGATGCAGCTTTCTTCAGTGCGGTCGGGTAGTTGCCTGGCATTCCTATAATGTATAAAGAATAAACTAGTTTTTAAACGATTTTATACATGCATTTCAAGCGGTATTAGAATTGGTAACAGAGCATCAGGAACTTTCCAAATAACAAAAATTTGCACTATAGCTCCAACAGCCTTAGCTCTCACTGACTCACTGAAGAGAGCTTATGCAGAGCCTCTGTCTGTCCGTTCGTCCGTCCGTCCGTCCGCCCGTCTATCCGTATACATAAGATAACGAAAACTACAGGTACTAGAGAAAAACTAAATACAGATTCGGAATCAGCATGAAAAAACTAGCCCGGGAAAAATCCGGTATTGTCAATATCGCTCCCGGTTTGAAAAAGAATTATTCAAATCACGACAGGTAACTGCCGACGTATTATGTACGGTGTATTGATATTCCTGAAGCACAGGCAGCGTGGGCGAGCGGTTAGGACACTAGGCACCAGTCCGGAAGGGTGTGGATTCAAATCTAACCGCGATCAACAATTTTTTATTCTTTCTTTTTTCAAGAATAAATGTTAAATTTATTGATTACTAGTCCGGAAAAAATTCGGTTTCGTTAATATAATAAAAAAATAAATTTTTACACCAACAAATTCCACAGTGAGAGCGCCATTTGAATTTACTCAAGTAAATTATTTCTTACTTTTTTAAAATGCATTTGACTTCCACAATGGAGACGTATGTGTTGTAATATAGGAATAGAAGAAGCTGGAGAAAAACGCTTTAGACTACATTTCGCTGACAACCAAGTCATTCTGGCTGAAGATGAAGATGATGGGTACTTTATGTTAAGAAAGCTAGACGAAGACTATGACAAATAGGGCCTAGCCATAAACTGAATATATTATTGCTGGAATGCACAAGGGATCTCCAGATAACAAAAGGTGTAGTAAGTAATGCCTTGGCCCAAATTACTATTGATGGCTCCAGCATTCAAGAAAATAGGAGCCGAATAAACCAAGGGAGAACTGTTACTGGGCGGCGAAGTTCAGTTTATTGGAGCAACCAAATTTAAGAAGCAACGAAAACTAGAATTAAAAAATCGATAGTAGAAGGTATTGTGACTTGCGAAGCTGAGGTCTGGAAAAAAACACAACAAATGAAAAAAAGACTGCTTGCAATGGAAATGAGATATTGGGGAACATGCTGCAAATCAGCTACATCAGACTAATAAGTGAGGAATGAGCATATAAGGGACATAATCAGTATATCACAACTATTATAAATACCATCGAGGCAAACAAATTAAAACGGTACTGTCAAGAGGACTTTGAACTGTAATAAGCTGGCGGGATGACCTGGAGTCCGTAATGCATGAGGCCTCCATGTTGACGAATGAGGATTGGGTAAAAGCGAATGCAGCACCCTGACCTCAGTTTCTTGTAAGAACCTCATCGATATGTGAGTTTTAAGGGCTGAAGTATAAAAAAAATGTTTTGGAAGCATGGCTTGATGGATTCTGTGGTATTTTGATATTTTCAAACATTCCACTCAGTTTTTGTTTCAATTTTTTTTGTTACGAGGAAATCACGTGTCACGGAAAATCAGGGACACCCTGTATAGTTATTACTATATTATTATTACTATCATCCTATTGGATGAGCAATAAAACCACATCAAAGAACAAGGAGATGGTCATGGGCAATTTTTAATATGATAGTCAATTAAGTGGGAGTAATAAGTGATTTCTGACCTCTTAATAATTCTACTCTTGAGTTTATTTCATTCATTTTTTGGAATGAGGAAGCTCCTAAGCTTCTAGACTAGAATGCAGTTTATATACGCCTCTGCAAATTACCTTCTGCAACCTCTGTCAAATTGATGCTTTGCTTAGAAGCACGAACTAGTTTTTCTCTTTCAAGTTGTTTGATGAATTTTCTAGTGATGTCTGATATCTTCTTTCCATCCAAGGTATCTGCAAAGTAGATCTTATTTTAGCCAAAACCACTTTTAATAAAATACCAAAAAATGCCAATAAGCTACAAACTTTTAAAGTTAGTCAATTATTGTACATTTCTGATACAATATCAACAGCTTTATTAATTGTATTGTATTGCTTAAAGAAACACAAATAAAGTCACTTCAGCGCTATGTAGCTTATTCACTTACGTAAGTAGTACGAATTCGAAATTATCTCATCCTTGTATCGATGCTTCTTGCATATTGGATTGCCTGCAAAATTTGCTTCCCTCAAATACATCCATTCTCTGACCGCCTGACAAACATCTTTGATATCATCCAGATCATTATGGGAAGCATCAATCATTATAAGGTTCCTAAGCGGTCTCAGGTAGTCCAAAGAGCAAAGCTTGTTGTGGGAGATGTTTAAAATTCGCAATGACTCCTGTAAAAAGAAACGTACGCAACAACAACTAAGTTTTTGATACTCTCTTACCATATCAATTCGCATCTATGGGACCCACTTCAAAGGACTGACGCCTATGGTTTTCATATCTTATCCACGGCTCAACAAACAATGTCAAGGTCTGGAGATGCTTTGCGCCGATCCCTTTGCGCATCGATATTTTGGGTTAGAGAGAGATAGATTTCAAGAGCGGTGGCACGGTAGAGCCATGGCTATCTACATAGAATATGAGTATAGAGATAAATATATAATAGATCACCGTGCAAATCTAGTACTTTATGGGAGGTAAACATTGAGGATAACATAAACTTTATGTTATCTTTAATGTTTACCTTCCTTTTACACGGCATAGGTTGAGTATTATTTCTTAATTCTGCCCTGTTGTACACTTCTTTCTTCTCCGTCCCTGTCAGGACGAATGAAACTAACCCAAAATGGCGTCATCACAAAGGAACCGACCGTGAGGAAGACAGCTGATTGTTTGTTGAACCTTGTCTTATATATGTTAGCTACCTCAAAATTTATTTAGAAACTTACCGATAGTGCAAGAACAGTTCTAGGATCAACGCAAAAGCTGCTGCCCTCAGGAACTTCTTGCTTTTCGACGTGTAGCTCTTCTAACTGATCTAAGTTGTTCAAACCTTCAAGTACACTTATTTTATTGTGTCCGATGAAAAGCTTTTTCAGCGAAACCAGATGCTGAAGGTTGTCGATCTTGGTGATAGCATTGTTTTGTAGGTATAAACATGTGAGGTTTGGAAAGTATAGATTTTCTATGGTTGTTATTTTGTTGTTGTATAGATACAACACTTGCAGATCCTTCGATGGGGTGTGTTTTGGCTAAAATTGTTATTAGTGTCACGTCAAAGGAAAGCGTAAAAGTTTGTAGTTCAATCCATAGAAACTCTAATTTTGCAGCGTAGATTATACAAAAATAGTATTAGGAATTATTAAGAAATCGGTGCAGTACATGAGGCCCTTTCGTGTCAGTTTAAGGACATAATGTGTGGCACTATTTAGGAATTATATTTTTTTACGTCTCTATAGTTTAAAAAATACTGTTACAAAATTCAAACTCTGTCCGTAGTGGATGATGATTGAACATAATTTGATTTTGGGCAGTGGGACTGACTGAAATGCAAAAGATATTACATGCCCTTCTCGGATTCAGGAAAGTTTGTTGTCCTTGCGTTCCGCATAATCTTTCAGAAGACCAAAAACAACGTATTGTTGAATGGTGACAATAAAGTCTCAAGTAAAATGATTTTGGTGCTACTAGGTACACTAGGCATATCCGTTTGAACCTCAAGCTAAACGCCAATCAGTTCAATGGGTGTTTCCAACAGATCCCAATCCAGTGAAAATCAAGCAGTCTCGAAATGTCGAGAAAAAATGATGGCGTACGTTTTTAGAAAAAGTGGACTTTTTGCCTAGGTTCCTTTACAGGATCAACAAACACTAAATGCTCAATAGTACTTAACAGTTTGTTTACCTAAAGCATTTGACAAGGCGTGCTTACAAAGTCCATGAAATAACATGGAAGCAGCATTGTTTTGCATCATGACATGCTTCATTTGACTGATTGATTCTTCTTTTTTCCATTTCTTTACAGAAATTAATGATTATTAGGATACTATAGTTCATCAAATTTATGTGTTTTTTAAGGTGTTCAGATATTTACATGCAAGATAGGCGAAAGACATTTACAAACAGATGCAAAGAATTAAGTAAGTGTCATTAAATAGCCAAAAAAATATTTATGAAATAGCAAAATATCTCTGGAACTCCACAGTTTCCATAGCTCCTGATATAATTTCTGTAATCTACGTCTAAAATGTTATAGTAAATTACGAAAAGGGGCATGTAGCCGAATGATAGCTTTTCAAGTAAAGTTAAGGGAGATTTACTTACAATTTTTGTCAGATTCTTGTCTTGGAGATAGATATGTGATACTTTGGTGAAAATATATTTCTTTTTTCTTATCTGTGTATCAGGCTTTTGTGGATTTTTCTCTTGAGCACTTTTCATTTTTGGGAATCATGTATTCTGTCAAATTTTATAACCTAAGAAACTGTGACATTAACGAAAAGGGGGTTGTTTTTGGTAACTTAGCAACACATTACAGGGTTATTGATCATACGTGGACCAAACAACCCAATGGGCTAATTTACCATTTTTCTTGGAATGGCTCTCTGAATAGTTTTTGACCAGACCAATACATACATCTTTTTTTAGAATTTATACGACTTTCTGATAGGGCAGAAAGCAAAAAAAAGTCGAAAAACTGCAGAATGACGTCGCGGACCCCCTAATGAAGTTTGGCAACACGCAGTTGGTACAGATGATAAATATGTAAGGAGTTCGTTGGTGGTTTATCTAAAGATTTCCTCTGCACAGTTCAACACGTTGCAGACAAAACGTTGGGTGAAGATGGGAAAACTGTGCACGTTAGAACATTTTTTTCTGTTATTACAAATTCTCAGGAGAAGCAAAACTCCGGTACAGAGAAACCAAATCATAGAGAAAAAAACTATGAGTGTATGGAACTCAATTGCAAAATTTGGTACAAGAAAGTTGAAAAACAACTTTTTTTTACTTCTGTGTCAACGGAATCGACTACTCTGGTCGTTAGTCTCGTGTTCTGTTCAGCTTTGTTCCTGTTTCCAGGCACCATTCTAGGAATAGCACTGTTAATTAGAAGCCAACAGTGAAGGCTCGGGTGAGGATTCTCGCTGAGCTTTTTTTTATGGAAAATTAAAACAAATTCAAAAATTTCCTTACACACAATACATAATGATCTAGGGCAATACTCTGTAACATACATCAGAACAAAATCGAAGTCCCTTTGTTTCTGTAATAGACAAGGCAATGTCCGGATGGACCTAAAGAAGTGTATTATGCCGCTAGGTCTTCCCTTCACAGGTCGATAGACAGTGTAGTTATTATACGTACAACAAATTTTTCAGTTTCACAGCCCCCACCCCAACCACCCCAATTTCACCTCCAGTCAAAAAAAGTAGAAAATCGTCAAGAACCCCTACATCGCCCACTAATAAAGTTTGGGCAATAATTGAATTTTTTTTATTTCTCCGTCGCCCATTTTCAAAATTATTGCAGCATTACCTACCTACCCCACAGTATATCGCTACCCAAATTTCATCACAATCTATGTCGCGGTTACTGATATTACGAGGCTAGAAGAAGGACAGACGGATCGACAGACACGGAAATGAGTGACATGGATTTCCGTTATGTAGACATCATAAAACGCCCAAAAAGCATATTATCTCAAAATCGAAAATTTGCACGACCACAATCCTCCCCTCATCTATCGGTCTAGAAAGTAAAAAACAAAAGTTACCGAAATCTTTCTTTCGTTAGTACACTCAATATCAAGTATTTTGTCTATTTTCTTTATTCGACCGACAAGCTTGACAGGTGATAGACCTCACTTTTCTATGAACACTGAGATAGTAACATGAATCCTTGAAATGGTTAATTTTTATATGATACAGGGTGTCAAAGGTTTTTGTTTTTTCTCAATTATTCCGCAATAAAATGGCACAACGATCTAAAATTAAGTATCAGGTGGTTTTTAAGGCCGGAAATCCAAATTCGACTACAGTTTTGCTGTCATGAATAGATGGCGCCACCTTGGACACATTTTCGGTTCGATGAATCAATGCGAGTATAAAAAAAATGTTTCCACAATATATTCTAGGTGGGGTAGCTTCAAATTCGGGGCACCCCCGCAAGATACTTCCCGGGCCCCCCGCAGGAAATTTTCCGTGGCTTTTTTCCTAATATATTACGTATATCTACAGGGTCTCAACTCGAACTTGTTTTAACTGTGTATAGAAGTCGTTAAAATAAACAACTTTTTGAAATAACATTTTTCCGAAAATTAAAATATAACTTAGATACAGAATAAAGAAAAGTGAATCTGGACAAGTGTATTAAGACGTACCTAGTCTATGTTTAGTTTCTTGCTAGAATTTTTGTCAGCCATTGTACCTGTCCGTTAGTGTACTAGCCGCTGGTGAATCCTAAAAGTTGCGCTTATAATGTGCCGCTTTTAGGATTTACCTATTTAAAATTAATAAAGATAAACACAAAGTGACGACTGCACAACTGACAGGTTAGGTACTAATCGATAATACAAAAATCCGAGCAAAAAGCTAAACATAAACGCACTAGGTACCTACATCTTGATACACAAGCCGAGATTTACATTTTTTATTTTACGAGGGTTGCTCTATACCTCCGTCAATCCACCAGTACGCAGACAGCTCTTTCACGCTTATTAGCGATCATCAGTGCGCCATAGGTCGATTGACGGAAATAGAGAGCATCAATTCTTTCATGTCTACCAAACATGTGAAGCATGTTGTAGCAGCTGACAGAAAGGTTCTGCCGGTGCGCCATCTGGTACCCGAAGGTAACGGCAAACCAAGGAAATCGCTGCTGAACAGCAGTAGATTTCTTGGTGGGATGCCACGGCGCGTCCGCTTGGCCACCAGAGGGCGCGGGTCCTATACGCTGCTGCGTATGAAAGCCGATATATAGCCGATATACGATATATATACAAGAACAAGAGCCAGTTTTCCATCATTATTAAGACATTTCGAATTGTATATTTTAATATATCAATATAAATACTTCACCAGTAAAATATATGGAATACAAAGCACTCATGATTTGATAAATACAAGAATCAAGTAATAAAACCGTACCATAAACACTCAGCACTCCTAATTAATAAATACAAAACAAATGTTAAGAAACAAATAATAAAAAAACAATATCGTAACATTTCTGTGTTTTGATTTCATTCTCTCTGGGTTGGTACACATACATGCTAAAAGAATCTGGTTATCACGGGCACACATACAACATTGGGTTCTAAATTCCACCACTAGACGTCTTGATCACTTTGGCTATTTCTAAATTTGGTATCGGTTTTGACAGTGACCTGTTGCTCACTACACCCTCCTGAATAAAAAGTAATTTGAACTCCTTACTTGTGTTCTGTGATATGGACAGCAACCTAAACCAAATGTCTGTGAAACAATGAAACAGCAGATTAAGTCAAAAGCAATTTTATTAACACATAAATCAATCTACCTGTACAAATTAGGATCTCATATACATAGTTACAGTGATAGGGTGAAATTTTACACTGGATCAGTTAGTACCTACTTGCTATTGCGAATATCAAAAAGAGGAGGGAGGTCTGCAAAAGGTGTCAACTCACACATTATTTTTTACTCTCTAGTTCTCATCCTACTTTTAAGATTGCTATAGACTAGTATTAAATGATATGACTGCATATGATGTGCTTGTGCTTGAAGGTATTGCCATTTTTATTTTATATTTATTTGTTTCGTTTTATATACATATGTATATCAAGGCTCTTTCAGACCCACAGACAGTCGCAAAATAACCGATTTTTGCTCTTGCAACTACAAACGAATATAGTTGACACTTTTCCAGGAGAGTGTATTTTACGTCCTTTGTTTTTTTTTTGGGTATACGCCATTCCATGATATTTGATTTTAGAAAAAAAGCTAAGTCAATGTAAAAAAACGATGTCAGTAAAATCTCTTACTCAACCATTGTGCTTACGATATAGCCAACCCATCATCTGAATATCGTCGACAAAAAAATACCAAGGAAGTCCTGTATCTCGGAAACTTTTCGCCTTAGAGGCTTGCGGTAGAAAAATTATTACTAAAGTGACTTTTTGACCCTAAACGATATTTCCAGACTCACAAGATCATCACCAGGGGATGTAACCACCGTCTTAAGAACTTTTCTTTCTTTTCTTGAGTGATTTTTCACTGAAAGCCACCTAGTGAATGTTACCAAAAAATGTGGGTTTTTTAAAGCTAAACTTTACTAGAGTAATTTATGTTCAACATCATTTGACGTATCTATTAAGATAAAGCGGTGGAAGTAATTATTTAACGTTTAAGCGTTTATTATTTCACCAACCCCATCTTACTTAGGATATGTTTAATTCCCTTAATGCGCGTTTTTTTTGATATCATAACTGAAAACGCAAAACTATTCAAAAAAAATCCATATTAATGATGTGTTTTTTTTCATACGGAGCTAAAGAAACGATATATATCTAAATAGGCTACTGAAAACCTCATGTAGACATCTTACTCCTAACGTGAAATATCGAAGAAATAATTATGTAGTTACCATATAGTTGATGATTATTTTTGAATAATTTTGCAGTTTTCGGCTATTGTGTCAAAAAAACACGCTCCAGCGGTGTGAAATGAAATGCGATATAACACAGGTGAGATGAGGTTGATGATTTTACCAATAAGACCAAATGTGTTGAAATCTGCTCAGTCGTTTAGGAGTTATACCTGTTTATTTAAAATAACTTTGAATTACACCCACCGCTTTATCTTAATAGATATATCAAAAGGTCTTGAACAGAAATTACTTTAGTAAATGATAGCTTTCGAAAGATATGCCACATAATATTTAATTATTACAGTGAAGCATAGTTTGCGAGTTTCCTATCTGTTTAAAAAATAAATACACTAATATTGAATTACACTAGTCGCAGTTGAGTTGAATATAATTTTTTAAAAATTGTAAAGTGGTCAGAAGAGACCACATTTAAATTTGACGAAGAATTCCTTTGACATGAATACGTGTGCCTCATTAGTGTATCCTCATTTTGAACGACTATTCCTGGCCATTTCAATTCTGCTTTTAACCTCCTCAACGGGATCTTATTTGTCATTTAGTCAACAACCCAAATACTTAAATCTCCTTATTCTCTGTGTGTTCTGATTTTCTATCTATTCTAACATTGTTGTTAATATTTAAGGTAGCGATGCCATAAATTTTGTTTGATTCATAATTTATTTTGCGACCATAAATGATTAATATTTTTAACACTGTCCAACATGTACTACAGTTCGTTCTCATCGCTAGCTAGGAGCACCTTAATGTCAGCATACCAGATGTTGTTTAGTGTATTTACCATTCACCTTTGTTCCCATTTCCACATCTTCAAAAGCCTCCTGGAATATGGACTCAGAGTATAAGAGAACCAGAAGTGGCGACAGTATGCATCCTTATCCGACGCCTTTAAGATGTCGCATTTCCGATTTTTATATGAGCAAACTGATCCCAATACAGTTTTTAAGGCCTTGAATCTATCTCGACTTGTTTGAGAAAAATATGTTACTTTATCGTGAATTACATTATCAATAAATCGTCATAACCTATAAAACATGCGTAGACCTTTCTTTGCTGATGTAGTCATTTCAGGATTAGCACCTGCATTGAGAACAATGTGTCTCGAGTTCCCAAACGATTTCTAAAGCCAAACAGGGTTTCATCTAAGCTATCCTTAATCTTTCTACATAGTCTGGAGTACAGAACACATAAAAAAACTCTTACTGAATGATACATAAGGCTTATCGGTCGGTCTTTTGGAGTTGGAATTTTTGAGAAGTGCAACAAATGTGGATTGCGGCTTGGATATCTCTCTGGCATTGTAAATTCGATTAAATAGCTTAATCAGAAGATTTATATTTTCATCATTACGTAAGTATTACTATGCAACAGATCAAAAACTTTTGGACCACAATGAAAAGTTTTAAATTGTGATCAATAACGAATTGAATACAGTAACAGGTTGAACCTCAATGTTGTCCAATAGCGTTAAATGTATTCGAATATCTCAAAGATGTCAACTTGGTTCCGAAAGACACGGTACGGTATATGCCCATTATTAAAAATTCCCGAAAAAGGAGGGTATATTATTAGAATCGGCCCGTTTTCGCAAATTTTGCCGAAATTGAAGGTAAAATCACCTCCTGATTCATTTTCCGAAAAAAATGCTATGTAAGTAACCCCCACCACCGCCAACGTTAAATCAAAGATTTGCACTAAAGGTGGACCAAAGGATAGGGAACCAAAATCTCTTTACCACAGTAAAGTTTGAAATTATTTTTCTGACAGTTACTGCCATTTTAAAGTTACAAAATTTTATACCTTTTATGAATGCTTATTCGGCCATTTTGAAAATTCTGCGGCACGCGCGGCAGCGTTTCCGACATAAGAAAACATGCTCTTTATTATGGTAGAATTAGTATTTGATACTATGATATAATCTTTTGTGTTACCCCTACCCCCACCCCTTTTTTATCACCGCAGCAACACCAAAAACCTGATTTTTATTTCTAATGATAACATTTTTATAGTGACGACGCTTGAAGAAAATCGGAAAACTACAGAATTAAATAAGTTGAATACGCCGTTCAAAGCCCACAATGTCTTTATAGTTTTAAAAATTATACTATGCCACTTGTAACAATTATCATGGAATGGCGTATTCCAAAGTGAGACTGCGCTTGCACATAGTTTTTTTACGAGAAAAGCTCATATTAATTTTTTTTGATAGTCTGTCTACCCCTAACATAAATCCCTTTATAATATAGTTTTTTTTGTAGAAATACATAAATCATTCATTTATAGTCTTTCGATAGAGATTTCCTTATATAAAAATCACACGAGTTAGAGAATTTGGTAAGACAGTCTCCTCTATACAATTTCCTACGTTTCGTCTACAGAAGAAGCGAACATCTTACACTTAACTATCTTTTCCTAAGACAGATCCTAATAGAGAGTGAGTTACAGAACACAGAATATCGATATACATTCTCGAATGGTGGTAGAAGACATATAATAATAACATCGTTTAGCTTGGTTTCGTGCATTAAAGTATACTCCAAATTCTCGAGTCATATGATTTCCACGTCAGCTAGTTTTTCCAGAACCAGTGACGTGTTGTCTCAAAAATAAAAGTCCTGTTTGCAGTAGCAGATAAAGACAACCATATTACATGTATATCAAAACGCTTGTACAAGCAGAAGGTACCAAACTGTAGTAAAAGTGTGCAAAACTGATAGTTAAAGATTGTTGAATATAAAGGGTTTTTGATTAAGGGTGTCAGAACTTTCAAATGTACAACATTACTTGACATGTGAAGATCAAATGTGAACAATAGGGTACTTGCAGAGGTCGTGAAATCGCCTCGGAAGTATACATAGCGTAAAGAAAGCTATATCAAGAAGCGGTAGGAAACAAAAAACATGATTTTACTGACGGCCAAAAAAAAGATATTTGCAAAATAAAATAAGCATATATTCAAATTTTTCCACGTGACTTAAAACAAGGGCTGACGTCACAGATATCTTATCGATATCGACAATCGATACTGCTACAGGTTTGCCAACTGCGCATTCGACTAGAGATGATGTGAATTCTTTAACAGTGCGACTCAATTTATTGTACTTTTGTACTTTTGTGTGTGACTGTGTTTTGTGGTTATAATGATCAATGTCAAAATGTTAGGTTAGCACTGGCTATCGAATATCAGTACTTTACTTCCCATCACTATACGATATCACTGACGTCAGAGGTTGTATGCGCGGCATTTTCCGGCATTTGAAATAATTTTTGGAATATCTCTCACAGCCGATTCTAAAAAACCAGACAAGTGATTTTGTCATGTTTACTAGGCTCTAAGGAACGCGTAAACGACATAATATTTTTTCTGCAAGTACCCTATTGCTGTGCTCAGTTGTGCTTTCCTACCAAAAAGGAGTGTTTGGTATTCAAGTAACCCAAGAACTAAGAGTAGCTGATCATCAAATGCCTGTAAATTTAGCTACTTGGATGTTAGGGCGACTTCAAGACATCTTACATTTTGGAGAAAAGATCCTCTTTTCTGATGAAGTGCACTTCTGGCTCGATGGTTTTGTACATGAGCCAAACTGTAGGATTTAAGGCGAAGAAAGCCCTCTAGAGATCCACTAGCTGCTACTTCATCCTAAAAAACTTACAGTTTGGTGTGATTTTTGGGCTCAAGGGGTTATCGGATCAACTTTCACAAAGACCTCGATAGAGATTGTGTTACTGTTTTTGGTGTGCTGATATATAGGAATATGGTAACGGAATATCTATGGTTTAAGCTGACACATAAATATAAAAAATGCTTTTCAAAAAGATGGCACTACTTGCCACACTGCTCGTGAGACAATCATTTTGTTGCACAAAAAGGTTTCCTGGGAAAGTTGTTTTGAGAAATTCTGACACAAACTGGCCACTATGTCATGCGACCTTACACATTTGGACGATTTTCTGTGGGTTGATGTGAAATATCTGGTTCATAGAAATAAGCCACGAACAGTCCAGGACTTGAACGGAACGTTTAACATAACATTGAAGACAATGTGTTTCAAAAAGTAGTGGAAAATTGTGTCTACAGGATGCACGAAATCAGACAAAGTCTACGAGGACATTTGAACATTATATTTTTAGATCAAAATGGAGAAGAAATTTCTTCAAATTAAGTAAAAGAATAGTAGTTTATTACTCCAGTTAGCACTGTGTTCCAGTTTAAATTACTGACGCTCTTATGGAAAATCCTTTACTTAATGAAGTATCATTTTGACTCCATTTTCTTACCTTTTCCACGTATTTTGTAATTTTGCTATTTATTTATATACATGCAACATAGTTTTCAGTTATAAATCATTGCATGAGAGAAATATTTTCCATTTGTACGTCGAAATCTCAGGAAGCATCATGCAGAAAAGAATAAATTCACTTTCGACAAAATATATGGCACGCAGCATTTCTTGTAATAAGAGCTAGATTTCAGTTGCGCTACTTATCTTTGTGATTCAATATCATGTAACCAGCATAATAACCCTCACCGCGTAAAACAAGATATTTGCATACAAAAGTGATTGAATCAATTTTGAGGATGTGTAAAGATACAAATAGGATGCGTGGCATATTTAGATGGTTTCCTGTCCCTCTCTCTTGGAGGATACACCACGCTATTCTAAGCAGAAATATATGCGGTTTTAGCTTGTACCTATAGTATTCATAAAATTCAAGGGCCTAGGAGGTGTACTACTACTGTTTGCTTTGATAGCCAGGCAGCACTGAAAGCACTGAGTGCTTGTAGGTTTATATCAAGGCTCGTTCTGCAATGTAGAAAGATTTTGGATCAAATTACGGCAAGCTGTCAGGTGTCACTGATATGGGTGCTGAGTCATGCTGGAGTTTGCGGTAATGAAACGACGGACGCGCCCGCAATGCGAGGGTCGAGGAATATATGCTGGGCCCTGAGCAGGATGTGAGGATGGCAGCAGGTACCAATAGGAAAACAGGAAAACAGAGGTGTGGTTACAAAATCAACATCTTATAAGACGGATAGACGCTATGGGCCTGATATCTGGCCACAACGCCTTCAGATGTCACTTTATGTGATGCGGGTGACCAGCGACCAGATGTGTGCACGCTGTGGCAAGCAGGAAAAGTCTTTGGCACACACGCCTTTGGGTATCACAGGCAGGCTTAGGTTCAAGAGTCCTCGAACCTGAAGACATAAGATGGGCACCCAAGGCCATCCTTACCCCCGTCATATACAAGGTGTTGTGGCTAGATAGCAGGCCAATAAATAATCTTATCCGGATTCTGTCCAGTGAGAGACAAAACCGCCCCACCTTGGCCAGGGGTCCTAAGATAAGTTCTCTAGCTTGACGGAGGTGTCCAGGTATTCATCTGTATCTCATAAGATGTTATTTGTGCATCCACATCTCTATTTTCCTCCTAATGGTACCGGCTGCCAGCGCCTGAGCTGGTTCAGGACCCAGGACCACTATTTTTCGACCCTCGCCTTGCAAGCGCGACTGATGTTTCCATAACTCCATGACTCAGCACCCACATACGTATCACATGTCATCCAAGACCTTTCTACAGTGCAGAACAAGCTTTGATTTAAAGCTTAAAGTACTCAGTGCTTTCAATGATGCCTGGCGGTCAGAGCGGACAGTAATCCGCCCTCTAGGTCCCTCAAATTCATGAATATGAGAGGTACAAGAAAAAATCGCGTATATTTTGGCTTGGAATACACTACAATGATTAGCTTTTTGTATTAGCTGAGCTCTGAAATTAATTGTCAAGAAACCACCGAAAGTGGATTTATTGTCTTCTTTACGAAGATTTTATAAAGCATGATAGGTATGAAGTCATAATCAGAAGGACAGGACTTTTACTTTAGAAAGACACATGCCTAAAAGACACGGCAACCGGACATACGCCTCATAAGAACTGTAGATGTTTTGTATTTTTTTTTCTATTTGTAAAAGAATTATAGAATAAGGCACACGAATTTACCGTATCTTTTCGCAAATAATAGTAATACAAGGTTATACGAACAGATCCTGGTTTTAGTAGTAGTCAGCCTTTATGTTTTCACACACACAGTACAGTATTATGTCCGATCGGATAGAGAAGAAGTCCATAGGCCATATTTGCCGAGTCTATATTGACATTTTTACGTTTCCGTTTTCTTAGAAATTGACCAACTGCCTGCCAGCAGCTCACGCTTAGAAGTCCCTCCTTCACTGGGTTTTTCTGCAGTGTCAGTTTGGTTCTTTGTATAGCGGATTTTGGAGGAAACAGTCTACTAATCAGTATCATCCAGGTACTCGAATTTCGGTGCAGATGTAGTATTTTTTTTAGAATACATTCCTTATATCAGTGTTACATAGATACCTGATAATTCTTTATTAAAGCCTTTCTAAATTCTGTCCCACTTATGGTAAAACATACTTGCAATGATATTGGACAGAGCGAAAATGGTCATAAAACAGTTTCTTTTAAAATAAAGCAAACTAGAAAAATAAGTTGTAGAATCTCCATGGGTAAAATATAGAAGTGTGTAAATTGACCTTCGGTGGGCATAACAAATTTTTGTAGGTATAAATTCTTTACACTCAAAAACAGTGTAGTTCAAATTCATGTATGCGGATAAAAGCCAGATCAGGGGATTTAATACCAATCGAACTTAAACGTCAATAACTGTTTTATTTGACGTCTCTGGACGCTGAAGTTAGTGTGGATCGACTTAGAATTGAAAGCATAATCGAATCATACATACGATTTTTTTTCTGTTGGATCGCTGAACCGAATGTCAGCCTGTTTGCATTTACCAAATTGTAAATTTCCACTATACACTGTTTTATAAAAGTATGGAATCAACAACTATTAAGTTAAATTTTCAAGGTATCGGAAAAATGTTTAAGTGACTCTTGGGGTTTTCAAGAACTTATCAAGCAGTAAAAATTGACGAGCCAGAGTTACATTTTTAAAATATAACACCCTTATTAGTATTATAATAAACTTCAATCCTTCTTCAAATTCTAAGTGAAAATAGCAGTGTTTAGTAAAATGTTCGTAAATTCAACCATTTCTGAGTTTTTGTGTTTAGGACGTTACATATAAACCATAGATTGTTGAGTTAAAAATGTAGTTTATTAGAAAACATTTAACACAATAACCTTTAAGGCTTTTAAGTGTCCACAAGTAGCCAAAATCTGAATTCTACGTGTTTGGTGATAGGCTATATCTAACCTGTATTTTTTTAACTAGAAGACCCCCAGCACGTGAGCTTTTTTATTTTTTACTAATAATTTTGGAATTCATACATATCTGTTTTCAATCGAACAGTGCAGCTCAATATGGAAAAAATGGATCCTCATATCTACACGATAATTTCAAAGTACAATTTGCTTTTCAAAAAATCGTCTATTTTCCGAAAAACGTAAACTACTAAGTCTTTTTTTAAAAAAGATCATTTGAGAGCCCAAAGACCACATTTTTGAGGGGTTTTGCAAACACTCACTGATTTTTGTTAAAATGAAAAATTAAAAAAAAACATCAACCTATAAACTATAAGCCATTCTTCAGAAAATCTCAAAGATATTAAAATTATAAATCGGAATGAGCAAAGTTTTGTATTTTTCCATATTCTTTAACATATATCTTTACTATTAAACGTCAATTTTCGTAGGAAATCGTGAAAAACCATTTTACATTCATTTTCACCCCCTTTTTCCAAGCACCACTTCACACCCTGACCTCTATATCCGCCCGACGGAACTGTTTTAGCTCCATTATACCCTCTTGCACCGATTTTAGCCATAATTGAGTCTCTTGACAATTAACAAAATTGAGTCCACTGAACGCAAAACTCCGTATTTGACTCATTTTATAATTTAGCTAGACACAAAAAACAATCTTTTATTCCATTTTAAAGCGAAGGATCAATGACTACGGTCACAAGGATCTACCAATAAATGTCCTTTGATAAGGAAAAAGAGAGGATACCGCACGCCCATTTGATGCTATATAAATTAGCTGTCATTAGCTGTTACCGAAAATGAATAGCCACCAAAATACATTTTTATGATATTAAGCGTTTTTAATTTTTGTTTAATTGTAAAATATTGTGGTGTGCATAATGGTAGGGTGTGCAGCTCACGGTTGTAAAAGCCACAGCAGCAGGAAGGAGCCAGGAATCACGTATCACAGGTAACAGAAATGTCAGTCGCGCGTTCCGTCCTCTCTCTTTCCTTGTCTAAGGTGTAAACTCATTTTTCGGATACTTTGTACTGGCTTGACGTCTATTTAAGGATATCAGCTGAGTAAAAAGTGCATCTCAGACTCAATTTTTTAGTACTGAGTTGCCAATATTGCAAGTCAGGACCGTCTTAGTAATATTTTTATTGCCAAAATATAGTGACTATTTCACAAAATGGTTGTCCGATAGAAATACGTTTGTAGGCTTTTATGCTGTTACAAACTATCAACAAGCGTCAATAACCTCTTATAATTAGCAGTATCAACACAAAGTACAGCTCTGTATTCCGTCAAATCATGGTGAAAAATCTTTGGATGCGATCACTGAACTGAACGCTCTTTCGGAGCGCTTTGCATAGAGTGTTCTGTTAGAGAAGGATACTGAACAACGGTCCACGTCTAAAGTGTCACACTCAACATACCTATTAACTTTCGCAACCGCCAGATTAACAGTCTGTTTTGCTCGATGCCCCAAAACAGTAAATATCTACGAAGAGTTGAAAATGAATCAAAAAATAATAGCAATAGCTATTGTTACCAGCATTAATGTTAGTGCTGTCTATCGTGGAAGAGCTCGGTATACTGATTTTTTTGCAATCTATGTTTCGGTCGTTATACATATATATTATAAAGTAAAGGCGGTGACGCTTACTGCCGTTTGACAAGTCAGAAAGCAGATGGGTTTAGGTTATGTTTCCCCATTGAACTGTCGCTACCCAAATCGAGCGTGAAATAGTTCTGCTATATAAAAATACCTTCCGCTCAATAAACGCAAAATGAGTAGCTTGACGTTTAGTGGCTCTGCTACCTGACCGCTCAGGTTCTCTAAACGCAATCATTGTGAGGTATTTTCAGTTGTTCCAAGCCAAACAGCTGTTCCCTGTTGACACGGCTGACAGTACAAAGTATCTGGAAAAAAATGGTATACGGAGTTTGGCAGTTGAGATTTTGTTCTGCATCTGAGCTTCACCGTTAGTAGTCTTATAAAAAGAGTATTAAGACGAAAATGATAGCAAATAAAATGTTTGGTCTATAAAATAACAAAAGGAGCAATATATTACACATTCTTTCACTTTAATCTTCTCGAAATACTTGGTGCGTGAACTTGGCACTTCATTGGTTACAATGAATATACCAAGTTTTGCAGTTGACACATGCCTTTTTCCACAGAGTTTTGCATGTAATCGTGGTTTATAAATACCCGATAATAACACTTGAGACCATTAACTGTATTGATTGCCATGAACCAGAACCAAAATGTAGTTTCCTACTTTTTGGCAAATACCGAGATTTGCCTTGGTGGAGTCAATTATTACCCCAAACTACCCATATATCTGCCACTCCTCCACCGTTCTCCTCCAAAATCCGCGAACAAATCCCCAAACCTCCCCTCAACCCGCTCAAGCGGCGTCGCACTCCTCCACTTCCTCCTCCTCGTCCCCTTCCCTTTCTGCCTCCTCCAAGCGTATCCGATGGTCCTGGTTGAGCACCAGGTCCGCGATGCAGCCCCTGATGCCCCTGCCGTAAGGGGTGCGGGCGGCGAGAAGGGAGGGTGGCATGCCGCCCACGTACAGGCCGTCCTGCTCCGATGAAGTGATGAGGGCGGCAGGTGTCCTGGGGCGGCGTAGTTGGACGGACTGACGCGTGATGGCGGGACCGTCGTCGACGATCAACAGGCCTGAAGTGCCGTCTCTGTTGATAAGAAAGAGGAATGAAATATTTACTACGTTTACATGGGGATTCAATTCGAATTGAATACGATGCCATATCTGGCGTTTCCTGTGTTTACATGTTTAGTTTTCAGATCAATTTGAATCCATTTCGTGAAGTGGCGCGCAAGCTGTCAGAACTATCCTAACCTATAAATCTCACATAACCTGCAACCTAGCCTGGTTTTCGTTGAGTACCCGACCAAGAATAACAAAACCGACGTACCCCAACTTTAGAACCATTATGTGTTCACGATTTTGATTTCTTTGTGGTTTTCGTGTTTAGAAAAGATATTACAGATTCGGAGAGACCGTACGCGCAGTCGCCGATTCGGTTTTAATACCGCTGCTTGTTTACATGGATTTCAGTCTGATACGATCCACATTCGATCCCAGAAAAGAGAGGTATCGACCTTGACTCAATTCACTTTCGATCCAAATTTTGCAGTGTTTACATGCAGTATTCAATACCAAAATCGAATTCAGTTCGAATTGAATTCCACATGTAAACGTAGTAATTAGTATTGGATCGGTAGCTAACATGAATCTGGACATACAACATTTCAAAAAAATGAAGTCAAGTTGATTAACTCAGTCTTTCCCACACATTATAGTGATACCAGTTTATCATTTTCCCTTGCAACCAAATCATCGCCAGCCTCCCCCCACCAAGAATTGTGTTATGCTGCTAGGTCTTTCCCTCACAGGTCCATGGAGAGCCTATTATCAACACTACAAACTTTTCAGTTTTACAACCCCCTACCCCCCAACCACCCCAATTTCACCCCCACCCAAGAAAAGGTAGAAAATGATCAAGACCCCTGAAACATCTAAAAACGAAGTTTGAGCTGTTTTCTTATTTTTAGTTCTCTGATTATGGCACTGACACGATTTCTAACAACCATACGCGTTTTCCATCCTCACCACGGTAATAATGCTGTATCAAAATTTCATTAGAATCAACTTAGTAGTTTCCACGTTACAAAATACAACACGATCTAAAGCAATAAATACTCGTATGTATACAGCAAATTCCTTTGGTCTTTGTAATAGACAAGGCAGTGTTCGAATTCGGATGGACCTAAAAACGTTACTTGTGTCGCTAGGTCTTCCCTCACAGGTCAGTGGACAGTCTATTACGCAAGCAACAAATTTTTCCATCTTACAACCCCCCTATTGGTGTGGGAAGTAAATATAGTCACTTAAAGATCCTTTTTCTTCCTGGGTCTTAAGTTATACAACGACATTCCCAAACAATTAAAAATAATTACCTCAATAAAAAAATTTAAAAAGGAAATAAAAGACTACATTAATTTACTTTATTTTTTTCTCTAGCTTTTTTTTTAGAAAATAGGTATGCAATGTTGTTTTAAACTTTCCATTGTTTAGCTTGTAACTGCTAAAAAATATATATACATATATGTACATGTTTTTCTGGAATATTTGGAGAGAACTATGCCTAGGCGTGTTGCACTCTTCCGGTATCCTATTATTAGATACAATAATTCTCAATTGAACATTAAATGTACCTTTAATACTTAATAAATTGAAATTGAAGTTGAAAAAAAAATTTAAATTGGAGGACCGGATTTATAAGCACGGGTACCTCAAAGAAATAGTATCTCCTTGCAACTAAGTCCTCACCCATCCTTCTCAGAGAGTACCCAAAAACTGTTTGAACGGCTGTTATGTTGTACTGTTTTTTTTATTGCAGTTTCACAGCCAGTATCACAACTTTCGGAAACCATAGACTTTATCAATCTCTACCGCGGCCCACGATATGGCTTAGAAATTGCATTGCTATCAGTTCAGTGAGCTAAACACATCACAGAATTATCTATAGCAGAGTAAACAACCAGCACAATATCTCTGAGGATTTCCTATATAAAAATGGTTCCCACAAAATTTGACCTTGGCATGATTTATGGATGATTTTACGTCTCTGAAGTTTGGGTAGAGATGCGAAAATGAAAATATCAATTCCGGTAGCAACTCGATATCTTTCAGCTAAATAGGCGCGTTTGGTTCGTACACCCCTCAATAATTATATAATTATTTTCGATACCGATAGCCCTTCAAAAGTATCGATACCAGCTTGGAATCGCTCAAAAGCTAAGATAAAAATACTCGATATTAGTGCAGAAGTACCAGTATCAAAATATCGTTAGCACCCCTACAAAAAAAAAGCATCCAAAAGTGGGGACGCGCGTGTAATTGCCGCCAACCTGAGTTATTGTGCTGGTTGTTTACTATGCTGTGGAATTATCTACAGCAATATGATTTCAAAAATGATTGGTTGTTTAAATTAAGGCAGCATTCACATAAAGCGATGTCGTTCTTTTACAAGGCAATGGAGGGCCTAGTATGAGTACAGCAAATGTTTCAGTTTCGCAACCGCCTACCCCTAAAGGGTAGGGACAAATGGCTTAAAAACGATGTTTGAGATGTTTCAATATTAACAGTTTGTTGAATATTGCAGCGCCGGAACTGACACTATTTCTAAAAATCATATGCATTTTCTAACCCCGCGGCGGTAGTCATAATGTGTCAAAATTTCATTAAACACAATTAAACAATTTCCTTGGCTTCTGTAACAGGCAGGACAATGTTCGGATATACCTGAAATAGGTATAGGTCTTTCTTTCACACGTCAGTAGACAGCCTGTTATGAATACAATAAATTCTTGGGTTCTACAACCTCCCCCCACCCCCCAAAAGTGGAAGATAATCATGAACCCCTAAAACACCTAAAAGCGAAGGTTGAGGAGTATTTGAAATTTGTTTTTTGTCAGATGTAATTTTATATAGGTACGTATTACAAACTATAATACAATACGAGTTTACCAACCTGACAGCCTTAGCTCGATGCCACAGCCCATCCGAGACGCTAGTACCATTGTGAACCACCCTGATTTCCTCTATACTGCTGCTCTCTTCATCACATGCAGAAAATCGTAATACCAGGGCACCGCTTTCCAGACCTAATGTCGTTATCTGACGTCCCTTTATGGCTGCTGCCAATAGTCCATCAGCGCTACCGGTACCACTACAAAAATAGATTTTATTTTCAATGAAAGGTCGTATTAGTAGGATGGTCAGAAGGTACCAACAGTCGTTCCTCATCCTTTTAATATCTATCATTGTTAAACACCTTAAAATTCTTAATTCCTTTTTAGAATATCCTATGCTTAATATGTAGTAGAACTTAGTTTATACAACTTGTTATAGAAAACATATATTTTTTTAACGCTACCTGAAGATAGTTTAGACGTAAAATAAGCCGAAACGTTGTAGAATAAACAAGCAATGTTTTATTTGACCGCAAACTAAGAGATCCATACAAATTGGGATTCCTCGGTCATTAGAAGTCATCACGTATAACTAAATATATAGGTAGACGACCAGAACTATTATAAGGATGGGCCAACCACGTTACCTTGTTGACTTCGCTCTAGTTTCTCTGTTTGCACCATAAGGAAGTATATCTGAACCGCATGTTGCTTATTGAAAAATGATCAGCTCAGCGAGATTTACACGGTAATATAGGTGTGGATATCCTTAAAAGTTACACCCTGTAGAATGAATAAAACTGCGTTAAACGTTTAGGAAGGGTTAACTACAATATATCCTCGTGGTCGCTAAAACCTCCAGTAAATAATTATAAAATAAAGAACTACTGTAATATGTTTCATATGATCCTATTCAATTTTATTTGTGAATTTTAAGTAATTATCTATTTACCTATTAGGATTATACAATAAATAATTGTGCGTTTTGGCAAGTGGTATCAGTCGTTTTCAATCAAAAAGTTACTGCTAGTTTATTTTCTCCTTCTTCAATTTGAATGCAATTTTGTTTCAAGTTTAGCTGATATACAGCCTGTACCATCAATTATTTCTATATGTCTGATGATAACTATATATTACTCAAAACGTTGCTTAAAGAGACGTAAGTTAGATAGGTTTTTGTTTTAATTCTGACCTAATCCTAAAATATAACAACCCAAAAAAAACATAATGAAAGGCTTACGCAGCATGGCTCTTCTTGATGGCCAGCTTAAATCGTACGTTCAGTATAAGTGGCCGTGCTTCTAAAGCAGCTAGGGTATGATGATCTGCTAGCCGTAGGAATCCCCCAGGGGTTCCTGGAAATGATGGGGCTGGTGGACGTCGAGCGCACAGATGATCGCGGTATCCTGGTTTACACCTGAAATTGGACAACCTCGTTAACAATATGTTTATATAACAGAGAAAGTATAATCAGTGACATAGCTAGTAGGGTAATGGCTACAGTTCTTGGTACTTCTAGGATAGTATGCCAATAGTTTTATATCTTTTGTTTAATACATTACGTATACAAGCAATCTTCATGCAAAATGCATTCTAGAAGTGTTGGCAAATTTCGAATTTGCCTGTCATTTTTTTTTTGAAACAAGCCTTCAATGTTAATTCAGTGTAATGAGAGATAGGAATATCAGACAGTTATTGGCTCCGTAGGGACAGTCAATGGCACTAAGTAGATCAGTTGTTGGGACCTATTAGCCAACTGCTGAAATAGGGTGTTTTATAATACTGGACGCGGCAAAACAAACAGTGCAGTTGCGATGGGCGGCTACATCCGCTGTGGTGGGGATGGTAACCTAGGAGAGGGTCTCATTGTATCCGGTGACTCAAACGGTTTTCAGTCGTAGCAATAGTTTGGAGCGGAGAGCATCGTGGCTTCGTCGTTCGCACGTATTTTGGAAACGGTCGTTCTTTCATAATCACTCAGCGAAAATTCCGACGCCACTTCAACATTCCACGCCATGATCCCGTTCCACACCGCAATGTTATTGCGAATTGGGTTCGTGCGTTGGTAGAAACTGGTTCAACAAAAAGGCCTAGAGCCTAGAGGTATGGGAAGACCCAAAGCAGTGAGGACTCCCAAAAATGTTACTGTAGTGAGAGCAGCTGTTCAATCACCAACACACTCTGCCCGAAAACATGCAACTGCATTAAACATGTCCGACCGCTCTGTAAGGAGGATCTTGCATAAAGATTTACTCTTCCATCCCTACAAGATTATGGTGGTTTAAGACTTGATGCCTCCAGACTTTGAGAACTGCGTGAATCGCGCCCAAGAGATGTTAGACCGTAGACGCAACTGAAAGTTTCAGAAATCGCCTACAACAGTGCATCGCTGTCGGAGGACATCATCTTGCTGATGTGGTCTTTATAACTTGGCTGAAAAAATGGGGTGTAGTACTGACACGAACAGAATAAATCACTTGTTGATAAGTTATGCCATTTTTTTTCAATAGCCCTTCAAAACTGCACTGTTTGTTTTGCCGCACCTTGTATTATACTGTGATAGCACCGTAATAAAACTAGTTTCTCGCATACATTAGGTGAATAGGAGAGTACAGATAGACTAACATTGCTGAGAATATAAAAAGCCAGAAAAACTTATGTTAATATTTAGGTACAATTTATTTAAAAATACACGTAGAGATTTTTAGATAATGAACAGCTCTAACCTGCAGGTAAAGTAATCCATCTGTGGGATGCACTCTCCATCTTCCCCACAAGGCCTCGCAACACACGGATGTGGACAGTTGTCTACGTTAGCACCACCTAGGGCTTCAGCTAACACAGGCATTTGGTGTCCGTTCACTGCCACCTTTTGGATGCACCCAACAAACGCACTCCTTACCGCCACCTGTACAGCAAACGAGATTTTAAATATCTATTTGATATATTCTCCGTTTTGATAACCCTCAAACAATGGTATCAATTTGAACTGTAGATAAGTCATGGTCTTCCAGAAAACAAAAAAGGGACAAAACATCAAGTTACGGTTGTTGTACGTATAGAGTTCTCACAGAGCTCCATGTCTTCTGGTTAATATTATCACGATGAATCGAAATGCATCAATTACGACTGTGCGTGATTATATAAAAGAACAGTGATCATGAATCTATGGTAACCGGTCATTAATAATGCAAAAACGGTATTTGGTATATTCCTTGCCACCATCAAATCTAGCTCAAAATGCTATGCGTGCTTAAGATAAAATTCTATGGCTAGGATTTAAAAACCAATGATACTGGTCGTTGAAGCAACGCTTACAAAATATTCTTCTATGAACAAGTTTTACATCCTATGTCAGTAGCAAATTCACGAACTTGAAACAATATATTCTTTCGAGGTTAAAGACATCTGAATCTCGTCAAATTTACAAAATTCCTTTCTACTACCCCAGGACAAAAAAATCTATTTTGGAAAGTTAGTGCAAGGGTAGCTTGATCAAAAATTATTAGTCAGTTCGTAAAGTATTTTTTTGTATTTCTACAGTGTTTTATTTACACTTCCTTTCTAGGCATTTGAGAAAACCTTCATAATACTCGTATTTTTCAATATTTTAAAACGTGTATAAATGGGGTGTAAGTTGATAAATCTAGTGTTGCTCATCAGTAGTATAATATTGGCAGTACCCTGTACTACTCAGAATGATACAAATAGCTATTATTTGGAATATACTAGCTGAAAATTTGATATATTGCTACTACTGTATCGTGGCCAAATTTCGTTTTTGAGTTGCAACAGATTGTTAAAATCTTTGGAGGGAAGATGATACTTCATGATACTTTTGGGAGAGTATCCCAAAATTCTTGAGTTCGCAAGTATTTTGTACATAGTCGAAAAGTGTTTTTGAAGACGTCATTGAACAGTACTAGACAATCAATTTTTTAAGAGGGATTACACGTTTTCAATTATTGTAATACATGTTATTATCGTTAGTAAAATCGAGTGTCATTTTTTGGTGTAGGCAATGGTTTGACATAGCATTCAGAGCTTCTTCAAAAATATGGAGTCATTGAACAAGCCGCCATCTACTTAAGCTTTGCTTTATAAGCTATCAAGGCATATGCCTTAGAAAAACAGATTAGTAGAACTTACTTGAGGTGACACTGAGCTCCAATTAGGTACGCCCCCAAGGTACATGTTGAGTGGGAGGGATAGTTGTGTAAAAGCACCTGGAGATAAAGCTTCTACCATTGGCTGATCATCTACAATAAGGACAGCGAGCCGACCAGTCCTAGACACTTTAATCTGGAAAATAAATATGAGCTTAGTAACATTGAACGTATGGCCGAGTTTTGGTCGGCAAGCCAAAGACATATTGAGCAACCCCCGTATATCGACTCTCTTATGTCGGCTACACACGTTCCGGCAAGCCTGTCAGTTCGAACTGAACAGTCCGCCTGAAGACCGGTCGCCTGATGGAGTGACAGTGACGACCCTCCACACGTTCAGGCGAATCTGAAATACGGGGTGAGTTTTTGTACCGGCTCGCTCGATAACTCCATTACTGTAGAAGATAGCAATAAAAGTTGTAGCCACGGTTATGCTCCTTGCTCAGAAAATATTTAGATTTATACAGCGTGATCCATAACTACGTGGTGATGCAAACATGCATTTTTTTTAATGAAATTCTACTAATGATTTCCTTTCTTCCAATATAGGGTATTGTTACATTATACAGGATATTTCAAAAGTTATGACTATTTTTATATCCAAATCGCTGTCAACTGAACTCACCGTATATCAAAAAGTGATGAATCAAAAATCATTCTTTTACACGGATGGATAAAAAATAGCCTCTAGTCTGAAAATCGGCTAGAAAAAAAGCCCACGAAGCATATTCGTATACAGGGTGATGTAGAATGCAAAATCTAGATATTCTCTCTTTTTTTAAATGTAACCCCCAATATTTTATTATACCAAAGAATTGCTTTAAATATGGTCTTTCATCTTTGTATAGCACTTGTTATGGCTGCATTCATTAGATCTTGAGATATTTCGATTTTTCTACAAATTGTAAATATACCTTCTATGTGTTTACTAAAATTTATTTATTTTGAGAAAATATTATCAAATTTTATTTTTGCTTAACAAACAACTAAAATATAAGGCGATAATAGTACTTGATCACGTCAAAACACTGAATTACTGAGATAATATAGGTCAAGTGTGCTGAGGAAACTATTTTATAGACGTCATGCATAATTGTCAAGCATATCTATTAGGTAGGCTATGAAATATTAAACGACACTGCCCAAATAAAACGATTCTTCAACCTTTCAAATGCATTAGTTTTAGAGTGCCTCCGTTCTGGATATCGCTATTCATAGTTGATATATTCTAGAGGCAAGTAGGCAATTTCTCAAAGATTTTCCTAAATACCCTCAATGGAAAAATTAATTTTTAAAGCTGGTTTTTCACACAGTATGGAATTATTGAGCAGGTTATGAAAACTGTCAATTTTTCAAAGCCTACCTGATAAATCTGCTTGGTAATTATGCATCACGCCTACAAAATCGTGTCCTCAGCATACTTGATTTTATTATCTCGATGACTTAGGGTTTTGACTCCATTAAATACTATCATGACCTTATAATTTAGTTGATCTATAAATAGAAAACAAATTCGATAGTACTCTCAAAATAAATAAGTTTCAGTACACAAATAGAAACTATATTTTAAATTTAACGAAAAATCGAGATATCTTGGAAATTGATGGATGTAGGTAAAATAAGTGCTAAACTTACAAAGATGAAAGAACATATTAAAAGCAATTCTTTGGTATAATAAAATAATGGGGGTTACATTTGAAATAAAAAGCGAAAATATGGATTTTGCATTCTATGTCACCCTGTATACGAATATGCGTCGCGAGCTTTTTTTATAGCCTGTTTTAGTGCTACAAGATATTTTTAATCTTTTCGTTTAAAAAAATAATTTTTGAGTCATTACTTTTTGATATACAGTACGTTCGTTTGACAGCGATTTGGATATAAAAATGGTCATAACTTTTAAAATACCCTGTATAATGTTATAATACCTTACATGGTGAGAAGAGAAGTTATTAGTAGAATCTAAAAATGAGTCAATATATAGGGCGTCTCATTTAAAAAAATATATGTTTGCATCACCACGTAGTTATGGACAACCCTCTAGAAATCAAAATATTTTCCGAGCAAGGAGTATATCCGTGGCTACAACTCTTATGTACAACTTTTTTCGCTAACTTCTACAGTAGTGCCGCTATCAGCCGAACCGGTACTAAAAACTCACCCCGTATATCAGTGTTACTACGTTTCCACGGGCTTTTAAAACGTTTTCAAAATGTTTTGGGAGAGAAACAGGTTGTAGCCGGCGGGAAACAAATTCCCCGGCAGCTGCTTCCACAGCGTCGAAGTTCTCCAAAACAAGGAAGGCTGGAGGAGACTGGTTCTTGGAGTAGGGACCTCGACCTGGTAAGGATGACCTCGCAGAGCCTCTCTAGTGTTCCTCGTTCCGACGGCCTTTGCTGTTATTACCTGGGAGAGCTCACTCGAGCATCTTCCGTGATAGAATCTGTAGAACAGGGACAAGTCAGCCACCCTTCTTCGATGTTCCAGGCTATGGAGGTCCTTTGTGAGGTTAGGCTTATCGATTAGTCTAATTGCTCTCTCCTAGATAGTGGATGGTGTCCAGAAGCTTCAGAGAGTGCTTGGGAGCGCATCCCCACACATGGGAGCAATACTCCAGCGATGGTTGGATCTGTGCCTTGTAGAGCAGCAGTAGTTGCTCTGGCGTGTACAGCTTCCTACAGCGGAACAAAACTCCAAGCTTCTGGGATGCCGTTTTAGCAATACTGACGACGTAATCGTGCCAGGACATGTTGTTGTTGATGTTGACACCCAAAAGTTTGACGGAAGGTGACTCGTCAATGGGGTGACCCTCCATTTTCACCGTTGGTAAGCCAATGTGAGACTTCTTTGTGTGTTGGAGTGTTGTTGCCTGGGTTTTCTGTACGTTGAACTGTACTCTATTTACTAATCCCCACTCGACAATTATTTTGATATCTGCGTTGATCTGTGAGGCATGCTGCTGTCGCCGACGTACCGTCTCCTGGGATGATAGTGGCTTGCCTGGTTCCATGCACGATATTAATGTACTGTCGTCTGCGAAGCTGTAGATTGGATTGGATGTTATTTCCAGCAGCTCTTTGATGTACAGCAGGAACAGTGTAGGGGATAAAACGAGGAACCCCGGCGTTTATTCAAAATACGTCTGATAAACAGCCTTCAACTACAAGAAACAGAGACCGGTCGTTCAAAAAGCTATTCTGCCACTGGCGCAGGCCATGTGGTAGTCCATAAGCAGCAAGCTTGACTAGAAGTCCCTCATGCCACACTCTGTCGAAGGCTTTCGATATGTCAAGCGCAACAACATGGGATTCGCCATGGTTTTCAATTGCTCTGTTCCACAAGTGATTGACATAGGCCAGGTCACCCGTAGACTTGTGCTTACGGAAGCCATACTGGCGATCATTTATGATGTTATTATTGTCCAGGTATTTCAGGATCTGTGTATTAATGACAGTCTCCATAACCTTGGACATCATGCTGAGAAGAGCCACAGGTCTATAGTTTGTGGGATCGGTTTTTTTGCCTTTCTTAGGGATGGGTTGTATGCAGCCAATCTTCCATGAAGCGGGAAACACGCCTTGCTGATATGATAGTTTGAAGAGCTTGCAAAGAATAGGTTCAAGCTCAGCCGCACAGCGTTTAAGGACAATGGCAGGAATTCAGTCAGGACCAGTAGCTTTCTTCGTGTTTAGCTTCTGGAGGATGCTTTTTACATCTCGATGTTGAAATTTGACCTCTGCCATTCTCGAGTTTACGTTTATGTTGGTAGTCGGATTGCTTCCTTGGTCTACAGTAGAATTGGCTGCGAAAAGCCTCCCTAAGATGTCTGCTTTTCCTTTAGGAGCAGAAGCGATGGACTTGTCCTCTCTGGTCGTTATCCGTATCCTCCCTCACTGCTGAGTTTCTTACTAAGCAGGATCACAATAACTAGCCGGAAGTTTCTCGTCATGACCTAAATCTTGAAAAGGTATCGAGAGTTAAGAGACCTCAGTGAATAGTTATATTGTCAAAACATCGGTTTTCGTATGACAATGACGTCACTTATTCCCAAAGTAGCCCATACATACCTGATGCCACTCGCCCATCTGCACCCTCCTTCTGCTGATCGCTGTGGTAGCCCCTGTACCTAGATCGTACGCGAATTCCACGTATCCTTCCCTGAGATAGAGGGCCATAAAGTCCCCGCTTCCGTCTGCCCTGCGCCCATTGTACGCCACCAGCCCATCCGGAGCCGTGGGCTTCAGGGCCACTGACAGTTCCAGCCAGGTGAGCGCAGAGTCTCCCAGGCCACGATACCGCAAGTGACTTGAACCGTTGAATGATGGTACCTGGATGTAGAGTAAAGAAGTTGAAGATTTAGCTATTGAAACTGCTTATTTTTATTTATCGTATGGCTCAAAAACATGACAATAGTAAATATAGATTAAAAGAAAAACTATTATAACCTATACTAAAATAAAATATATACAGCCCCAGGCCACGGTACCGCAAGTGACTTGAACCGTTGAATGATGGTACCTGGTTGTAGAATGGAGAAGTTAAAGATTTAGCTATTGAAACTGCTTATTTTTATTTATCGTATGGCTCAAAAACATGACAATAGTAAATACAGACTAAAAGAAAAACTATTATAACCTATACTAAAATAAAATATATACAGCTACAAACTAAGATACATAGTCTTTGGTATTTACAGGTTGATGTCAAGTTCTTTCAACCACTTCAGCGCCAACGGTGTGGCTGTGAAGAACTCTTCTCGCGATCCCACGCAGTTCACATTCGCTCGTAATATGGTTTATAGTTTGGCGGGGCGCGCCACAGTCACATAAGGGAGATTGCACATAGCCCCACTTGTAAAGGGAGTCGGCACATCTGCCGTGGCCTGTTCGGACTCTATTAAGTTTTACCCACTCTTTCCGGGGTAGTTCTGATCCTGGAAGTAAGGTTGCCCCATAAATGCGCATCGCGAGTGGTGATCCGCAAAACCTTCCCACTGGGAGCGCCATTGAAACTGCTAATCTGAAGGAAAGGGTGAAGGAACTCCTGAGTACCTCATCAAAAATGCATTTGAGAAAAACGCTGAATACGAAGTTTGAAAATTTTATCATTAGTGTTTAAATATACTACTCGCATGCGAAATCCGAACACTTAGAAGAAAAGGGTTGTGGTTGATAAAATGCGATTGAGCTCATCACAATAATCAACGAACTCATTTGCCATAATTACAGTCCGGGATCCCAGGCCCATTTTCACTACTTACTACTAACAAGCTAATTTTGCGTGAGTAGCGTCATTTTGATGAGACGTCCAACTTTTTCCTCTACAAAAATTCTCGATTGTGGTAGCTAACAGGGGCAGCAGGGATGAAATATGTCAATTTAACGAGTGTCAAAAATTAATTACTAACAGTTAGTTTTTCAACTAAATCTTATTAGACAAAATGTTTGTTCTACAAAATCTATGGTTTGATCACATTGTCCCCCACCATCCAACATGTACCAATAACAAGGTCATACAAATTTATTACTAACAGCCTGATATTTTCACTATTGCTTGGTTAATATTTATACAATTTGACAGCAACATTGTCCTACAAATCACGTGGTATGTTATCCTGGCCCTACGCTCAGAAGTTGTAGTACAAATCCCGGGTGTAAAAATAAGTACCATCAAGTCTTATGTTCGTGGATAGCTTCGTTGCGATGAGTCGTCCAACAATTTTCTATAAGAAAATTGTGGTAGCTGACAGGGGTAGCAGGGATGAAATATGTCAATTTGACGAGTGTCAAAAATTAATTACTAAGGACCTGTTTCCCAATGTACAGTTAAATATTTATCTGCAAGATAACAGCAACTGTTAGATAAATTGTTTAAACAATTGAAGGCTAGACTTACGAAGTCACGTAAATCTTATCTGACAGTTGTATCCATAGCAACGCTATCTGACAGATACCTATCTGACACTTTAGCTGGACATTGAGAAACCGGCCCTAACAGTTAGTTTTTCAACTAAATCTTAAGAATGTGATCAACTTTAGATAGTGAATTCAGTGGCGGAGATGAAGATTTGTCAGATGAGTCTGGTGCTGATTAAATTAATTTTTACATATATTAAAATAAAATTTTGTACTTAATATTATTATTATCATTATATTATTATTTCTTATAGATTTCGGCAAAGATTACACTTTATAATTATAATACAAGTAGAAAAATGCCAATTCTTGTCGGACTAACGGTACATACCGGTTTTCTTCTGGGACATTATTTCCTTTGGACAGAGAACACAGTAACCTATTATGTGATATTTTGTCCTACAGTTAGTAATGAAAAAAATGGTCTTGTGGTATTAACAACTTCTGGTCGTAGGACCGGGATAACATACCACGTGATTTGTAGGACAATTTTGCTGTCAAATTGTATAAATATTAACGAAGCACTAGTGAAAAAATCAGGCTGTTAGTAATAAATTTATATGACCTTGTTATTGGTACATGCTGGATGGAGGGGGACAATGTGATCAAACCATAGATTTTGTAGGACAAACATTTTTTCTAATAAGGTTGATCACATTCTTAAGATTTAGTTGAAAAACTAACTGTTAGTAATTAATTTTTGACACTCGTCAAATTGACATATTTCATCCCTGTTAGCTACCACAATCGAGAATTTTTGTGGAGGATAAAGTTGGGCGTCTCATCAAAATGAAGCTACTCACGCAAAATTAGCTTGTTAGTAGTAAGTAGTGAAAATGGGCCTGGGATCCCGGACTATTAGCTTATAAAAACATACAACAGATCAATAACGGATGGGCCCCCATATTAACGAGTGCGCATCTCTATCCTACGTGGCATGCGCGTAATCTGGTTGTTGTTAAACTCTAGAGCCTCTCAAGCTACCTCGCAGCATGTTCCAGTTCGTCCAGCGTGATCGGAGGATTGGGTAAATCGCCTATGTATCGACCCATTCAATCCTATACTTTTTCAATTGGCGATAAATCGGGCGATCGTGGAGACCATGGGAGTACCCTGACTTCATCTTCCTGTAGGAAGCTCATCGATACCCTTGCAATATGAGGACGTGCATTATCTTGCTGGAAAAAACCTCTTCGAACCACATATCGTTGCACAGTCATTGTACCACGAATCACAAGTAATTGTGACTTGCTGTTGAATGCAATGGCACCCCAATGTATAAAACCAATAGGACGACGGACATGGTGCTCAATATCAAACTGAAGATCACATCGTTCACCCCGTGGCGTCGTCATCTTACGCCTTGGCGCCCGTCATGTGCCTCCAGACAAAACTTGGACTCATCGGAGGAGGCCGTCTGATGCCTCGCATCATGCTAGTGTCGGTGTTTTTGGCACCAATCTAACCATTGGCGGCGATGTTTTGCAGTGAGTGAAAGCACTAGATGCAGGACAGTATGATCCTAAGCGCATTTCGCTCAATCTGTGGCAAACCATGCGGATTTGAATGGGCCTGCCTATAGCTAATCCTTATCTCCATGGGAGTCCCTTATCACTTTTCTCATACAGCAACTCTACGAGTCTAGCTCAGCTCGTGTAAGAATTAATGGTAAGCTGTCTGGTCAAACAGCAACCAGAAAAGGAGTTCGTCAGGGACGCGTATTATCTCCAATGTTATTTAACATTTACTCTGAATTTGTGATGAGAAAGGTATTGGACAACTGGAATGACGGTATAACTATTGGCGGAAGCAAAATATCTAACTTAAGATTTGCTGACGATGCAACCCTTATTGCTGCTTCTCAGGAAGAACTAGTAGCTCTATTGAACGTTTTAGAACAACACAGCGCAGCATATGGTCTTGGTATTAACTACAACAAGACCAAGGTTATTATCGTAGATAGAAAGCATGACAATCATCGAGAAATAAAGTCAATGGGCCGTTGTGAGGTAGTTCAAAGCTTTGTGTACCTCGGTTCTTTGATCGACAATTCAGGTAGCTGTGAGAATCAGATTCGACGGCGCATTCAACAGGCACAAGTGGCCATGACAAAGCTTGCTAAAATATGGCGTGACCATAACATTACTAAAGCTACCAAAATGTCACTGGTTCAGTCTCTTGTGTTCTCCATATTTTTGTATGCTTCGGAAACTTAGACTGTTAAAAAGACAGATCGAGCTCGCATAGATGCTTTTGAAATGTGGACGTGGAGGAGAATGCTGAGAATTCCTTATACCGCCCATCGAACTAATGTTTCCATATTGGATAGGCTCGGTAATCCAAAGAGACTATCCTCCATTGGGTCGATTAGAATGCTTACATTATTCGGACATATTCACAGACTCGATAATATGGAGAAACTTGTAGTTCAGGGTCACGCCCCGAGTGGGCGGCGCCGTGGCCGTTCCTCTACACGCTGGATGGAACGACGAATCAGTTGCTAGATATGAGCATCAAGAGCGCCACTGAACTGACAGTAAATGGCGAACGATGGTGAGCTACAGTTCTCAAAACTATTGACAATATTCGTGTCGGCAATACTCTAGCTTCGACTTAATGCATTTTACGAGTTCACAACATGTCCGTTAAGACATTGTGACTATGATGATGATGCCTATAGCTGCATGCCAAGCGTCAGCAACAACACGAGTGGATCGCATTCTGTCTCGAAGGGCCAGTAGTCGTAGGCTACGATCTTGCCGGTCTGTAGCTCTTCTACGTGCTCTAGAAGGATACTTATATGTTTTTAGACTCTCTTTTCCAACCTAGAGGATTGAGAAATCGAGAACTGTTTTTTAAGCTACGTTCCATGACTTCTCGACAGCAACTTCCCATACCTGATTTTTTTTGACTCCTTATTCCTTTTTCAAACCATAGACCTAATGGGAAACTAAAAAGTCGGTGTATTAAAAAACTTCAACTCCCCATTTTGTGTTGGTTATAGTAGTTTGAGTTGCTGGTTCAGCTATTTTCTCTATTTCCTATAACTAGGTATCTAGGCGGGACAATATCTTTAACTAATCAACTTCTTAGTCATACTCTGAAAGATTTCTTAAGAGTCTAAGATCCGAATATAAGACGACCTTCTCCGAACTGGTTAATGGATGAAAAGCATTTTATATCAAATTTAATATGTTAAAAAACATATCGCGAGTGGGTTGGCTGAAAAATTTCAGTCCAGGATATGATTAATTAAATATTGAAAAAAATTTTTTTAAACATTTAACTGGTTTGGTTAATAGACAAATCACACACCAATCGAAAGTATGAAGCCCATAAAATATGCAAACGATAGGGCAGGCAGGTATAAACAGGTAAATCAATAATAGTAATTTGCACCGGTGTGGTTAATGCATGAAACTTATATCAAAATAAAGATAATTTTATTGCAAACACGTCGATATAGGGTTGTCTGCAAAAAGTCAGTCTGGAATTCCGATTGTCGAATTTCAAAGATCAAAATATTGCTGCCAGTAAATACGCGCGCCAGAGAGGTCCGAGCGAACGATCCCCTGTATTAACAAAGTACGCAGTATAGCAGCTGCGTGTAGCTCGGCCATTGAATGAAAGAGAGTGCGCATGTCATGTGTCCGTGAAATTGAAAAGGATAGCGATACACTCATAAAATCTGTGCAATATTTTGGAGCACTAATAATTTATTAATATTAAATTAAATTACTAGTAAGATATATGAAATGTATAACATTCATAAAATTAAAATATATGAATGTTATAAATATTTCTTTCATTAATTAATAACTTGCATATGTGTCTATATATTGCAAGTGATATTAAAACATATTCATATTTTTTAAATCAAAAAGTGATAGTGATACATATATACATAATGCTTATCTCAAAAATGGTGTTTGTTCTATCAGCTGCGTAAATAAAAACCAAAAAAGCAAAAGTTCAAAGTCATCAAAAAACTAAAACGAATAAATAAATAAAAAACAAATAGATAAAATGTATATTTACACCAATAAGAAATATGTTTTGTTACATACAAAAATTTTATTCTAATTAAATATAAATACAGAGGTATTTTAATTAAAAAAATAAAAAAATGAATGAACATTAATCTGCATCAGATTCATCTGACGTAAAAGCTCGATCTTCAACTTCGAAGAATATTTAAAAGAATTTTTTTGAAATGATTTTTCAGAATCAAAAATGTATAAATTTATGAATCTTCCATGTCATCATTTCACAATTAAAAAAATTAAAAGACGTATTTACTAAGATAGTTTTGAAGGTTAAATTATTATGCACTTACCGTATTCTCACCAAGACAGTAATAAACTAACGTATTCACTGGCAGCAATATTTTGATCTTTAAAATTCGACAACTGGAATTCCAGACTGATTTTTTGCAGACAACCCTATATCGACGTGTTTGCAATAACATTATCTTTATTTTTATATAAGTTTCATGCATTAACCACACCGGCGCAAACGTAGCCAACCTAACGTTTGCATATTCTATCGGCTTCATACTTTCGATTGGTAGGTACGTAATTTGTCTATTAACCAAACCACTGAAATGTTTAAATACTTAATTAGTCATATCCTGGACTGAAATTTCTCAGCCAACCCACTCGCGATATGTTTTTTATTATATTAAATTTAATATAAAATGCTTTTCATCCGTTAACCAGTTCGGTAAAGGTCGTCTTATATTCGGATCTTCTACTATAATATGTAAAAGAACCATGAGTAACAAGCAAAATGTCAAAAAGCACTAGCAAATTTTTACAGAAACTAAGTGTGTAGCGTCTATTGTTACAACTGACATCTGACTTCATCACATTAGACTTCGATAAAAAATGACATTTAACAGTTTGACTGTGTACTAATTGATAAGCAGATATCTGGAAAAAGGTAACTCAGAGCGACAATTGGAAAGTACACGTTTATCACGTAAAAATGCTTGATAAAATATTGTAACATACTGTGGTATTATGGTATTCGTGTATTTTGTATTAGTTGTCATGCATGATGTAAAGTCAAAGTGTTAGGTTAGATCTTTGAAGTGTAAACGTCATCGAATCGTCTAGAATTTTCTAGAATGACGGACTGGTATTCTCGAATGTCATCGAAATCTCTAGATGGTTCGATGAAGTATATACAAGGCGCCACGGGTAGCGTGGTAAGTCAGTTCAGTTGAGTTCAGTTCTAGTTGAGATAAGGTTAAGAGATATTGTATTGGGTTGTGAAGTAAAACCCACCCAGCTGGAGGCTGAAAACGCAGACTTAAAGAAATACCTGGACCACGCGATTGTGCAAGCCAAAAAGGACCGGGGTCAAAGAAGACGAGTCAAGGTTGGTGCATCATGAAGCAGAAATCAAGAAAATGAAATCAGATATGTCAGATGCGCTTGATAGTGTGAGAAAGGTCATGGAAGACTTGTATAAAGCAAGAGACGTTGACAATAAGATGAAAGAGCAACTGGCGAATTTGGAAGATGAGAACGTTCGACTAAAAAAGGAGCTAGAAGACGCTTTGGCTGCATCACAGGCTGATAGTTCTGGGATGAAACAATTGAAGTACGGGCATAATAAGATAAAGCAGAAGATCGCGCAGATGGAAAGCGAGGGCGATAGCGATAGGCTAAAGAAGAATTTGAACAAAGCCATTTGAAAATGCAAACAAAGGTGTGTACGAAGTATCCGCGATGCAAAATGACGATGAAAAGGGAAAACGCGAAGATAGGAACAGACCTTAACGTTGCACTCAAGGACGTGTCATGGGGCTCTGATCAAGCCGCACAACTAAGGAGCGAGCATGGTAAGCAGAAGAACAGGATTGCGGAACAGGAAGACAAACTGAGCAGACTCACAGAGGAACTGGAGAGCAACCTGAGTGACGAGAAGGGAGTATCGAGAGTTGACAGTCGACAAGACGAAAAGGCCCAACTGAAGAGGCTGATAGCAGAGTTAGGAAAAGAAACCGCGGCTGGAGCTGAAAATGAGAATCACAAGTTGAGCAAAGGGCATCGCAATTACAAGGTGATCTGCTATGGTCTTACAACACACGACAGAAAGAAGGGTAGAGGTCCGAAGCTTCAACATCATTTGGAGGGACCCTACTTGGAGACGAATCGCCTCAATGACTTGGTCTACAGGTTATGTACGGAGAGTGGAAAACCGAAGGTCGGCAATACTGATGCCTGTGGTGATACAAGAACGGAAGTTGTTCGTCGAGGACGCCGAACGCTAAGGGGGGAAGAATGTAACATACTGTATATTATGGTATTCGTGTATTGTGTATTAGTTGTCATGCATGATGTAAACACTGATGTAAAGTCAAAGTTTTAGGTTAGATCTTTGAAGTGAAAATGTCGTCGAGTCGTCTAGAGTTTTCTAGAATGACGGATTGGCATTCTCGAATGTCATCGAAATCTCTAGATGGTTCGATGAAGTATATATAAGGCGCCACGGGTAGCGCAGTAGTTCAGTTCAGTTGAGTTCAGTTCTAGTTAAGATAAGGTTAAGAGATAATGTATTGAGTTGTGAAGCAAAACGGTGAAAGTTACGTCCAGTTTGATTACTGGTGTACAGAAAAAGAGGCCGTCATGACAATATAACCTTCAACATCTACACACATAATATACTGTATACCGTGACATAAAAGAGTTACATCATTTTAAAGAGATTTAGTGTATAGTAGGTAACGCATTCTACAAGTGACATCCGAACTAAGAACGCATTTGAATTTCCTACCTCGAAAAACTCCTGAATTCCTTATTTTGTGCCGTAACGGCATACTTTTGATTACAACATTGACACCCTATCTTTCGATCATTATCAACTTTTGCACTGAGTTAAGTTTGGTAAAATCTCAATACCTTTTTTACCCAAATAATCCGCAGTTTTACTGTGTATTATGGGACACCCTGTATATCAGCATTATCAAGACTAAGTATAATTTACCTGCAAGTCAACTCGGATTTCGCAGAGGTCTCCTGAAAACCCCAACGGACATAGACAAACAGCTGAAGAATCGCTAGTGAGGCATTTACCTCCATGTTGACAAGGTACTCTGCTACATCTATCTGCTGTGCATTCCTCTGTAACAAATATATATTTGATCAACAATCACTGACGCAGATATTCAGATTTACGTTCAAGGCTATACATATTTTATACGATACAATATAGCAATTCAATTATGGAGAGATCTGAAGACAAAAATAAGACAGCTTGAATATTTAACATTTCATCCTCGCAATTTGTCTTGTGGTAAGTGGATAATACTGTGATATCGCTATTCATTTTTTAGAAGAATCATTTCTTCGTGCTCTGTATTAAACTGCCTCTTTTACTAAAAGACTGGCTGATACCGAACTTGCTACTATTTTACGAAATAAAAATATTATCCGTCATCATTCGCAAACTAATATATAAATTTTATATCATAAGAGACATCTTAAATATCCGACTCTCAACACTAGTTTATAGGGCTCTGGTTGAGTTACTAATAATATATTGTTTGGCAGTATGGGGTGAACTATACTAGAATTCCTTGAGACCCTTGTTCATTGTATATCGCTGGAGTTAGGTTTTAACTTGATAGGGGCTCTTCTACTATTCTCTGCCAGCGAAGAAAAAGAGTGATCAAGCGCAAGATGAGTGAATTCTTGTCGCCTGGCCGTAGGCAAGCTTACACCACAGCAGACCGCCTCTTGAAACGAACACGATGTGGATGGCGTTGTGCCATAAGGAATTTAACATAATTTTGGTTATAATCGTTTATTTGATACCTAAACCTGGACGTTCCGTTCTACATTGAGCATAAATGTCCTGAACCACTGCTCACAGTTTGTCGACATTTGTGGGCAAGTTCCTTTTCCATATTGTCAAAGCAACAATCTAATGAAGAAATTCATGACTATCCATCCAGCGGACAAACGGGAAAACAGGTGAGAAAAGAGTGAATCAGTGGTCAGAGGCAAGCTCACCACTTGGAAATGCTAATTCCTAAGCGCACGTCTGGCACCGGCAAGTTTGGAGAACAGGCCGCCTTTCTTGAAGAATCAAATACACAGCTGTGTGTCGACGCCTCCTTATAATATGGCCGCGGACGTATTGTGCCAAACATCGAAAACACATGAACACAAACATCACATTTTTTTGTTTCCTGCTTCTCCGCTGCATAAATATAGCAGTATTATAATCCACAATATGAGAGATGCACACCATTATTGAAAAACTATAAGTCGTTAGTATAGATTGCTAGACGAAATATGATATCAAAGCTGTTCAAGATCAGGTTGAACGTATTCCTTAAAGGTAGATTCGTTGGCAGACCAGGTAGTGGTATTTTCCATATTTAATTAGAATATGAAGCTAGGATGAGTACGTAAAAGCAAGTTGGTTTCTGCTCACGTAAATATGAAATACAAATAAACATACTTATCTTAAGAAACTCATTTTGCATAATCATCTCCCATTTGAAAGAATCTCCAAAGTCAAGATTTTAAAAACATCTTGGAAGAAGTGGTCGTGATTCAGATTCAGAGATTGAGGAAAAACTACTGTTAAACAACACTGTTAAACTCAGCGTACTTCAGATTATTTGGGTAGATAGGTGGTCCATTCCTGCTAATAAATCTTATGTCGGGTTTGGTAATTTCCTAATTTTATTTGAATATAAAAAATTATGATAACAGTATTCTTTAACTAGAACAGTCTAGAAGGCAGCTTAATAAAGAACTAATTTTCTCAAAAGAACAGATAGGTGACGTCAGTTTTGTATGACACCGTCCATTTATCGTTCCAGGAAGGACTAACTGTTACCGTCGGTGGTTATCGTGTAAACAGGACTCGCAAATATCGAGAGCACGTGAACACCATCAGTTTTTTGCGCTCTTTTTTTTCGGTGGATCTAGTACGCAGGAAATTCTTGGTCGTTTGCTTCGTTGACCTATTACTATTCGTAAGTTTATCCAACAATTTCTTATTTCGTGAGAACGAGCCACTGAATGCTTCAGCGTTTACGAAGCTTCAACCCTGTATTAAACGGTATCTAGAAAGTCATTTTACGCTACCCTTGCCATGAATGTCTATACAAATACTGAAACAAATGACTAGTGCCAGACATTTGCATATCATATCTCCTAGCGCAGACGAAAAACTGAAGGCACAATCATTATTGTTTACAGGACAATCGTTGAGTAAACGACGCAAATTGTTACGGGTATCGTGCCGTCAACATTATTAGACGGGAAACCAGGGGCGTGCTGTATTACTGGTGTATCCTCCAAAATAGGGCTACTGTATATACAGGGTTATTCACGTTATTCGCCACGGAGCATTATAGCTAAAGTATTTGATAAAAAAGAAAACAATGATTTCGCTTGGATAGAGACCCATAAAGGCTACATTTTAAAAATATTTTCATGTTATACAGGGTGTCCCAAAAATACGAAATGAATCAAAGTTGTTTTTTTAAATGGAACACCCCGTATATTATTGCATATTCAGATTCCTTGGTGTGACTTTATGCATCATACATGGGACATAAAGCCACCATTTTCGGTATAAGTAGATATCAGAAAAAAATTGAATATCGCAGAGATTATAAAATTTGGAAGGCTGTAAATTTGCCGTATTACTAAGCATACAATGCGTCAGCTTTGATGAGGCTGTCAAATTTGAATTGCATTTATGCTTAGGGAAATCGGTTGATTAATTAAGGAAAGTACGATCAGTAATTAGGTACTTGATTTTTTCAAATGGGAATGCCTAATTTTTTTTATACGGTTAAACGTAGAATTTGATAAAAAAACAAAACTTTGATACATTTCGTGTTTTTAGGACACCATGAATAACGTGGAAATATTTTTAAAATGTAGCCTTTATGGGTCTCTATCCATCCGAAATTCTTATTTTTTTTTTCATCAAATACTTTAGCCATAATGCTCCGTGTCGAATAACGTGAATAACCCTGTAGATTTTAAGACGAAAAGATATATATTCCAATTTATTATTTACGAAATATTTACGGGATACATATAATACTGTTTTTTGGCCCGAGTGAGGAGAAAAATGTCATGCGCATAATTCCGCGAGTCACCACGATAAATAAGAGTCGAACTCATGTTTTTCGCTAGGTTTTTTTTTTTTCAATTTTCGTCATATTATTCGCCACCACCGTCCCTAACTTGCAATCGAGAGGACTGAGCCGGGTCAGAAGGAGCACCACCTAACCGACACTTACAAGAAAACGAAGTCAACTAGGTAAATAATAGTATATTATGTAATACACAAAAAGTGGTGCATATTTTGCACGATTTTGAAAGTTTGCGACACGAGCCGAAGGCAAGTGATGCAATACAAACTAGTGCAAATTTGCACACACACTTTTATTCTCCTTTCATATTGACAATATTGTCATACTGAAGCTACTCTGCTATGCATAATGTAAGAGAGACACTAAAACATGTATCCCTGGTCTGGTGTCCTCATCATCAGCTTTACAGGACAATAATGCATCACGTCTACAAAATTGTTTCCTAAGCACACTTGACTTATATTATCTCTATACTTCAGGGGTTTGGCTTCATAAAATAATATTGTGGCCTTGTAATTTAGATGCTTGTTAAATAAAAATTAAATTCGATAGTACTTTCTCAAAATAGATAAATTGCAGTACAGAAATAGAAAGTATATTTAAAATTGGAAGAAAAATAAAATAAACTAATGAATGTAGGTATATGAAATGTTCTACAAAAATGAAAGAGCATATTATAAGCAATTTTTTGGTATGATACTGGGGGTTCCATTAAAAAAAAGAAAAAATCTAGATTTTGCATCCTACCTCATCCTGTATCTGAATCTATGTCGTCGACATTTTTTACAGTCTGCGTTAAAACTGAACTCTAAACTTTTTTAATACCCTGTATAATGTTGCACTACCTCATATTTTAGCAGAATCTAAATATGGAATATTATATAGAGTGTCTCATTTGAAAAAATGTGTTTGCATTACCACGTTGTTATGGATCGCCCTGTATAAATCAAAATATTTTCTAAGCAAGGAGCATGTTTTTGGCTACAACTTTTATATACAACTTTTTTCGTTATCTTCTGCAGTAGAGGAGGTACTAAAAACTCAGCCTGTATATAGGTATTTATCATTGTAGGAAGACTCTGTACCCTGTTGGCTCTCCTCACAGCATATTATTGATGAGACACAATATAAATACCTTAGTAAATAGGTGTAAGAGGTTCCCAATAATATTTCTGTATAAGCTTCTCCATGGATTGACTGATTTTAAATGATTTATGGAGGATTTTTGTTTTTACAGACCTAAAATAACATGTAAAATCTATATGATCTTTTACCCAGGCTAACCAAAAACTAATGTACTGTAATCTTATCTGATTCATACAATATGTCGTAACTACATTGTCCTTAGTAGTGATTTAGATATATTTTGTTCAAGCCTAGACAATATCAATGCATATTTTAAATAATCTTAATTGTGACTTATCACCTATAAGACTGTGGTATGATGGGTAGAGAAGGCTCAAAAGTTTTTTTTTTAGTTTAGTTGTTGTGGCGGTTCTTATTGGCATGGGCAGTAATATTCCTTGTTATTTTCTTTACAAGTACACTTGTAATGCCAGCCTCTAAATGGCAGGTGCTTTTGGGTGTTGAGGCAATAAATAAATATAAATTCAGTTGAATGATTTTACATTCTTTATGAGCATAATCCTTACAGGCATAATAGAAAATCAACTAAACCAGGAGCACCCTTGGTGATAAAGATTCCAACTCATTGAACGACTCAACGACATCCTACTGATAGACCACGCATCCAAGGCAAATTGTTTGTCGGCATTCCAAACATTGGGAATATTTTCAATGGTCCTCCGCAGCGATGCCAACTTGACAATCATTTGGAATTAATATTCAGAAAAACGTATGGAACAGTATCGTTAATATGCTGTAAAAAATTATGATTATGGCTTACTTATCTGTAACAGAAAAAGTACTCTGAAAATACTCTTTTGTGAGGCACGTATAATATTGTAATTATGTCAAGAATTAACCCCATTTTTATATTTCACAAACATTGCTGCATGCCGTACTGCACAACTGGCAACGTCGGGACTGTCTACGTCAAGTGCCGACCACGTGTCTACTCAGGCGCGTACACAGGATTTTCGTTCGGGGGCGGTTTCAAAAAAAAAACAGATATCCGTAACAAGTGCTAAGCTAGTAAGTCGATAGTGGTCCACATCCAGCCAACAAAACAGCAACACAACAAAGCTTCAAGTTTTCGAAAACAAAAACAGGTTGGCAAATGCTGTCCACATATTTGTAGGCAACAATTGGTCAACTTCGAGGCCGCCGATAGAAAACATGGCCCGCTCAAAATTGCGAATTGGGTTTTCTTATTATTTACAAAAAAAACCGATTTTTTTTTTGTGTTAGACCCAGCCTAAGAAGAATCGACACAAAAGCTATATTGAGGAATTATTGGAAAATTTACGAAAAGGTGATCTCTTGCTAATTCCGGTATTAGTAGGGAAATGGGATCTAGCTTCTAGCAAGTACGATTCTGCAATCACATAACTATGGCCACCATAAATACTGTTTTCCTGATACAATTAAAACTTAACATTTATTGCAAAGTGCTATCCACAATTTTGACTTCATGGGGACATTTCTGTTTCTTTTCTGGTATTATGAACTAAGTGTGAAAGTATTTCATATTGCTTTGCCATTGACATATCTCGCGAAAAGGGGTTTCAATGTGGTTTCCAATCTTATACAGAAAAGCAGTTGTAAATATTATTTATTGATTGACGAGATTTAGGGTTGAGGCTGACTAGTTTTAAGTTGGTTATTATAAATTTGCTATAGATTCAGGTTCAATGCTCTCATTAAGAATCACTGATTTTTTGTGTACCTACTTAATTTACGTAAGGATGTTACTAACCCCAGACTATGTACTGGTGTATATAAGACATGAATAAGATCCTTGCGCGTTTTTTCCTTCCAAAAAATTTGTCATTTCTACAGACCTTGTCAGAGTAACTACCTAGTTAAAAGACAATTTTGCACATCATTGATACAAATCATTGCTAGATAATGTTTTGATTTCACTGTGACAAAATTTGCGTATCCATTTAGGCATTTTTTTGCCAATTCAATATTAACAATTGAATACTTATTACAATAACACGTGGTAATTAGCTGAATATACATACATTTTCTTTGCAGACTTTAGAATTAACATATTTTATGATCAATGAACTAGTATCAATGAGAAAAGTTTTATTCATTTCATATCTTATTTTTCAAGAATATCACTTTGAATGGGAGAAGCTCATGCAGCAGTTATATTCTTATTTAAGCACACAAGCAAGAGGTGTGAAAGGGAAAGGAGAAACGGATAAATAAAATTTTATTATGTGTATGTGTGTATATATTCAATAATTCTACGTTTTTTAGCTGCTCCAAATGAACAACAGTCTGACAATTACTTAACACATCTATTATTTCATATTGTTTGAATGTTTATTTGTAAACTTCTGCCATTGTAAAAATTAAATGTCTACGACACTGACTAGGATTACGCTCATAAATACAGCTGATGTTCCCCCTGCCGTCGCATCGCCAGAAACGCTTACAAACATTTTTGGTATATAAAGCGTAGTCTATCAGTATGACGTCGCGTCGTTGGAACGACTACTATTACTAAAATTGGTGAATGCTCCCACAAATGACAGAATCATTTTTCGAATAATGGTGAATTCTCCCTTATGATTGCTCAGTACCCGCTTCTAGTAAAATTGCTGGATGCTCTCATTTGATTTCAATCGAATAATTTTCAATTTTTAAGATTATAAGGCATACCAGGCAAACCAGACAATTCTCCGTACCAGAAATCATTTCATTCAATTACCATATCGAAAAAATAAACAAAGGGTAGGTATAAAGGAATACAATAAAGAACGCCTCTGGCTAAGCAAAATAGCGCGGCCATACACAAGGGCGGTGGGAAGCATTGAAATTTTCATAAGTCGCCCCCCCCCCAGGTCTGCAGCAACGGTGTTTTGAGCTGTCTGGGCCCCAGAGCGACCGAGCATCTGTAATTAACGGACAAAGGATGGAATTAGACTTCGCTGAATTATGCTCTGTACGCCTCGTTCATTCGCACGATTTATGATACTGCCGAGGAGAGAAAGTCTCCGATATACCACCAAGTAGAAGTTTTCCTTGGCGGTGAAATTTCATCGTTTGTAGGTGCTTGAACATTTTGCATTTTTAACTGCTTTCAAAAATCGAGATATCTGTGATTCTCACTTTCACTTCGTTCTATCAGGCTATGAATTGAACGAGAGCCCCCGCAGACCACAGACTTTCTATCGGCCGATAGTTTAGCAACCCAACCCGATCAAACTATCGACCGATTGAAAAGTCTGTGGTTTGCGGGGGCTCTTAAAAGCAGTCGCGTGGCACATCAAACTCATTTATCGGCCGATATGCAATTGTTGTAAGTCGTGCACTCAGATACATCTTCATGCTGATTAAGAGCCCGACTAAACTATCTAGTAGTATTATTTGGACGGATGAATCCATACATAACTGAAAATCTACGGAAACAAGATACTTTACACGTTTAGGAGTAGTGTGTAGCTTTTGGTGACAGGTAGTCGGTTAAGTGACAACCAGGGGTTACCAATGATTGTGAAACTGGGCCTAAGGCCTAAGGCCTACACACAGAAAAGTCTGTCGTTCTGTCAAAGACTTACGCTTGGATTCAATGGGACGTTACCCTCAGCATTCCTCAAACTCAAATACAGCGATGTTTTATCCAATGGGAAGTGTATAGTTGGTAACGAATTATATCGTATTGTCGATTCAACTACAAGATGTCATTGGAATCGAATGAATAACTCAATCGCAGCCTGTCGTTGAATCGAATCTGTGTTTGGTAATTGATTCTAAACTACTTTCTTTTCTTTGGACCAACAGACTTTATTGCGATTATTGATTCGTTTGGATGTTTAATTGTGTGATTTTGTATGAAGTTATAAGGAGCATGATATAAGTATTAGACATAAACCTGCACCAGTTGTTGCATTATTACCTGAAATGTAACTGTCTGACTAATCTATATACCTACATTCAAATGTGGGTGTTAGCTCATCTAAGTCCCAATTTCTCAGTAGGTCCTCCATTTAATATATAACTGGACACATTTAAATCACACAATTGCTGCTGCAATACGCAAAACTACGAGATGACACAACACAGCCAACACCGAAGCAACACAGCGGAGCAACCTCGTCTATGTTGATGGGTTCGCGGTGATAGTAACACTGAGATGATCCCCCTGTTCTTTATTCGTACCTTCATTGAATCGGGACATCAGCCCCGCCGAATACTGATTATAGTTCAGCGGACGACAAGGGCCATTGAAACAAAACTAATTTTTATCAAATGAACTATGACGAACTGCTGTTGCAGTAATAGTTTTTGTACATTGAATAGATTGTACATATGCTTTGCTTAAATGAAACGTAGGGTAAATTTCGAAAACAAAAGGATGTTTTGATTGCATTATATGTCAATACTGGTATTAGAAGGATTATACATATCGTTAGAGTAAATATAAAATTATTTTGAATTTATTGGTGTACCTGTGATTACTTCGATTATAAGGATTGAATTCTTTCAATGACATGGATTTGAAACAACTGTCAATATATTTAAAGTGATGGAAAAATATCCAAATACTAACAATTAAGTGGAAACGCAACAGTATCTTTTCTGTGTAACTCAATGACAAATGCAGGTATAGAAGCTGTGGCGACGCTTTTATCAAAGCAGCCATATTCACCACGCTCATCAGCTGACCAAAATCCATGCGTACAGTGGCGATAATGGCAAAACTGTGCGACATAATTAAAATTAAACTGTGATGTTAGTGTCCGTTCCGAATCACAGAGCATAATGGTCAACGCACCCACTAAACTGCTGTTAATTGCATTACCCGTTTCAGGTAACGCCATAGACAGATAATGTGCAGGCCGCTGTACTCAGTGACCGCCTCGCATGGTAACAATTAAGCCGTGTGCACAATGCCGGCGGCTTTGCCGACGACGTATTTGCAGGGTGCGCCTCTATAGATTCCGCCTGTTTGGATCTGTTTGCCGCTTCTCTTGAACGCCAAACGGATGCCACGTGTGCGGAAACAGCGGATTAGAGTGCCTATCTTGTCTAGATCATATGATGCTTACAACATTGGAAGTAATTTCTTGAATCGCCCTGTATAGGGCATTCTGGGTAAACGTCACTAATTTGCGCTCCAGAAAGTTTTTACAATAGTATTGAGAAAACTAGTTTTTTTTGAATGGAGATCGACTCTGATGGGTCAACTGGGGATCCCACCATCCATCCCAGTACAGAACTCCCGGCAAACATCCAAATAAGCAAGAAAAATGAAGAAAATTCACCAGCTGTCAAAACCGACGATGAAAAGTCACTGCTGTACAAAATCATCCAGGACCAGGCGAAGCAGATTGCTGAACAAACTACTCAAATTACCACCTTACAAAAACAGATTGAGAAACTGACCACCCAGGTGAGCCTTCTTACTTCCCAACTAAGTCCTTCCTTTCCACTTGACAGCTCAAACACAAAAAGAAAACTTGACAGCCAAACGCCAACAAATAACTCTACTGCCACAGAGGACGAGAACAGCACTCAAGATGACGGATTTGCCACCGTTCGACGTCGTAAACGACGAACAGTACGTTCTCTAGACGACTATCCGCCTTTACCTTCAAAACCTGCTACTCCTTCTGATTCTCTATGTCCTACAACTAAACAGTCTCTTTTGCAACCTTCTGCTTCTATAAAACAAAGCCATCCAGTCACACCTCCATTACATATGCAAAGTACTGACGTGAATACTCATTTGGCTGGTGATATTACGTCTACACCAACCTGCGCAACTCAAGTGACACCGGAGCTGTCATCCAAACAACGTCGTGTCACTCCGATAGTCCTACGAGAGGTGACTGGTTGGCGGACACTTAATGGCAAATTTGTTAGTCTTGGCATCAAAATAGAACGTGCAGTAGCCGTCGATGCGGGGATTCGCATTCTTCCTAAGTCGGAAGATGACTACAGGAAAATCATTCGTTTGTTCAAAGAGGAAAACGTCCCACATCATACGTTTCCTCTTCCCTCTGAAAGAAATATCCACGCAGTTATCAGAGGGATCCCCGCATCCTTTTCAGAACATGATATCAAGGAGGAATTAGAGCAGAAAGGCTATTCCCCTCACCATATTATCCGCCTCAAACGTAGCGGAGGCGTGCCTATGCCTTTGGTGGTGGTGATACTGCCAAAGATAGAGAAGTCCCAGCAAGTATTCAATGAACACGAACTGCTGGGCCTAGCGATAAGAGTCGAAGTTCAAAAGAATCCTCGACTCATTGGACAGTGCCATCGCTGCCAGAAATATGGACATGCGCAGTCATATTGTACTGCGTCTCCTAAGTGTGTCAAATGTGCTCAGGACCACATGACACATTTGTGCCCTCTAACAGAGCAAGAGGCGCGCAAATGTGCAAACTGTGGTGAGGGGCATTCAGCGAATAGCCCGACGTGTAGGTATACTCCTCGAAGGAACATCCAGGTTATCACTGAAAGGCGTAATAAATCCTATGCAGAAGCGGCCAATGTCACACCCTTGTCCGCCCCTCCTGCTCAAAGTTCCTCCTTGACTTCTCAAAACGTGGACCTAGCAACAGCGCTAAGGTCGCTACAGCAAATAATCAGTCCCCTGATTAGCGCCACTCAGGCATTGCAGGCGATCTTTCCTCAGCCACTAAATGGCTAGGTATAGCAGTAGACAGCCTGCATTCATCAAAATTCTCTTTTGGAATTGCTTGGGCCTAAAGGACATCCCCAAAAGACGGGAATTTCATCAAGCTCTTTTGGATGAATGCATAGACGTAGCTCTGCTGCAGGAGACATTGCTAAATCCCGGAGACCGCTTAGTTTTCCCGAATTACGATGTCATACGCGCTGACAGATTAACTGGACGCGGCGGCGGCTTGGCCGTGCTGGTGAAACGTGGTATTGATTATCATAGAAGCAGCAACGCTGAGATGCAAAGCATTGAAGCGGCTTCTGTTGTAATAAATATGGCTGGAGGTATCCCATTGAAAATCACATCGGTGTATGTCAGGTGTGGTTCCAGGCTGCGAGAGGCTGACCTTGAAGTTCTATTGGACTGCTCGGGTCCTCTTATCGCTGCTGGGGACTACAACTGCAAACATCGCGCATGGCACTCAAGGCTTAACTCTACTTGCGGTGTTCGCCTATACAATCATGTGATGCGAAATGGGTGCCTCATCCACAGCACTGAGGAGCCTACGCATCACCCTTTTAACCACTTGCAAGCACCTGATGTTATAGATTTCGCAATATCTAGAAATTGTAGATTCCGTGTTACTTCTAGGGTCATGTATGATATTTCAAGCGATCATCTGCCTGTCATCTTGGAGGTGGGGAATGAACATAACTTGGAGGAACAAACTCCTTCAAGAAAACGCGTTGATTGGGAGCTATACAAGTCTCTCCTCAGAGAGTTTCCCAGTATCCCGATCATAATTGATGAGAATGGAATTGATGCCGCTCAAGCGGAGTGGACAAGTTTCGTTCAAAACGCTCTACAACGCGCAGCGGTGCATCCTGTGCAGCGCCCAGGTAGACCTTTCCTTCCAGCTGATATTCGACAAAAAATTTCGGATAAAAGATCTGCTATCAAGCAAGCAAAGAGGTCCTGTCATCCTGATGACATCCGTAGAGCGACGAATCTTGTCCATGAAGTGAGAAACGCACTCCACGAATTGCGCAACGAGCAATGGAACGAGTTTCTGATGGGAATGCTTGACGCAAGTGCTCCCCTATGGAAAGTCGCGAAAGCGCTCAGAAACGGCAAACGGGAAAAACTTCCCCATATTCATGGTCCTAGAGGCATGGCCTTTACGACTAGTGATAAGGTGGAGGTTTTTGCTGATGCTATGGAAAATCAGTTCTCACCCAATTGTGATCTTGATAATGACCTCGATGAGGAGCGACAAATTGTAAGATCTGTCAGGAGGTACTTCAGGGCCAATGGTGGGGACGGTGACAATGCTTCTGTTGGTGGATCCACTTTCGAAGATACTTCTTCGGAAGATTCCTCCACAGAAGCTCTGCATAGCACAACAGAGGAATTACCAATGATTCCTCACTGCACACCAGCAGAGCTTCTCGGCCATATTAAAGACCTCAAGGTACGGAAAGCACCTGGAGAGGATCAGATCACTAACAAGGCGTTGAAGCTACTCCCGCCAAAAGCCGTGACATATCTGGTGGCAATAATTAACGCTATGCTCAGGACTCAATACTTCCCCAAGGCTTGGAAGGTTGCTGAAGTCATTATGATCCCAAAGAAAGCGGGTTCGATATTTCCCCAGGATTATCGTCCCATTAGTTTGCTGTCAGCACCTTCAAAGCTCGCCGAGAAAGTGATTCTCCGTCACCTTGACAATTTTTCGTCGGATCATAACGTGATTCCTGACGTCCAATTCGGATTTCGGTCTGAACATAGCACTGAGCTACAGGCAGTCAGACTGGTGGAGCGTATAACCGGGGGATTTACCGAAGACAAGAGCACTGGTGTCTTACTTCTAGATGTATCGAAAGCCTTTGACAAAGTTTGGCATGAGGGCCTCCTCTATAAGTTAATCCAAAAGGGTTTTCCTTTTTGGCTCCTAAAACTGTTGAAATCCTTTCTGGAAGGAAGGAAATTTCGGATCAAAATTGACAATGTATTGTCGACAATACGGCTTGTCAAGGCCGGTGTTCCTCAGGGTTCGGTCCTTGGACCAATACTTTACTCTTTTTTCATTCATGACGTCCCTAGTCCCAGCAACTGTGAAGTCTATCTCTATGCTGACGACACCGCACTAGTGGCCCAGTCTAGGTCTAGCAACCTAGTCCATGACAGGCTACAGACAGCGGTGGATGAAGTATTAGAGTGGGCGGATCGGTGGCTTATCAAAATCAACCATTCTAAAACGCAGGCTATCTACTGTACCAAAAAGCGTCGCGGCACCCCGCCAGAGGTCTCTATTAACGGTACTCTATTACGGTGGAGCTCTTCCGTCAAGTACCTTGGTGTCACCCTAGACAAGGGTATGACATGGCGAAACCATACTGAGATGTTAAAAACAAAATTCCAAATTACATTTCGACAGTTTTATCCCTTGCTATGTAGAACTTCAAAATTAAGTCTGGTTAACAAAATTCGGCTGTACAAAATTATTATTAGACCTGCAATTACTTACGCATGTGCGGCTTGGTGTTTTATAGCTAAGACGCACATGCGAGCTTTGCAGGTACTCCAAAGTAGGATCCTGAGAACTATTACAAATGCCCCTTGGTATGTTTCAAACGAGACCCTGCATAAAGATCTTGATATTCCTTACTTAAAGGACTATATCAAAACACAGGCGCAGCGGCGCTATGAACAAGCGGAATCGCATAGCAACCCTTTGCTGCGTGACTCAGTGGACTACACGGTCGAGCAAGTCCGCAAACATTCCAGGCCGCGGCTCGCACTGTAACCAAAATTAAGTCGTGGAATTTTAGATCATATAAATTCCCTTTTTGGCAATATCCGATCCCAACAAAATTGCGTTTAGAGCATCAAAATTAATTATCCTATTTATTCTAACGATGCCTATTTTAACAGTTGCACTTCTCTCTTTGCTCTTCTTCTTTCTTCCTCTCTTTCTTCCTCTCTTTCTTCCTCCCTTTCTTTTTTTTTCTCTATAACATTGTCTGGTTTCTGGGTGACCAGGCCGACAGGATGACAAACTGACTGACGAACTATGACATAAAGGCAAAGGTCCTCCGGACCGCCTTGACAGTTAACGACGAGTAGTAGTAATTTCTTGAATTCATGGCGTCATAAACATCTATGACATCGCAATAGAGAAAGTTGAGAAATTTAAATATCTTGGTAGCTGCATAACGACAACTGTAGTCCCTGACATTGAAGTAATATCACGTATATAACAAGCCAGAGCCACATTCCTTTGGATGAAAAACCTACTATGTAATGCAACCTTGAACTAAGATACTGTTTTGAAAAGGCATACGCGCACCCAGTTCTCTTGTATGGAGCAGAAACGTGGATATTAAAAGTGAATACCATGAGAAGACTTGAAGATTTTGAAAAGTGGACCTTCCGTAGATTATTAAAAATATCATGGACTCAACATGGATGAGTTTTTAGTACCGGCTCGGTCGATAAGTTCACTACTGTCGGAGATAGCGAAAGAAGTTTTATACAAAAGTTGTAGCCACGGATATGCTCCTTGTTCGGAAAATACTTAAATTCATACAGGGTGATCCATAACTACGTGGTGATGCAAACATGCATTCTTTTAAATGAGACACCCTATATATAATTCCATATTCAAATTCTATTAATGATTTCCGTTCTTCCAATTTAGGGTACTGTTACGTTGTACAGGGTATTTCAAAAGGTATGACCATTTTTATATCCAAATCGCGGTCAAATGAACGTACTGTATATCAAAAATTAATGAATCAAAAATTATTTTTTTTACACGGATGGATGGAAAATATCCTATAGTTTTAAAATCGGTTATAAAAGAATCCCATGATGCATATTCGTATACAGGGTCATCCAGAATACAAAATCTAGATTTTCTCCCTCTTTTTAAATGTAACCCCCGATATCTTATTATACCAAAGAATTTCTTTTAATATACTCTTTCATCTTTATATAGCACTTGTTGTACCTACGTCCATCAGTTTCCGAGATATTTCGACTTTTCGGTAAATTTAAAATATAGCTCCTATTTGTGTACTGAAATTTATTTATTTTGAGAAAGAACTACGAAATTTGTTTTTTATTTAACGAACAACTAAATTATAAGGTCATGATACTATTTGATGAAGTCAAAACCCCACATCATCGAGATAATAAAGTCAAGTATGCTGATGAAACAATTTTGTAGGCGTGATGCATAATTATCAAGCAGATTTATCAGGTAGGCTTTGAAAAATTGACAGTTCGCATAACCTGCTCAATAATGCCGTACTGTCTGAAAAAATAGCTTCAAAATAGATTTTTCCATTGAGGGTACATAGGAAAATCTTTGAGAAATTGTCTACTTGCCTCTAGAATATATCAACTATGAACAGCAATATCCAGAACGGAGGTAGGCTAAACTAATGCGCTTGAAAGACTGAAGCATCGTTTTATTTGGACTGTGTCGTTTAATATTTCATAGCCTACCTGATAGGTTGGCTTGATAATTATGCATGACGTCTATAAAATTGTTTTCTCAGCACACTCGACCTATATTATCTCGCTAATTCAGTGTTTTGACTTGATCAAGTACTATGATGGCCTTATATTTTAGTTGTTTGTTAAGCAAAAATGAAATTTGGTAGTATTTTCTCACAATAAATAAATTTTAGTAACCAAATAGAAGGTATATTTAAAATTTGTAGAAAAATCGAAATATGTCAGAAACTAATGAATGCAGCCATAACAAGTACCTATTATACAAAGATAAAGGAGCATATTAAAAGCAATTCGTCGGAAGCTTTTTTATAGCCTATTTTGAAACTAGAGGATATTTTTTATTCATCTGTGTAAAAAAATGATTTTTGATTCATCACTTTTTGATATACAGTACGTTCATTTGACAGCGATTTGGATATAAGAATGGTCATAACTTTTGAAATACCCTATAGAATGTTACAATACCCTATATTAGAAGAACGGAAATCATTAGTAAAATTTGAATATGTAATAATATATATGGTGTCTCATTTAAAAAAATGCGTGTTTGCATTACCACCCTGTATAAATATAAATATTTTCTTAGCAAGGAGCATATCGGTGGCTACAACTTTTATATACGACCTTTTTCGCTATCTTCTATAGTAAAGGAGTTATCGACCGAGCCGGTACTAAAAACTCACCCTGTATATCTAACGATGAAGTGCTTAGGCGTATGAGAAGGGACAATAAAATGAAGAACGACGGCTTATCTGGACCACATATACCGTAACAACAAGTATGATATACTAAGACTTATAATAGAAGGAAAAATCGAAGGAAAACATGGTCCTGGTCGCAGACAACATTCATAGTTAAAGACATACGTGATTGGACTGGTATGAACACATCATCCTTAATTCGTACCACTCAGGACCGAAATAAGTATGCCGAAATTGTCGCCAATCTTTATTAAATGGAGCTGGGACCTGAAGAAGAAGATGGTGTTGTTGTGCCTCTGCTGCAGATGAACACTACCATGATCTGGAGGTGCTGATGTATTACTCGAGCTGACTACGTCAAGGGCGTTTGGGTTGGCCAACATCAGACCTTTAGAGCAGCATTGGGCAGGGCATGATGGGTAATTGTACATATGTCCTGCTGTTTGGAGTTTACTAGAATCGGAAGGAATGTCAGCTAGCAGATGGCCTCATTCTTTCAAAGTTCCTTTAGACCTGCCTTTTCAGTTCAGAGTCTAAAGAATGGAGGAAAAGTCCAAATTCCGAGAACCAGCGCAGTTTTATCGACGGCAGAAGTCACTGCAAATGCGTGATTGACAGCAGCAAGGAGCAACAGAACCAAAAAGTTAAGAACAAGCTCCTCCCATGTCCTAGCTCGCCCAGAACATTCTGGTCTGTAGCTAAGGCTGTTAGTCAGAACTTTCCCTATTCACCAATACCAACCTTGACCAGAGAGGAAAATTTCATCGCTTCTACTTTTAAAGAAAAAGCAGACATCTTAGGGCTTCTTGAATCCAATTCTACTGTAGACCTCCAAGGAAGTACTTCGACCACCACCATAAACGTGAAATCGAAAATATTCAGTTTCAACATCGAGACGTAAAACACATCCTACTAAACTTAAACACGAAGAAAGCTACTGGTCCTGACCAAATTCCAGTAATTGTTCTTAAACGCTGTGTTGCTGAGATTGTATCTATTTTTTGCAAGCTCTTGAAACTGTTGTATCAGCGAGGCGTGTTTTTCGCTGCATGGAAGATTGGCTGCGTACACCTCATTCCTAAGAAAGGCAAAAAACTGATCCCATGAACTATAGACCTTTGGCGGTTCTCAGCATCATGTCTAAGGCTATGGAGACTGTCATTAACACACAGCTTCTAAAATACCTGGACAACAATAATATCATAACCGATCGCCAGTATCGCTTCCGTCAGCCACCCTCCTGGCCTACGTCACTGTATTTGACATACCGAAAGCCTTCGACAGAGTGTGGTATGAGAGACTTCTAGTCAAGCTTGCTGCTTATGGATTACCACCTGGCCTGCGTAAGTGACTGAATAGCTTTTTGAACGACCGATCTCTGTTTGTTGTAGTCGGAGGCTGTTCATCAGACGTATTTCTAATAAACGCCGGTGTTCCTCAGGGATCTGTCCTATCCCCTACACTGTTTCTGCTGTACATTAACGAGCTGCTGGAAATAACATCCATGCAATCCAATCTATAGCTTTGCAGACAACAGCACATTAATATCGCGCATGGAATCAGGCAAGCCACTATCATCCCAGCAGACGATACTTTGGCGACAGAAACATGCCTCAGTCATCAAAGTTGATATCAAAACGATTGTCTAGTGGGGAATAGTAAACAAAGTACAGTTTAAGGCCCAGAAGACTCAGACAACAACACTGACAACAATGTCTCACCTCAGCTTCCCAGCTATGGAAATGGAGGGTGAAGTTGAGTCACCTTCTGTCAAGCTTTTGGGGATCAGCGTCAACTGTACCATGTCCTGGTACGACTACGTCGTCAGTATTGCTAAAACAGCATCCCAGAAGCTTGGAGTTCTGTTCCGCTGTAGGAAGATGTATACACCAGAGCAACTACTGCTGCTCTACAAGGCACAGATCCGACTATCGCTGGAGTATTGCTCCCATGTGTGGGGATGCGCCCCGAAGCATTCTCTAAAGCTTCTTGACAATTAGATTAATCGATACGCCTAACCTCACAAAGGACCTTCACAGCCTAGAACATTGAAGAAGGGTGGCTGACCTCTCCCTGTTTTACAAATTCTATCACGGAAGATGTTCGAGTGAGCTCTACCAGATAATAACGCTAAAGGTCGTCCGAACCAGAAACACTAGAGAGGCTCTGCATGCTCATCCTTACCAGGTCGAGGTCCCTACTCCCCGAACCAGTCTCCTCCAGCATTCCTCTTTCTGGAGAACTTCGATGCTGTGGAATAAGCTGCAGGGGAATTTGTTTCCCGATGGCTAAAACCTGCAGTGTTTCAAATCTGAGTGCACCGACACTTATCTTCTCGCAGCGCTCCACAGCACCATAAGCTTTCAGCGTTTGCGGGAGGCTGACCATAAAAAAACCATGTTGTCTGCAACCAGAACCTCGTTTTCCTTCGATTTTTCTTTCTATTATTAACATTAGTATATTATGCTTGTTGTTACGGTATATGTGGCCCAGATAATCGATAATTCCTCGTTTCGTGATAGTAAGTAACTCTATTTCCCTTTTCATACGTCTAAGCACTTCATCGTTAGACAAATTTCAAAATCATCGAAACTGTTCTTGGTATTCACTTTTAATATCACGAGATTAACGTAAGTGAACAGCTTTGCTAAGGTCGCTAGTTACTAAAGTGAGAAAAGCAATTGCACACTTAATGTTTTTCAGTAATAAGGCGAAGAATACAATAATCGCAATTTCAAAAAATAAAATGTCTGCACTGCAGTCCATAAAGCTTCGTATGCAACTCGTACATATTTTGGATTCATGGACTTTATGGACCAAATTATTAGCCTCACTCGCTTTGCTCGCTCTGTCATAATTTTTTGGACTCGTCCTTGAAGACCCAATTCACGTACTTGTTACATAAATAGCTATTATCTCTCTATCTATTCACGCCATTTTTCAATCCTACAATACCCAAAGAGGAGCTTGTTAGTTTGTGTTCTCTCAAAGCTTCTTAATAAACCTACAGGCAATAAAACACAACGTCCTTCTACCTCTAATGGCCATATTTTTCTTCAAAACCCTCCAATTACCCTGCAGTAATTGCCAGCCAATCTATAAAGAAAATACATATTTTACCAGTTTTCACGCTGAAATATCGGATGGTAGCCTTGTTAAATGCTTCTTCCTACCATATTGCTATTTTCCGCATCGAATTTTCCTTTTTTATTCCTCAACGAAAAATTATATTACGTTATTCCGTAAAAGTCCGAACAGTTCGGATCTTTCGAGTTACACCGGGAAAAAACTAATAAATTGCAGAAGTTTAAAATGAACGAGAACGGAACTTTTCTCTGTAGTGGCTTCGTCAAAATTTTGCGTCGAGTGTAATTTTATTAAAGCTGGAGTGTTTTTGTATTTGGCCGAAGTTTTCTTTGGGAGTATTCTTTGAGTGTAGCTTTCCTATTTGCTTTTAAATTTAGGTATAATATAACTGAATTCGTTTGATGTGATATACAAAAATATGACGTCAAGTTCGTTGGCTCACTACTTTCTACACATTCTCGTTTTACGTAGCGTATGGCAACATACTGGTTTCCATTTGCAAACGTATCCATTAGAGATGTGTCGATCCGGTCGGATGGAATCCAAATGATTGAATCCGACCAAGTATTGTTTAGGAACCCAATGGCGTGCCGAAAGGGTCCGCAGGGCCCGCAGTGCGGGGGAGCCCAGGGCATCCGGGGGTGAGTACCTCGAACAAGCTTTGTACATAGTAATAACTATAATACATATACTTACTTTTATAGCGATGGAATCATAATTTTCCAAAATCAAATTAAATACATTTTGCCATATTTTGCCTTTTCAGGACTTATTTTAGGGCAAAATTTGACATCACGACAACGTAGTCGAACGTAGCAAACGGCAAGAATGAATTCAACGTTACACTGACGCGACGCGTATTTGTGCCAACGAATTCGAATAGGTTATAGAAAAATGCTCTAACAGGCATGTATGTGTTCCCAAGACCCGTTGTCATTATTTACTGTGTTCACAAACACGATGTTATGTTTCACGGAAATCCGCAGTATTTAAATTTTGCGGAATTGTTTAAAATAGTCTTTAACTTTTGCACTGTTAAAACCCAAAATTTACTCAAAACTATAACAAGAAACCCGAAACGATCAACCAAAACAAGGTGACTATTTATATTATTCTACTATTAGTGTCATTATTTTTAGAGTTCTTTACGTGCTATCTCGAAGAGGGTGAGGGAACAAAGGGTATACGGGTCTTATCAGCGGTCAGTGTGCTATAAATACCATCATCAAGCTGCCGCTGAATCACTACTTTGGATTGTTTACTTCTTCTGACCTATTCGAATTCGTTGGTGCCGACAAGTTATTTCTGGGATTCCCAGGCAGTCGATGCCGATGCCTTGGCGCTCACGTTCGGCTCAAGCAGAACGATCATTTTCAAAACTAGCTGCTTTACATAGTCATATCATAATAATAAGATTTTTAGAGTTAAGGTGTTTCACTTGTTTATTTTTGTTAGATTTTTGTGCTGTATAAATGTTTTATTTGCTAAGTCTTGATTTTGTTATAGTTTTGTGTTGTGGGTTAGTAATGTTTTTTGGGTATAGTTATATCTCAAATTCTGCAGTTCTCTAAAACTCATAGTGACCATATAAATAGATGGAGTTTGTTACATTAATGTGATTAATCGATGTATTGTCGATATTGTATCTAAGGTCTATGAATAATTTATTTTTCAAAAGCTCGAAACAAAAAATTAAAAATATAAAGTTGAGGCCACACCAAACTTTTTCTATCTATAAACCGATTTGAAATATTATTTTTTATATAGAGGGGGGCCCCGAAGACCTTGGCACGCACGTTTTGTAGCGAACGCTCGGGACCTCGGTAGTACGTCGCCGGAGCCATGATTGGTTTGGTCTGGTGGTTCGGTTCGGTTCGTTTGTATACCTGCCACATCGGTTCCTTGTAAATGTATATTTTCGAAAACAGGTTATATTATATCTGAAAGGCAAAGTAGACTATCACCAAACAAAGTAGAGGAACTAATTTTCATTAAACATAATTTAAAAATTTTGCAGCACTTATAGGTAGCAGATTTGTATGTTTTCAATATGGCAATGCATTGCTTTCACTTTCGGTTTCAATGAGTTTCTAATTTAGATATTTCTGTTAGATACTCAATGCAAATAAATAAATCACTCTTCTCATTAAAATGTGACATATTAGTACTTTACACACTTGGTTCTTATAGGAGTTCGACTAGATACTCAGAAGACCACGCGACGGCAAAGCATTTGCCAAAATTATTGCCGATCTTCATTGCATAGAGTTGATACCTTAAGAAGAAGATGGTATTACTAAAACATTTTACATCGTGATAGATTATCAACTGGATATGCACTTTCAACCACTTCAAGGGTTTCAGTTGGTGCTTCTTATTACATATCTTTGCTCCACTTTTATTTTTTCGATGGGTATCTACCCAAAACAGTGAAATTTCAATAATTAATTTATAAAAAAAAACATCAAATGCCAAGTCATAGTCCACTTAGCAAAAGTACACCAAATATGATGTTTTCCTGTCTCATTTTGTATTTTATAAAATTCTACTGTTGGGCTTGGGTTACCATCGATTATTTTTCGGCAAAATCCAAGGTAACTGCGTGCTTATCGAAGGACCACTCGTGTTTAATGTTTGTTCAGGTCAGCGTTATGATTATGATTCTTATTTTAATGTGTTTTTGAAAAGCGTCTGATGATTAATTGATCAAAGAAATATGGCTGACTGAACTACCTGTCATCGCCCGAATGCTTCTGCACTACAGGGTGTTTATACGTGACACTTAACATCTACCTTCGAAAGTTTTAGCACTACGTAGCACTCGGTACCTCTTTATAGTTGTATTGACATAAATTTAAAAAGAATTGTACTTATACTTACCAATACCATATCCTTTGGTGGCTTCTCCTTTAGGCTCCAATGCGAATTTGTACGGATGGTCATTCACTTCCAAGTGTCTAATACATCCTTTTAATCCCTCAACGACAGGCAATTTTTCTGCTAATCCCGTCGTATTTCCAGGTCCTCCTAAAGTGGGGGATCAACAAGTATCCAATTTAGTACAATGAAGTTAATGATTTATCTAAATCGGTTTCTATGCTGCTAATAATGAAATCAACGAGGCGCATTGTTGAAAATACCTTCCCTAATATGCTTAGGGTCAGGACAAAACTATGGCCCTATGTAGTTTCACTTTGTAGATGTGTCTACACAGTACGCACACAACTACAAGCTTGACAAGCATGCATGATCAATCTTTTTATTCAAGTAGACCGTAGAGTCTATGTGGAATATTTGCGCAAATTATTATCCATTTCAGATCTTCATAACTTATTCCAGTCGCGAAAAACCGTAATCCTGTTGTTAGCCTTTCATGGGGGGGGGTTATTGCTCTAATCATGATCGTAAATTGTATTCTCATTTTTTTTAATTAAAGGTGTAACAAGTGACAACAGACTTGTCAAACTTGTCAAACTTGCGTGTGTATCCACTTTAACATACTACATCACGGGACGTCCCTGCGTCATCTACGAATTATATTAATTTGAAACAACTAAAAGAAACGTATAAGTCACATTAATTTTACCTCATCTCATTATCCTAACGACATGGTTAAAATCGAAGAACGGACTCTTAAATGAACAAAATTTCTTATTTGTTACACTTGAATTACAGTCTAACAAAACTGTCAAAGAAAAAAGTAGAAATCGTGGTGCCGTTTTAAAGATAAATAAGAATTGTAGCAACAGTTGCTTCTAGATATAGAAAATTATATTTCAGAAATTGTATAAAAACTTGAAAATGTTTATAATCTCATGTAAGATATAAACGTATAATTTAACAATATAGCTAAAATCGAAGACCGGAACCTTAGAGACACCCTGACTAGGTAGATATTTGTATACATACATAAATACCTGCATAAATATGTGTGTAACTCCGTAATTTACTTCCGCTGATTTTAATTTAACTGTTTCACACACATACCTATGAATAATGGTTCCCGAAACGTGATCCTAGAGAAAAGGCCCTTACTACGGCCCTGTACATGTCTCCCATTATTCAGTTGCAACCAGGCGTCCCATCGGTGTCTGTATAATGTGATGTGGTTCCACTGGTTCAGGAGTACTGTTTCCTCGGATCGCACTACTCCAACTCCTGAACCGCAGTCAAATCTGAAAAGAAATATGTTTGTTAGATATAAAAACCAAAGTTTCTTTTGTAGTGAGAATACTTTTATAAGAGGCCAAAATAGTCCATCGTCCAGCTACAAGTTCTGAAAGATTTGATATCATGACCAACACGCTCGCTTGACAGCAAGCTGGCTTTTCGTTATCATAAACTATGAAATTCGTAGGCAGCCAATGAGGTATTTGTTTTTGGTCACGTGACGGCCGATTCAAAAATTTTAATGGGACACCCTGTATATTGGTGACTTTTTGTGCTACTCCCGATGAAGCAATTCCAACAAACTAGCACACTCGAGGTCTAAAGTGATTAGTTCAAGAGCTACAGTACTTAAAGGACTGTACCACTACCATTATGAAACACTACCAAAGTAATTTAACCGTAGGGGTACATGTTATAATCAAAGGTAGTGGTACCATCCTTTAAGTACCTGTAACTCTTGGACTAATAACGTTAGACCTCCAGTGTGCAGTTTGTTGGAATTGTTTTATCATAAGGAACACAAAAAGTCACAAATATACAGGGTGTCCTATTAAATTGTTTGAGTCAGGCGTCACGTGATCAAAAACAAATACCTCATTGGGTGACGCAGTAATAAGAACAGATACTATATTTGCTCCAATTTAAACCTCTAAAATTATAATCGCTACTACTGCCCAGTTCCGATATATTGCTTGTCTCAATCGTCGTGGGACACCCTGCACAAATAGCACAAAAATAATTAAATAAATATCTAGTGCTTCCACTTGAAGTAAAATTGAATTATAAATTACATATACTCAAGGCAAAAAAACAAGTTGAACCAAACAAAACAGTTATAAAGTCAATATGGACGTATATCGTTATACAAAGATCTCAATCAAAAATTACCAAGATTTTGACTATTATTCGCTAAAGAGCTAACAGATATGACTTGAAATTAGACAGTCATAGGAACTAATTACTTAGGCCTCTACTACATGGAGTAGACAACAAGCGAGTATGCAGGCTTTGGTCAATGGATTTTGTATGACGTACATAGGCGAAATCGCTGGATGATGATGATGATGATGATGATGATGATGATGATGATTAAACTTCACCAACGTAAATTTAAGTAAGGCGTAGTATTTAGAAAGTTAGCTTAGATAAGGAATAGATAGGATAACGCCTTGCAAGACTTGGCAAATAAAATTACGAGTTAAGAACTGTTCTCTCACGTTGTAGACCAATAATTATGAAGGATTTTAATAGAAGTTTCTGAAAGCGCTGTTGTGGTGGACTTAGATTGGTTATTTAGACTTGAGGTTAGACGTAATCCCAAAAGAGAAGGAATCAAATAGGACTAGATCGGGTGATGAAGGAGGCCACTCTGATTGTACCTTAACGACCGATAATTGAATCCAAGTAGTTCCTCGCATCTCTAAATGATGTGAAAGTACATCGTCTTAGGGTCGTTTGAAGCTAGAATTTATACTGATTTTGAAAAACAGCATATTATTAATTTGAGCAGTGGTACTATATTGTACCGCGGCTAATGTGAAAAGGTTATGTTAGAGGAAGTCTGAAGTCTGAAGACACAAGTGGATAAAGGTGTCATGTCAAAAAATAATTATTCTGAGAAAAATCAATTTAAAGATTTTCGATTGGAACTTTTTTATGCACCACATTTGAGGCATATAGTTCAAGTGCTTAGTTATGGATTTTCTTCGACTGTTTCTTTATTTGGGAGACATTTGTATATTTCACGGGAAAATGGACCTTGAATGTACATGATACCTTTATACATGAAAAATTGGCACAGCCTGTATTAAAAGCATATGGAAAAAATAGCTACGTACACAAACATTGGTGTTTTTTATTGCAAAAAAACACAAAACTTGAAACTAATCTAATCCTTAATTGGTTTTTCTTTTTTTCTTTGGATGCCCTTCGTTGGCTTCAAAAATTGTTTCGCAGAACCATATTTATACTCTTTCTTACCTTGACTCTTTTATCCACTGTGAAAAGTAAAAAGTATTGTACATAACACCTTTATCACCTAAATATCGTTGTTATTTATGAAAATAACATAACAAAGGGGCTTAAGAATGAAATGGAAGCATATCTTAAGCTTATTGAATGAAAAATACACATTTTTGAAAAAATGTTACATGACACCTTTATCCACTTGTGTCTTCGTTTGTTGAATAGGCCTGTTGGGGTTAAACGCATTAATTAAATAGACTTAAAACAAAAGAACGCAACTGATTCGGGATGTGAAGAAATAATTACATCATGTGTACAGGTGGACGGCGTATGAGCAAGTGCCCGAAAATTATAAAACACAAACATAAGTTCTTCCGTCTCTCTCTTCGGGCGGCGACGGTTACAATGAACGTTACGCCATAGGCGGAACAAGGGGACTATACAAGGCCAATACCCACAAGCCCAATAAATACATTTCCTGGCAGTCAATTCCGAGCCTTGGACACACTGGGAATAAATGTGCGGTCATACCGCTCGGTTCTTGATGTATGAAGAATGACCACCTTAGGATGAGATGCAACAGTTGGGCTGGTAAATCGCGAAGCGAATCGGGGAACGGTGAGCGACGGAACTATAGAGGATAGCTCAGAGGAGCAGACTTTGAACATCGGTAGAAGAGTGAGGGGTCACCAATATCGTGCCCATGCGAAGGCGGCTGGAAGTGGTAGTTGAATTACCCTTCGCTGGACGGTATCACGTATGGACACGTTCGTAGGGGCAGCAGCTCCCCAGATACGAGAGCAATACTCCGGGCCATGACTCACCTGGGTTTTACATAGGGTGAGAGGGTTAAATAGTGAAAAGTACTTTTTGAATCTGAATAAATACCCAAGCTTTTCCAGCAGCTGCTAGATTAGATTTTCTTCAATGTTGGCTAAGAGCTCTTGACAGAGCTCGATTGTCCATTGAAACTAAGTGCTGGCTTACGGACTTCTTATCTAATAGGTTACAATATCAAGTCTTGGTGGCATTCTATTTTACCGTATTCCCGATCCCCCAAGCGATAATGGTCTCCAGCCTTCTGCGTTCAGCTCGACCACAGAGATCGGTCTGTTGCTTATGCCGAATTAGGTTAACAGTGCTAGATATAGTAGATCATTTATGCGAAGCAGAAACAACGTCGGAGCCAATCTTGATCCCTGCGGAACCCCAGCGTTCATACTGTGGAAGGAAGAGGAGAATTCATCTACCACGACAGAAATTTTTCGACCTGAAAGGAAGTCTGCGAGCATGCAAAGCTTAACAGGGAGGCCGTAGGACGGAAGCTTGTTTAGGAGAGCTGCATGCCACAGTTGATCGGCGCCTATGTCCCCACTATACAGGGTGGCCAATCGGGTGACGATAAATTTTTTTTTTTAGATAGCCCGTACCGAGACCTATCCAAAACATCCCCATGTATATGTGTACCGATTATTGATAGTTTTCGAGTTATGATTTTTTTTTTGAAAACTTAGAGATTTTCCAGTTTTTCCAAGAAATCGGCAAAAACAAAAACAAGAACGCTTTTTGGCATTAATTTTTTTCAGCAATTATACTTAGTATTAAGCCTATTTTAATACCCAATAAAGAGAACCTGTATATCCGAACAATAATTGAGTACATTTGGGGCCAAAGTTTGAAATCTCTGTTTTTAGTCAGGAGACCAAAACCCTCAAAATAAGAGTAAAAATATTTATGCTTGGTTCCGGAGCTTCAAACTAATCTTAAAAACTTTGCAAGACATTGCACTTTCGAAGTAATAATGAAAAAGTAGCACTTATGGGGACATTTTGCGCCGTACGTGAGTGTCAAAGGTAATAATTCACGAATTTCCAAAATGATTTAAAAAACTATTATTTTGCTTTATTATGACAAATTAAAGAAAAAAGAACTCGTAACAAAATAAACCCGATAATTATTGATGTTTTGATGACTTTTAATAAAAAGACGAATGTCCAAATTGTGATTTTTGGAGTGTTTTTGCTATGTACTATTGAACTTCTCCTAAATTAAGTTGTAGCTTTCAGAGTAGCTTTTTGCCAGCTCATGTCGAAGAAGCACAGTTGTGTTAATTAATTTTCGGTAATAGGCAAGGCAATGTTCGGATGGACCTAAAAAGGTGATTTATATCGCTAGGTCTTCCTTGACAGGTCAGTAGACAGCCTATCATGAATACAAGTTTTTCGGTTTTTCAACCCTTTACCCCCCCAAACACCCAAATTCCACCCCCACCCAAAAAAACGCAGAAAATTATCAAGAACCTCTAAAACGCCTAAAAACGAAGTTTCAGGAATATTTTAAATTTTTGTTTTAATTACTCCGCCGCCCATGTACCGATTTCCAAAATTATAGCAGCATTACCTACTAAGACCCCACAGCATATTGCTGCCCAAACTTCATCACAGTCCATGCAGCGGTTACTGAGATTACGAGGCTAGAATAACGCGTACAGACAGACAGACCGACAGACAGAACGACGGAAATTAGTGACGCAGATTTTCGTTATGTAGACATTATAAAAACCTAAAACCTCAAAATCGAAAATTTTCACGATCACAATCCTCCCCTCACCTATCGGTGTGGGAAGTAAAAGGGATGGCGTATGCTACGATAACGCTTCTCGGGTAATTCAGCCATGGGAATAAAAGTCAGATTGTTGTTTTATTATTATTTTCCTTTGTTAACTTTCCACACAACTTAATTTAGCAGAAGTTCAATAGTGCACAGCAAAAAGCACAGGTATTAATTTCTTTATTAAAACTGATTCAAACATCAATGATTATCATATTTATTAGTTGTTATGAGTTTTTTCTTAAATTTGTCATAATAAAGTAAAATCATAGTTTTTAAATCATTTTAGAAATTCGTGAATTATCACCTTTTTACCTTTAACTGTCACGTACGGCGCAAAATGCCCCCATAAGTGCTATTTTTTCATTATTATTTCGAAAGTGCAATGTCTTGCAAAGTTTTTAAGATTAGATTGGAGCTCCAGAACCAGGCATAAGTATTTTTAATTTTGATTAGAACATTTTGGTCTCCTGACTAAAAACAGAGATTTCAAACCTTGGGCCCAAAATATACTTAATTATTATTCGGATGTACAGGTTCTCTTTTTTGGATATTAAAATAGGCTTAATACTGAGTATAATTGCTGAAAAAAATAAAAGCCAAAAAGCATTCTTGTTTTTGTTTTTGACGATTTCTTGGAAAAACTGAAAAAACTCTAAGTTTTCAAAAAAAGATCATAACACGAAAACTATCAATAATCGGTACACATACATGGGGCTGTTTTGGATAGGTCTCAGTACGGGCTATCTAAAAAAAATTATTATCGTCACCCGATTGGCCACCCTGTATAAGCTTAGGAAGAAACTACATGTGGAGCATATTCTGGAAAAAACTTTCAATACAAGTACCGTACGTGGTAATATATTGCCTCTGCTTACGCAATAAATAAATCAACTGCCTGACTCTCATTCATAACAATCAAGATGACCTTTATAGCAGGATAATCACCCAACTTTACTAAAATAAAGGGTATAAAGTATAAAGGTTCACCCATAAAGCTCCCCGCTAACCTCATCATATAATACTTAATCAAAATGTAGCTTAGTGCTGGGTACAAGCTTCTGGCTCTCACAACGCGCTATTCTTCTCCGGGAGCTCTTCTGTTAAGCTTTGTTTATTTTTCTTAATAACTCCTTTGGAAGGCAAACGGCCGTGAAACGGCACTTGTTATTTTAAACTTGGCGGTACAGGCGACATCGCCCTTTGAATAATAATCATTAGGCGACGCTTATAACGGTGTCCCGCTTGCTGCGAAATAATAACGTAATTATGGCTGACAAAGGTCGACTGATTGCTGCATTATAATTAGGGCTCGACATTTTAGATACTCTGGGATGCAGTTGTGTCTGGTTGCCTTCAACTAAGCTAACTAGTAAGGGCATTGACCAAACGGTGGGTCGTTTGGGCTTCTGACGGCGCACTAGCGCTCTATTTTTAGCAAGGTTAAGCTAGACCTTGAGTCCTATTAGGGCTCGACATTTTAAATAATCTTGTTCCTAGTTGGGATGCAGTTGTGTCTGGTTGCCTCTAACTTTCCAAGCTGACGAGTAAGGGCATTGACCAAACGTTGAGCCGTTTGGGCTTCTGACCGCCTCAGTACTCAAGGCCCCTTTTTTTAGCAAGGTTAAGCTAGGCCTTGTGTCCTACTCCTCTTACGTTTTCTGGTTTCAAAGTTATAGATCCCTAAGTAGTATATTATAAGGCCTTACCACGGCCTTACAGTGACAGTGATAGAATATACAGGGTTATTCGCGTTATCCGACTCGGAGCATAATGGCTAAAGTATTTGATAAAAAAGAAAATAATCATTTCGGATGAATAGGGACCCATTAAGGCTACATTTTAAAAATATCTTCATGTTATACAGGGTGTCCCCAAAACGCGAAACATATCAAAGTTTTATTCTTTAAAATTTTACACCCCGTATATTATTGCATATTCAGATATCTTAGTAAATTTTCGTGTGACTTCCTGTATCACACATGGAACTTGAAGCAAACCGTTAAGCTGTAAATCACAATTTTTGATATAAGTAGATATCAGGAAAAAATTGAATATCGCAGAGATTATAAAATTTGGAAGGCTGTGACTTTGCCGTATTACTAAGCATAAAATGCATCAGCTTTGATGAACTGTCAGATTTAAATAACGTTTATGCTTGGAGAAATCAGTCGATTAATTAAAGAAACTTCGATCACCGACAACCTGATCTTTTCAAATGGGAATGCCTAATTTCTTTTACACGGTTAAATGTATAACCTTTCTAATGAATGTCAGTCTCTGGTAGTTTTCATTTAATTTTAAATTTTCAAAGAAATCGGTGTTTTTCAATTTTACTACCTACATACAAACAACCTAGCAGGCCATGAAATGTAAACAAAAACATGTTCAGATGGAAGAAAACAAGTAACTTAGAAAAAGATACAGACGACTTAGAATAAGGAGACAAGTTTATAATAATTCCTTACAACAAATCAACTCTCCCAGAAACAATGGCGATAACATCTCTAAGGTCAAAGAGATGCTGGAGAATGACAGTAATGGAATTTTTTGCAGTCAACTGGTTACTGCAATTTATTAGAAGTCAAAAAATTCCAAGACAATTAAAAACCCTGAAATGAAACAAAAACAACCAGCGATTGTTGCTCCAGCACGCAATTATCAATCACATGTAACGCTGCAAAAAGTAGTAATTTGCATCGAAGGAACGATACCTCTGACCCTTCTATTCTTTGAATATCTATTAGCAGTATTGCAAAAAAAGGAATACTGACAAATCAGATTTAAATTTTCTGCCATTTATGTTTTATAATTTGAACAAATTTTAATTCACTCTTCATTTTCTGCAATCTTGCTAATAGGTACTGAAGATTTTCAGAACTCCAGTCAAAGGTACTTTTGACTTGAGCTTTGACAGAATTGCATACCTCTTTATATCATTCAATGAGAAATTTTATTATGAAAATAATAAATCGCCAACAACAGTGTCTAGTAGTTTTCGTTTCGTTTCAAAATTTTTAATGGATTCGGAAACTGCCAGTATCTAGTACATTGCAGTAGCTAGTAGGCCGTAAAAAAAACCATTTCTGCCATACTCCAGCTTCTCTTTAACCAAAGATATGTTACCGCCGTTATTTCTGGTTAGAGTTTGTTTGTTTTGAGTAATTTTTATATTCTTGTCCCTTTAGTCTTGTTCGTGTGTATTTTTCTGCAAAGTTAGTTGTTTTCTCCTACCTGAACAGGTTTTTGTTTATATTTTATGGTCTGCTAGGCTACTTGTAGGTTGGAGAATCAAAAAACACCAATTAGGTTGAAAATTTGAAATTAAATAAAAACTACCTACCAGAGATTGATATTCACAACCTTACATCATTAGAAAAAATCAAGTTATCTCTCATCGAAGTTTTCCTAATTAATCGACCGATTTCTCCAAGCATAAACATAGTTCAAATTTGACCGTCTAACCTAGGCTGACGCATTTCATGCTTAGTAACACGGCAAAGTCACAGCCATCTAGGTTTTATAATCTCTATGATATTCAATTTTTTTCTGACATCTACTTATACCGAAAATGGTGATTTGCATCTAAACGGTTAGCTTTGGACCCCATGTATGGTATATAAAGTCACACTAGAATTTACAACGGAATCCAATAATATACGGGGTGTTCCATTTAAAAAACATAACTTTGATACGTTTCGTGTTTTGGGGACACCCTGTATAAAATGAAAATATTTAAAAAATGTAACCTTAATGGGTCCCTATCCATCCAAAATTATTATTTTCATTTTCATTAGATACTTTAACCATAATGTTCCCTGTCGAATAACGTGAATAACCCTGTATATGACAAGGACCATATCTCTGTACAGCATTGTGGCACTAATACCCCGAGTATTTTTTTTATTGTAAATGGTTCGTCCTTCTCCTTTGCAGAGAGTATTTTGTTGACCACCCCATGTATCGTGTTCCATGCTTTTACGCTAGACAACATCAGCGAGACCATAATTATAGTCTGTGGGATTAGTTCACCCCCCAGTTTTTGACTTGCCTTCTGAGTCCTGTATGGTCCCCTTCTGTCGCATAGAAACAGAACATGCTGGGCCATGTCTTCCGCCTCGCAGTGTAGGCATCTGTCGTCCATCACCCGTCCTATCCTTTCAGTATCCACACGAAGAGGCCCATTCCCAGACTGTGCCTGCGTTAGGAAATAGGACGTCTGTCGATGACTGCGTTCCGCCTATTCTTTTATCGACGGTATTTAGTCGTTTCATCATCATCATCATCGGAATCAGCGGTCTCGTACCATAGGCTTTGCCTCTTACTTGCTGTCAGCCTTTTAGCTTCAAGTGACATACTCAGAGTAATAATTCTTCGAATTATTACTCTGAGGTGACATACCTCATTTCTTGCTCGACGATGACGGATCTATACAGGGCGGGGTTTGGCGGACTCAAGCCCCTCCATGAGTATTCCCATGGATGAAATAACTACTAAAATGATACAAAATGAAAATAATCAAGGATGCTTTCTCCAAGCTTAGTGATTTATTCTACTACTAACCAATCCCTCGGCGCTCATGACTCATTAGCAGCGATACAATCTATACAGATTTTAAGCAAATTACGACATTACATATTCTTTTATACATGAACCCCCCCTAAGGTCACCATGAACCCCCTACATGGTCAACGCCTAGCTACGGCCCTGCATCTGTGTCCTCTCTTCGACCAGTAAATATAATGGTAGTTTTGCCGTTATCACTTGCAAGGCTTTTGTAGAGAGTAGCAGAGACGTTCTCTGCAAGCTGTCCAAAAGCGTCCGATACTTTTTCCTTTTCGTGGCTTTACACCCGTATATGACGACCGACTGTACAACTTGGCACAGTATAGGCCCTTGTTGCTACTGGTTCCTCCTAATTTGGCATCAGTCGTGACAGTATTGCCGCATTTTTCCCTGCCTTCACCACTACTCTTTTAGGGTGTCCTCCTTAACACCTTTCGTTACCCAGTGTAACTCCAAGGTATACGGTATGACCTTGCCTGTTGGGGGCTTGCACTCCCGTTAGTTGAAAGGTCACGTTAGGTCTCTTGCTCCATGGACCGCGCATTATAATTGCCTCTGTTTTCTCAGGAGCCAAATCAAGCTTGTGATCACACATCCACCTGTCAATCTGGCACAGCGATGCGTGTGCTTTGTGGACCAGCTCTGTCTCTTAATTTGCCACGATAACAAGTGCCAGATCGTTGGCGTATGCCACCGTCCTTACGCCACTGGACAGCGAAGGCTTCAGCACCCCGTCGTACAGGGCGTTTCAGACTAACGGCCCCAAAGCCTATCCTCGAGGCACCCCTCTTGTCATAGGAATTTTGGTTCCTGCTATGCAAATTGATCTGGAGTCTAGGTAGCTGCTTACAAGATTCCTTAGGTATTTTGCTAATTCTTCCATAACCATGCGCCACGAGGCTGTATTGAAGGCATTGCGGACATACAGCGTCACCAACACACACCATTTCTTCTTGGTTTCTTCCGCAATCCTCGTTACCGTTTCCAGGGCATCGATGGTGGACCTCCCCGAGCAGAAATCGAATTGGCATGGGGAGAGTGCTCCTACCTTTTCGATCTCTTTCTCACGCCTCTGTATTATCAGGATTTCGTACAAATTTCCGATGGTATCTAACAGGCAGATCGGCCTGTATGAGGAGGAAAGCTCTGGCATTTTTCCGATGTTGCTTAGCAATACCACGTTTGCCATTTTCCAAGCAATTGGTACAGTTAGCCTACTCAGAAAATCGGTTGAATAGATATGATAGCAGCTGTGGTACTTTAGATGCTATCGCTCTGATGACCTCCGAAGAGTCTTCATTATTGATTGATTTCTACATTTGAAGTTTCCTTAAGTAAAGCCAGAAAAGACTTATTGACACACATATTCCTATATTTTCCATAATAGGAGATCGTCATTCGCTATTGGTTAAAAACATTATGGTGGTCAAATCTTTCCATCATCACAATCATCATCACAGTCACAATGTCTTAACAGACATGTTGTGAACTCGTAAAATGCATTAAGTCGGAGCTAGAGTATTGCCGACACGAATATTATCAATAGTTTTGAGAACTGTAGCTCGCCATCGTTCGCGACTTACTGTCAGTTCAGTAGCGCTCTTGATACTCTATTGCAGCAACTGTTTCGTCGTATCCACCCATCGTTTAGGGGAACGGCCACGGCGCCGCTAACTCGGGGCATGACCCTGCACTACAAGTTTCTCCACATTATTGCATCTGTGTATACAGGGTGAGTTTTTAGTACCGGCTTCGTCGATTACCATTGCCACTATTGTAGAAGATCGCGAAAAAAGTTGCACATAAAAGTTGTAGCCAAATATTTTGATTTATACAGGGTGATCCATAACTACGAGGTAATGCAAACATATATTTTTTCAATGAGGCACCCTATATATTATCCTATTTTTAGAACCTACTAATAATTTCTCTTCTCAAAATATAAGGCATTATACAGGGTATTTCAAAAGTTATGACCATTTTTATATCCAAATCGCTGTCAAACGAACGTGCTGTATATCAAAAAGTAATGAATCAAAAATTATTTTTTTACGCAGAAAGATTAAAAATATCCTCTAGTTTTAAAATGAGCTATAAAAAAAGCCCGTGACGCATATTCGTATACAGGGTGATGTCGAATGCAAAACCCAGACTTTCTCTTTTTTTTAAATGTAACCCCCAATATTTTATTATACCAAGGAATTGCTTTTGACATGCCCTTTCATCACTTGCTGTACCTATGCCTATCAGTTTCTTATATATTTCGATTTTTCGGTAAATTTAAAATATAGCTTCTATTTATGTACTGAAATTTATTTATTTTGAGAAAGTACTATCGAATTTGTTTTTCATTTAAGGAAGAACTAAATTATAAGGCCATGATAGCATTTGATAAAGCCCAAACCCTGAACCATCGAGATAATATAGTCAAGTATGCTGAGGAAACAATTCTGTAGGCGTAATGCATAATTATCAAGCATATTTATCAGGTAGGCTTTGAAAAATTGACAGTTTTTATAACCTGCTCAATAATTCCGTACTGTGTGAAAACGAGCTTTGAAAATTAATTTTTCAATTGAGGATATTTAGGAGAATCTTTGAGAAATTGCCTATCTGTCTCTAGAATATATCAACTATGAACAGCAATATACAGAACGGAAGCACTCCAAAACTAATGCATTTGAAAGATTGAAGAATCGTTTTATTTGGACTGTGTCGTTCAATATTTCATAGCCTACCTGATAGATCTGCTTGATAATTATGCATGACGTCTATAAAATTGTTTCCTCAGTACACTTGACCCATATTATCTCGTTAATTCAGTGCATTGACTTGATCAAGTGCTATTGTGGTCTTATGTTTTAGGTGTTTGTTAAGCAAAAATAAAATTTGATAGTATTTTCTCAAAATAAATAAATTTTAGTAAACAAATAGAAGGTATACTTAAAATTTGTAGAAAAATCGGAAAACCTCAGAAACTAATGAATGCAGCCATAACAGGTGCTATACAAAGATGAAGCAGCATACTAAAAGTAATTCTTTGGTATAATAAAATATTGGGGGTTACATTTAAAAGAAGAAAGAAAATTTAGATTTTGCATTTTACATCACCCTTTTTTATAGCCGATATTAAAACTAGAGGATATTTTTTTATCCATCCGTGTATAAAAATGATTCTTGATTCATCACTTTTTGATATACAGTACGTCCATTTGACAGCGATTTGGATATAAAAATGGTCATAACTTTTGAAACACCCTGTATAATTTAACAATATCCTATATTGGAAGAACGGAAGTCGTTAGTAGAATTTGAATATGGAATAATATATAGGATGTCTCATTTAAAAAAATGCATGTTTGCATCACCACGTAGTTATGGATCACCCTGTATAAATCTAAGTATTTTCTGAGCAAGGAACACATCCGTGGCTACAACATTAATTACAATTTTTTTCGATAACTTCTACAGAAATGGAGCTATCGACCGAGCCGGTACTAAAAACTCACCTTGTATGCCGGACGAATGTAAGCATTGTCGTCGACACAATGGAGGATAGTCTCTTTGGATTGCCCAGCTCATCCAGTATGGAAACGTTAGTTTGATGGCCGGTATAAGGAACTCTCAGCATTCTCCTCTACGTCCACATTTCAAAAGCATCTATGCGAGCTCGTTCTGCCTTTTTAAGAGTTCAAGTTTCCGAGGCATACAAAAATATGGAGAACACAGGAAACTGAATCAGCGACATTTGGTAACTTTAGTGATGTTATGGTCACGCCATATTTTAGTAAGCTTTGTCATGGTCACACGTGCCTATTGAATGCGCGAACGTAACACGAAAATGCATACGAACCACGAAGTCGTAAAACTTGACAGTTTTTTATTATTTTGGTGTGAGGGTAGGTAAAAATAGACCTCTGGGGAACCAATTTGACCTCCGCAGCTCTAGGGATTTATGGAAATCCATTCCAAAGCGTTTCTCACAAATTGATTCTATAAAGCTATACATAGTCATGAACTCAGTGTAGCAGATGATGTTAGACGAATATTAGGTATGTATGTGTGCATTAATGTATTACAATGGATGCCTGAATTTTGACCCACATATACGGCACTACATTATTTACATATTTCGTGTCTTGAATCACTTATATTTATTTACGTACCTACGTCAATTATGTAAATGAATGAATGCGAAGCAAATCAAAATTGATATAAACGGGATCAGTTATGGATGTCTTTCAGTCAGTTAAGGTTTGTATAATCACTCATTTATCCACCTATCCAGAAATACTCGCTGCAAGCGTCAACAATAGAAAATGGAACGGTATAACGGGACTATTCGGAATTGGAGATAATAGGGGCATGGAACAGAACTGAAAGCCGTCAGTGGTGTAGCTTGGGCAACTTAAAGGCTTTATTTCTCACTCAATGTATGTCGTATAACTATGACTATAATCTTATGGCCAGGAGTCTTATGCCCATTTGCACCAGCTCTTCTAAGGAAGCCTTAGAAGTTAAGCATCCTTAAATCAAGCTTATGTAGAATATTTCATTGCACCAACATTTAAGGAATACTCAAAGTCTCCTTAAACCTTCCTTTATAAAGTGCTCGATTTTAGCGACTTAAACACTTAACTGCTTTTTGCATTTAATTATCGCATCATTGTGATCTGGTGCTGTGTTTTCATCGTGATTATGAAAGATTTCGATTTTTTATTATTTACCAGAGGCCTAATTACTTTGAGGAGCTAGACGAATTAAGCTTTTTCAAAAGGTTTAGGCTTTACAAAAATACATCTATCTTGTTTGCATTCATTCATTTTTCTTTTTTTGTAATATATATTCCAGTGTACAAAAACGGGAAGGTTTAACTTCAATCTTCGATACTTTAGACTTCAACCAACCAACCCAAGGAACCACAGAATTTAACAAGACGAAATGGTGAACACGAACATAATACACAAAATAGGGGTGACAAAACACAAAATAGGCGTGACAGAACCAGCGTTGCCTCATATAACAAGTACTTGACTAAGTAATGTTAGAGTGACGTCCGTGCAAACGACTGGAACTTTACTTTGTTTATCGTTCCTTAAGTAAAAGTTGGTGCAACTGGGCGTTAGGGTCGTATTCATAGTCGATACTTAAGGGTCCCTTAATACTTGAGGGTCCCTTAAGTAAGGTTTTTTGTTTCGAAACCTTGCTTGAGGGTCCCTTACGTAAGGCTTGAGTAATACTCAAGTAACAAAATGTCAACATGACATGTCAATGTGACATTTCGTTGCAATCAAGACGATTTTGTTGGTTACTTTTTGGAGTACGGTGTTGTCTGGAAAAATGTCCGACACAAAACGTAAAATACTGGCACAAAACAAACATCAAAATAAGTAGCATAGACATGACGAATTGATTTACATTTTCAATATGACAACGTCGCTGAATGAACCCCGCCGTCTGGTAGATATTGTCTAGGAAATAGATACATAAGGGAAGCCGCACTTGAGGATCTCTTGAGTAACCCTCAAGTATCCCTTGAGTAATGCTTAAGGGATATTTGAGAAATGACTATATGAATACGGATCTAGTACTCTCTGACAGGTTGATTCGGTGATATTCCTAGGTGTTCATGTATCACAAAACTGTATCTGGAATTTACATGTAAACCATGTTTGTAAGAATCTTGCTCCCACTTCATACTACATCAATCAGTTAACACTTGTGACTGATAGATCAGATGCTATAATATATTATTTTGCTTATTTCTGTGCTACAATATCATATCATGGAATGTCTTGGGACCTTATAGAGCAAACAAAATATTTATAATGCAGGAAAGGCTAGACAAATTATTGCTAGGTAGTATTCAGTCCTAAGATATTAATTTGCTTGCATTTATCTACTAAAATGTAAATACATTGTAATTTTTGTGGAAAACATTCCATTTCTCGAAACATAAGAGACCTGGGTACAAAATATGGCAACCAAATTCTAGAGGAAAAAAAATGTATCGAACGGTGTGATAAAACAAAGGACATGTCATTAAAAAATAGTTTAACTGCTTTGAAGTTTTCAGAGCTTAGCACAAAATTCAACGGAATTTGGAATAAGCTATAACCATAACAGACCCGTTTGTCACACGCTGACGTCACAGGTGAAAGCGAAACGGAAGACATCATGCATGTGAGCACATCTTCCGAGGTCGTAGTATCATGCGATGGACGTAAGCCGTTTTAGCGTACGTCTAAGGGTACAAACATAGTGGAGCGACGAAGCTAGAGACTAGCGGCGAGCCTAGCGACGAGATGAAAAACGCGATGAAACTCATATCCTATAGTAAAGCGATACGTTTTGCGATTTTCCCTAGACAAAAGTTCGATTTATTGCTCGACTTCCGAACTCAAATCAGTATGTACACAGACGCTATTATATTTACTATTATGTTCACTTGTTCAGTCATTGCAAATGCCGTCTCTATACGCGTGCCCTATGCCGCTGTTTATCAAAACTAAACTGTCAACGCGACAGTTAATGCCAAATTTTATCTCGCCGCACGTCGAGTCGCTTGTCTCGTTGCTTAACGCTGCGGTAACATCTCTACTATGTTTGACTCAATTCCAATGCACGGTTAAATTTAAGTCGCGTCGCTCACCTCGTCGCTGTGACTCTAGCCTCGTCGCTCCACTATGTTTGCACCCTTAAGCGGGCTGTAGACGTTGATGCATGCTGCGATGCAGGCATCGACTCCTACGTTTCAGGATGCAAGTAGCAGCGTGTGTAGTACTGAACCACGTATTTGGCATCAGTTGCGGCTTACAGCGATGCAGAGTCTGGAATCCCATTTGGCCTCGGTGATGCTACTGCAGGTTTCAATTGTTTCAACGTGTATATAGCATTGCGTCGATGCAAAGAAATAGCTCTATACCCTATTATTCTTGTGTTGCGTGAAACGTGCATAAAATATCAAGTCGGTTCAGGCTTTGCAACAGGTTTCGATGTGAGTAGCAGCTTATGCAACTAATGCAAGTTTCATGAAACCTTGAGTTGATTCATGAATTGCAGCATGCATCAACATCTGTAGGCCGCTTTACACGTCGACAAGAGATGCATGAGCGTCTCTGGCGCCTGTCGGCAGACCCTACAACAGATCTCGGGTACATCTATCCCCATAAATAACTACACAACGGCAGTTACGGTACAGAAAGGTGTTTTGTATATTGTTGGTTTTTTGTTTGTTTGTGAATTGTATCAGTTTTCGAGTATTGTTTGTTAATATTTATTTTCCGTCTATTTTCTATATTATCTCTATACACATTTTAATTTTTTGTTTATCTAGCTTGTCATCCTTATATCACAGTATAATGATTACAAGACAATAAGTTCTTATTCTATTCTGAAGAAGCCCATGCTCTTCTAATGATTGTAGAAGATGCCACCCATTGGCTTATCTCTACTATTATTAGATTTTTTAAGTTTCTCTTGCATGGTAGCGATAACAAGTAGTGTTGATGATCTATGCCAAGTCAAGACCTGAACTATTATTGACCAGAATTTAGGAAGGATCTTACTTATGACAGGTCTTTAGGGTTACAGACTTTTGGAATACTTTGTGTAACTTTTCGTTCAGGCCTAGCTGTTGCAGGTGTGGTGTAAATGTGTTTGGTGTAAGGCCTGAGAGCAACATAATAAGGGGGCCAATAGTAGCTTTATTTTGTTTATTTCCATGGCAAGGTCCGTGTATTTAGATATCTTCCCAGCCTAGGCCTTTTGGATATTCATATCATTAGGAATACCAATGTCTATCAAATAGTGACTTTGTCGGTTTTCGACTGACAAGCTATATCTGGTCTACTGGCTGGGATAGTCTTGTCTGTAACTATTTTAACGTCCCAGTATATTTTGAATTGTTTGTTTTCGAGTAGTAAGGTCGGTGTGTAATTGTAGTATGGACCTGTGTTTTCAGTTAGTTTTGCATTCATTTGTTTTGTGCTGCAGTGTTTCCTTTGGTGGTGGCATTTTCTGTCAGTATCATCGGTGATGGGTTGGTCTTTAATTACATACTTCTTATACTTTCGTGTAGAAATCACTTAGTCCTGGATAGCAAGCATAAAATCCTCCCTTTCTGAAAAGAGCTGGCCATCCTGCAGCCACGTATATGACTGTTTTTCATTAATTTAGTCCAGAGTAACACGGTATCTGTATTTGCCGTGGGGTGCTTTCTGCGACCAGGTATTATTATTATTGAACGCTGCTGTTTGTTACTTCTGTTTTGATCAGCTTAGGACTTACTTATCATGTTTATGTTAGGGGCCGATACCCAATTGATGTAATCTGACTCCGTCAGCTTGGAAAGTCTGAAGCTGGTTGTATATGGTGTAACTGTTATTTTTGGGGTGTTAGGATACGTGTTTTTATTTTGTCTTAGTGAAGGGGTACAGCTCAGAGTAACAACTGAACATAGAGGTTGTAAACAACTAATGCTAATAGGCCGACATCTTTTCTTACGTTGTCATATTGACCACCAGATACGGCAATCATAGTTCTTTACTATCATCTTAATTGTATAGTATCTAGAAATATTCCATTCTACATTAAAAAAGGCGGTATTTTGATGGTTCAGGAATGATTACAGCAAAATCAATACATATGTTGACCTCTACTGCGTTACTGCATGTTTCTTCATCATAAACATAAATTCTGTCTTACATAAATTTTGAGGAGCTGACAACGCCTATATAATTTTCCTGCGATTTTTTACGGTAAACCCCGACTGTCAAACATTTGTTTTGTTTGTGCGTCTTTTATGCTTGGTCAGTAAAATCGAATTCGCTTTACGGACTTGCTGTGCTATATTCGAGTGTAGTTTAACAGTTTTTCGAGATGGGATAATGTAGAGTAGTGTTTGTAGCATGGGTTGCATTGGAAGAATTTTCAGGTTAGTTGGCAATGTTTGGAGGCTGATGTGTCGAAGGATGATGGCTTTGAGCACGCCATGCTGAAGTGGTATGTTTACTACCTCTATGTGCAGTTGTTACTCTGAGGTGTACAGAAATCCCGACTACGCCCTTGGTTAGCGGTTTGGCGTCACAGCAGGATCAGATATATGCTGCCGTGCCGGCTAGCAGCAAGAATGATCGGCCCGGTGTTCTTTCCATTAATCTTCATTAGCGGCGATATTCCCGAATGCAGCGATGATAGATCGGGTTTCGAAATCAGGCCGTAAAACTAACCGAGGCTCTACGTCCGGTACCGCGGAGCGTTGTTCGATTGCGTGGAACCAATGGGAATGGCTTCAAAGCTGATTGGAAACGGTTTACCGTTTATCTGCAATTTTTCTGTATGCTTTGCAAGATTTCTCTGGTGAGATTTGGAAAGCGGGATTTCATTTCTGAAATCTATCAGGTCAACTTGATCTGATTCATCGCGCTCTAGTGGCGCATCATTAAAACCGAATCTGTTGAAATATAAACTATTTTCCAACATTTCGGCTACCTCTTTAGCCTTGAGCACAGAACATCTAAAAAAATTTAGTACTAGAACCGTTTGAGACAAATGACGGTGTATAGTTGATCTTTTGTTTTTTGTATCATGGGGGCTCTCACAGTCGATTGTCATTGTACAATAGGTATACACGACTTTCACGCAATCTAAAATACCGATATAATTGCATTGAACGCAAATGGGCGAAAAGGTAACTACACTTTTAACGGGTTGAACAGAGATCACAATAACTCCTATCCCCCTGTTCCACGTTGTTTCGAATAATTTCTTTTTCAAATGTCCGCTTGCAGAAAATAATTTCAAAGGTGGCGGATGGCGATATACCGGAAGTAGGTATCCACTTCCTTATTTTAAATAGAACATTCTGTATATTACTACGTTTTACTTCCCACAACGATAGGTGAGGGAAGTATTGTGATCGCGAAATTTTTCGATTTTGAGATAATATGCTCTTTGCGCGTTTTATGATGTCTACATAACAAAAATCCACGTCACTCATTTCCGTCGGTCTGTCTGTCTGTCTGTCTGTCGGTCTGCCTGTAATTGTTCTTCTGTCCTCGTTATTTCAGTAACCGCTGCATGGATTGTGATGAAATTTGGACAGCGATATTCTGTGGGGTCGTAGTAGGTAATGCTGCTATAATTTTGAAAATCGGTGAATTGGCGGCGGAGTAATTAGCAAAAAACGAAAAATCTCAAATATTCCCCAAACTTAGTTTTTAGGCATTTTAGGTGTTACTGATCATTTTCTACTTTTTTTGGGTGGGGGTGGAAATTGGGGTGGTTGGGGGTTGGGAGGTTGTAAATTGAAAAATTTGTTGTATTCATAATAGACTACCCACTGACCTGTGAAGGAAGACCTAGCGCCATAAATAACTTTTTTAGGTCTATCCGAACATTGCCTTATGCCTATTACAGAAACTAAAGGACTTTTTTTTCCGATGTATATGTACGAGTATTGCTTTAGATCGTTCTATATTATGTAATGAAGAAACTGTTCAATTATTGATTGTAATGAAATTTTGACACAGTATTACCACCGTGTCGAGGATGGAAAATGCGTATGGTTTTTATAAATCGTGCCAGTAGCGGCGTAGAAATAATAAGAAAACTAAAAATATAAAAACAGCTCAAACTTCGTTTTTAAGCGTTTCAGAGGTTCCTGATGATTTTCTGGGTTTTTTGGGGGGGGGGGGTGAAATTGGGGCGATTGGGGGGTGGGGGGTTGAAAAACTGAAAAATTTCTTGTATCCATATTAACTAACCTGTGAAGGAAGACCTAGCGACATAAATCACCTTTTAAGGTCCATCCAAACATTGCTTAGCCTATTACGGAAACTAGAGAATTTTCTGTATACATACGAGTATTTATTGCTTTAGATCGTTTTTTATTTTGTAACGTGGATACTATTAAATTGATTCTAATGACATTTTGACACATTATTATTACCGTGGTGGGGATGGAAAATGCGTATGTTTGTTAAAGATCGTGTAGTGGCAGCGTAGCAATAATCAAAAAACTAAATGTATGAAAACAACTAAAACTTCGTTTTTAGATGTTTTAAGGGTTCCTGGTCATTTCCTACCTTTTTTTGGGCGGGGGTGAAATTGGGGTGGTTGGAGGGTGGGGGGTTGTAAAACTGAAAAGTGTGTAGTATTTGTAATAGGCTGCCCATTGACCTGTGAAGGAAAAGCCTAGCGGCATAAGACAATTTAGGATGGGGGGGGGGGGCTGGCGATTATTTGGCTGCAAGGGATCTCAGACTAAAGCTTCATGCTATGGGAAAATAATACACTGGTATCACCGTAATGTGTGGGAAGTACTTAGTCAATCAACTTGACTCCATTTTTTGTATTTAGCGTTATTTTTAGCTCCAGTTTATCAATGATAGTTTATGCTTACGAAGCCTAGTTTCGAAGTTATTCAGCAATCTTTAGAAAATTTTACGTTTGTAGTAATTACAAAGAATGTTAATGTCTCAGAAACTAAACACGACAGAAAGATGCGCTTCTCGATTTTGAAACGAGCAAAAGACGTACTTGTGTTTCAGTAAGATCGTTGCTTCAAAAGCACATTAAATCAATATACTAGCAATTTTCAAGTTGAACCGTTAAAAGCTTTTTTTCAAATGGGATGGTAAGATAAGTTTCACCTTAGTGGATGCAAAATTAAATTTTCTATCACTCTTATCTAAGCATATGTGGTTGTATCTTTGACGGTTTTCAAGATATTTACGACTTTGTAATTATTCCGTGATGGCGTGTAGGAATTCGAAAAATCTTAGGTGGTGTAACTCACAGACGAAGCAATTGGCTGGAAACTTTTCATCCGAAGTGTTTCGGCCTGTAATACTAAAACGTGCAGCCGCTCCATCTAACTATAATCGCATTGTTCCCAAAAACTCCAGACATATTTTCCAGCAGGTTTTCCAAATTTTCATTCAGAAAATTTTGGAAAACGTCAGTTTATTATGTGGTTTCCAATAGTACCACCCCAAATGTTCAGACTCCATGCAGGTTGTCAACAAACCTCTCAAATTTGGATTTACGTCGGCGTAAAATAGCAGAGAAGGAAATATGTAGTTAATGAAGATAGTGAGTTTGACTTTCTCGCAATTGTAGCTGATGATTCGCATAGTACAGCAGAAATTAGTCGCGAGTTGGGCATTGACCAAACATCTGTGAAAATGATATTAACGAAGAACACATAGCATTCTTATCACGTGCAGCTAAAGGCGGGTTCTCACGATTCAGTTTAACTGATTCAGTGATACTGAAAGCGACGTTTGTTCTCACTGTTCAGTTTTAATGAATCATTTTAACCTATTTAGCATTAATAAAAGCAACGTTTGCATTCATCTTTCAATACTGATTCAGTCTAAGTGAATGAAAGGTAGGACTGGCTTTCAGTTTGACTGAAAGCACAAACCTACTGATCAGTTTTACTGAAAAGGTGTTCATAGTTCAGTATCACTAAATCAGTCAAACTGATTCAGCGAAACTGAATCGTGAGAACCCGTCTTTAGTCAAACACTTGAAAGACAAAACTTTGTGAATAGAATGAGTTAACGTAATTAGGGTCGTGCTAGAGCCCAAGAAGATGCACTCCTGTTTACCAGTATGTTATTTACGAATGAAGCTACATTTCATAATAACGGCCATGTAAACTGGCGTAATTTATATTTTTACGCCGACGTTAGTCCAAATTTTCAGAAGTTTATTGGCAACCAGCATGAAGTCTAAACATTTGAGGTAGTATTATTGGCAACCGAATAATAAACTAATGTTTTCCAAAATTTTCTAAATGAAAATTTGGAAAATCTGCTGGAAAATTTACACCACTGGGGCTTTAAGAATAATGTGATTACAGTTAGATGGAGTGCCTGCACATTTTTATATTAGAGGCCGAAATACTTTGGATGAAAGGTTTCGAGCCACGCCACCTACGATTTTTCCAATTCATAAGCGCCATTACCTATTAATTATTACAGAATAGTAAATATCTTGAAAACCATCAAAGATAGAACCACACATGTCTTAATAAAAGTGAAAGAGAATTTAATTTCGCGTCCAGTGACGCTAAACTTATTATACTATGCCATTTGAAAGAAAAGTTTTCAACGTTTCAAACTCTACAAATTTGAGTATTGCTAGTCTATTGATTTAATGTGATTTTGAAACAACGGTCTTACAGAAACGCAAGTATGATTCTTGATCGTTTTAAAACCGGAAACTGCATTTTTATGTTGTGCCTAGTTTCCGAGATATTAATATTTCTTGTAAAGTACTACAAACGTCAAAATTGCTGAACTTTCAAAAATAGGCTTCTCAGACATAAACTGTAGTTAACAAATTGGACCTAACTAACCTTCAATGCTTAATTCAAAAACGTAATAATATACAGCGTGTTCTATTTAAAATAAGGAAGTTGATGCCAACTTCCGGTGTATCCAGATGTCCTCCATTTTTGAAATTATTTTCGGCAAGTAGACCATTTAAAAAGGAACGTTTTTTATTCAAAACATTTTCGTCTAATTCAAACAGTATGGCCGCTAGAGAGCACCGCGCGCTTATTGGACCACCCTTGTTTATACTTGTGTACTGTAGACACTTGTAGGCACTTGTAACAAATTTATTTCAATTTGTGCAAACGTTTTAAGGCGATTGGCGACAAATAACAAAACAAATGGCAAAATTGGCTGACAACTATCTTGACCGCTTGAAGGTGCTTGGCGTTCTTTTCGTCTGTCCTTCTTTCCGCTGGCTGAGTGTGACGTCGGCGACGTTGCCAGTAGGTATAGTATGTCACTTCTGGACCATTGTCATCATCTTTACCTCATATAAAGCACACACATTCAATTGAACCGATAGGTAGTCGAAGTGTATGTACTACTGAAAATAATATCTCACGAGTTGCTTGGTTGTCGTCTCTGTCACACAGTCTAAGGGGTGTGGGCTCCTGATCACGGAATAATGTTTTATTCCATAAATACTCTAATAAATGCATCAGTTATCTAAAGTAATAAATGGTATGTAAATATGGTAACATTGAAAAAAATGGTATGAAAATTTACCAGATCGGACCTTGTATTTTACCAAAAATTTCCCCAGACCTGGGGAAAAATCACAGAAATTACAGAAGTGAAATTGACGTGGCAACACCGCATTTCCCCCAGATCTGGGGAAAATTTGAGGTAAAAATGATGACAATGGTCCAGAAGTGACATACTATACCTGTTGTTACCGCATCTATTTACGTGACTCTGGACAACCCTGTATAATAAAAAAATTGCCCATCACTGCCTATTGCTCACCTGCTCTAATTATAGAGCCGCCACTGGCGACGTGGCACGCGCCCCCGGATCAATACCACCGTCTACCGGAAAATCGCCAAAGACAGCTGCTGCTGCTGCCTCGCCGCTCTACCGAACCGAAGGACTCCGGAAACCGACGAAGATGCCGGAAATCCACACTGTCAGTGTATAGTATATGTCCTACGTCTTTATAAGGATTTACTTCCTGATTGCTTCCACAAAAAGTACAACTCATTGAAGGTTCTTGGAAACAAGCAAAAATAATATTTTGTTCAAGGAGCAATGACCGTATTCACTCACGCAGTTGAATTTTACAGCACGAGTCGTACTCGAGTGCTGTAAATCAACAAGTGAGTTAGTAAAGTTATTGCGGTGAGTTGAATATCATACTTTATCTATACCACCGCAGCATATATAATATAAGTGAAGTATGCTAAGGAAGCAATTTTATAGAGGTGATACATAATTATCAAGCAGGTCTATCAGGTAGGCTATGAAATATTAACCGGCCCAGTCCCAATAAAACAATTCTTCAATCTTTCAAATGCCTCCGTTCTGGATATCGCTGTTGATATTTGATGCATTCTATGAGCAAATAGTCAATTTCTCAAAGATTCTCGTAAATACCCTCTATTTATTCTTTCATGGAATAATCCATTTTCAATGCTTGGTTTTCACACAGTACGAAATTGTTGAGCAGGTTATGAAATTTCAAAGCCTATCTGATAAATCTCCTATATGATTATGCATGACGTCTATAAAATTGTTTCCTCAGCTCACTTGATATTATCTCGACAATTCAAGATTCTGATTTCATCAAATACTATTATGGCCTTATTGTTGTTGTTCTTGAAGTTGCTGGGGATTTTTTTCATCTCTTCATGTAAAAAAAATAATTTACGATTCATTAATTTTCAATATACAGTACGTTATTTTGTCAGCGATTTGGACATAAAAATGGTCATAACTTTTGAAATACCCTATATAATCTTACAATACCTTACATTATAAGAACGGGAAACATTAGTAGAATCTAAATGTGGAATTATATATAGGATATCTTGCTTAAAAAAAATGCATGTTTGTCTCACCACGTGCTTATGGATCACCCTGTATAAACCAAAATATTGATCAGCATATCCCTGGATACAACTTTTATATACAACTTTTTTTGCTATCTTGTGCAGTATTGGAATTATCGACCGATTCAGTACTAAAAACTCACCCTGTATATCCTTTATGGGATGATAAATATTGCATGAACCAATTCATGATCTATAATGATAACCAGAGAAGAGCGGGGAGAAACTCATAGTTTTAGTAATAGTACCATTACGAAGAAATTTTAACTCATGTAAGTGGACCAGTCCGTGGACAAAATAACGGAAAAATTTAACAACTTTGTCCCTTTCGGTAGAGGCAATAATTGAACATATTTTAGGAAATGATATGGCTATTGAAAGAGCAGATTCCACTCCTACTAAATATGTAATGTGCCCCAAAAACGTCAGATGGCGGCATACCATTTTGAGCAACGTCGAAAGCCTTTTTATGGAACACGGGGCTCGTAGTATTTTTAGAAGTTACTGCAATAATTAATCTACAGTAGAGGGAGATTTTTATCGCAGATTTTATCTTTAGTGAAAGAGGTTCTTCGGATTTAGCATTATTTTACTATTTCAAATGTCTGTAATGGAAAAAATGTGATATTTTAGACTTCGTTATGCAGCTATTCAATGTACCGTCTCTGTAATTTTCGTCGTTTACAGAGTTGCATTTTGTAAAATGTTTTTTAAATCTTTCAAATGTAATTGTTAGTGAAACTGTTTTTTTTGTTAATTTCCAAAATCTCGAATTTATATTTATTATCTAATTTTTTTCGTCTCCATATTATGCAATTCATCCCTGAAGAAGGCGTAAAATGCAAAATAAACGCCGAATTTGACAATCGAATATATCATTGTTTGACGAATAATGGGCAACATTTGAACAATTCTTGCAATAAAAAGTGATATTTTGGTGTGATTTTATATTCTATTTGAACAAGTTAAGATACATAGAGATTCAAATTCTGTCGCAAACGAATCAACCAACTTTAAAAAATCAAACGTCAAAATAAAGGGCTTCTACATACACTTTGTAACAACGTTCAAAATTGACACTACCTTTTTTTCTATGTAGTTTCATAATTTCTGTTTAACTTAACTGGAAATAGATATTTAATTTTAACGAAAAGAAAAAGTACTTCCTCTAAAGGTCACTGACTTATCAGAACGCCCTCCGTGCCATAAGGTATACAGAATGTTCGACGCAGGTATTGACCAGATTCCTGTATCACATCAATATGTGAAACACCGCAGCTCAGCGTTGTAAATAGATTACACGGGGGAGATAATCTAATACAGATAGGGGAAAGCTCAATCTCGGTGCACCACTTCAGATTTTCCGATTTAAACGACAAATGGCTAAAGGAACAACATCTCAGGGGAATTTTCTAATATTACAGGTCACAGAATTTGTTCCAGATCGCTCTACAGGTACAGAATTGCATTTTATATATTCCCGCTATTCAGATTGTTTTCTGTGTGGATACGTATATGTAGACACGGCTGCAATAAATTGCAATTTTATAGTGAAACAAGGAAACCGCACGATATTTGTGTTCCTGAATTACGTGACTGTAATATTCGTTATAACTTGGTCCTTTTGAGGAATGGGTACACCGTGATTTTTGCACGGCTCAACAAACAATCAGCTGTCTTACTCACAGTCGGTTCCTTTGTGGTGACGTATTGCAAATATCTGACGTCAGCGACGCCATTTTGGAATAGTTTCATTCGCCCTGAAAGGGGCGGAGTAGGAAAAAGTGTACAACAGGACAGAATTAAGGAATAGTACTCAACCTATGCGGTGTAAAAGGAAGGTAAACATTAAAGATAACATAAAGTTTATGTTGTATTTAATGTTTACCTCCCATAAAGTACTAGATTTGCGCCATGAGGAGTGCATCAACGCTGCACTCTCCGAAGCCACTTCGTTGGAGAACATCAACACCCCAAATCGCTTCCGTGACATCCCTGAGGATGTCAGCAGGATCATCGCAGACAGAAACAGGACAAGAAGACTCGCCCAGCGGACCCGGGCCCCAACTGACAAAGCAGAGTTACGACGGAAGGACAACGAACTAAGAGAATCACTACAGACCCATCATCTGAGGCAATGGGAAAGGAGCCTGGAAGAGCTCGACACAGGAGAATATGGTATGGGGAAGCTACAGAAAGTCCTCCGGCGAAGAAGAAAACCACCCATTGCGATCCACGGCGAAAGAGGACTGGTGTATTCAAACAACGAGAAAGCTAAGGCCTTCGCAGACAGCTTAGAACTCCAGTGCAGGAACAACCACCATCCGCACGAGGACGAAGATTGGATAGACCTGGTGTATCACCAGGTTTGTCGGATCAGAACCAAGGACACCGGAGACGAGATCATAGAACCAACAGTGCTGGAGGAAGTGAGGGACATCATCTGCCACACGGATCTGAAGAAGGCTGCTGGCTGCGATGGAATAGGCAACAGGGTCCTCAGAAGACTCCCCAGAAAAGGCATCGTAGCATTGACCAACATCATAAATGCGATGCTCAGACTGAGACGATTCCCGAACCATTGGAAGAAGGCAGACGTCATCATCGTCCTGAAGCCAGACAAAGACCCGCTATTCCTGCAGAACTACAGACCCATCAGCCCGCTCACCTCCATGAGCAAGATCGCGGAACGAGTCACCATTAGAAGAATCTGGGAGAAGGCAGACCAGCTCTCCGCCATCCCGAACGAGCAGTTCGAATTTAGGAAGGACCACAACACAGAGCAACAGGTGTTACGCGTCGTAGAATCCATCGCACGCTCCCTGAACGAGAGAAAAGTCGCTAGTGTGGTGGCACTAGACGTCTCCAAGGCATTCGACCGCGTCTGGCACGACGGGTTGGTATTCAAGATGACGCAACTTGAATTCCCCGAGAGATGGCCCAGATGATAGACTCGTACCTGAGAGGAAGAACATTCCGCGTCAGACCTGGAGAGATTATGTCCAGCTACCGAGAGATGGAAGCAGGAGTACCACAGGGGGCAGTCATGTCACCACTGCTATACCTGATCTACACAGCAGACATACCCAGGGCAACGCAAAACACCGAACTGGCCATGTATGCCGACGACACGGTAATTATGGCACGTTCAAGCCAACACAGACAAGCGACTAGGTACCTTCAGAGAGCAGTCAACGCCCTGGAAGAATGGTGCATCAAATGAAAGATCCGAGTAAACGCAAAAGGACCAACGTCGACCAACTAGAAAGACTAGAACTTGACCACCAGGAAATCCGCTGGACGGATAGAACGAAGTACCTAGGAGTGACACTCGACCAAGCTATGACCTGGAGACCCCAAGTGGAGAAGACCATCCAGAGTACAAAAGAGGTGAAAGGCCAACTGTACCCTATGTACCCCATGATAGGGCGCAAACTGAGCCGGAGGAATAAGCTACTGATCGTCGGCATGGTGCTGCTGCCGATCATCATGTACGCTTCAACAGCCTGGGGATACCTAGCAGAAAGCTACAAGATAAGACTGCAATCCCAGCACAACATAGCAGTGAGACAAGCGGTCGACGCTCCCTGGTACGTACCCTACCACCGGATCTTTGAGGACCTACGTATCACGCCCCTGATGGAGAAAATGAAACAACGAGCCGTGAAGCTGTTCGCGAAATGGGAGGACCACGAAAACCATCTAGTAAGAGAAGCCCTAGACTACGACCCCAGATTCGTCAACCGGTACAAGAGACCAAAGTCCCTGGTGGCGGGACTATGATGCTCCGACGAAGGATAACCCAACGTAGAAAGAAGATCAACATCAACACTCAACGCAGAAAGAAGACCGGCTAGAACAGAAGGAGGACGGCAAAGATCTATATTATTTATCTCTATAATCTTATTCCATGTAGATAGCCGTGCCGCCGCTGTTGAAATCTATCTCTCTCTAACCCAAAATATCGATGCGCAAAAGGATCAGCGCAAAGCATCCCCAGGCCTTGAGTAAGACAGCTGATTTTTTGTTGAGCCGTGTCAGTAGTATGTAATATCCTTACTTTCTGAAACTGTTTGCCACCTAAGTGACATGATGACAACTCAAGGAGAATAACACACCTAACACTGTATGGATATGTAGATCTATAGAATGTACATAAGGCATCCCATTTTAAACATGTATATTTTGAATATTCATAGAACGTCAAATCTACATATGAAAAACGATATACACTAGTGTAACATACTATGTATATTCACGGAGGTATATACATATGTGAATATACATAAGATGTTGGTGTAGGTATTACATATGTACATTGATAAGTGAATATACATAAGATACTGCCCTAGGTATTACATCAGAATTTTTGTGTGCACTGTTTGAGTTGATTTATATACTGACGCATGAGAATTTTCACATGTCAACTTATTTAACTTTATTATTCTTGGCTGCTTGAAGAGTTTGAAAAAATAGTGTTTTTTCAATTCGATTAGTAATATTATATGACTTGTTATAAGGCACTAAACATAAAATTGAAATCTAAACATCAACAAAAAACAAAAAGGTGCGATATCTTTTGCGCCTGGTTTAGTAGTAGTATTAGAATTAGTAGTAGTAGTAATGGGGAGATAAAGCAAGGTATGTAAGCCACCTTTGATCACCAGAGACCTTCATAGCCGCCTGAAGGACTCCTTTATGTCGAATTCACCATTCCTCTTGCTGAAAGTCAATACATAAGACCAGTTTACTCAGTATCAATATTCCTCTTCAAACTCCGTCTTTCGAAATATCACACATAGACCTCTCTGTGGTATGCCAAGGTCTTCGCCCCCCACCGCAATTTTTTTTCACGGGGTCCACTGTACATAAATAATGCTGGTCGTAGGAAGTATAATCGTGGTCGCTTACTGAACGGGGACAGCGCTGCACTATCCGAAGATAGTGATGCTGTGGTAGAAAACAACCGGAATCATGGTGCTAGGGTGGATGGACCTTGGATCTTTGGTTTAATAAGTGGAAAGGACTGCCGTTATTTTTACCAATTTTATCCAACGGATAATTGGAATCAGTGGTTCATTCTGATGAGTGGCCGGCTTATAGGAACCTGAATCAACTAGGTTACAGACATTCACGGCTAATCACCAACAAAATTACGTAAACCCGAATACAGGAGCTCATGCACAGCGCATTGAGAGAACCTGGTTGGACGCCAAAACAAAAATGTTAAAGAAGATGAGAGGAGCACCCATGCAGCACCTTCAGAGTCATCTGGATTATTTCTGCTGCAGATTATGGAGGAAAGATTCTGAAGATTTGTTTATAGCTTTTTTGAACGATATCGGAACGATGCATATGCAATAATATTAGTAATACTGATATAACGAAGTACAGTTACTGTAATTATGTTTATTAATATAGTTTCAAAATTTTCTATACTACACAGATAGAAATCTGAAATCGGAATATAAGAATATCTATTGTTTGAATGTTATTTTGTTGACGTGAACAACATTTATTTTGCTTAAACTTTTGTTGTTTCGATGGCCATTTCATTATTTCATAACAGTAAATCGTGTTGTTTCAATGAGCCCTATGATTTGTTTCACTTGAATTTTTTTGACTATAACTAGAACCGTTACGTACAAACAATTCGTTGTTCAATTGAATAGAATTGATACGATAAGATTTTTCCAAGTGCGTGCGCAACACTGGCTATAGTGGGGCACGTCACAGAACCATGACAGAACCGCTGCGCATCAGTACATGCTCGCGCCGACTGGGCGACTGCCAAAACAAGTGTGACGTCTTTCATTTCGCTGTTCTCCGTCAAGTTATTTTGAAATATTTGCAGAGCTCAGTGTTATAGAACTTATAGAAGTTTTGTGGAAGCCGAAAGTTCCTGAACCAAGTCTGGTGTCTGCAGTTTTGCACTGAACATCTTATATTTCATCATGGATGATGTCAGGTCATTATTAGCTCAGTTGGGACTAGACTATTTGATATCTCGTTTTGAAGGTAGGTAGAAGTGATTTTTTTCCTATATACACCTGTTGAATATGTCCTGAACTAAGTACATTCAATATATGTTATGCTGTTGATTATCCAAACCAAAGTACCTAATGATTTTATACATACTTTAAATCCATTCTGGTTAAGATTGCAGGCATTTATAAGCAAGCAGATTGCGCGGATATTATTTTTTTGTGACCAAATTGCCATGGAATTCAAACAAATTATGTTTTGGTGGTACATACCTCGCTCATATTTTGTTGAAGTTAATAGATTTGTTATGAAACCCAAACAAATGTTTGTTTAATTTGACCCCTGTGTTATTTGTCAAAAAGATTCTCTTCATGTTCTATTCACTATAGATTTTTGCACTCGCATATTTCATTATTGAGATAAGGCTATATTCATCAAATATTTTTATTATATACATATTATAATCACCGACATAATATAATCCACAGCGTTGAAAGCAACTGCCTATGATTTTTAAGGTATGACAGAATACTTAGGTAGTGTACTTTGGTTGACTTAAATTCCCATTCATAAACAACCAGGGGAAGGGCAGTCTACTCCACATATGTTTGTATACCTATACATATGTTTGCATTCTCAAGTCGTTTATCGATTATAATCAGCATTTCAAACATTCTTTTTAGAACATAAAATTAACAACTTGGCAGTAGTGAAATCTTTGGAAACAAGTGACATCAAGGATCTGATCCCAGCACTAGGAGACAGGAAAACATTTATTTCACATGTGAATAATCCAAAGGATACACAAAATGATGTGAGTATGTTGCAGTTGTTTTCTTTTTAACATTGTGGAGAAACAAAATTTAGTTAATCACCATTAGTTAGGTAATGTAATAAATAGATAGACACTAAAAAAATTAATACTCAAATTCTTGTCATTCAACATTTTTTAATGATGATAAGAAGGGCGTTACTAACAAAAATATAAGTAAGCACATTTTAGAACATAAAATATTCAATTTTCATTAGGATTTGATTTTTTCTTTTAAATTCATTACTATGTAACTACAAAATTGTCATTACCTACATTAAATTTTTCTACATTATACCAAGCATTTTCGTTTGAGAAGATTCAAATACACTGTATTTACGTATTTGTAGATGATAGGTATCCATATAGATTTTTTTTTATTTTCCTTGATTTCTATATAGATTATATATTACTAAGTCTGCAGTAGAGACTGCCCATTTTTAGTTTATTATGTTTCCATATCACTTGCACACATAATTGCATATATTTTTCTGCTATTTTTTTAGAAGACCGGAATTTTATTTAAAGTATTTATTTTTTATTGGAATTATAGAGATATTTATATTTATGTTATCGTTAAAAATAAATATTTTCATTGATTTATGATTTTTACTCATAAACCCGATGTCTCCATTATGCTAAACTTGAAATTCCACTACTGTCTTTTGTGTATGTGCTCTGTTATCAGATGAATATACATAGTTAACTAGTTCAATACTTTTACTTGATAAATCTTGACAACTATATGCATTTTTTAACTGAAATGTGGACTATAGTTGACTATCTCTTATAAATAATTGAACAAAATATTTATTTAACTATAAACAACTAACATTTCCATGAAAGCTATAGTAGCCTGGATATAACAATACGTTTACTCCATATAAACAAATATTTGTTTGCTTTACTAAACTATAGTGATACCTTCAAAAATATGTTACATTGATATAAATAGTCCATATTTTTCAAGGAAACACATATGTGCTTTGGAAAGTCAAACAAAGTAGTTATTTCATTGAAAAACTGCTTTACTTGGCCCTATACCAAAGCACAAATTTATTTGGGTGAATAATTTTTTTTTTGTTTCAAACAATCTTTTCTATCTGTGTATATATATTCATCATCTATACAAATAAATAATCAATTTAAATAAAAAATATTAATAAGTAAGCAGTTATAGTTGTTTTAACTCTCTATTGCCAGGTAGACCGCATAATATAGCAGAAACCTGCAGGTAGACCGCATACTATAGTGGCACCGAAAATACTTGATGTGACCTCAACCCTATATTTTTATTTTTTTCCCGGATGCCCGGGGCCTCCCTGCACCGCGGGCCGTACGGGCCCTTTTGGCACGCCACTGGATTGACATCTGCTCAGGAAGTGAAACGATGTCCCGTCTTCCTCTCAATATTTGAAGCAAACGAGGTCTTCTACTACTTTAGTCAGTGATGAATGTCTGCTAAGCAGTGGAATGTATGTAGATCTTTGAGGCCAACCACGAACGGCCCTTCGGACATTCAAATGAAAACCGGAAAACGTTCTCAATAAATTGGATCATAGAAAACGAAAATTTAATTAGAATCTATCAAATAGGTACTGGGGTACAGGTTGTTGGAAGTATGCAGAGTTATCTTCTAGGGCAAACTCGGATAGGTCTGAGAAACACGGAATATCACCGTCTTTTGTATGTTATGAATAAATGAACTATCGCAGTTTGAAAAAACTCTAATTGACAACATAATTGTCCCAGTTTTACCAAATTGGTTCTGCGGTTAATGAGATTACTTGTAAAGAGTGATAAAAACAGGCATATCTGATTGAAATCGATCAAACTTGTGACCTTGAATAAGTTCATGAAGAAATTAACAAATTAGAACATAATCTAATTCACTGTTGATTTCAACATTCCGCCAAACATTTGTTTGGCGGAATTCTGGGATATTTGGGTCTAACGGCAATACCAACTTCATAATGACAGGTCTCGATTTGCCTCATTCACACCCGTATGCACCGTTTGGCGATTCTAATCCTAGTTCCTTAATCGCGTTTTGCTAATCTTTGGCATCTAGCTATGCACCGTCAAGAGATCAACTAATCCAGATTGGAGATACGGCAGGGTTGTGTTTGCAAGATTGTTTTGACAGTGACAGTGTCAAAATTGTCAGTTTGCGGTGCATACTAAACAAGTAATCTAATCCAGGTTTACGTAACTAATCGCGCAATTGACTTACGGTGCATACGGGTGTTATAGTAATCAGATTAATACCGAACAATAGTTGGCATTATTATAAATCCCCTACATAGCGTAATAGTGGATCTTTATGAATGACAATAAATTGTAGGATTCTTTCTATCAATTTCTTCACGGATTTCTTCAAGGTCACAGATTTGGTCCATCTCTTGAACGTGTAAAATAACTACTAAAAAACTGTTATTGTGATATGTTCCATCCGGTAATCAGATTAGTGAAGGTCGATTTTATTTTGAGATCCTCTACAGTGAATGTTTTAAAAGTTTTTTTAGGCAACCCTGTTGCTGTGTGTTTAGAAGCATATTTTAGTTGACAAAATATAATTCCCATTCGGTAAGCAGATTAGTTAAGGTCGGTGTTACTAGAGATCCTCTACAAATGGTTCTTTTATTTTTATTTTATCTTATTTTAGGCAACCCTATCGGTAGGACTTTGGAAACATATCTTAGTGGATAAAATAAGATTTTCATCCGGTAAACAGGTTGGTGAACGTCGATCTTATATGGGATCTCAGGGCCGGTTTCACAATAATGGGTTAACTCAAGGTAGAGTGTTGCCCGGAGGTTAACCCTAGATGTCATGTTCCGCAAATGGTGGTTTTCGATTTTACTTGAGGTTAACTCTCAGCTAATTTGACCCCAAGAAATTCTTGAGTTAACTCCAGGTTTGCGATGACACTTGCGCATTAGGTTATGTCACTTTGGTTTTGCTACTTGCTATGCGTTTGAAGTTTCATATTTTATCGTTCACCTTAACGCTTTTCATCGTTCATTTTATTTGAAATGGATTGTTACGATGTAAATGCGTATAGCAGTGATTAAGAAGCGATGAGACTAAGAATATTTCGACCTATAGCCAAATATTCTGAGGAATATGATGACCATGACTCCTTGGTCTATTTTAATTTTTGTATTTTTCTTTCGACACCTTTACAGATCTGCAGCTATTATTTGCACATTTGCAACTATACTCTTCTCCTATCGTTTCCCAGGCGTTGTCTTTTTCGCGCCATATTGCTGCACCTTCAGTTTTGCATTCTATTACATGCCTGTACCTTTCTGCTAACCAACTGAACAGATATTCTTCATCCTTTGAAAAGTTGTACGCTCTTTTTGGTTTTTCCATGGTAACATACGGGTACATGCACGGCTACTATTTGAAAAAGGCTCCAGACGCAACTAACCCAACCTAAAAATCTGTTATCTATGCCAAACACCAAATAACTGCGAATGACATGAAAAAACATCAGTGGAAAAACCAAAATGAGGTTGAAAATCGCATGGAACTGACAATTCAACGAACTCATTCTTTGACAGTCTTGCCAGAAAAACACAAAACACCAGCACGAAACACCTAACGAAGGAAAGAAGAAGAAGAAGAAGAATATTAAATATTGAGGACAGAGTACGATCAACTGCTAAAAATAAAATACAACTCGCGGTCAGTTAACCTTACGTCATTTTATGATTGTGAAACAAGAGGCGTACCATTCTTCAAGTTAACTCGCAGGTCGAGGTTGGTAAACCGTCAGCGTGACCACTGATTGTGAAACTGAGCCTTAAGTTTACATCTTTTAATCGGATATAGAAGCAAGTTTCACAGTGTTCTAAACCATTACTTACTAAAATACCATGCACTACATACATTCTATAATAACTCTAAGCTTTCCAGTAGGTATATGTAAGGATATTAGCTGTATGAAACCTGAGTGTAATGGGTAATTTTGAATAAACATATAATGAAATCAACAAAAGAGTTCTTCGGTAATAATATGTTGCGCGCTGGACTCCCTGAGAGGGTCAAAAAACTCTGTTTAGTCCCACCATATTCTTATTCATCTCCTTTACTCTATGTATCCTGGGCAAAATTGCAACGGCAAATTGTGCCAACCTCTGCAGCAGGTCTTGTCTTGCACATACCGAGAAAACGGCCGTATTTACATACGAGAGAGAGTGGTATGGAGCTTAAGAGATTGAATTTTAGATGAACCGTAATCCGAGATTATAAAACCGGCTGGTATTTGCGTACGCGTTACTCTGCTTTGACAAACGGTTGAATTCGTCGTCGAAATCCCGGCTTAATAGCAACGATAAACAATCGTAAAAACCGTCGTTTGTTTAGTTTGCTGCGCGTCGCTCAATTTGTTGTTCCAAGGATTATCCGTTTGTTCTATCCGCCAGTAATGGGAGACTCATTATGCTGGCGTTTGGGTTCCGGAATTTCATCTGTATGGAAATGAGACCAAACGGCAGTCGATCTTACTATAGACACGCTACATAGGGTAACAGATGCAGCTTAAGGATAGGATGCCAATGGTTTTATATTTTGTGTGAACACTGAGAGAAAACTTCATCGCTACGATAAAAACTTTAATCACCCCAATTAAATTTTGCATCAAAATATGTGACAATTAAACTGTTTAATTGCTACAATTCAACAGTGAATTCTGTTTAGAATTAATTGCGGTTGCGACCAATATCACATCAGTGGTTGGCAAAAAAATGTCACTGTGACTGTAGCTTAGTTTAATTGTTACTATTAAACCACCTGTCCAAGGCTATTAACTTGTTTAATACCCTCAATTATACCTTATTTATTTGATACATTCTTTTTGTCATTGTACTACAGATAATGAATTATATATAATGAAAAACTTTAATATCAATATTGATCTTTTCTTATTTGAATATGGGTAATTTCTATACTCCATTCATCATCATAGTCACAATGTCTTAACAGACATGTTGTGAACCTGTGAAATGCATTAAGTCGGAGCTAGAGTATTGCCGACCCGAATATTATCAATTGTTTTGCCGCCCACTCGGGGCGTGACCCTGAACTACAGGTTTCTCTATATTATCGCTTCTGTGAATATGTCCGAAGACACAGTGGAGGACAGTCTCTTTGGATTACCGAGCTCATCCAGTATGGAGACGTTAGTTCGATGGGCGGTTATAAGGAACTCTCAGCATTCTCCTCCATGTTCACATTTCAAAAGCATCTATGCGAGCTCGATCTGCGCTTTTAACAGTCCAAGTTTCCGAGACATACAATAATATGGAGAACACAAGAGACTGAACCAGCGAATTTTTGGTAGCTTTAGTGATGTTATGGTCACGCCATATTTTAGTTAGCTTTTCATGGCCACACGTGCCTGTTGAATACACCGTCGAATCTCATTTTCACAGCTACCCGAATTGTCAATCAAAGAACCGAGGTACACAAAACTTTGAACTACTTCACAACGGCCTACTGACTTTATTGCTTGATGATTATCGTGCTCTCTGTCTACGGTCATAACCTTGGTCTTGTTGTACTTGATACCAGGACCATATGCTGCATTGTGTTGTTCTAAGATATTTGAAAGAGCTACTAGTTCTTCCCAAGAAGCAGCAATAAGGGTTGTATCGTCAGCAAATCTTAAGTTGGATATTTTGCTTCCGCCAGTAGTTATACCGCCATTCCAGTTGTCCAATGTCTGACACATCACAAATTCAGAGTAAATGTTAGAGGGATTAAAAAAAGCATATAAATTCAAAATGATCTTTATTGATCTTAAAATAATTAGTTCTGGCGTTTGGGTACTGGAATTTCATCTGTATGGAAATGAGACCATATCGCTCATTCGGAGGAAAACCGTCACAACTAAAAAAAAATAAAATATACTTTTTCACGGAAAGAGATTCCTGATATACTAGATCGGGAAAAACCGTTCATTTAAACTTGCGCTATGTTGCGCGAGATGGCAATACGTGTCGTTTTTCCCCAAAGCCAAAGTTAGCGACGCTTTGGATCTAAAGTGACACTTGTCAGTTTTGTTTCAGCTATCGAAGGTGAAGCATATGCCAAATAACAGAAAAACGTCACATTTCAAGTTACAACAGCCAGCGTGAATCTTTTTTTGCGAGAAAACTGTATTACTTTGTTTTGTGTCTTTTTTCAGAAGCGAGGTAAGTGATTTAGTGGTAATTATTTCAATTCAACATTGTCGGATTTCAATATGTGACAGTTTTCTGTCGGATAACTTAAGTTTCATGTTGAAATATTTTAAGTTGTGACACTTTTCTGAAATAATAAAACGAGCAACCTAGTAGCTTTTTCGTATCATTTCGAAAAGTGCCAATTTTCCACTGAATGTTTTCTTTTATATAGTACTGTGTCAAGGTGTGAACTGCTTTAAATATACATAAATTTATACATATTTTTTTTATACCGTAGTCAAACAATAAGGATTATGGAACAAGTAGTGATTCCTCAAAGTACCTCACAGAAACAAAGTATAATAAACAGTATTCAGAATAGTTAAATCCAGTAGTTCTTTAAATGCCAGCCGCAAACGAAAACCGCGAGGGCTCATTCCGTCAATTCAGTAAACAAGTTGGAACAAGCACTCAAATACCGGTTTTGTAGGTTGAAGACTAGAGGAACTCACTACACACGAAAACGAAAACCTCTAAGCCTCAATTCATTAAGTCAAGGAACATGTTAGAACAAGCAGCCAGACAACAGTTTTGCAGGTTGAACAACCAAACGAAGCTACAACAGAAGGAAACCAATGCTTCACTTGGATTATTATAAAAGTGTTTAAGAAGTGTCATTTATTTCATTACACCAAAGCAATCCTTAGGGATGTTAATGCAGAGTTCAAAGAAATCCTTAGGGGTGTTAATGCAGAGCTTCAAAGTCTGATTTCTTGATATGTTTTTGATGAATGGCCTTTCATCTACTTTAAGGAATAATAATTCTGTTAATTTTCTCGTTCTTAATAAAACTAGAACCATAATGCATACTTGTTTTAATGTAGTACCTACTGTTGTGATTAATTGAAATTGAAACGTAATACGTTTATCAGTACTTTTGTGCAATGTTCTGGAAGAAAAGCGACACTTTTATGCATTTTCTTAGTTTAAGCATCGTTCTTTTATCCAAGGTGAGATAAAGTTATTTGTGTAAATTCGAGCATTCAGTACAAGTCCATTTTACCCGAAAAAAGATCTATTGCAAACTGAAAATGATTAGGATAAAAAATATCGTACTTAAATGTAACTTAAAAACTTCAAACTGCTCTACCGTAGAATCTACACTTTTTGAGCTATGACGGTATTCCTCCGGATGAGCGATATGGTAGTCGATCTTACTACATGACACACAAACCAGTTCCTAGATTTTTTAATATATGTGGCTTGAAAATCAATGAACTATATTAGTTAGGTATTAACAGTACTTCATTAACGTAAAGTGTAGATAATACTGGTCCTAAAATTCATTCCTACTAGTTTTAGATTTCATTTAGTATAATTGCAACGGCCTGCTTTCAACCGGCCCCACAGATAAACTGAGACTAACAAAACTTCGGAAATAGAATGCATGTACATTAGCACGATTAGGCATGTACGGAAACCTCATGAGAGTTGTAAAATACTCTCCTTTTTCTAGTAGTTTGATTACAACAGACCCTAATTTGGATCTTTAACTTAGATGTAATTGTTGCACAACTGAGAGGAATTGAAAAATTAATCTTCATAAAGATTCTTTTGACAACGACGTTTGAATACCTTTCACAGACTCTGAGTCTTCAACTCATTTGTTTGATCTTATTTATTTGATTAAGTAGTATGAAGAAAGCTACATTTCCCATAGCCACTATTTTTATGCGCTATACAACTTGGCTATAAATTTCAACTATTAATTTGATATAATCATAGCTCGTGGCACTATATTATTCTATACCTATCCAAAGGCATAATTCTAGATTGTAGGTTCCCTTAAAAAATAGACTAGGATACTTGAAGTCTGTCTTGGTTTTAAAACCTAGTGTACTACAAATCTTACTTTATATCATATTATGAAATTTTTGTATGTCAACAACAAATGGGATAATGGGTGCAGATGATGGCAATGGTTTTATATTTTTGTTTAATACATTACGAATACAAGCAATATTTATGACAAAGTGCATTCAAAAAACATAGGCAATGTTGAATTTGCTTGCATTCTTTTTGTAAACGAGCTCCAGGATAAATTCAGTTTAATGGAAAATGCGGATTTCAGATAGTTATTAGAAGCGTAGCGCCAATTAATGGCACTAAGTAGAAAATATAATTAAAATAATTCTAACTGAACAGAAAGATATTTCTATCAAACAAGAAGTAATTGTGATACAATGGATAGAATAATTTCGTCAAGAAGTAAGCACTACCTTTTTGAGACGAACAAAAAATAATTGTAGCGAAATCTAATACCCTATAACAGAAATGTCCCAGCTTAATAGCAACTTAGCAAAGATAAACCATCGTAAAAACCGCCGTTTGTAATAGCAGACTCATTATGCTGCCGTTTGAGCTCCGGAATTTCATCTGTATGGAAATGAGATCATATGGTAGTCGATCTTACTATAGGACTCACCAGATAGGGTAACAGATGCAGTTTAAGGACAGGATGCCAATGGCTTAATGGCTTTATATTTTGTGTGAACACTGAGAGGAAACTTTATCGCTACGACAAAAACTTTAATCACTGCAATTAAATTTTGCATCAAAATACGTGACCATTAAACTGTTTAATTGCTGCAATTCAAGAGTGAATTCTATTTACAATTAATTATGGTAGCAACCGATATCACATCAGCGGTTGGCAAAAAAATGTCACTGTGACTGTAGCTTAGTTTAATTGTTACTATTAAACCACGTGTCCAAGGCTAATAGCTTGTTTAATACCCTCAATTGAACAGGATTATTTATAACGGTTACCTTATTTATTTGAGACATTCTTTTCGTCATTGTACTACAGATAATGAATTAAACTGATATAATGAAAACTTTAACACCAATACTGATTTTTTTTAATTGAATACAGGTAATTTCTATATACTCCATTCATCATCACAGTCACAATGTCTTAACAGACATGTTGTGAACTCTTGAAATGCATTAAGTCGGAGACCTGGTTTGAGGGACTTAAAAATGATTATTGATTGTTGTAATTGTTATGGATAGTTCCGTTGTCAGCCTGAGGTTTATTGGCATGTGTTGTTGTTTCTTGTGGCTATACCTTGAGCCGATCTGGGACCATTGCATGGCTTCCCAGCAAACACGATGTCGTTATACTAACGTCATTTTGACGACACCCCATTCGTCATTATTACGTCGATAAAGAGGAATACGTGACGTGTCTGTGACGGCACAATATCACAGCCCAAAGATGTCATTGAGCGCCCTGTTAGTAACGTCACCTAACCGCCGTCCCAATAACGTCACAAACGTGTCGTCTCAATATCGTCATGTACGTGTCGTTCGTCGACACTATTTGATACAGCAACCAAGGCTGCACCAGAAGGTATCGTCAGATCAGCACTGATTATTGGCGATGGTTACTTTGTCTTTATGTCTCTCCAATAGTCGATGCTGATCTGACGATATCTTCTGGTGCAGTCGTAGTTACTAAATAAAATAGTTTGGACCTTGATTACCTTATAGGATTAATGTTTATGAGATAATGCTGCGAGAAATCTATGTAGCATTAATTTGAGTATGGGTAATAAAATATACTAATTCAAAATAAATTAATCATGTATTTCACAGTAAAGACAGGATACAAAAATAATGATCATAGCTTTACTGGCCTTCTATAGAAGCCTGCCTAAATTACAAAGTACTTTTTATTTTCAATCGGCTCAATCCATATAATAAGGGGCTGCAATCTATTAAATCCACAATACCTGAGAAATACTGGACACTATATACCTATACCCTATACCTATTATTATTTATGGTGGAATCCACACATACAGACACTGCACTTACAGCACATAAGGTTGAAATCTCCGTCCCCATGTCTCAGCTTCGTCGTAGAAAACACAAGTAGAAAATGGCGAAAATGGCAATTTGTGCCTTGTGGTGATAATCGGGATCGAGATCAGCGGTTCGGCTGCAGTCGGATCGGGTCGGATTACATGCGATTCAACAGTGAACTAAAGCGCAGTTGATACAAAATTAGCTCATGCAAACATAAAATCTATCAAAACCCAATCAACGGAATAATTAGCCACAATTTTGTCGTATCTGCTTTATTTGGGATATACCTACGTTACCTGATGTCGACTATATTTTTGGATAATAATTTAGATATTCTAATCTATCTAATTATTATCTGATTAATTAATATGTTTTAGTACTTATGCGAACATAGACATTAAGTTTTGAGATACATTTTCTCCCACCTTTATCCATTACATTTTGACGTGATAACGACGTCAAGTGACAAACGTTTATGTGACGTCATTAAAAATGACGTTAGTGCGACGTCATTCACTCTATGACGAACGTGACCAAAATTCACCACAATTCGACGTCATAATGACGTACGTCTCCTTGCTGGGTTATAAGGCTTTATAAACTCATGCATATGACATAGCTGTTGACTTCCCGGTGCCAACCATTAAAACAAGATGCTGCAGATGTTACACCCCAGTAAAATTAGTTGTTCACATATATCAGTGATCCTAATGACATTTTCTACTTTACTGCACTTTTGCTTGGTACCAAGTACATAATTACTTCACTTAAGGTCCTGCCAAACAGAGGTCGTTCTAGAACGCGGCGTTACGGCGTTCTCCAACGCCGCGTTACAGCGTTTCGTTGTATTGTTAGAGAACACCGTAACGCTGCGTTCTAGAACTCCCTCTGTTTGACCGGGCCTTTATAGTATTTAGTCAGAAGCTATAAACGATATTTTGCGACATAGTAGCCTTAACAAGCTTTTTTATCCTTATCGTGATATTTCACGACACTTCATGTTTCACTATTTCACTTTCAACTGAGAAAGTAACTAGTACTACTAGTAGTAGTAGATTTTAGGAAATTGTCCATTTAGCAGAGTACTATTATAGTGTCATCAGCTGTACCTCTTATCCTACCAGGAATCGTTGTATAACCTAGTAGGCTTGAAAAGAGAACCTTAAGGGTCTAGGGTATAGCGCGCGAAATTGAGAATTGAAGAAAATACGTATCCCCGTGTTAGCGAGGTGGCGTGGCCGCCTGTTTCCTTTCTCCAGTGTGTGTGTCTAAGATGAGGGGAGGTAAATCCAAAAGTTGAAAGGTAAGGTCAAATGGTCTAAAGGTAAGGTTAAAAAGTCGCCATTAAAATGTATTTCGTATATCTAAGTTCCTGACGTTACCTTTAAAGTTACACATATGGCCTTGTTGTGTTATTGTGTTTGGTTGTTAAATTACAGATATTTGTATAGGTTGTATGATTTTGCGTTGCGAATTCTTTTGCAAACTAAAAAACTTTTTTTAGTGTATGTGAATTTGCTAGTTCTTTTACGTAATTGCGGTTTCAGCGGACTGTATACGAATTTGAAATTGGAGTTAAAATTTATATCACGATAAGTATCTTATAGGAATTATTGGCACATCTCACAGAAAAATCTGCCGTTCTGTCAAAGACTTACGCTTGGATTCAATGGGACATTACACTCAGCATTCCTCAAATACAGCGATGTTTTATCCAATGGGAAGTGTATAGTTGGTAACGAATTATATCGTGTTGTCGATTTAACTAAAAGATGTCATTGGATTCCAATGATTAATTCAATCGCAGCCTGTCGTTGAATCGAGTCTGTGTTTGGTAATTCATTCTAAACTACTTTCTTTTCCTTGGACCAACAGATTTTATTGCGAGGACAGCTGATCGATTCGTTTGGATGTGTAATTGTGTGATTTTGTATAAAGCATGATATAAGAATTAGACAAGAGCCTGCATCAGTTGTTGCATTTTTGTCTGAAGTACAACTGTCTGACTAATCTAAATACCTACATTCAAATGTCGGTATTAGCTCTTCTAAGCCCCAATTTCTCAGTAGGTCTTCCGCATTTAATATATAACTGGACACATTTAAATCACACAATTGCTGATGCAATACGCAAGACCACGAGACACAACACGGCTAAACGGAAACAACACAACGAAACAACCTCCTCCATGTTTACGGGTCGCGCCGATAATAACACTGAGATGTTCCACCTGTTCTTTCTTTTTACGTTCACTAAATCGGGACATCGGTCCGGCCAAATACTGATTATAGTTCAGCGTACAACAAAGACAATTGAAACAAAATTAATTTTTATCAGATGAATTATCACGAACTGCTGTTGCAGTAATAATTTTTTTACATTGAATAGACTGTATGCTTTGCTCAAATGAAACATAGGGTAAATTTCGAAAACAAAAGGATGTTTTGATTGCATTATATGCCAATACTGGTATTAGAAGCATTATACATATCGTTAGAACGAATATAAGATTATTTTGAGTTTATTGGCGTACCTGTGATTACTCCGAATATAAGGATTGAATTCTTTCAATGACATGGATTTGAAACAACTGTAAATATATTTAAAGCGGTGGAAAAGCATCCAGATACTAACAATTAAATGGAAAGGCAACAGTATTTTTTTCTGTATACTTCGCTTCTTCGCTCGAAGGGACATTGGGCCCAGTGGTGATCGTCCTTGACCTTCAGGTGGTTTCGAACTTGAGGTTTAGTACTGCAACTTTCTCCTAACACTTCAGTATGACGTAGTTTTTCTCGACCGTATAGTTCAGGTGATTTCTGTTTGAGAACTCACGAAGTACTGCTCGCGCAGCTGCCGATCCCGAAAAATGAAATTTATGGTGCGGGCGCAAAATTTGAAATTAATGAATAAGGTATATGGATACAAAACAAAATTGCTCAAAGTTGTAATTCGTTGAGGTCCCCTTAACTATCACCTTCTGAAATACTGCCTATGTAGTTTGAAAAACCAGTGATTTCTGTTGGAAATAGGAATTCCGTGCTTTACGTGGCAAATACATATGTATACCCATACATATGTGTGTACCCTGACCCCTTAATACCCCGGACGATACCTGAAGGATAATCACGGGCTACCTAGTCGCCCAGCCTAGAGCTTTTGGCGTAACTAACTAATGAACAACGTTAAGTAGGGCTTAAAATTTTGTGCCTCTGTCCTGGTTAGCATGAGTTAGTAAATTAGTCATTTAGTTTTTTATTAAGGATATTGATAACGATAGGTTCTAGAAAATTAACGAATTTCCTATGTAAGGTTGGCGATAATATCGTATTTAGATGTTCTTTACTGGAAATTTCATGTCACCGTTGTTGGCATAACCTTATCTTTTAGCTGTGGTCCTCATTTCTGATCAGACAAGATTGGATTATCTATAGTTTTTACCTTCATTTTCGTTAATATAAATCACTTGTATACCGAGTTTTACAACCCCCCACCGCCAACCATCCCAATTTCACCACTACCCAAAAAAAAGTAGAAAATAAGCAGATACCCCTAATGTAGGTACCCGAAAAAATGGAGTCAAGTTTTGACTCAGGACTTCTCACACATAATAATGATGCCATTTTATTGTTTTCTCATTGCATGAAGCCCCTTGCAACCAAATCATCACCCACCTGCCTGCAAAAAAAAAACATCCAACACAAAAGCTCTCGTAAATAGTTTATTGCGTCTCCCTTCTTAAGAACTAGGATGCCACAGTTTATATTCTACATGTTTCAACTGGACGATGCGAAACGATCAGGAGCCTCCAAACCATCTAAAAGCGAAGTATGAGCTGTTTTTATATTTTAAATTTTTTGATTACTGCTGGGCCGCCACTGACACGATTTTTCAGAAACCGGCGCGTTTTTCATTATCGCCGCGATAGTAAAATATGTGTCGAAATTTCATCAAAATCAATTCAATAATTTTCGCTTTACGCAATATACATAGAACGGAATTAAACAACACTCGTATATGTAAATGTACATCAAAAAATTATAAGTCACTTGGATTCTGTAATAGGCAAGACAGTGTTCAGATGGACTTAAAAAGGATATACCGCTAGGTATTTCTTCCATAGGTCAATGGACAAACCATTATGAATACAACAAATTTTTCAGTTTTACAACCCCCCATCCCAACCACCCCAAATCCACTCCCCAACCACCCCAAATCCTCCCCTACTCAAAACAAAGTAGAAAACGATCAGGAATCCCTAAAATGCCTAAAAACAAAGTTTGAGGTCTTTTTATATTTTTGGTTTTTTTATTACTGCTGCGCCGCCACTGACACGATTTTGCCGAAACACACGCGCTTTCCATCCTCGCCGTGGTAGTAATACTGTGTCAAAGTTTCACTAAAATCAATTGAACAATTTTCGCGTTACGCAATATAGAACGATCTAGAACAATACTCGTATGTATACATCACAAAATCAAAGTCCCTTGGTCTCTCTAATGAGCAAGGCAATGTTCGCATGGAACTAAAAAAGTGTATTATGCCGCTAGGTTTTTTATTCACAGGTCAATGGACAGCCCATTATGAATACATCAAACTTTTTAGTTTTACATCCCCCCGTCCCCCAACCACTCCAAATTCACCCCCATCCAAAAAAAAGTAGAAAAAACTCCTAAGATGCCTAAAAACGAAGTTTGAGGAATATTTGAATTTGTTCGTTTTTTGCTAATTACTCCGCCCCCCGTACAACGATTTCCAAAATTATAATAATAACAATAACCGCGAGGGGTTGCTAGATCCCCTCAGTGGCGCCTCCTCAAGGTGGCGGATAGGGGAACGCCTCCCAGATATGGGTGGTACCGGGGAAATCAAATACCCGGGGCGGACCAGAACTAGCACGGTGGAATAGCGTCTGCATCCAGAGGATCGGCTATTCCTCAGCAATTAGGACACGACGGATCTCCACGTGAGGAGCGGTACTCCGACAGCGTCTGACTCCATGTTAGGGGCGGCTGATAATACACCCGCAGGAAGCCACCCAACATCAGTAGGCTATCCGGTGCGTGGCGACACCGCAGGGTATACCGAAGCCCAAGGATGTAATCCAGCCGGCAACCTTCGCAGGTGCATCCTCAGGAGGCAATTTGGACGGCTGCCTCCGGAAATGTCGTCTGGGGGCCCTAAGGCCAACCACCTGACGGGCCCTATCTTCGGGTTCGACCACCCCGGAAGAAAAGCACCCACACCGAGCCGGTTTCGGAAGCCGGCGTTGGGCAAGGTGGCGGTGCTTCGAATTGCCCTGTTGACGACCCCCGCAATGACATGGACCGTTTTAGGTGGACGACGGAGCTCAAGGATGACCTACTGAGCTGCTACGAGAGCAGTAGCCCGCGCCGTAGGGGATACATGTCCCGCATGTATGAGAGGTGGTGTGAAATGCACCCAGAGCATAGCACGCTTACCTCTCAGAATTTGCGAGATTATGTATCGTACCTCCGGAGGCAGGGATATGTTCGTGCTCCAGCTCAGCCTGGCCCTTCGGCGGACGGAAGGCCTGTTAACCAGGCTGAAAGTTCACCGGTAAGGCCCGCTGAGAGGGAAATCGACCAAGTCGTCTCACCTGGGGATTTCAGAGACCGAAGGGCCTTGCATAACAACGGAAGGTCCTTGAAGCTGGCGGATTTGAAGAGAGAGGATGAGGTTGTGGGTGAACGTCTATCGGAGGCCTCTGACATTTGGAGCATCAATTGCGAAATTTACGCTGCGGCTCTGAGGCTAGCTAGACAGGGGAGAGTGAGAGACTCTCCTGTTCAGAGAGCACAGAGACGGGTGCGCCAAATGGAAGCGAAAATCCAGTTGGCTCGCCAGGAAGCATCCCGTATCCAGTGTGTGATGGAACATAGAGCGGCTGGGAAGCCTTTTACGCGCCGAGTGCGCCAGATAGCCTACGGGTTGAGGCGCGACCATCATACACTCAGTCAAGCGGTACTGGTTGTTGTCAAGCAACACTGTCTTGACAGGATACGGATGCTAATCGCTGCTAAGCGATCGTTGGTGGCGCGGGCGAGAGGTCTGGAGCAGAACAGAATGTTCTACGAAAGACCTTCTCGCCTTTTCCAACAGCCGCCTCCAGCCATAGAGCAGCCGCCAACTGCTGATCGCGTGGAGGCCTTTTGGAGGGACATTTACGAACAACCCAAACCTCTCTCAGCAGACACTCCGGCCTTGGCGCAGTTTGAGTCCGTTTGTAGGAGGACTCCTAACTTGAATGTACTGCGTCACCCGATAAACACGGAAGAAATTCTTGACGCCTTACGAGGCGCAAAGAATTTCGCAGCTCCTGGCCCGGATGGCATAAACACCTACTGGTGGAAAAAATTCCCCAGTTGCCACCGGCATTTAGCTAGAGTTTTTAACTCGTGGCTAAATCAGGAGCAGCCAATTCCGGCTTGGTTTGTCGAGGGTCGAACCGTGCTTCTCCCGAAGACCGGAGATTTGTCTGATCCCAAAAACTACAGGCCAATAACATGTCTGAACGCATGTTACAAGCTCTTGTACATGCGTCTCCTTCAAGCTGTGAATCCTGTATTTCTCGACGTGTATGAACAGAGAGGGTCAAAGAAAGGAGTAGCTGGCTGCAAGGAGAACCTGTTGATTGACCGATGTGTCACGCAGGACTCTGTGCAGTACAAGCGAAACCTTTCTATGGCCTGGATTGACTATCGCAAGGCATTCGACAGCACGTCCCATGAGCTCATTGTGCGGCTGTTGGAATGTCTTTCGGTGGATAATCAGATAGTGGGGTGCATCAAACAACTGATGCCACTCTGGAAGACCCGGTTCACCATAACATCAGGTGAAACTCGTGTTCAGACAGAGTTGGTGTCATTGAAAAGAGGTGTCTTCCAAGGAGACTCCTTGAGTCCCTTGCTCTTTTGCATCTCACTTTTGCCTCTGTCCATAGCGCTGAGAAATACTAAAGGATACAGCTGTGGCACGCCCAATAACCGGAGGCACAAGGTCACCCATCTGTTTTATATGGATGACCTAAAACTTTATGCCTCCGGCCAACGCGAACTACAACAATCGCTGAGGGTGGTGCAGGAGTACAGTCATGCTATCGGAATGGAGTTCGGGACAGACAAATGTGCATTGGTTCATCTCAAGAAAGGACGAAGCGGAGATAGTGGAGATGAGGAACAGCTCGTTGATGGGAGCATCTTGCGACAACTGCATGCCGGAGATACTTATACCTACCTTGGAGTGGCGCAACGTCATGTCCAAGAGGCAACATTGGTTAAAGAGTGTCTCCGCCGCAAGTATTTGCACCGACTCCGGCAGATCTGGTCGTCAGAACTGTCCGGCAAGAACAAAGTCGCTGCCACAAACGTGCTTGCGGTCCCATTGTTATTATACACCTTTGGTGCTATACACTGGAAAGTGAACGAGCTGAAGGAAATCGACACGAAGACCCGCAAAAGGATGAATATGGAGAGAAGCCTGCATCCTAAGTCCTCTGTCCCGCGAATATACCTCCCGCGACACCTGGCAGGGCATGGACTATTGAGTTTGGAGCGTCTGCACAACAGAATAGTACTGGCCACTGCCTGCTATGTAACGAACAGCACCGATCCCCTGATCCGCTTCGTGCGAGAGCACGAGAATGCGGGAAAAGGAGCCTTTCTTTTTAGCGCAGCGAAACGAGCAGCCGAGGAGCTCAGCCTCACACTCGACTTCAAGCGGAGGTGTCAGCAGTCCATTACGGAACTTGCTCCCGCAGAATTAAAAGCCCACATTAAAACTGCCGAAGTCGACTTCCTCTTAAGACTTCATAAAGATAAGCCAATGCATCTTCTACAAACATCTAGAAGAGCATGGCTTGTCTGAGCAGTTGACCTTCTCTTTCCTAAGGTCTAGTGGGTTGAAGTCGGAGACTGAGGGCTTTATAATGGCTTGCCAAGACGGTGTCTTCAACACCTTGGTATACCGTAAAAGGGTTATGGGTGTAGATGTACCCGACACCCATTGTAGAGCTTGCCGACAGGCGCCAGAGACGCTTATGCATCTCTTGTCGGCGTGTAAGACGTACGCTGGGACGGCTTACGTCCATCGGCACAACGCGGCTCTATGAGTGCTCTACTATCATTTAAGGCACTCATACGGTATCGATGAGACACCGGTGCTGCCATACGCTCCAGGGGATATGGAGTCCGTTGTGGAGAACGAGAGATGCCGGATTTACTGGAACTACTCGTTCCCCACGCTCGAGCTTGTACAGGCAAACAAGCCCGACATAGTCCTTCTCGACCACCAACAGAAGACGATGTTCGTCATTGAGTTTTCGGCGCCTGCCGAAGTGAACATCGTCTCTAAGGAGGAGGAAAAGCGGACCAAATATCAGGAGTTGCTCGGACAACTTCGCGGGCTCTGGCCAGACTACACTGTAAGTCTGCTGGTTATGGTCATTGGATCCCTAGGTGGAATGAGGAATACGCTGCTCTCTGCACTGCGCAAAATACCGGTGTGCCGTGCGGCGGCGCACATCTTAGCCGCCAGAATGCAGAAGGCAGTCATCTTTGGGTCCCTTCGTCTACTTAGGGCGCACGATTCGCGGACCCAGTGATTGCTCACCTCACGGTGTGAGGAGTAGTCATTGGGTAATGGAACAGCAGCTCGGTGTGTCGGAGCCCGAGCTGCACTTTTTTGTTTTTAACATATAATAATAGCCTTTATTGCCCAACAGTTACCCATTTATAGGACAATTGCAAATACATCAAAAGAATAATCCAAATAAGACATGATACATAGAAAAAAAATGAGATAATTATAAATACAGATTTGCTACCTTAATTAAATCCCCCAAAGAACTAAAAAATATATCGCAGTAATTACATATTTTGTTAAAATTTTCACACATAACATACACAGGAGACTTTAGTAAATTGTTTGTTCTAGCTCTTGCAAGATTAAAGGTGCGGTGATGTCTCGTTCTAAATGATGGTACATTAAAATTAATTAGCTCTAAAATTTGAGAACAGTTTACAACATTATTAGCTATTTTGTACAATAATAAAACAGATGAAATTTGCCTTCGACTAACCAAACTAGTAAAATCAAGTCGACCACATAGCTCATCGTTACTAATTCCGTGCTCAGGATAGATACCATTTGACTTGAAATACAAAAATTTTAAGAATTTCCTTTGAACTTTTTCAACCATTGCTATTTGATACTGATAATAAGGATTCCATATTATACTAGCGTATTCTAACTTCGAACGTACGTAACTAAAATACAATAATTTCATAGATTTGACGTTATAAAAGCTTCTGCAATTCCTAACTATAAAGCCATATGATCTTAGGGCTTCCGAGACTTTCATAGATATATGTTTCGTGAAGCAAAGTTTGTGATCAAATTTAATCCCTAAGTCAGTTATTGAAGTGCATCGCTCTACGTTACGTGACAGAACGGAATAAGCAAATTCATAAGCTACCTTTTTCCTTGTATAGCTAACAACTTTACATTTCTTCGCGTTAAGTTGCAGCTTGTTTTCTGTACACCATTCATTTACGTAATTTAACTGAAGTTGGAGGGAGTAGCAAACCTGAAAACTGTTAATGACGGAGTACAATTTTAGGTCATCAGCAAAACACAGACGTTCACAACCTAATTTCTCGGAAAAATCATTGATAAGTAGCAAAAAAAGAATTGGGCCTAAATTAGATCCCTGAGGAACTCCAGATGATGCTAAATAGGTGTTAGATTTGAAACCATTATATTCGACAAATTGCTTCCTATCTGATAAATATGATTTTAAGAATTCTTTAGCGCTATTCGAAAATCCAAAACTATCTAATTTACTAATTAAAACACTATGATCTAATCTGTCAAAAGCCTTCGAGAAGTCTGTATATACTACATTAACTTGGCAATTATTGTCTATAGCTTCAGAGATGTATTGGGTTAGAACAAGCAAATTGGTAGTTGTAGAACGACTACTAACAAATCCATGTGGATATTGAGAAATTTGGTTATTTAAACATGCATACAAACGATTATACAGGACGATCTCGAAGACTTTCGCAAACATGCATATGATAGATATAGGTCTACACAACATATTGCTGCCCAAATTGCATCACAATCCATGCAGCGGTTACTAAGGTTACGACGTTATAAGAACGCCAACAGACAGACAGACAGACCGACAGAAATGAGTGATGTGGATTTTCGTTATGGAGACATCATAAAACGTCCAAAAAACGTCTTATCTCAAAATGGACCATTTTTGCGATCATAATACTCCCCTCACCTATCGGTGTGGGAAGTAAAAGTATGCGTGTCGCTCGAAAACTGTAGTTTAGCTACTACAACAGTGCCTGCTGTCCAAAATTGTACACTGTCACATTATCACTATGATCTTTTAAGGTGGTTTGAAAGCGTAGAGGCTTAATTTACATTTATTACGCAGCAAGCAATTTGTCTTCAGTGAGATGAGGACCTACCGCCCAACGTTTTGTCTGTCGAGCGGAGGAAAAAAACAGCACAAAAACGCCATCCACGAGCGGCCTACCCGATTTTCGTGATGAGAGGAAGTAACCGGAACGACTCCCCGGAGTCGAGAAATATATACTGTAATAAATGTAACAGCGGAAAAGAAAAGATAATGTGATAACGCTAACGACCAAGATTCGTAAAAATTAACAAGGCTGGCTGAGACTGGTATTTTTATGTTCTGTAGTGAGAAAAAGTTATATAATGTATATGTTACGATTAAAGTGTTTACGCTGATAGTTTATATATACTGTAATAAATATAACAGCGGAAAAGAAAAGATAATGTGATAACGCTAACGACCAAGATTCGTAAAAATTAACAAGGCTGGCTGAGACTGGTATTTTTATATTCTGTAGTGAGAAAAAGTTATATAATGTATATGTTACGATTAAAGTGTTTACGCTGATAGTTTATATAGTTTATATATACTGTAATAAATGTAACAGCGGAAAAGAAAAGATAATGTGATAACGCTAACGACCAAGATTCGTAAAAATTAACAAGGCTGGCTGAGACTGGTATTTTTATGTTCTGTAGTGAGAAAAAGTTATATAATGTATATGTTACGATTAAAGTGTTTACGCTGATAGTTTATATATACTGTAATAAATATAACAGCGGAAAAGAAAAGATAATGTGATAACGCTAACGACCAAGATTCGTAAAAATTAACAAGGCTGGCTGAGACTGGTATTTTTATATTCTGTAGTGAGAAAAAGTTATATAATGTATATGTTACGATTAAAGTGTTTACGCTGATAGTTTATATAGTTTATATATACTGTAATAAATGTAACAGCGGAAAAGAAAAGATAATGTGATAACGCTAACGACCAAGATTCGTAAAAATTAACAAGGCTGGCTGAGACTGGTATTTTTATGTTCTGTAGTGAGAAAAAGTTATATAATGTATATGTTACGATTAAAGTGTTTACGCTGATAGTTTATATATACTGTAATAAATATAACAGCGGAAAAGAAAAGATAATGTGATAACGCTAACGACCAAGATTCGTAAAAATTAACAAGGCTGGCTGAGACTGGTATTTTTATATTCTGTAGTGAGAAAAAGTTATATAATGTATATGTTACGATTAAAGTGTTTACGCTGATAGTTTATATAGTTTATATATACTGTAATAAATATAACAGCGGAAAAGAAAAGATAATGTGATAACGCTAACGACCAAGATTCGTAAAAATTAACAAGGCTGGCTGAGACTGGTATTTTTATGTTCTGTAGTGAGAAAAAGTTATATAATGTATATGTTACGATTAAAGTGTTTACGCTGATAGTTTATATATACTGTAATAAATATAACAGCGGAAAAGAAAAGATAATGTGATAACGCTAACGACCAAGATTCGTAAAAATTAACAAGGCTGGCTGAGACTGGTATTTTTATATTCTGTAGTGAGAAAAAGTTATATAATGTATATGTTACGATTAAAGTGTTTACGCTGATAGTTTATATAGTTTATATATACTGTAATAAATGTAACAGCGGAAAAGAAAAGATAATGTGATAACGCTAACGACCAAGGTTCGTAAAAATTAACAAGGCTGGCTGAGACTGGTATTTTTATGTTCTATAGTGAGAAAAAGTTATATAATGTATATGTTACGATTAAAGTGTTTACGCTGATAGTTTATATATACTGTAATAAATATAACAGCGGAAAAGAAAAGATAATGTGATAACGCTAACGACCAAGATTCGTAAAAATTAACAAGGCTGGCTGAGACTGGTATTTTTATATTCTGTAGTGAGAAAAAGTTATATAATGTATATGTTACGATTAAAGTGTTTACGCTGATAGTTTATATAGTTTATATATACTGTAATAAATATAACAGCGGAAAAGAAAAGATAATGTGATAACGCTAACGACCAAGATTCGTAAAAATTAACAAGGCTGGCTGAGACTGGTATTTTTATATTCTGTAGTGAGAAAAAGTTATATAATGTATATGTTACGATTAAAGTGTTTACGCTGATAGTTTATATAGTTTATATATACTGTAATAAATATAACAGCGGAAAAGAAAAGATAATGTGATAACGCTAACGACCAAGATTCGTAAAAATTAACAAGGCTGGCTGAGACTGGTATTTTTATATTCTGTAGTGAGAAAAAGTTATATAATGTATATGTTACGATTAAAGTGTTTACGCTGATAGTTTATATAGTTTATATATACTGTAATAAATATAACAGCGGAAAAGAAAAGATAATGTGATAACGCTAACGACCAAGATTCGTAAGAATTAACAAGGCTGGCTGAGACTGGTATTTTTATGTTCTGTAGTGAGAAAAAGTTATATAATGTATATGTTACGATTAAAGTGTTTACGCTGATAGTTTATATATACTGTAATAAATATAACAGCGGAAAAGAAAAGATAATGTGATAACGCTAACGACCAAGATTCGTAGAAATTAACAAGGCTGGCTGAGACTGGTATTTTTATATTCTGTAGTGAGAAAAAGTTATATAATGTATATGTTACGATTAAAGTGTTTACGCTGATAGTTTATATATACTGTAATAAATATAACAGCGGAAAAGAAAAGATAATGTGATAACGCTAATGACCAAGATTCGTAAAAATTAACAAGGCTGGCTGAGACTGGTATTTTTATATTCTGTAGTGAGAAAAAGTTATATAATGTATATGTTACGATTAAAGTGTTTACGCTGATAGTTTATATAGTTTGTATATACTGTAATAAATATAACAGCGGAAAAGAAAAGATAATGTGATAACGCTAACGACCAAGATTCGTAAAAATTAACAAGGCTGGCTGAGACTGGTATTTTTATGTTCTGTAGTGAGAAAAAGTTATATAATGTATATGTTACGATTAAAGTGTTTACGCTGATAGTTTATATAGTTTATAGATACTGTAATAAATATAACAGCGGAAAAGAAAAGATAATGTGATAACGCTAACGACCAAGATTCGTAAAAATTAACAAGGCTGGCTGAGACTGGTATTTTTATATTCTGTAGTGAGAAAAAGTTATATAATGTATATGTTACGATTAAAGTGTTTACGCTGATAGTTTATATAGTTTATATATACTGTAATAAATATAACAGCGGAAAAGAAAAGATAATGTGATAACGCTAACGACCAAGATTCGTAAAAATTAACAAGGCTGGCTGAGACTGGTATTTTTATGTTCTGTAGTGAGAAAAAGTTATATAATGTATATGTTACGATTAAAGTGTTTACGCTGATAGTTTATATAGTTTATATATACTGTAATAAATATAACAGCGGAAAAGAAAAGATAATGTGATAACGCTAACGACCAAGATTCGTAAAAATTAACAAGGCTGGCTGAGACTGGTATTTTTATATTCTGTAGTGAGAAAAAGTTATATAATGAATATGTTACGATTAAAGTGTTTACGCTGATAGTTTATATAGTTTATATATACTGTAATAAATATAACAGCGGAAAAGAAAAGATAATGTGATAACGCTAACGACCAAGATTCGTAAAAATTAACAAGGCTGGCTGAGACTGGTATTTTTATATTCTGTAGTGAGAAAAAGTTATATAATGTATATGTTACGATTAAAGTGTTTACGCTGATAGTTTATATAGTTTATATATACTGTAATAAATATAACAGCGGAAAAGAAAAGATAATGTGATAACGCTAACGACCAAGATTCGTAAAAATTAACAAGGCTGGCTGAGACTGGTATTTTTATGTTCTGTAGTGAGAAAAAGTTATATAATGTATATGTTACGATTAAAGTGTTTACGCTGATAGTTTATATAGTTTATATATACTGTAATAAATATAACAGCGGAAAAGAAAAGATAATGTGATAACGCTAACGACCAAGATTCGTAAAAATTAACAAGGCTGGCTGAGACTGGTATTTTTATATTCTGTAGTGAGAAAAAGTTATATAATGTATATGTTACGATTAAAGTGTTTACGCTGATAGTTTATATAGTTTATATATACTGTAATAAATATAACAGCGGAAAAGAAAAGATAATGTGATAACGCTAACGACCAAGATTCGTAAAAATTAACAAGGCTGGCTGAGACTGGTATTTTTATGTTCTGTAGTGAGAAAAAGTTATATAATGTATATGTTACGATTAAAGTGTTTACGCTGATAGTTTATATAGTTTATATATACTGTAATGAATATAACAGCGGAAAAGAAAAGATAATGTGATAACGCTAACGACCAAGATTCGTAAAAATTAACAAGGCTGGCTGAGACTGGTATTTTTATATTCTGTAGTGAGAAAAAGTTATATAATGTATATGTTACGATTAAAGTGTTTACGCTGACAGTTTATATAGTTTATATATACTGTAATAAATATAACAGCGGAAAAGAAAAGATAATGTGATAACGCTAACGACCAAGATTCGTAAAAATTAACAAGGCTGGCTGAGACTGGTATTTTTATATTCTGTAGTGAGAAAAAGTTATATAATGTATATGTTACGATTAAAGTGTTTACGCTGATAGTTTATATAGTTTATATATACTGTAATAAATATAACAGCGGAAAAGAAAAGATAATGTGATAACGCTAACGACCAAGATTCGTAAAAATAAACAAGGCTGGCTGAGACTGGTATTTTTATATTCTGTAGTGAGAGAAAGTTATATAATGTATATGTTACGATTAAAGTGTTTACGCTGATAGTTTATATAGTTTATATATACTGTAATAAATATAACAGCGGAAAAGAAAAGATAATGTGATAACGCTAACGACCAAGATTCGTAAAAATTAACAAGGCTGGCTGAGACTGGTATTTTTATATTCTGTAGTGAGAAAAAGTTATATAATGTATATGTTACGATTAAAGTGTTTACGCTGATAGTTTATATAGTTTATATATACTGTAATAAATATAACAGCGGAAAAGAAAAGATAATGTGATAACGCTGACGACCAAGATTCGTAAAAATTAACAAGGCTGGCTGAGACTGGTATTTTTATATTCTGTAGTGAGAAAAAGTTATATAATGTATATGTTACGATTAAAGTGTTTACGCTGATAGTTTATATAGTTTATATATACTGTAATAAATATAACAGCGGAAAAGAAAAGATAATGTGATAACGCTAACGACCAAGATTCGTAAAAATTAACAAGGCTGGCTGAGACTGGTATTTTTATATTCTGTAGTGAGAAAAAGTTATATAATGTATATGTTACGATTAAAGTGTTTACGCTGATAGTTTATATGGTTTATATATACTGTAATAAATATAACAGCGGAAAAGAAAAGATAATGTGATAACGCTAACGACCAAGATTCGTAAAAATTAACAAGGCTGGCTGAGACTGGTATTTTTATATTCTGTAGTGAGAAAAAGTTATATAATGTATATGTTACGATTAAAGTGTTTACGCTGATAGTTTATATAGTTTATATATACTGTAATAAATATAACAGCGGAAAAGAAAAGATAATGTGATAACGCTAACGACCAAGATTCGTAAAAATTAACAAGGCTGGCTGAGACTGGTATTTTTATATTCTGTAGTGAGAAAAAGTTGTATAATGTATATGTTACGATTAAAGTGTTTACGCTGATAGTTTATATAGTTTATATATACTGTAATAAATATAACAGCGGAAAAGAAAAGATAATGTGGTAACGCTAACGACCAAGGTTCGTAAAAATTAACAAGGCTGGCTGAGACTGGTATTTTTATATTCTGTAGTTAGAAAAAGTTATATAATGTATATGTTACGATTAAAGTGTTTACGCTGATAGTTTATATAGTTTATATATATAACAGCGGAAAAGAAAAGATAATGTGATAACGCTAACGACCAAGATTCGTAAAAATTAACAAGGCTGGCTGAGACTGGTATTTTTATATTCTGTAGTGAGAAAAAGTTATATAATGTATATGTTACGATTAAAGTGTTTACGCTGATAGTTCATATAGTTTATATATACTGTAATAAATATAACAGCGGAAAAGGAAAGATAATGTGATAACGCTAACGACCAAGATTCGTAAAAATTAACAAGGCTGGCTGAGACTGGTATTTTTATATTCTGTAGTGAGAAAAAGTTATATAATGTATATGTTACGATTAAAGTGTTTACGCTGATAGTTTATATAGTTTATATATACTGTAATAAATATAACAGCGGAAAAGAAAAGATAATGTGATAACGCTAACGACCAAGATTCGTAAAAATTAACAAGGCTGGCTGAGACTGGTATTTTTATATTCTGTAGTGAGAAAAAGTTATATAATGTATATGTTACGATTAAAGTGTTTACGCTGATAGTTTATATAGTTTATATATACTGTAATAAATATAACAGCGGAAAAGAAAAGATAATGTGATAACGCTAACGACCAAGATTCGTAAAAATTAACAAGGCCGGCTGAGACTGGTATTTTTATATTCTGTAGTGAGAAAAAGTTATATAATGTATATGTTACGATTAAAGTGTTTACGCTGATAGTTTATATAGTTTATATATACTGTAATAAATATAACAGCGGAAAAGAAAAGATAATGTGATAACGCTAACGACCAAGATTCGTAAAAATTAACAAGGCTGGCTGAGACTGGTATTTTTATGTTCTGTAGTGAGAAAAAGTTATATAATGTATATGTTACGATTAAAGTGTTTACGCTGATAGTTTATATAGTTTATATATACTGTAATAAATATAACAGCGGAAAAGAAAAGATAATGTGATAATGCTAACGACCAAGATTCGTAAAAATTGACAAGGCTGGCTGAGACTGGTATTTTTATATTCTGTAGTGAGAAAAAGTTATATAATGTATATGTTACGATTAAAGTGTTTACGCTGATAGTTTATATAGTTTATATATACTGTAATAAATATAACAGCGGAAAAGAAAAGATAATGTGATAACGCTAACGACCAAGATTCGTAAAAATTAACAAGGCTGGCTGAGACTGGTATTTTTATGTTCTGTAGTGAGAAAAAGTTATATAATGTATATGTTACGATTAAGGTGTTTACGCTGATAGTTTATATAGTTTATATATACTGTAATAAATATAACAGCGGAAAAGAAAAGATAATGTGATAACGCTAACGACCAAGATTCGTAAAGATTAACAAGGCTGGCTGAGACTGGTATTTTTATATTCTGTAGTGAGAAAAAGTTATATAATGTATATGTTACGATTAAAGTGTTTACGCTGATAGTTTATATAGTTTATATATACTGTAATAAATATAACAGCGGAAAAGAAAAGATAATGTGATAACGCTGACGACCAAGATTCGTAAAAATTAACAAGGCTGGCTGAGACTGGTATTTTTATATTCTGTAGTGAGAAAAAGTTGTATAATGTATATGTTACGATTAAAGTGTTTACGCTGATAGTTTATATAGTTTATATATACTGTAATAAATATAACAGCGGAAAAGAAAAGATAATGTGATAACGCTGACGACCAAGATTCGTAAAAATTAACAAGGCTGGCTGAGACTGGTATTTTTATATTCTGTAGTGAGAAAAAGTTATGTAATGTATATGTTACGATTAAAGTGTTTACGCTGATAGCTTATATAGTTTATATATACTGTAATAAATATAACAGCGGAAAAGAAAAGATAATGTGATAACGCTAACGACCAAGATTCGTAAAAATTAACAAGGCTGGCTGAGACTGGTATTTTTATATTCTGTAGTGAGAAAAAGTTATATAATGTATATGTTACGATTAAAGTGTTTACGCTGATAGTTTATATAGTTTATATATACTGTAATAAATATAACAGCGGAAAAGAAAAGATAATGTGATAGCGCTAACGACCAAGATTCGTAAAAATTAACAAGGCTGGCTGAGACTGGTATTTTTATATTCTGTAGTGAGAAAAAGTTATATAATGTATATGTTACGATTAAAGTGTTTACGCTGATAGTTTATATAGTTTATATATACTGTAATAAATATAACAGCGGAAAAGAAAAGATAATGTGATAACGCTAACGACCAAGATTCGTAAAAATTAACAAGGCTGGCTGAGACTGGTATTTTTATATTCTGTAGTGAGAAAAAGTTGTATAATGTATATGTTACGATTAAAGTGTTTACGCTGATAGTTTATATAGTTTATATATACTGTAATAAATATAACAGCGGAAAAGAAAAGATAATGTGATAACGCTAACGACCAAGATTCGTAAAAATTAACAAGGCTGGCTGAGACTGGTGTTTTTATATTCTGTAGTGAGAAAAAGTTATATAATGTATATGTTACGATTAAAGTGTTTACGCTGATAGTTTATATAGTTTATATATACTGTAATAAATATAACAGCGGAAAAGAAAAGATAATGTGATAACGCTAACGACCAAGATTCGTAAAAATTAACAAGGCTGGCTGAGACTGGTATTTTTATATTCTGTAGTGAGAAAAAGTTATATAATGTATATGTTACGATTAAAGTGTTTACGCTGATAGTTTATATAGTTTATATATACTGTAATAAATATAACAGCGGAAAAGAAAAGATAATGTGATAACGCTAACGACCAAGATTCGTAAAAATTAACAAGGCTGGCTGAGACTGGTATTTTTATATTCTGTAGTGAGAAAAAGTTATATAATGTATATGTTACGATTAAAGTGTTTACGCTGATAGTTTATGTAGTTTATATACACTGTAATAAATATAACAGCGGAAAAGAAAAGATAATGTGATAACGCTAACGACCAAGATTCATAAAAATTAACAAGGCTGGCTGAGACTGGTATTTTTATATTCTGTAGTGAGAAAAAGTTATATAATGTATATGTTACGATTAAAGTGTTTACGCTGATAGTTTATATAGTTTATATATACTGTAATAAATATAACAGCGGAAAAGAAAAGATAATGTGATAACGCTAACGACCAAGATTCGTAAAAATTAACAAGGCTGGCTGAGACTGGTATTTTTATATTCTGTAGTGAGAAAAAGTTATATAATGTATATGTTACGATTAAAGTGTTTACGCTGATAGTTTATATAGTTTATATATACTGTAATAAATATAACAGCGGAAAAGAAAAGATAATGTGATAACGCTAACGACCAAGATTCGTAAAAATTAGCAAGGCTGGCTGAGACTGGTGTTTTTATATTCTGTAGTGAGAAAAAGTTATATAATGTATATGTTACGATTAAAGTGTTTACGCTGATAGTTTATATAGTTTATATATACTGTAATAAATATAACAGCGGAAAAGAAAAGATAATGTGATAACGCTAACGACCAAGATTCGTAAAAATTAGCAAGGCTGGCTGAGACTGGTGTTTTTATATTCTGTAGTGAGAAAAAGTTATATAATGTATATGTTACGATTAAAGTGTTTACGCTGATAGTTTATATAGTTTATATATACTGTAATAAATATAACAGCGGAAAAGAAAAGATAATGTGATAACGCTAACGACCAAGATTCGTAAAAATTAACAAGGCTGGCTGAGACTGGTATTTTTATATTCTGTAGTGAGAAAAAGTTATATAATGTATATGTTACGATTAAAGTGTTTACGCTGATAGTTTATATAGTTTATATATACTGTAATAAATATAACAGCGGAAAAGAAAAGATAATGTGATAACGCTAACGACCAAGATTCGTAAAAATTAACAAGGCTGGCTGAGACTGGTATTTTTATATTCTGTAGTGAGAAAAAGTTATATAATGTATATGTTACGATTAAAGTGTTTACGCTGATAGTTTATGTAGTTTATATACACTGTAATAAATATAACAGCGGAAAAGAAAAGATAATGTGATAACGCTAACGACCAAGATTCATAAAAATTAACAAGGCTGGCTGAGACTGGTATTTTTATATTCTGTAGTGAGAAAAAGTTATATAATGTATATGTTACGATTAAAGTGTTTACGCTGATAGTTTATATAGTTTATATATACTGTAATAAATATAACAGCGGAAAAGAAAAGATAATGTGATAACGCTAACGACCAAGATTCGTAAAAATTAACAAGGCTGGCTGAGACTGGTATTTTTATATTCTGTAGTGAGAAAAAGTTATATAATGTATATGTTACGATTAAAGTGTTTACGCTGATAGTTTATATAGTTTATATATACTGTAATAAATATAACAGCGGAAAAGAAAAGATAATGTGATAACGCTAAAGACCAAGATTCGTAAAAATTAACAAGGCTGGCTGAGACTGGTATTTTTATGTTCTGTAGTGAGAAAAAGTTATATAATGTATATGTTACGATTAAAGTGTTTACGCTGATAGTTTATATAGTTTATATATACTGTAATAAATATAACAGCGGAAAAGAAAAGATAATGTGATAACGCTAACGACCAAGATTCGTAAAAATTAACAAGGCTGGCTGAGACTGGTATTTTTATATTCTGTAGTGAGAAAAAGTTATATAATGTATATGTTACGATTAAAGTGTTTACGCTGATAGTTTATATAGTTTATATATACTGTAATAAATATAACAGCGGAAAAGAAAAGATAATGTGATAACGCTAACGACCAAGATTCGTAAAAATTAACAAGGCTGGCTGAGACTGGTATTTTTATGTTCTGTAGTGAGAAAAAGTTATATAATGTATACGTTACGATTAAAGTGTTTACGCTGATAGTTTATATAGTTTATATATACTGTAATAAATATAACAGCGGAAAAGAAAGGATAATGTGATAACGCTAACGACCAAGATTCGTAAAAATTAACAAGGCTGGCTGAGACTGGTATTTTTATATTCTGTAGTGAGAAAAAGTTATATAATGTATATGTTACGATTAAAGTGTTTACGCTGATAGTTTATATAGTTTATATATACTGTAATAAATATAACAGCGGAAAAGAAAAGATAATGTGATAACGCTAACGACCAAGATTCGTAAAAATTAACAAGGCTGGCTGAGACTGGTATTTTGATATTCTGTAGTGAGAAAAAGCTATATAATGTATATGTTACGATTAAAGTGTTTACGCTGATAGTTTATATTGTCACGACGGCCTCTTTTTCTTCACCCAGGGAATCAAACTCGACGTAACTTTCACCGTTTTACTTCAGAACTTAATACAATATCTCTTAACCTTATCTCAACTAGATCTCAACTCAACTGACTCCTTCGCTACCCGTAGCACCTTATATATACTTCATCGAACCATCTAGAGGATTCGATGACATTTCTAGAATCTATCCGTCATTCTCGAAAACTCTAGACGATTCGATGACGTTTACACTTCAAAAGATCTAACCTAGCACTTTGACTTTACATCATGTTTGCCAACCAATGACAAGTAAAACAAATACACGAATACCATAATATACAGTATGTTACATTCTTCCCCCCTTAGCGTTCGGCGTCCTCGACGAACAACTTCGATTCTTTTATCACCACAGACATCAGCATAGTCGACATTCGGTTTTCCACTTTCCGTACATAACCTGTAGACTAAGTCGTTGAGGCGCTTCATCACCACGTAGGGTTCCTCCTCATGGCGTTGTAGCTTCGGACATCTACCCTTCCTTCCGTCGTCTGTTGCAAGACCATACCAGATCATCTCGTAACTGCGATATTCTTTGCCCGACTTGCGATTCTCATTTTCAGCTCCAGCAGGATCCTCTTTTCCTAGCTCTGTTATCATTTTCTTCAGTTGCACCTTTTCGCCTTGACGACTGTCACCTCTCGACACTTCCTTCTTCCCATCACTCAGGCTATTCTCCACTTCCCCTATGAGCCTGCTGAGTTCGTCTTCCACCTGCACAATCCTGTTCTTTTGCTTAACATTCTCGCTTTTGAGTTGCGTGGTCCGGTCCAAACCCCATGATGCGTCCTTGAGTGCAGCGCCAAACTCTGCTCCTATCCTCGGGTTTTCTTTCCTCAGTTGTGCCAATCTCTGTTCTAACTTTACATCGTAAAATGGCTTCGCTAATATTGCGGACACACCCTTCTTTGTATCCTCAGTAACCTTACTCAGTTCTTTCTTCTTCTTATCGATCTCAATTTCCAGCTGTGTAGTCTTCTGCTCCACGTTACTGTTTTCATTCTTCATATGCTTCATCTTGGAGCTACCATACTCTACTTCAGTCAATGCGTTTTCCAGCTCTTTTTTCAGTCGAGCATTCTCATTTTCCAAATTCATCAGTCGCTGTTTAGTTTTACTATCAACTTCTCTTGCTTTAGACAAATCTTCCTTTTGCTTGTTCGCATCATCGACCTCGGCGCTCAAATCTGTTCTCAGCTTCTTGTTTTCTTCTTCAAGCTGCGCCAACCTTTCTCTCAACTCATTCTTCTTGATACCGACCCTTTTGGCTTTGTAATTTGCTTTGTTCAAGTTCTTTTTACAGAATGCATACTCAGCCTCCATCTGATTTATCTTCTGTTTGAGCATTGCATTTTCATCTTTAACTTGGTCGTATTCCCTCTCTGATTTCTTCAACTGATTCAAAGCTTTCAATCTCTTGATTTCGCCCTTCAAAGCAGAGACTTCTTTATTGAGCTTCCTCAAGGCTATTTCGTGTTGTTCGTCCTTCTTCAGCAGATTCTTTCTATTCGTTTCAAACTTGCTTTTAATATGCATACTTCTCCTTTCCTGAGAGGCAAGCAACTGCTTCATCCTATCCCTGTCTGCTCTAAGTTCCCTCATAGCTACTCCGTGTTGTTGTTGAAGTTTGGCAATACTTTCTTCATTCTTCTTTACTAAATTCTTTATATCTCTGTCAAACTGCTCCTTCATTAAGTTTATCGTGTCTTGCATAGATTTCATTTTGTTCGCATATTCATCCGCTTTTACTACATCCGCTTGTATCTTATCAGCCTGGGTGCGGCAGCCTACCCTAAGATGCCCCTTCTGTCCACATTTCCAGCATGTAAACTTTTCAGCTCCTTCTAGGCTTGCGCGAACTGGGTTTCTTTGGAAGCTAGCACCTCTTCTTCCTGAAATAAACGGTGTGGCCCTGACTTCTGCTTCTGTATCTTGCTCGACAGCGCGCACCCTCCTTGTCATTCGCTTGGCTTTTATGTCAGCTTCAATTTGCAAAGCCTTGATCACAGCATCTTGTAAATTTATGGGACTGGACAGTTTTACCATTCGTTGAACTTCCGCGTCTGCAATGCCTTCGACAAACTGGCGAGCAGCGACGTATTCCTGTGTTTCGGCGGGGCTGTTGACGAATGCCCGTTTCGCTAAGCTTTGGACTTCATATGCAAACGTGGTCAGATCCTCCTTGGCTTGCTGTGTCCGGTTGTGCAGTTGACCATGTAGCAGCTCTGTTAAGTGCGCATCTCCAAAGCGTAACCTTAGTGCAGATGTTATCTTATCATAGTCACGTAGGTCTGATGCGCAGAGATTTTCCAAAATAGCTGCGGCAGAGTCTCTTAGCATGGATGTAAGCACACAAGCTTTTTCTTCATTTGACCAGTTATTCATACGAGCGATATTTTCAAATTGCATATAGTAAATGTCCCAGGACGTTTTACCGTTGTACGGATAGGGCTTTGCTACTACGCCAGTGTGTCTATCAGGAAAAGCGGGTGCTGCAGCTGTTAAACTACGCTCACCTGCACTAAGTTCTCGCAGCTCCTCTCTGATCATTTCCTTGACCTGATCTTTCACCTGCTGTAGTTGTTCACGCTCACCTCCACTAAGCTCTCGCACTTCGTCTCTCACGATTTCCTTCACTTGATCCTTCACTTGCTGCAGCTGTTCTTCAACGTACCTTTGTGATGTCGCTAGCTGTTCCTCAACATGCTTTTGTGATGTCGCTATTTGAGTCTCTACTGCACTGATACGCTGGTCTTGATTTTCTAATGCCTGACTTACGATACTCTTCAAGTCTGCGACTGCCTCGTCTTGATGGCGCTTCTGGTCCTCCAGCCTAGTCATCACCAGTTCCTGCCCACTCTTCAAACCTGCAATTGCCTCATCCTGGTGGTGCTTTAGCTTTTCTTCTAGGTCTTGCATATTTGTTCTCGATTGAGCTGCACTTTGATCTAATTTGTTTCCCATTTCTTGTAGCATAGCCATCAATGCATTCATTTCGGACGCCATAGCTCTGGTTACTGGCATTAATGGACACTGTACTCACTTCTTCTTTCCTTTTCCTGGCTTGATTCGATGGATGATCCCACACTTCCGACACCAATTGTCACGACGGCCTCTTTTTCTTCACCCAGGGAATCAAACTCGACGTAACTTTCACCGTTTTACTTCAGAACTTAATACAATATCTCTTAACCTTATCTCAACTAGATCTCAACTCAACTGACTCCTTCGCTACCCGTAGCACCTTATATATACTTCATCGAACCATCTAGAGGATTCGATGACATTTCTAGAATCTATCCGTCATTCTCGAAAACTCTAGACGATTCGATGACGTTTACACTTCAAAAGATCTAACCTAGCACTTTGACTTTACATCATGTTTGCCAACCAATGACAAGTAAAACAAATACACGAATACCATAATATACAGTATGTTACAATATAGTTTATATATACTGTAATAAATATAACAGCGGAAAAGAAAAGATAATGTGATAACGCTAACGACCAAGATTCGTAAAAATTAGCAAGGCTGGCTGAGACTGGTATTTTTATATTCTGTAGTGAGAAAAAGTTATATAATGTATATGTTACGATTAAAGTGTTTACGCTGATAGTTTATATAGTTTATATATACTGTAATAAATATAACAGCGGAAAAGAAAAGATAATGTGATAACGCTAACGACCAAGATTCGTAAAAATTAACAAGGCTGGCTGAGACTGGTATTTTTATATTCTGTAGTGAGAAAAAGTTATATAATGTATATGTTACGATTAAAGTGTTTACGCTGATAGTTTATATAGTTTATATATACTGTAATAAATATAACAGCGGAAAAGAAAAGATAATGTGATAACGCTAACGACCAAGATTCGTAAAAATAAACAAGGCTGGCTGAGACTGGTATTTTTATATTCTGTAGTGAGAAAAAGTTATATAATGTATATGTTACGATTAAAGTGTTTACGCTGATAGTTTATGTAGTTTTTATATACTGTAATAAATATAACAGCGGAAAAGAAAAGATAATGTGATAACGCTAACGACCAAGATTCGTAAAAATTAACAAGGCTGGCTGAGACTGGTATTTTTATATTCTGTAGTGAGAAAAAGTTATATAATGTATATGTTACGATTAAAGTGTTTACGCTGATAGTTTATATAGTTTATATATACTGTAATAAATATAACCGCGGAAAAGAAAAGATAATGTGATAACGCTAACGACCAAGATTCGTAAAAATTAACAAGGCTGGCTGAGACTGGTATTTTTATGTTCTGTAGTGAGAAAAAGTTATATAATGTATATGTTACGATTAAAGTGTTTACGCTGATAGTTTATATATACTGTAATAAATATAACAGCGGAAAAAAAAGATTATGTGATAACGCTAACGACCAAGATTCGTAAAAATTAACAAGGCTGGCTGAGACTGGTATTTTTATGTTCTGTAGTGAGAAAAAGTTATATAATGTATATGTTACGATTAAAGTGTTTACGCTGATAGTTTATATATACTGTAATAAATATAACAGCGGAAAAGAAAAGATAATGTGATAACGCTAACGACCAAGATTCGTAAAAATTAACAAGGCTGGCTGAGACTGGTATTTTTATATTCTGTAGTGAGAAAAAGTTATATAATGTATATGTTACGATTAAAGTGTTTACGCTGATAGTTTATATAGTTTATATATACTGTAATAAATATAACAGCGGAAAAGAAAAGATAATGTGATAACGCTAACGACCAAGATTCGTAAAAATTAACAAGGCTGGCTGAGACTGGTATTTTTATATTCTGTAGTGAGAAAAAGTTATATAATGTATATGTTACGATTAAAGTGTTTACGCTGATAGTTTATATAGTTTATATATACTGTAATAAATATAACAGCGGAAAAGAAAAGATAATGTGATAACGCTAACGACCAAGATTCGTAAAAATTAACAAGGCTGGCTGAGACTGGTATTTTTATATTCTGTAGTGAGAAAAAGTTATATAATGTATATGTTACGATTAAAGTGTTTACGCTGATAGTTTATATAGTTTATATATACTGTAATAAATATAACAGCGGAAAAGAAAAGATAATGTGATAACGCTAACGACCAAGATTCGTAAAAATTAACAAGGCTGGCTGAGACTGGTATTTTTATGTTCTGTAGTGAGAAAAAGTTATATAATGTATATGTTACGATTAAAGTGTTTACGCTGATAGTTTATATATACTGTAATAAATATAACAGCGGAAAAGAAAAGATAATGTGATAACGCTAACGACCAAGATTCGTAAAAATTAACAAGGCTGGCTGAGACTGGTATTTTTATATTCTGTAGTGAGAAAAAGTTATATAATGTATATGTTACGATTAAAGTGTTTACGCTGATAGTTTATATATACTGTAATAAATATAACAGCGGAAAAGAAAAGATAATGTGATAACGCTAACGACCAAGATTCGTAAAAATTAACAAGGCTGGCTGAGACTGGTATTTTTATATTCTGTAGTGAGAAAAAGTTATATAATGTATATGTTACGATTAAAGTGTTTACGCTGATAGTTTATATAGTTTATATATACTGTAATAAATATAACAGCGGAAAAGAAAAGATAATGTGATAACGCTAACGACCAAGATTCGTAAAAATTAACAAGGCTGGCTGAGACTGGTATTTTTATGTTCTGTAGTGAGAAAAAGTTATATAATGTATATGTTACGATTAAAGTGTTTACGCTGATAGTTTATATAGTTTATATATACTGTAATAAATATAACAGCGGAAAAGAAAAGATAATGTGATAACGCTAACGACCAAGATTCGTAAAAATTAACAAGGCTGGCTGAGACTGGTATTTTTATATTCTGTAGTGAGAAAAAGTTATATAATGTATATGTTACGATTAAAGTGTTTACGCTGATAGTTTATATAGTTTATATATACTGTAATAAATATAACAGCGGAAAAGAAAAGATAATGTGATAACGCTAACGACCAAGATTCGTAAAAATTAACAAGGCTGGCTGAGACTGGTATTTTTATGTTCTGTAGTGAGAAAAAGTTATATAATGTATATGTTACGATTAAAGTGTTTACGCTGATAGTTTATATAGTTTATATATACTGTAATAAATATAACAGCGGAAAAGAAAAGATAATGTGATAACGCTAACGACCAAGATTCGTAAAAATTAACAAGGCTGGCTGAGACTGGTATTTTTATATTCTGTAGTGAGAAAAAGTTATATAATGAATATGTTACGATTAAAGTGTTTACGCTGATAGTTTATATAGTTTATATATACTGTAATAAATATAACAGCGGAAAAGAAAAGATAATGTGATAACGCTAACGACCAAGATTCGTGAAAATTAACAAGGCTGGCTGAGACTGGTATTTTTATATTCTGTAGTGAGAAAAAGTTATATAATGTATATGTTACGATTAAAGTGTTTACGCTGATAGTTTATATAGTTTATATATACTGTAATAAATATAACAGCGGAAAAGAAAAGATAATGTGATAACGCTAACGACCAAGATTCGTAAAAATTAACAAGGCTGGCTGAGACTGGTATTTTTATGTTCTGTAGTGAGAAAAAGATATATAATGTATATGTTACGATTAAAGTGTTTACGCTGATAGTTTATATAGTTTATATATACTGTAATAAATATAACAGCGGAAAAGAAAAGATAATGTGATAACGCTAACGACCAAGATTCGTAAAAATTAACAAGGCTGGCTGAGACTGGTATTTTTATACTCTGTAGTGAGAAAAAGTTATATAATGTATATGTTACGATTAAAGTGTTTACGCTGATAGTTTATATAGTTTATATATACTGTAATAAATATAACAGCGGAAAAGAAAAGATAATGTGATAACGCTAACGACCAAGATTCGTAAAAATTAACAAGGCTGGCTGAGACTGGTATTTTTATATTCTGTAGTGAGAAAAAGTTATATAATGTATATGTTACGATTAAAGTGTTTACGCTGATAGTTTATATAGTTTATATATACTGTAATGAATATAACAGCGGAAAAGAAAAGATAATGTGATAACGCTAACCACCAAGATTCGTAAAAATTAACAAGGCTGGCTGAGACTGGTATTTTTATACTCTGTAGTGAGAAAAAGTTATATAATGTATATGTTACGATTAAAGTGTTTACGCTGATAGTTTATATAGTTTATATATACTGTAATAAATATAACAGCGGAAAAGAAAAGATAATGTGATAACGCTAACGACCAAGATTCGTAAAAATTAACAAGGCTGGCTGAGACTGGTATTTTTATATTCTGTAGTGAGAGAAAGTTATATAATGTATATGTTACGATTAAAGTGTTTACGCTGATAGTTTATATAGTTTATATATACTGTAATAAATATAACAGCGGAAAAGAAAAGATAATGTGATAACGCTAACGACCAAGATTCGTAAAAATTAACAAGGCTGGCTGAGACTGGTATTTTTATGTTCTGTAGTGAGAAAAAGTTATATAATGTATATGTTACGATTAAAGTGTTTACGCTGATAGTTTATATAGTTTATATATACTGTAATGAATATAACAGCGGAAAAAAAAAGATAATGTGATAACGCTAAAGACCAAGATTCGTAAAAATTAACAAGGCTGGCTGAGACTGGTATTTTTATATTCTGTAGTGAGAAAAAGTTATATAATGTATATGTTACGATTAAAGTGTTTACGCTGATAGTTTATATAGTTTATATATACTGTAATAAATATAACAGCGGAAAAGAAAAGACAATGTGATAACGCTAACGACCAAGATTCGTAAAAATTAACAAGGCTGGCTGAGACTGGTATTTTTATATTCTGTAGTGAGAAAAAGTTATATAATGTATATGTTACGATTAAAGTGTTTACGCTGATAGTTTATATAGTTTATATATACTGTAATAAATATAACAGCGAAAAAGAAAAGATAATGTGATAACGCTAACGACCAAGATTCGTAAAGATTAACAAGGCTGGCTGAGACTGGTATTTTTATATTCTGTAGTGAGAGAAAGTTATATAATGTATATGTTACGATTAAAGTGTTTACGCTGATAGTTTATATAGTTTATATATACTGTAATAAATATAACAGCGGAAAAGAAAAGATAATGTGATAACGCTAACGACCAAGATTCGTAAAAATTAACAAGGCTGGCTGAGACTGGTATTTTTATATTCTGTAGTGAGAAAAAGTTATATAATGTATATGTTACGATTAAAGTGTTTACGCGGATAGTTTATATAGTTTATATATACTGTAATAAATATAACAGCGGAAAAGAAAAGATAATGTGATAACGCTGACGACCAAGATTCGTAAAAATTAACAAGGCTGGCTGAGACTGGTATTTTTATATTCTGTAGTGAGAAAAAGTTATATAATGTATATGTTACGATTAAAGTGTTTACGCTGATAGTTTATATAGTTTATATATACTGTAATAAATATAACAGCGGAAAAGAAAAGATAATGTGATAACGCTAACGACCAAGATTCGTAAAAATTGACAAGGCTGGCTGAGACTGGTATTTTTATATTCTGTAGTGAGAAAAAGTTATATAATGTATATGTTACGATTAAAGTGTTTACGCTGATAGTTTATATGGTTTATATATACTGTAATAAATATAACAGCGGAAAAGAAAAGATAATGTGATAACGCTAACGACCAAGATTCGTAAAAATTAACAAGGCTGGCTGAGACTGGTATTTTTATATTCTGTAGTGAGAAAAAGTTATATAATGTATATGTTACGATTAAAGTGTTTACGCTGATAGTTTATATAGTTTATATATACTGTAATAAATATAACAGCGGAAAAGAAAAGATAACGTGATAACGCTAACGACCAAGATTCGTAAAAATTAACAAGGCTGGCTGAGACTGGTATTTTTATATTCTGTAGTGAGAAAAAGTTGTATAATGTATATGTTACGATTAAAGTGTTTACGCTGATAGTTTATATAGTTTATATATACTGTAATAAATATAACAGCGGAAAAGAAAAGATAATGTGATAACGCTAACGACCAAGATTCGTAAAAATTAACAAGGCTGGCTGAGACTGGTATTTTTATATTCTGTAGTTAGAAAAAGTTATATAATGTATATGTTACGATTAAAGTGTTTACGCTGATAGTTTATATAGTTTATATATATAACAGCGGAAAAGAAAAGATAATGTGATAACGCTAACGACCAAGATTCGTAAAAATTAACAAGGCTGGCTGAGACTGGTATTTTTATATTCTGTAGTGAGAAAAAGTTATATAATGTATATGTTACGATTAAAGTGTTTACGCTGATAGTTTATATAGTTTATATATACTGTAATAAATATAACAGCGGAAAAGAAAAGATAATGTGATAACGCTAACGACCAAGATTCGTAAAAATTAACAAGGCTGGCTGAGACTGGTATTTTTATGTTCTGTAGTGAGAAAAAGTTATATAATGTATATGTTACGATTAAAGTGTTTACGCTGATAGTTTATATAGTTTATATATACTGTAATAAAAATAACAGCGGAAAAGAAAAGATAATGTGATAACGCTAACGACCAAGATTCGTAAAAATTAACAAGGCTGGCTGAGACTGGTATTTTTATATTCTGTAGTGAGAAAAAGTTATATAATGAATATGTTACGATTAAAGTGTTTACGCTGATAGTTTATATAGTTTATATATACTGTAATAAATATAACAGCGGAAAAGAAAAGATAATGTGATAACGCTAACGACCAAGATTCGTAAAAATTAACAAGGCTGGCTGAGACTGGTATTTTTATATTCTGTAGTGAGAAAAAGTTATATAATGTATATGTTACGATTAAAGTGTTTACGCTGATAGTTTATATAGTTTATATATACTGTAATAAATATAACAGCGGAAAAGAAAAGATAATGTGATAACGCTAACGACCAATATTCGTAAAAATTAACAAGGCTGGCTGAGACTGGTATTTTTATGTTCTGTAGTGAGAAAAAGTTATATAATGTATATGTTACGATTAAAGTGTTTACGCTGATAGTTTATATAGTTTATATATACTGTAATAAATATAACAGCGGAAAAGAAAAGATAATGTGATAACGCTAACGACCAAGATTCGTAAAAATTAACAAGGCTGGCTGAGATTGGTATTTTTATATTCTGTAGTGAGAAAAAGTTATATAATGTATATGTTACGATTAAAGTGTTTACGCTGATAGTTTATATAGTTTATATATACTGTAATAAATATAACAGCGGAAAAGAAAAGATAATGTGATAACGCTAACGACCAAGATTCGTAAAAATTAACAAGGCTGGCTGAGACTGGTATTTTTATGTTCTGTAGTGAGAAAAAGTTATATAATGTATATGTTACGATTAAAGTGTTTACGCTGATAGTTTATATAGTTTATATATACTGTAATGAATATAACAGCGGAAAAGAAAAGATAATGTGATAACGCTAACGACCAAGATTCGTAAAAATTAACAAGGCTGGCTGAGACTGGTATTTTTATACTCTGTAGTGAGAAAAAGTTATATAATGTATATGTTACGATTAAAGTGTTTACGCTGATAGTTTATATAGTTTATATATACTGTAATAAATATAACAGCGGAAAAGAAAAGATAATGTGATAACGCTAACGACCAAGATTCGTAAAAATTAACAAGGCTGGCTGAGACTGGTATTTTTATATTCTGTAGTGAGAAAAAGTTATATAATGTATATGTTACGATTAAAGTGTTTACGCTGATAGTTTATATAGTTTATATATACTGTAATAAATATAACAGCGGAAAAGAAAAGATAATGTGATAACGCTAACGACCAAGATTCGTAAAAATTAACAAGGCTGGCTGAGACTGGTATTTTTATATTCTGTAGTGAGAAAAAGTTATATAATGTATATGTTACGATTAAAGTGTTTACGCTGATAGTTTATATAGTTTATATATACTGTAATAAATATAACAGCGGAAAAGAAAAGATAATGTGATAACGCTAACGACCAAGATTCGTAAAAATTAACAAGGCTGGCTGAGACTGGTATTTTTATATTCTGTAGTGAGAGAAAGTTATATAATGTATATGTTACGATTAATGTGTTTACGCTGATAGTTTATATAGTTTATATATACTGTAATAAATATAACAGCGGAAAAGAAAAGATAATGTGATAACGCTAACGACCAAGATTCGTAAAAATTAACAAGGCTGGCTGAGACTGGTATTTTTATATTCTGTAGTGAGAAAAAGTTATATAATGTATATGTTACGATTAAAGTGTTTACGCTGATAGTTTATATAGTCTATATATACTGTAATAAATATAACAGCGGAAAAGAAAAGATAATGTGATAACGCTGACGACCAAGATTCGTAAAAATTAACAAGGCTGGCTGAGACTGGTATTTTTATATTCTGTAGTGAGAAAAAGTTATATAATGTATATGTTACGATTAAAGTGTTTACGCTGATAGTTTATATAGTTTATATATACTGTAATAAATATAACAGCGGAAAAGAAAAGATAATGTGATAACGTTAACGACCAAGATTCGTAAAAATTAACAAGGCTGGCTGAGACTGGTATTTTTATATTCTGTGGTGAGAAAAAGTTATATAACGTATATGTTACGGTTAAAGTGTTTACTCTGATAGTTTATATAGTTTATATATACTCTAATAAATATAACAGCGGAAAAGAAAAGATAATGTGATAACGCTAACGACGAAGATTCGTAAAAATTAACAAGGCTGGCTGAGACTGGTATTTTTATATTCTGTGGTGAGAAAAAGTTATATAACGTATATGTTACGGTTAAAGTGTTTACTCTGATAGTTTATATAGTTTATATATACTCTAATAAATATAACAGCGGAAAAGAAAAGATAATGTGATAACGCTAACGACCAAGATTCGTAGAAATTAACAAGGCTGGCTGAGACTGGTATTTTTATATTCTGTGGGGAGAAAAAGTTATATAACGTATATGTTACGGTTAAATTGTTTACTCTGATAGTTTATATAGTTTATATATACTCTAGTAAATATAACAGCGGAAAAGAAAAGATAATGTGATAACACTAACGACGAAGATTCGTAAAAATTAACAAGGCTGGCTGAGACTGGTATTTTTATATTCTGTCGTGAGAAAAAGTTATATAGTGTATATGTTACGGTTAAAGTGTTTACTCTGATAGTTTGTACACTAGCTGGATATTACACAAACTATCCAAATGTCTCGTTATTTTGGTGGAAAATCACATTTCAACTAAAATAGCTATAAATATTGGTTGGTTTGATACTATCCAGCTAGCTTACAGACTCTACAAGATATGCCGCTAAAGTATAGACCAAAAAGGTATCGCACATATTAACCAGTGTTTCTGGTCAGTTTACACACTGTAACGAAATTTTTGTTAATTTCGTTACACGTCGTCTGTGACTCCTTTATAGATTAATTCTTCCTGAATGATATCCTATTGACAGGTAAATATGTGTTCCACGCTTGTGCCTTGCCGTTACGCTATTGGAAGAACCCCTTTTCCGCGCCTATGGATACCCATAGTATTTGTCTCTAGCCTAACTGGATTGTACTGGTTCTGTTATGCAGACCTACATATGTCTTATATACAATAGGACTCGCATGTGTGTGCAATGTGGGTTGCCTACCTGCGGGAAAATTTTCAACCTGTTGCTATATTGTTGTCTATAGAATTTAACCTTGCAAAGTTGTTAGTTTCATTCTTTTAGTGCATTTTTCGTTCCCAATTATGAGTTTATTTTGTTAATAATAGTAATTCTGTCCCGATTTGCAATTAAGACTATAGTTACTTTGAGGTTGGGTTGGTAGTATGGTTGGCAGCACTGCCTGACTGGTGGGTGGTGAAATTTGACAGTTGTCTATTGACGTCGTGAATATTCTAGAAGTTTTCCAAGTTTTTATGATTTCCGGTGGGAGTTTATAAATTAGCTCGCTGACGACTTCAGGTGCTTCTTCTTTTGGGGTCTCTCAACATCACAGGTTGGTTCTGTCCTTTTTGGCCTTCCGCCATCTTTAATCCATGAACTAGCTACTAGTTTCAATTTGTCGTGTGGGTCAACTTTGAAGTTTATTCACTCTCTTTTCGCGAGATTTTATTTGAAGTACCTAACACGGCAATTATTTGTGGAATTCCGCTATTTCGACATTTTGTTTGACTGCCATTGTTTCGCAGTGATTTCGTATTGTCCGCTAGCATACCGTTGATATCGAACCTTTAGTATCTCAAATCGATATTGTTGATTTGATTTAGTTCATTTTCGAGTTAGGTTGTGAACGCCATACTGTGTTATACCTATGTGTTTTCAGTTCAAGTATGTGCATCTGCTACCTGAAGGGACCAACCTGGTATTGATGTCGATCTAAGGGTATACAAGCCCTTTTTCCACCTGCTTCTGAGACCTTGGAAGGACACACAGAGCGTGACTGCAAGCTGTTCCTGCTACTTTGGATATAGAAGGTACGTAAATATTGCTTATTTCAATTCGAACGCCATTTAGGCAGTTGTCGAGCTATTTTACGTACTTTCGTATCTAGAGTTTGTAGTCACCTCCAAGTGTGACCTTCAGTCCGCTTTTTCTTTGTTTTTTTTTATGTTGTTGCTCATTTGTACTTTTGAGAGAGAGAGAGAGAGCACACCCTTTTTTTTATTTGGTAGAGTCTGTGTAAAATTTGCTTCGTTGTTGTTTCCGCCATTTTGGGCAGCTATGAGCTAATGCGAGCACTTTTGCATAGGTGTCTAACCTTCTTCAGTTTTCTTTGTACCTCGTACAATTTTTAGAGAGAGAGAAAAGCACCTTTCTTTATTTTGGTATAATTTTGATAATTTTTGAGTGTGCTGAAACACACATTTTGCAAATTTTGAGCTGTAGTTTTGCTGTACGATTTTGACAATTCTCCATATTTACAACCGATACAGCCTACCGAAGTACATCTATGTGAGACTGAACGTACTCATAGATTTTTGTTTCCTTTGGAGCTATAATTTTAATATTGAGAGTATTTATTGAAGTATAGTTGCTCGCACTTTGCAACTACTGTGCATATAGCTTCAATTTTCTGGATTATTTGTGATATTTGATTTTGAGACATTTTAGTAAACATTTGTGGGCTTGATAATTTTTTTTTTTGTGGTTATACTACCTTTCAAGATTCTAACTTTCTGGAGCACTAGAGCCAGCAGTAACTTAGTAGAATCATAGCCTTGATTTTCTCTTAAATCAATTAAACTGCTTTGAACTTAAGTGAAATATAGCCTTGCTCACTTCAAGACTCATATTTTTTAAGTTTTATTTTAAGTGTTAGACTTGAAAGGCCTATCAAGTATCTAGGTTAGGTGATACTTTGTTGTTACGATATTGGTACTTTATTTTAAGATATATTTTTAATTATATATGCAGATTTAATTGTGAACCATTGTGGGGAGATATCTGCTGTAACTTGGTGTATAACTTTAAGAAATTTTAGTATAGAATTTAAACAGTTTGTAAGGGATCTTTTATTAAATTTAAGCAGATATAGTTTCAGCTAAATTGTTAAATTTAAACAGATATTGTTGCAACTAAATTGTTGAGGAGGGGGCTTTTAATTGTTATATTCAAAGCCAAGTAGTACGCCTGAGCTTGCATAACCTCCTACATCCTGGGGTTTTGCCATAGAGGGTCCAGACTCTAATTTTTTTCTCTCTATACTTTGCATGACGGCGGCCGGAAGTGGTGGCCGAGCCAGACCCAGATATCCCTCAGCCAAAAAGGGGGAAGTCTAAGAGTAGGGGTCAGGGCCAAAGGAACCTGAAGAGGCTGCCAGTCATCAGAGGGGACCCTCTGAAGGAGCGGTGAGAAGGAGCCCACAAGCCGACCCAGGAGGAGAGGACAACCTTGTTGAGCAAGCCAGGTTGTATCGCTCACTTAAGCCAGCAGTCCCTCTTTATTATTGTAAATTAGTCATCAATCACTATTCATCATTCAAATACTTTATATTTAAACACCAATATACTTGTTATTGTTTAATTCTCTTTTGAATATTTTTTCTGAACCCATCCCTTCAGTGTTTCTGGAGAGGTTGGGCAATTTCACTAACTTCCTTGGAGTTTGGAGGTAAAAACTCCTGGCGCCCCTTTTTCTTGAGTTTTGTTGAACCTTAGAGTAATCTCGCGATAAAAGTTAGTGATTTTGCCTGACATCTCTTATAAGAGGAAAAGAATAAGTTGCCAAGGATCCACAACCCACCGTAAGTAAACTGAGCAGCCCAAAGGCACCCCAGTTTAGCTAGATTGGAGGTCTTAACTTAGTTGGACTTTCAATCTAGCTTTACAACACTATCCACATCATTTGGATAAGTTATGCACCTAATATCTCCAGTAATACATAATAACCATCGTCGGTTAGTATGTAAATTAACCAACTTCTTGGTTAGTATGTAAACTAACTAATTTTCTTTGGTCAATTTAACAGAAGAGTGAGGTTCTGTTTATGGCAAGTGCAAGTGTGATGTGTTGGTATTGTCTACTGTCGTGCCTTATAAAATTTAATTAAGAACAGCTATCTAGTTACCAAAAATGGATCAGCAACAGCAATTTGAAAAGATACTATTAGAATGTTACGAAAAAAAGTTTCAAAATTCAAAATTAACGAACGACAGTGGTTGCAATGTACTTCTGCATGGTTTCTGGCTAATGGGACCAGTTCCTACTTCTGTTTCAAAAAAAAAACTTTAAGCGTTGGTTTCTCTGAAGAAAATGGGAATTTAAGAATTTATCGACTTTACGTTCCGAAATCTAAGCACGATTTATTTTTTCGGTCCGTCCTGAGACAGTGTAAAGAAACACAAATACTGTATATCTCATCTATATAACATTAATTTATAGGCAAGCCTAAGTCGTTTGCCGACTTGTTAGGAAACAAAATCATGCTATAGTTGGGAAGCGGCAAAAATATATTAAAGCGAAGTGTACTCTTTAAACTGAATTCCAAGCTTTCGGAGAACTATGCTCCCATCATCAGGGCTGAAATATTGAATCAACTTAAGCAACAGGTAAGCAAAAATGGAGCTATACTTACAAAGTTTGTTGAGATTGTTGCTTAGGTTAGAAAATTCGAAATGGAACATATTGGTTAGACTATTTTAGGTAATTTTTGTGATAGTTAACCCTTCGTACTTAACTAGTTTAAAATAGTGAATACTTTGCGAGTTGACCTCTAGTATCATTGTGTTAGTTCTCACGGTTATCATGATAACTATTCTTCGTTCTAGTTGTTTTGATCTCTTGGTGAGGTATTTCGCGAGTTGACCCTTAATACCGATGACCCTTGAGATGGAAGTCTTATATGTGATTCTGTATATTATCAGTATATTATTTCATTTATAAAGAGTTATTAAGTGTGTATCTGTAACAATAAAAATGTTGCTTGGTCATGAACGACCAGCCAACACTTTTATTACTCATAGCAACCAGTAGCTCAGTAGGATTGCATAAGACTAGGGTATGTAGGTGCGTGCGTGTGTGCGTGAATGTGTGAGTCTCGTTAGCCGCCAAGAAATGAAAACTAGGACAACAATGGTTTAATAAAGATTTATTTTAGTATGTATACGAATGCAGTACATTTAATTTTTTTTTAAAAAAAGAACTTAGCTTCAGAAGGAAGTCCTCGTAGTAGTGCCCTTCCGAAAGGAAGGTGGTGCTCCAGAGAAGGCTGGCTTTTTGAGGAGTTCAGGTGGTGCCCCAAAGGTATGGTGTCCCCAAAGAAAAGTTTTCTTCATTTTGGCAACTCGAGAAAAAGGTGTTCATGGTGGCACCCCGACAAAAGATGGTCTTGGTGGTACCCCGACAAAAGGTTAGGTGGTCTTCATTGTGGCACCCCGACAAAAAAGAAGTTAAGTCTTCATGGTGGCACCCCGACCAAGAAAAAAGGGTGGTTCTCCTTGATTAAGACATAATGGCACAGACACAAAAGATTGTCTTAGAGAGACATAATTACGTTAGCTGTTAACTGTTTGAGTTCAAAACGCAAAAGGAAGGAGATATGTGTTTCGACATAAAAGGTAACCTTGGTGGAGAGCAAGAGCATATCCCCACTCATTAGATATGCGCAGGCGGTGTAATATAAATATCGTTCCATTTGAAAGAAAGTAGAGATGGGAAAAAGGTAGGGGTGAGAAGCAAAATAGTTATAAAAATGTACTAGTATAATGAGGAAGCAGTAGCTAAAAATGGAAGTTGTAAACTATTTGTATATGGTAGCCAAGTAAATAATATAAAAATAATTTTGAAAACGGGTGAACCGTTACACTCGGCCCCACTTAACGAAAAAAAATTTGAGAAGCATTCGAGAATTTTTTTTTTTTAAAAGAGAGTAAAGTTAAAGTTATCACTGAGGGATCAAAATCAACCATTTGTCCTGATAACAAAGGCAGATTATGTTTTCGTGCTTCCCCATGCAAATCTCAAAAATTTGTAGTAATCTACAACCTACAAAGTCCATCAAGGTGCATGAGAGAGCAAGAAGACGCAGGTAGAAAACAAAATGTTGGAAGAGAAATGGGAAGAAAAAGAGACAGCCTCGAGTCTACCAAACAAGAGGGATGGTTATAGCACCAACTCGCTTAAAAGTACAGTGAAGCTGCACTGAATATGTACTACACAATGAAGATAATAAATTGTGAAGTGAAAAAAAACAAATGTACGCAACCTATCAAACCCTAATATACTTAAGACCTAAAAAAAAAAAGTTGTCAAAACGTTGACAAGCAACAAAGAGTTTCAAGACTCACTAAAATAACAACAAGGTCGAAGCCTATAAAAAAAATCTAAATACCCTATGCAACCGTAAGTAGGTACTACTCAAAAGAAACTCGGATATCCTTAATATTCTCAACAAAAGATTGTAAAATATTCCACTGAACAGACTTAAGAGAAAATTCAAATCTCTAAAGCATAAGTATAAGACCAAACTAATTCCATTTATGAAATACGAAATAAAAAAAAAACACCATAAGTGCTTCTATGATAACCCAAAATAAAATTTAAATTTTGATCAAAATAATTTCTAAGTACTAACTATAATTCAGTAATGTTCTGATTCAAGAAAAAAAATTTGCAATCCAGTGATGTTCTGATTCGATAAAAGATCTTGCTAAAATCCAGTAATGTTCTGATTTGATAAAGAGCATTATGATTCAGTGATCAACAGAAAAAAAGTTGGGCGCCAGCAGTCTAAAATAAGACTACAAAGAAAAAGAAGCAATTAAAAACAAGTGCTTGAGTGATATCATTTCAAAGTCAATTACCTACATGAAATTTTTCAAATAGTAAGCAACAAAGTAAATTCAGAGAAGTGATGTGTCATATCAGATTCAAAACAATAAATTCACAAGGGACTAACAACATTAAATTCCAAAAATCAATTCAGGGAAAATCTATACATCATATTAAACTTGAAAAGTACATCCAAGGAAAAATTCATACATCATGTGACAATTTAAAACAAGCAAAATTATTTAAGTGAAATAACTACCACAAATCTAATGTTCATTAATAAATTGATTCCAAAAAAAAATTCAGACATCAGTGTAAGTTTAAGATCTAATCAAGAAAATCTCTTAAAGATTGCATGAGCCAATACAATAACAATAATCAAAAGCTTGAACTATTTGTGAGCATGTCAGCACAAGGATCTAAGTCGATTAAAAATTCGAATAAGCAAAAAGCGAGGATTAAATACAAAATGGCAAGAAATGTTAAGCATAATTTCAGTCTATCAAATATCAGATTACTAAAATTGTAACAAACTCATATCAAGTTATGAGTGCAAAGCGAAAATCGTAAAGTTATAAATTCAAAGTGATTTAAAAAAACTAAACTGTGATAAACAGATCATATGAAAGAAACTAAACATGAAAATCTCAGGCCTACAAAAGTCATTCCAAGTACGCTGCAGATTTATAAAAACGCATACCAGGATAACTAAAGAGGATAGAGACAATCAGGGGTAATTTCGTTCATGAGAGCTAAGTGACATTTTTTTGAAAGCCGTAAATCTTAAAGTGATTTTAAAGTCATAAGAAATCTACTATAATGAACATTGAACAAGCACCATGAAAACAAATCACACATGAAAATCGCAAACCTACAAAAGCTATTTCAAGTACGCTGCAGATTTATAGAAACGCATACCAGGATAACTAAAGAGGACAGCAACAATCAGGGATGATCTTATTCATATAAGTAAAAATTCAAAAATTTACATAAAGTTGAAATGACATGACATGGCATAAATGAACATAGGATTTCAGAAATCTACCAACAAACAAAGTACATTACAATGTACCATATCAAAAGTGTTTCTTCTACGCCAGAGGTTTCAAGAGCTGCCCGAAATACGCCAGATTTATAAGTATGCATATTACGACAGACAAGTGAACCGAAAATGCATACAAGAAAAGCGCTTTCGATCCAAGAAACGTCATAGGACTTACAACAGTCTATAACACAAAATTTGGAAAAAATTCTATAACAAATAATATTTCTGAAAATATGTTACAATATACTACAAAATGTAATCAATTTATACTACAAATTAAATCGATTAATCAAAGTTTTTGAAAACTATCAAAAAATATCAGTAAAAATTCAAAAGAGTGTGCTCACAAAAGTTCAGTACGGTTAAATTTAAATTTGATCAGAATTTAGAAATCGATGATAAATTACAATTGTCACAATAGTATGCATACAAAATTTTGGACTATATTGGTTCAAAAGGTTGAAGACGATGTTAAATGTCCTAAGTGGTCTATTGGCAGACTCTTACTGCCGCCTAGAATTTTTAAGGGGCGCTGGCTAATTCTTTCTTTGACACTGACGCTTGAAGGGAGAATAACAGCGCATTTTCCTTTCAGGCGTCTCGCATCTTCGCCCAGTACAGCAGGGCGCATGATCTTTTGGGACTATGATATACATAAGGCTGATAAACAACGGTTTTAAGTGTCCTAAAGAGATCTATTAGCAGACTCTTACTACTGCCTAGAATTTTTGAGAGGCGCTGGCTAATTCTTTTTGGATACCAATGCTTGAAGTGAGAATGGTGGTACATTTTCCCCCCAAACATTAAGCGTCCGCGCCCAGTACAGCAGGGCGTATGAATTTTGGGACTGTGATTTATAATCAGAATTCTTAATCATTATATAACAACAACAAAGAATAGTGTTGATCACTTTCTGAACCAGTCTCAATCACCATCTGAATCAGAACTATCACTTGAATTATTACCCATATAGGTATCATTAATATCTAAGCTATTGTCAGGTTTAAGATCTTTGACATGAAAATCTCCTATAATATTACCATCCAAATCTTTCAATGTATAAACTAAAGGTGACTTTACTCTATAAACAATACAGGGGATAAACTTTGGACTTAACTTCGCACAGAAATGATCAGCAGCTTTTGAAAGAATGAAATTACGTTTCAAAACTCTATCACCAACTTTGAATCTAAGATCTCTCCTTCGCAAGTTATAACGATTTTTGTTGACTTCATAAGAACGTCGCATTCGGTCTTGAACTTTAGAATAAATCTCAGGTATCTTTTGTACTAAATTTGGGTCTAAAACATTTTGGCTGATATTAACGTCATTCTTAGCATCATCGGCAATGATTCCATAAAATGAACCATCAACTGGCACATTTCGATAAAAGTTTAAATAGCTAGGTGAATATCCTGTAACTTCATGCTTTGCTAATCTAATTGCCTGGGCTATTTGATGAATAGACTGATCCCAGGTATTGTGAGAACTTTTTATGTATGATCTAATTGCAGTGACAATAGTCCTATTCACTCTTTCACAAGGGTTAACTTGAGGAGTGTACCTTGCATTATACCAGATTTTCTGTACATTATAAGAGCTAGTAAGAGCTTTAAATTCTTTAGAGATAAATTGAGGTCCATTATCAACTACAATGATCTGTGGAACTCCAAAAATGAGAAATACTTGATTTTCTAGAAATTTAACTATGGATGTTGATGTGGCTTTAGGCATAGGATGTACTAAAACAAGTTTTGTAAACCAGTCACAAACTACCAGAAGAAATCTATTACCCTTTTTAGAACGAGGGTATGGTCCTAAGAGATCAGCAGATATCATTTGAAATGGAAATTTGATATCTCTGTACTTTCCCATTAAACCAGCTTGGGGTAAATTACCTGGTTTGCACTGAGCACAAATTTTGCATGAATTCACATATATTCTAACTGACTGTTTCATTTTTGGCCAATAATATAGAGCTGATAACCTAGATAGCGTTTTGGATACTCCTAAATGACCTGAAGTGGAATCATCATGATATAATTTTAAAAGTTTTAACCTATTAGGTGTTGGTACAACTATCTTCCAATCAGTATATGTCTCTGAAAGAGGATCGTCAGATAAGATATGTTTGTAAAGAACGTTATTTTCTACTTTAAACGATGGATATGAATCTGGATTATTACTGACTTTACTAATCATTTTTCGATACCACTTATCTGGAGTTAACTCATTTAAATTTAATATTGAAACATCTATATCTTCATGTACTCTAGATAAAGCATCGGCAACAGGAATCTCTTTGCCTTTGCGATGGACGATTTTAAAGTTATATGGTGAAAGGCGATATAACCATCTAGATAATCTAGGTGAAGGATTTTTAAGACCTTGAATCCATTGCAAAGATGAATGGTCAGAGATAACGTTAAATTTTGTATGTTCAACATAACAACGAAAATGTTCTATACTTAGCAAAACTGCAAGCAGTTCTTTTTCTGTGGTGGAATATTTTCTTTGGGCCGTGTTGAGAGTCTTACTAAAATACGCTATGGGATGTTCTAAACCATGCTCCTCCTGGAAAAGTACACCACCAACTCCAGAATCCGAAGCGTCACAGACAATGGAAAAGGGCTTAGTGAAGTCTGGACTAGCAAGAATGGGAGCAGTAGTCAGCAAACCTTTGATCTTCTCAAAAGCCTCAGCAGCTTCGGGTGTCCAAGCGACAGACTGACCTCTCTTTCGGTTCTTTAATAGATCTGTAATTGGAGAAGCTATTGAACTGAAGTCTTTGAGAAAACGACGATAAAAGCTCAACATGTCCACTAATCTTCGAATCTGAGTTATACTAGTTGGCGTAGGAAACGACAGGAGAGAATTTATTGTACAAGAGTCGTAACTGAAATTTCCAAAATTTATATTTAATTTAAACTGCAAAATAAACTCCATTCCCAAAATCAACTTATGTGAAATATTTGGGACAACTAAAAGTTTAATCTTATGATCTTCACCATTAAAAGTGATCGGAAAGTAAACAAAACCTAAAATATTTTGAATCTGACCATCAGCTGTAGTCAGTTGTAAAGCTGTGTTATAATCAATCTTAAGATTCAATTTTCTCAATAAATATAGTCCAGATGACCCAAGAATGTTAGCATTACTGCCACTATCAAGCAAAGCTGTGACATTTTCATTATCTATACTAATTGAAAGATATGGACGATTATCATTGTTCTTACTCACAAATAAAGGTTCAACAGAATTTTTAACTTTGACATTAGAAGTCACTTGTGGTTCCCTAGTATCTATGTCTGAAAAATCTTTACCAAAATCTAAGTCAGGTGTATCAACATGAAAATCCCTAGTATTATCTACTTCTATGATTTGATCATCAACCCTGGAGTGGCTTTGCCCTTCGTATTGGGATCCGAAAAGGTGACTCCCTTGTTCTGTACATGGGAAGGCCCAGGAGTCAAAGCGGGAACTTCCTGTCTCTGTACGTTTTTTGAACAAGAGGGACAAGTTGATTTTGTGACATTTCTCATGCCACATTCATAACAAAACTTAATACGGGGAGATCTACACTGCTGAGAGGAATGCCCAAGTTTTTCGCAATTCCAGCAAACTACTGGTTTTCTAAGAACAGGGGAAGATGTATCATTGTTAGAATTACTATGATCGGATCTACTGACCGGTTGACATGTCAGAAAGGAATCCTCTAACTTCCTACAATATAAAGTTAATTGGGCAAACGTCAAGATATCATGAAGTGCTAGTGACTTAACATAATCTGGCAACAAGTTTCTACGAATGATGTTAACCATGTCCTTTTCAGTGAATGGATTGCTAGTGAGTCTATTGAACTGAGACTCCATAAAAGCAATAAAAGTTATGACAGGTTCACGTTGACCTTGTCTGCGTCTACGAATTTCATCAATCAAGTTGATGTCGTAATTGTCTCTAAGGAAAGCATCCTTTAATTGACGCACCAAATCACCCCAATCATGAAAAGCACCCCTAACAGAACCATTATGCCACCAAGTCCACGCTATGCCTTCAAAAAGGTCACCTGCAGCAGCATATAGATCCATCTCATTACAACCTCGAGAAGCCATAAGAGACTGAATCAATTCAAGAAACTCAATGACAGATGTTTTGCCATTGAACTTCCTAATCCCCCATTTAAAAATAGGAATTTTCTTCTGTTGAGGAAAACTAGCAGGAGAATAAGGCTGAGGATTCATTGCCAAGGGAGGCAAAGAAGCTGCTACAGTAGTAACAGGTTGCGTTTGCATAGGCTGTGTTGGATTGACAGTCACAGGCATGGGAACTGGTGATGAATGTCCTGTGGGAGGTTCAAGCTTGGCCAAAAGATTTGATTCAGCAATCACGAGCTGTGTTTTAAATCTAGACTTTTGTGTCACTTCCTCATCAGAAGAAGGAGCAAGTCGATCAATTCTATTTGCTAAGTGCAACAATCGAGTACAAATCCTGCGATGTTCACTTGAATCATAGCCACTAGAAAATTGAGATATCATATCTTCAAGTTTATTGAAAGAGAGTATGATATCATCTTTATCCTCATCAAAGGGAATTAAAACTGAAGTTTCAGAAAAACTTCTACCGTGCTGCTCTTGTGATAGCAGACCACGCAAGACTTTTCGCTTATCATCCATAGTGCTAGGAACTTCCAAGCCTCTAATTTTTATCTCATATGCCAACTCACTTGACATCAAGTCATTAACATTTAGTTTAGTGAGAGGCATTGTTGTGTTTAAGTGAGGTTAAGTAGAAAAAAGACAAGTCAAAACCCAACAAGATAAAAAAAACTAAAAATATTAAACAGTTCATCAAAAAAAAATTACTTGAGCATGTATGTTCTCGAAAAGGAAACTAGTATTCTGGAGTGATACTAAAAAAAATTAAAATTATTTATCTGGCCTCAACAAATATGACTGCCCTTATCAGTCCTTCAATCAAAACAAAACAGAGACTAAAATGCTCTAATATCAAAAAAAAATTGCCAGATAAATCAACTACACATATCGATAAAACTCCAGAATAAAAACAATCATAACAAAAAAAATCAAGGACTAGTATTTGCTTAATGAAAAACCAAAAAAAAATATATTTTTTTTTAAATATCAATATATTTTATATGTGTGTGTGCCTCAATGTATGTGTTAACCAAGAAAATTAAATATATATGCAAGTATATAATTGCACATATATAACCACCCTTCTATAAATAGCAAAAAACTAAAGTCAGCTTATGAAAATTTTCAACTATAAATGAGTTACTAAATGAATGTACCTAAATAACAAATTACCAAAGAAAAATGGAGTGAATTGTTGTCCAAATACCACACAAAATGTATAGCTACAAAAAAACAAACCATACAAAAAACTGTAGGTATATGTTTATGAGCTGTGAATAATATCCAAACGCCAGATATCTTAGAGAAGCATTTACAACATACGCTCAGATTTATAAATTAACGCATACGCGAAATGTCTCAAGACAGTACAAAAAATAACGCATTAGGAAATCAAATCTCAGTCATAAGTGAAATACACTAATAGACAAAAATCACTAGAAAAATTCAAATAATTTCAAATATGCCTCAATAAAAAAATTTTGAAAATAGAAAATTTGGACCAACAATCACCCTGAAAACTATAAAAAAAAATAAGCTGATAATAGTTAAAGAAAATTAAATGATAAAATATATATGTCAAATGAAAGTACTGCATCCAAAAAAAAAATTATTAAATGGAATTTTGAGTCAATGAGCCGAAATGGAATTTTGAAAAAGTTGTCCAATTTTCACTTCAAGACAGCTGCAAGACTCACAATGCACAACATCCAGACATACCCATGTCTGGCCACACGTTGGCAGCGCCAATTTGTAACAATAAAAATGTTGCTTGGTCATGAACGACCAGCCAACACTTTTATTACTCATAGCAACCAGTAGCTCAGTAGGATTGCATAAGACTAGGGTATGTAGGTGCGTGCGTGTGTGCGTGAATGTGTGAGTCTCGTTAGCCGCCAAGAAATGAAAACTAGGACAACAATGGTTTAATAAAGATTTATTTTAGTATGTATACGAATGCAGTACATTTAATTTTTTTTTAAAAAAAGAACTTAGCTTCAGAAGGAAGTCCTCGTAGTAGTGCCCTTCCGAAAGGAAGGTGGTGCTCCAGAGAAGGCTGGCTTTTTGAGGAGTTCAGGTGGTGCCCCAAAGGTATGGTGTCCCCAAAGAAAAGTTTTCTTCATTTTGGCAACTCGAGAAAAAGGTGTTCATGGTGGCACCCCGACAAAAGATGGTCTTGGTGGTACCCCGACAAAAGGTTAGGTGGTCTTCATTGTGGCACCCCGACAAAAAAGAAGTTAGGTCTTCATGGTGGCACCCCGACCAAGAAAAAAGGGTGGTTCTCCTTGATTAAGACATAATGGCACAGACACAAAAGATTGTCTTAGAGAGACATAATTACGTTAGCTGTTAACTGTTTGAGTTCAAAACGCAAAAGGAAGGAGATATGTGTTTCGACATAAAAGGTAACCTTGGTGGAGAGCAAGAGCATATCCCCACTCATTAGATATGCGCAGGCGGTGTAATATAAATATCATTCCATTTGAAAGAAAGTAGAGATGGGAAAAAGGTAGGGGTGAGAAGCAAAATAGTTATAAAAATGTACTAGTATAATGAGGAAGCAGTAGCTAAAAATGGAAGTTGTAAACTATTTGTATATGGTAGCCAAGTAAATAATATAAAAATAATTTTGAAAACGGGTGAACCGTTACATATCTATTCATATTTATTTGCTTGAATTATAACAATTGCTAACCTATAGGTTATGCGAATCACAGCAATATAAAATAACGTCATGGTCTTTAATTAAACATATGGTAACCTAATTTCCAGATGTGGTAGTAGGTAGGTAGTACCAGTAAGCTATCGTTTAAATATGTCATTGTGATAATACTTAACTTATTTTGGTCATTTGGTTACTGATTGAGTTACTACTTTATTAAACGCTTTTAAGACACGCCCAGAATAATCATTAATTCGTTTTTATCACCCTACACAAATAGATAAATAAGTAAAACAAAAACATATTATTATCTGCTCGACAAGCCAGGCTGTAAGGGCCTTTTAAGCCCATCTTCTCACTCGGTAAACAAACGTTATATCGTTGGGACGGACATTTTGACTGCTCACGCAACAATGGCTTTATCAGGACAAAAAGCCATCCGTCGAAATATTCATAAATCCTGGGGAACATAATGGGATTAGGGGGGGAGCTGTCGTGAAATAACTTTTGATAAGCCAGGGGCAGCAGAGCCAGGCCATGGATTATTGGAAAAGGAAAATGCTCTGAAGCAGGGGCGTATCTCATCTACACAGTTAGGTAACTTGAAATCAACTTTATATGGAACGCTAGAATTTTACTTCCCACGCCGATAGGTGAGGGGACTATTGTGATCGCAAAATATTTGATGCTGAGAGAACACCCTTTTTGGGCATTTTATTATCTACATAACGAAAATCCATGTCACTGATTTCCGTCGGTCTGTCTGTCTGTTGGCACAGATTATGAAGAAAATTGGGTAGAGAAATGTATACTATTCTTAAAAGGCTATTCATTGTCCTGTGAAAGAAAAATCTAGCGGCGTAATACACTTTTTAAAGTCGATCCAAACATTACCTTGCTTCAAAAGGTCTGTTTCGGACTTCCATTCTCTATATAATTTTTTAATTACAACGTTTCGATTGATGTGGTGTCTTCAATCGTCTTCAGGTAAACTGTCGAACATGTTCCATTCATTGCTATTTATTCTCGTCTAGGTGACGTGTCGTTTTTCGTGGCTTGTCCTGATTGGTTGCTGCGCGTTCTGCTGAGTGCATCAGTGACGTCGCTTCTTGCTGATGATGACGTGGTCATTGATAGTCACTGAGTCCCACGTTTATGTCCAAGTTTGTTCTGTCCAATTTTAGTTTTTTTATATTTCTTATAAGGGGCTGCCATATTGGTCTGATTTCCACACTAGGCTTGCTGTACACGTTTTTGTTGCTGGCGATGTAAGCTGCTTCCTTGAATTTCCGGCGATACCATTGAGGTTCTTTGTCAATAACCTTTGCATCTTCCCGAATAATTTTATGACGCTCAGTCCAAGCGTGATCTGCTATTCCGGACATTCCTGTCTCTGCTCTCTGGGTGTTGAGTCTGTGCTCCTTAATTCTCGCTTCCAGGGATCTTTTCGTTTCACCAATGTATACTTTGCCACATCCACATGGTACTCCGTAGATGCAGTTTTTTGTTTCTTGATGTTCATTCCTGGGTTTTTGTTTTCGTTAGTAGACTTCGGAAAGTGGTGCTTCTTGAGAATCGTGTTTGAATTTTATAGTGTTGTCCTATTCTTCTGACTGTATCTGATAGTCCTTTCACGTATGGTATACTTAGTGAATGCCTGTGTTTTTCAGGACCTTCATTTCTGCTGGTATGATTCTCTTGCATTGTTGCTTCCACTAGCCTCTTGGGATATGCGTTCTTTGACAGATCTGCTTCAATTTGACGTAGTTCTTCTTCTAGTCCTTGTTGCGTGTTACAAATATTCTTGGCTCGATCGACCAAGGTTCGAATGACTGCTTTCTTTGTTGATGTTGGATGGTTGAGGTGTAATGCAGGTATTGTCCTGTGTGTGTTGGTTTCCTGTACACTTTGGTTTCTATTTCGGCGTTTCTTCTCCTTACTAAGACATCCAGAAAAGGAAAGCTGTTATTATTCTCTTTTTCTTTCGTGAACTTTATCGATGGTCTCATGTTGTTGAGATTTAACTGTATTACCGTGGTGAGGATGGAAAACGCGTATGGTTTTTAGGACCATAAAAATAGCTCAAACTTCATTTTAGGGGATTTGAGGGTTCGTGATCGTTTTTCAGATCTTACTTTCCGATAGGGGACAAGGGAGTATAGTTCCCGATCATTTTCCGTTTGTTTTTGAAAGAGGGTGAAATTAGGATGGTTGCGTATATTGAAAACATTGAAAAATGACATTTATTTATAAAATACCCTAACATTGAGCTGAAACAATTGACTTCAGTGATATCGTGTACTTTTCAGACCTACCAGAACGTTGCCTTCGAATTATATATCTGTGGAATAATTTAATACATACATATTACAATCCTATAATGTGTAACTTGGAAACCATTAACCTGATTGTGATTAAATTGTGACACCGTATTACTACCGTAGAGGAAATAGTAACAGTGCATCATTGTTGGAGCTCTTGCCAGTAGTAAAGGAGAAATAAAAAATACTAAATATCACGAAATTGCGCAAACTTTATTTTTAGACGCTTCAAAGGTCATTGTCTACTTTTTTTGTTAAGGATGGTGTAGGGATTGAGGAACTGCAATGCTTTTGTAAGCATCGACAATATGTGGGAAGTACTGAGTCAAGTCACTTTACCTCCGCTGACCGGGTCTCAGTCCCTCTTGAGTCGCCGTAGGGTAACCGCTTCTGAAGATGCTAGTCAATAGCTTTGATGAGACATTAAGCAGCTAAGCACTCCGACGCTAAGGCTGTGGAGCCTATCGATGTCGGCCGAAGTGCCCAAGAAGTAGCCGTTCATTTTTGGCCCAATTTGAGAGTACTATATGCGCAGGTCTTCAGAGAATGAATGACGAGGTAATCCAATGCGCTCTTACGATAATTCTATAACAGAAGCATATTCGGCTGACAGTCTCTAATTCCCAGCTATACGGTCTTTATCGCATTGATGCAGGTTCCTCAGTCGAAAGTTAATTTGTAGTTGCGTTAATCTTGCTAGACCTGTCGTGAATAGGAGAGCCGAAGGGGAGTCAAATTCCTTGGAATTGGATATGTAGAATATTGCGACTGTAACAATTAACTGCTCTATCGGTATAGGCCCATCAACTTAAGACACTTGACACATTTTATTTTTTCCAACGCATCTTTTATACAGTGCTTTTCATTAATGTGCCCCCTTTTACTTTTTGAACGGGTCAACTCGAAAAATTTAAACTTGGGACAATAAAATTGACGCATGAATACTATATTTGAAGTAAAATTCACAGACAAAACGCCGAGCCGCCATTTTGAAAAAATATTAAGTTAAAAGGGGGGTCTTGTGACGCAGCTTTTTGAAGCTCCTGACGAATCCTTCACTGGCCTAAAATATGAAGTCAATACTTTCATCTTCTACTAAATGGCGGAACTTTTAATAAACCTAAGACAAACACGTTAATATCGATATTTACCTTTGACTTGTTGAACGGGTAAGCTCAAAAAATTTAAACTTCGGACAATGAAATTGATGCATGAATACTATATTTTGACAGACAAAACTCTTAAGGCGGCTCGCACCATCTTGAAAGAAAATCAAATTGAGAGAGTGTCTTGTGACATATCTCTTTGAAGCTCCTGACGAAACCTTCACAACCCTAAAATATATGTCCATATCTTCGTCTCCTATAAAATGGCGGAACATGTTTTTCGCAGGTAATTATTAAATGTTCCGCCATTTTGTAGGAGATAAAGATATTGACTTCATATTCTAGGGTTCTGAAGGACTCGCCAAGAGATTCAAAAAAATGTGTCACAAGACCCCCCTTTGAAGTGAGAGGTATCAGAACAAGAAATTGAACAGCAACACAGATTTTTGGGGTACTTTTATTTGGTTGTACCCGATACTTTAGACTGTCATCCGTGTCAACAGCAAACAGATGTTCGGCTAGTGATAACTAAGAATCCCCCACTCGGTACTCATACCGCTACTGACGAGTGATTGAGTCTTAACAATATATAAACAAAAAAATGTACGAGTATTTGCTTCAGTCAATAATTTTAGGTGCGAATTTTGAGATAGTAAATCAATTTCTTGTTCACAAAATTGTCATTATTTTTGACAAAGAGATATGCAGTAAAAATATTATTAAGACGGTCGTGACTTGCAGGATTGCCAATTCAGAGCACTAATAAGAAATTACTTATGAGATGCACTTCTTCGTCAGCTGATACCTATCAAATAGACGTTAAGTCAGTCTAAAGAATCAGGTGACAGAGTTTACCTGGGATATCCGCAACGGTGGGGTTCACATCCACCTGCATTGCTTCTATCATTATAGTTTCGCACGGCAGTAACCGTGGAATACACTTGTTACCTGTTTTATTCTTATCCGTTTTCTTCTTCAATCTTGCTTTCGTATTGCCCACCTTTTTCATTAAAGCTTTAAAGCTCATATCTTTCCCATAAAGGTGTCTCTACTCTTTCGCAACTTTTTCGATAGCCGTCTGCTTCGTTCCTTTTTTCGTTGGGATTTGCGATTTTCCTAATATTTCAGGGCATTTTTTCACCCTTTTCCGCAATGAACCTACACTACAATTGTTCTCCGGGTGTCTTGTAGCTCCACTGGCTGGCGTTGCCAAAATTTTTTGGCCACTACGGCAAGGTTTGGAAGAATACATTCGGGTCTTTTCTACCATTCTAAAATATCTTCAGTACTGTCCCTTGCCGCTTGAATAATATTTATAATCTGTTCATCGGTTTCATCTCGATCAAGTTCATTGTCAAGTTCCATAGCCCACGAATCTAGTCTATCGAGCAGCATATTAATGCAGAAATGATGGAAATACTCTTAAAAAACATTAAGCTACTGGCAAACTCGTTCAATCAACGACCAACCTGTGTCGGTTGGCTTTAAAGTCATCGGGTGCCTGCTTACTGTCGTAGCCTCGGTAATTCCTTTACTTTAACGCTTCGATTCGCATTTTACAGATCAATATCAAGCAACATCAAGTAGTTTGATTTTACTTGATATCAAGTCAAGTAATTCAGATCGCCAATGCTTCCCTACATATAGACCAACAAAATGTGGAGAGAGTCAACCATTTTAGATATCTTGGCTGCTACATTATGGAACAACTAGCCCAGATAAAGAGATCAAGTGCAGAATAGAAACAGCTCGCACAACTTTCCTAAAAATGAAATCATTCTTCTGCAATGACAACTTAAACCTCGGATTGCGCCAGAGAATGGTCAGATGCTATATTTGGTCGGTGTTGTTCTATGGTGCTGAGACCTGGATCCTTAAGGCCAACGCTATTAATCGCCTGGAAGCATTCGAAATGTGGTTGCATAGAAGAATGCTCCGAATACCGTGGACGGCCCTACAGACCAACAAAGCAGTTTTAAATAGAGCGAGTGCCGTTAGAGAGTTGATCAAGACAATCAAAACACGGAAAATATCGTACTTGGGGCATATCCTTCGAGGGGACCGCTACATAATCCTTCAACCCATAATGAAAGGCAAAAGGTGTCGCAGAGGTATTGAAAGGAAACAAATGTCATGGCTGAAAAACATTCGCGATTGGACCAGAATACGCAGTGCCGAACAACTATTTAGACTAGCCGAAGACCGTGATCAATTTGCCAATGTAATTGCCAACGTTAGGGGGACGGCACCAGAAGAAGAAGAAGTTCAGATCGAAAATCAAGTAAAGTCTAATATCATATATTTGAAACCTTAAGCTTTCAAGTCAAGTATTTAGGAAAAAGCTCAAGCTATACGTGGCTTGATGAATCCCTACCTGGGATACGGTGCGTACAGTTTTTTTGCTCTGGAGGATAAAGCGATTTTGATTCCAGAAGTTACCCTTCCGGTTGGGTGTCTCAATTACTCTTGAAACATTTTTACATTTCCAAATTCTCAGAATTTTCAAAATATTTCAACTCCAATTGTTGCAGTAAGTTAGGTTTGTCTAACTAAAAAAGGAGGATGAATGCAAAACCTCCCTTCACATCCTAATCATCATTTTCCACCCTGTCGAAAGGCATTTTTTATAATCCCATTTTCCGTCAACAGGAAGCCAGCCGAATGCTGAATAGACATTGTTCGGTTTTGTAGGTACACGGGAACCGGGTAGATTTTGTTGACAATTACACAATGTTATTCAACGTTTCGTCAATAGCCAGCGCATTGAAAGGCCGAGTTGGTAAAATGGAAAATAAAATCCTTTAACAGAACAGGTGCACTGTGGACGAAATAATAAAAATATATTATTGGGCACATACAGGGTGATCAATTAATACTCCGATGTTTGAAACCTTCGTTATTAAGGCAGATACAAAAAAAAAACTTTCGAAAAAAAGTTGTAGATAAAGCTAAGGTCTACACACATAAAAAGAAATTCTCAAGTTAAGAATTGTGATATTCTTGTAAATACATACTCACAACAAGAATATCGGTTCTCACTCTAAGAAAGAATATTTGATGAGAAAATTATAGAAAATTTGTATCAGGAATAATATATTTTTGATTTATATACTTATTTTAAAGAAATATGCTCCGAAAGAAAATATAATTTTCTTTGCAACCAAGGCTATAATAATTTAATAACAAATATTTCATAATTTTATATCAAGGTTATCATTTTTCTCAGCGGTGCCCAGTTCACTTCTATCAAGAATATAGACAGCTTGCAAATGCAGAACCTTCATCTACAATATGATAATCTTGGTTTGAAAATGAACGCTGTTTTACAAGCACACCCTATATTTGTATCAAGTAAATCATTTACTTGATGTCTACCAACGTCGGAGTGAATGTCACGGGTCAACTCTAACCTCGCCACCCTCTCTACTCAACAGCCTGTTGCCCGTCCGCGTCCGCGCCGCCGCGCCATTATCGGTTTTCGGATTGTCGCATTCGCCGCCGTCTTTAGCACCGTAGAGTAATACCTGCATCCTGCATAATACCACCGTCAACCATCAGTCACCGAATATGCCGGTAGTGCTGGTCCACCCCCATTTGAGTCGCGTCCCAGTTCCCATCAGCTTCCTTATCACTGGATCTGTCCAACCATGAATGAGCCATTAAAAAAATTGGGATGCGAAGACCTGATTCAGGTGTTCCTAGATAAGTACTAAGTAAATTAAAAGTGATTTAAGAAATTTTGCAGAACTATTTCTCCAGAAAAATTTCTACATACTCATAGAAGAGTTTGAATGCTCAAATTAATACTATCAGATTCCTCATCCAAGAATATCATAATTTTAGAATAAAGTTGAGCTACTTGCGTCAAGTTTATGAAATGCTCCCAGTTAAGATTATGAAATGCTTCAGTCAAGATTATGAAATACTTCGGTCAGGATTACCATAGGCTTGATTTAAGATTTTGGTATTCCTACTATCAAGAATTTACCAGTCTTGCATTAAAGATATTTTATCAATCTAACCCTTATGTTGTCAAAGATATCGTATTTTCACTTTAAGTTTAGCATAACTTTGCGCGTATAGGAAGTTATGGTATACTTGAATTAAAGCATCTGTGCTCCATCTAAGAAATTATTTTTATGTGTGTACATTTTAAGGTTATTTTATAATATCCAAGGTTGTCGACAAAGTCCCGGCATACCAGAGTTGTGTTTTTTAAAATGGAACACCCTATATACTATCCCAAATTTAAGTTCTGCTCGCTCTCCCTATTTCGGAAATATAGGGTTTTATCAGGTTATACAGGATAATTTCAGAGATATGGCCACCTTTATGTGAAAATCTTAATGAATTTATCACCCTGTATCTTAAAAAATCAATAACTTAAGGCTTGATTCTCAATTCCAGAATAATCTTGTGGTTATCTAGTTTTGTTTAGACTTATCAAGATTTTGCTATCTTTGATTTTGTATACAGGGTGAACCACAACTCGCGAATATAATTTCCTTCGCTATTTTAAATGGAACACCCTGTATTTTATAACATCGTCAGAAACTTCTTACAAAACACTTCCACTTTAATTGATCTTTCCCCCTGCCTGAACGTTATGGAGCTATTTCGATTAGAAGTAAACAAAATTCAGTCAAGTTGATTGACTCAGTACTTACCACACAGAATGACTTCATTTTATTGTTCTCCCATTACATGACGCTATAGTCTGAAATCCCCTTACAACCAAATCATCGCCCACCCTCCCGCAAAAAAACGTATTGTACAACACAAAAGTTTCTTGCGTCTCCCTCCTTAGAAACTAGGGCGCCATAGTTTTCATTCTGCATGATTCAACTGAACGATGCAAAACGATCAGGAGCTTCTAAACCATCTAAAAGCGAAGTATGAGCTGTTTTCATATTTTTAGTTTTTTAATGACTGTTGCGCCGCCACTGACACGTTTTCTTTTCTTTGTCGAAATTTCATTGAAATCAATTTAATAATTTTTGCTTTACGCAATATGCATAGAACGAAATTAAGTAATACTCGTATATGTATATTGTATACATCACAAAACTGTAAGTCCCTTGGTTTCTGTAATAGGCAAGGAAATGTTCAGATGGGCCTAAAAAATGGTACCATGCCGCTAGGTTTTTCATTCACAGGTCAATGGACAGCCCATTTATGAATACAACAAACTTTTCAGTTTTCCAACTCCCCACCTCCCAGCCACCCCAAATTCACCTCTACCCAGAAAAAGTAGAAAATGATCAGGAACGCCTAAAAACAAAGTTTGAGGCTTTTTTATTTTTTTTATTTTTTTATTATTCCTGCGCCGCCACTGACACGATTTTTCCAAAAAATACGCGTTTTTGATCCTCGCCGCGGTAGTAATACTGTGACAAAGTTTCATTAAAATCCATTCCATAACTTTTACGTTACTCAATACAGAACGATCTAAAGCAATATTCCTATGTATTTATCAGAAAATTCTAAGTCCCTTGGTTTCTGGAATAGGCAAGGCAATGTTCGGATGGGCCTGAAAAGGGTATTATGCCGCTAGGTTTTTCATTCGCAGGTCAATGGACAGCCCATTATGAATACAACATATTTTTCAGTCTTCCAACACCTCACCCCCAAACCACCCCAAATTCACCCCTACCCAAAAAACAGTAGAAAATGATCAGGAACCCCTAAAACGCCTAAAAACAAAGTTTGAGGCGTTTTTATTTTTTTATATTTTTTTATTATTCCTGCGCCGCCACTGACACGATTTTTCCAAAACATACGCGTTTTCCATCCCTGCCGCGGTAGTAACACTGTGACAAAATTTCATTGAAATCCATTCCATAACTTTTACGTTACTCAATACAGAACGATGTAAAGCAATATTCCTATGTATTTATCAGAAAATTCTGTCCCTTGGTTTCTAGAATAGGCAAGGCAATATTCGGATGGGCCTAAAAAGGGGTATTATGCCGCTAGGTTTTTCTTTTACAGGGTCAATGTATAGCCTATTATGAGTACAACACATTTTTGAGATTTACAACCCCCCATCCCCCAACCACTCCAATTTCACCTACAACCCCCCATCCCCCAACCACTCCAATTTCACCCCCACCCAAAGAAAAGTAGAAAATGCTCAGGAACCCCTAAAACACCTAAAAACGAAGTTTGAGGAATATTTGAAATTTTTTGTCTTTTGCTAATTACTCCGACCCCCGTAAGACGATTTCCAAAATCATAGGAACATTACCTACTACAACCCCACATCATATCGCTGCCCAAATTTCATCACAATCCATGCAGCGGTTACTGAGATTACGAGGATAGAAAAACGCGTACAGGCAGATCGACAGACAGACAGACAGGCAGACAGACAGACAGACAGACAGACAGACCGACAGACAGACAGACAGACAGACAGACAGACAGACAGACAGACAGACAGACAGACAGACAGACAGACAGACAGACAGACAGACAGACAGACAGACAGACAGACAGACAGACAGACAGACAGACAGACAGACAGACAGACAGACAGACAGACAGACAGACAGACAGACAGACAGACAGACAGACAGACAGACAGACAGACAGACAGACAGACAGACAGACAGACAGACAGACAGACAGACAGACAGACAGACAGACAGACAGACAGACAGACAGACAGACAGACAGACAGACAGACAGACAGACAGACAGACAGACAGACAGACAGACAGACAGACAGACAGACAGACAGACAGACAGACAGACAGACAGACAGACAGACAGACAGACAGACAGACAGACAGACAGACAGACAGACAGACAGACAGACAGACAGACAGACAGACAGACAGACAGACAGACAGACAGACAGACAGACAGACAGACAGACAGACAGACAGACAGACAGACAGACAGACAGACAGACAGACAGACAGACAGACAGACAGACAGACAGACAGACAGACAGACAGACAGACAGACAGACAGACAGACAGACAGACAGACAGACAGACAGACAGACAGACAGACAGACAGACAGACAGACAGACAGACAGACAGACAGACAGACAGACAGACAGACAGACAGACAGACAGACAGACAGACAGACAGACAGACAGACAGACAGACAGACAGACAGACAGACAGACAGACAGACAGACAGACAGACAGACAGACAGACAGACAGACAGACAGACAGACAGACAGACAGACAGACAGACAGACAGACAGACAGACAGACAGACAGACAGACAGACAGACAGACAGACAGACAGACAGACAGACAGACAGACAGACAGACAGACAGACAGACAGACAGACAGACAGACAGACAGACAGACAGACAGACAGACAGACAGACAGACAGACAGACAGACAGACAGACAGACAGACAGACAGACAGACAGACAGACAGACAGACAGACAGACAGACAGACAGACAGACAGACAGACAGACAGACAGACAGACAGACAGACAGACAGACAGACAGACAGACAGACAGACAGACAGACAGACAGACAGACAGACAGACAGACAGACAGACAGACAGACAGACAGACAGACAGACAGACAGACAGACAGACAGACAGACAGACAGACAGACAGACAGACAGACAGACAGACAGACAGACAGACAGACAGACAGACAGACAGACAGACAGACAGACAGACAGACAGACAGACAGACAGACAGACAGACAGACAGACAGACAGACAGACAGACAGACAGACAGACAGACAGACAGACAGACAGACAGACAGACAGACAGACAGACAGACAGACAGACAGACAGACAGACAGACAGACAGACAGACAGACAGACAGACAGACAGACAGACAGACAGACAGACAGACAGACAGACAGACAGACAGACAGACAGACAGACAGACAGACAGACAGACAGACAGACCGACAGACAGACAGACGGACCGACGGAAATGAGTGACGTGGATTTTCGTTATGTCGACATCATGAGACGCCCAAAAAGTGTATTATTTCAAAATCGAAAATTTTCGCGATAACAATACTCCCCTCACCTATCGATGTGGGAAGTAAAACGATTCCTAATAATACTACATTTTCCAATTCTCCCAACATGGCAGCTGAGGGACAGGGGTTTCAACTTCACAAATTTGAGTTAAGCTCCCAGTGACTTCCTTACATATGGCGAATAATAAAATTGGGTCACTCAAACGGAATCTGCTCCTCTGAGCTATCCTCTATCGTTCCGCCGCTCACCGCTCCTATCAGATTCACCCGCGCGACCGCTGCATCTCATCCTAAGGTGGTGGTTCTTCATACATCAAGAATCGAGCGATACAACCGCCCATTTATTCCCAGGGTGTCCAAGGCTTGGAATGGACTGCCAAGAGGTGTATTTATTGGGCCTGCGGGTATTGGCTCGTTCAAATCCCGCGTTAATGAACTTCCCCTAATATAACCCTTCAACAGCACCGCGGTACTCTCGTATTTAGGCTCTGCCTACGCGGTCTACTCAGTTATAAAAAAAATCTTAGAAATGCAAGGTAAAACCTAAAAATGGGGTATTTTCCGGACAAAATTTTATGACGGAATATTGATGTTACGTCCCCAAAAACCCTGTAACTAACATTTTTACTTTTTACTGTGAACGCGAAGTGGCTTAAAAGCACCTGCAAAGTTCAAACATAAAATTTCGCGCCAAAGCTGTGACGTAATAAATCTAAGCGTTACGTAATAAGACTTTCGTGGAGCTATCCTTAGACTGTGACTGTACCTTGTCGTCTTTTCTCCATCTACAGAATAACCTCCGCTTCGTATTGATATTGACAAATGTTTGTTACATCATTTCATGATCTATGGTTAAATGAGATACACTGATCTGGATCCGGATAGTTTTTAGTCATAGGTCAAGTGGGACTTAAGATTTCATGAGGGCTGTTCCAAATTACGGTACTATCACCGTCCCAGAACTGATTTCATCATGCCCCGCCCATTTTGTAATTCTAGAGTCGATGATTGGTTGGTACGCTGGCGGATCAACCAATCACCGTTTTTAGAACTGTAAAATGGGCGGGGCATGATGAAATTAGTTCTGGGATGGTGATAGTATCGTAATTTGGAACAGCCCTCATGAAATCGTAAGTCTCACTTGACAGCTGTTTGACATACGACTAAACAATCCGGATCCAGATCAGTGTTTCCGTAAAGGCCTCAGATGAATTTTCGAGGATAGTCACGTGATTCCAGGTGTTAGGGATGTTGGAATATTTATGAAACGGCAAAGATCTTTTTTTGACAATTTTGACATGTCACATAACCTGTGCTGTTTTCTCAGTCAGCGTGTCAGAGTAGTCGTGTCGTACCCGTTAATGCATACAGATAAAGCAGAATAGGATATGTTAAGTTGTTAGCTGTCAAGTGAAAAAATATCTCTTGACAGTCTTGACGTGGTCTTGACACAAAGGTCGCCAAAATCTCAATTTGATTTCCGAGCAGAACGATGACATCCATGGCCTCGGAAATGCAGTAACGGACCACAGATTTTTGTTGACAGTTTGATGTTGAGTGAATACTGAAACGCTACAGAGCAAATCGAGGTCTTTGATGGGATTTTGGAACGTAGTATAGTATGCGTGACACTAGTGACAGGCTGCAGACGAATGTTGCCGAATGACGAGTAAAATTGTGAAAAGTAACTATGAAACATTCTCAGAATGAACTGCTAATTACATAATAATGCAAAAAATGTAATAGCTGTGCAATATAACACTTATAGTCTACAAAAAGAGGGAAACTAAATAAACATAAAATAAAGTTTACATCCTCTATTGTAGATAAACTATGCAAAGTATTAGCAACGTGACAACCTTGAATCTACGCTCAATTTAAATTAAAATAGTCACATCCTATCTACATCCGGCATAAAAATCACTTTTCATTGGTTGATTTCTTAGGCGGGAGGTTTAGCAGATTGAAATGAGCTCTTTTCAAAGGGATGATTTTCAAAGTCTATCTTTACTCCACATGGGCAGAAAAAAATTGAACAAACAGTGCCTTCATTACAAGTTAGATACAAGCAATCCATTTCAGCCATTAAACAGGCAATATTAGCAAGTTGGAAAATACCCCATTGTAACATTTCAACGGACTACCAGTCACATCTCACATTTCATAATCAACTTCTATAAACATCCAAGTAAATGAGGCTTTCGTATACCATTTTGTGAACTATGGAATAGTTTCTAGCCATTTTAATTTTTGCTCTTATTTCCACATCTGGATTCAGGTCCTCTGTAATCCAGCTGCTCAAATATGAATTCCATTAAAGCATGTAAACTTGGAAACGCTCTGAGGAGTCTTCAAATGCAAATACATTTTTATAATCTCTGGTAGAACACCTCTGCTGGAATTCAATCTTTTAGGTATCTCAGCTATAACGCCGCGCTACTATGCAAATGGCGTTTGTGCGATCAAAAGTAGAGATGGGGAATCAAAGGGAATCACCTCGGGTCACTGTGAGTCATCTCGGGTTACAACGATATATTCTCGGAACTAAAAGCAGTTTTAATTCCCGCAAAAAAGCTTGTTGCGTATTTTAAGCTCTTTGAGTTGAATATTCAAACAGGACAACATATTGGAATTCGCTTTACAGATATTTTGTCCAGCTTATTTTAGAGCTTTATTCACATAAACTGAATACTCAGCATTAATTAAACTTGCCGTAGCCGTTTAACAGAATCATTGCCGTTGCCAAGATATTGCAGATGATGCCAGCACTGACGTGCAGTCGAATAACCTAGTAACCCGAGTTACTAGGTTTTTGCTTTGTTTGCATATATTGAACCATAAGCTCGAGCTCTATCGGTAGCTATTTTCATATTGCAAATCGGACTGCTAGTTTCGGCAATATTGAGACCTCAGTCTTAGTAAATAGACAGAAATATATATTTTCATGTATAGAGGTGCTTGAGTTTATTTGGATACTTGAATGAACGGAGTTATGTGTGTAATCGTAAAACATACACAGAAAAAAATACTTTTGCGTTTCCAATTAATTGTTAGTATTTGGATGTTTTTCCATCGCTTTAAATATATTTACAGCTGTTTTAAATCAAAGTAATCACAGGTACGCCAATAAATTCAAAATAATTTTATATTCATTCTAACGATATGTATAATCCTTCTGATACCAGCATTGACATATAATGCAATCCAAACATCCTTTTGTTTTCGAAATTGACACTATGTTTCATTTAAGCAAAGCATACAATCTGTTTAATGTACAAAAATTATTGCTGCAACAGCAGTTCGTGATAATTCACCTGATAAAAATTAATTTTGTTTCAATGGCCCTTGTCGTTCGCTGAACTATAATCAGTATTCGGCGGGACTGATGTCCCGATTCAATGAAGGTAAGAATAAAGAACAGGGTTACTATCGCCGCGAACCCGCCTACATGGACGGTTGTTCCGTTGTGTTGTTTCGGTGTTAGCCGTGTTGTGTCATCTCGTGGTTTTGCGTATTGCATCAGCAATTGTGTGATTTAAATGTGTCCAGTTATATATTAAATGGAGGACCTACTGAGAAATTGGGATTTAGAAGAGCTAACACCCACATTTGAATGTAGATATTTAGATTAGTCAGACAGTTATATTTCAGGTAATAATGCAACAACTGGTGCAGGCTTATGTCTAATTCTTATATCATGCTCCTTACAACTTCATACAAAATCACAAAATTAAACATCCAAACGAACAACCAGCTGTCCTCGCAATAAAATCTGTTGGTCCAAGGAAAAGAAAGTAGTTTAGAATCAATTACCAAACACAGATTCGATTCAACGACAGGCTGCGATTGAATTATTCATTGGAATCCAATGACATCTTGTAGTTGAATCGACAATACGTTATAATTCGTTACCAACTATACACTTCCCATTGGATAAAACATCGTTGTATTTGAGGAATGCTAAGCGTAAGTCTTTGACAGAATGACAGGTTTTTCTGTGTGTAGTAAGTAGAGTTATTTAAAACCTTTACTTGGATAGTAGCTATTAATTTGATCTGACTTTTATCACAATTTAGAATTACAAACGAAAAACATAGCAATCACTCTTTTGAACATTATTTTAGTTTTAGTAATTTTTGTTATATTCAAAAGTACTCTTGAGACAAAATTGATAGGGTAGCAACTCCCATATGCAGAAATGTAATACTACTGGCTCCCTATTGAAAGAATAGTCTCGTATGGATGAATCAATATGAAGACTCAGATTACCTTCTAGGTCTACATGACATCACGCGTATAGGAGTACCAAAATACTTCAAAGAAAACGACCTTCATGTAGAGGAAGGGGCCATGAAACAGGAAGGGCGAAGACAAGAGAAGCTTAACCAGTATGGAAATCAACCAATACAACATGACTTCACCTGCAGAGGATTGAAAGACAACAGGACTAAAACCATCAACTGGTTTAATCGTAGTGAGTACCAAGAAAGGTAAAATCAAAGACGAATGAGTTGAGAGTAGCGCTGCGAAAACTCTTTGATCTAGATCGTCGAACAATATTCGAGTGTTTTGCTGAACTCTGAAACTCATGGAATCGGGGAACTTCATCTCCATAATACCCATAAAAACTTTTGGCGGCACCTTATCAGTTTGCAAAAAGCTGTTTCGGAACTGATGAATGGCCATGTTTGAGGGACAATGGTCATGTTTGAGGAACAATAGAGGACAAAAAGCGTTCCGATGACCTAAAACACATTTCTGAGGCGAATTATGCTAGCAAGCAAATACTTTGGATCGCCTGGCCAAGTTCAGATGAGGTGGAAGGTTCAGTTAGAATGGCGGCCAACAGTCAACTTAATTGTTATGTTTGTTAAATGAAAGTATGAAATAATAGCTTTTGCTGTTTCCTATATGTTGATACAAACTTGTTCCAGAAGTGCTTTTAGGCTTATATAGGTATATCTGGTTATAGTTGATCAGCAGATTTCAAGTTCAGTTCTTGTACTGCTACGTAGTACTTCTCGCTGAATATGCGTATATTTTTTTACTATTTAATGACTTTTTGTTGAATATATTTAATGCTATATCAATTACAAATATTTTGACATTTGGACGATAAAGCACTAGCATAAGATGAGTTTATTGTGTTAATATTGTTTTATAACTTTTAGCCTTCATTCGATAGTTCCCACCTCTAATCGGAAGCTCACGTTTCGAGACAGTGTCATCCCGCTATAAACATATACTTGCATTACTCATTGTAACGTATAATGCATCCAAATATAGAAGCGTTACCTCAACAAATAAGACTTTTGTCACAGAGCCTCGATGGAAATAAAAAACCTTTCCTATCCAGCGAACTTTTGTAGCAGGAGAAGGATGAAGGAAGACATACTTTTTCAGGAAGAACACATCTTGAGAACGTTGGAATAAATGGAAGAAAAAAACTTGTTTAAGAAGGCTCTTATTTAAATGTTCTAAAAAAATTTTCCTTTAAAATATGTTAACTATCAACTTATAGACTACTACTAATAACTACAGACCAATTTCTAGCATTACTGCCTTGGCTAAAATATTTGAAAAAGCACTAAAAAAGAGGCTGGTGGATTTTTTAGAAAAGAATAACTGTATAAGTGGACAACAGTTTGGATTCAGAGAGGCTTTGTCAACTAACGATGCTATCACGAAACTCACAGGAGAAATTACCAATTCTTTGGAGAAAAGCAAACCCACAATGTGTGTATTCTTGGATCTTGCCAAGGCCTTCGATACCGTTAGTCATAGACAGATGTTGGAGGTCTTGAGTGATGCAGGAATACGCGGCAGTACGAACCAGTTGTTTGAAAATTATCTGTCTAATAGAAAACAAGCAGTAAAAATAAACAGTGTAACCAGCAAAGAAAAAACGTTTAACTACGGATTGCCACAAGGAACCGTACTGGGTCCATTGTTGTTCATTTTGTATATCAATAGTATAATTACTTCCTCCACTTTCTCATGTGGGCAATTACTCAGTTTTGCGGATGACACTGTGATTTTATATAGCGCAGACACGTGGGAGATTTTGAAAGATAATGTTCAGAAAGATTTGGTCAATATATTTAATTATTTCAGCCATAAGTTACTAACAATAAATTATGACAAAACCTTTTTTGTACCCTTTTCTAACACAGCTCGATGTATGCCCAAGTTCCATCAAATAACTGTAAAAGACGAGATAAAATGTATAACTATAAGATCAAAATACAGCCATAAATACCTTGGAATCACGATTGATTGTCATTTTCGATGGGACATTCACATAAATAATGTTGTAAAAACTTTAAGACAACTGTTTTACCGATTTAAGTATCTGAAAAATATTTTAGACCTCTCGCATCTGAAAACAATATATTACTCCCTTGTGGAATCACGGTTGCGATACGCCAGAATTGGCTGGGGAGGTGCTGCAAATTGTCATCTTAGGCCAATGGATGTGTTACAAAAAAAGATGCTAAAAATCATCTACAATAAAAAATAACATATCCATCTGACTTATTGTTCTCTGAAACTGGAATACTTGACATAAGACAGTTATATGTTCATCAGATCATACTGTATCGCTACAAAAATAGAAATACATTAGAACACATAAGACACGATCATCTCACAAGATACAAAACCAAAAACAAAATTAATTCATTGCAGAAAAATATTAGTCTTCGTTCTCACACTTACTTAGCGTACAAAATCTATAATTATCTTCCCGAAATATACAAGACATATATCATGAAAATTAATTCTCTGGATATAATTAAAAATAAATTCAAATCGTATCTTATTTTGTTGGGTAGACAAGCAGTCAAAAACCTACTGGAAGTATCAATATAGTTGTACCAGATTTAAATAAGTTTCACAATATGCATCGAACATCAACAAACAATGCTAATATAAAATTTATACCGATTGGGTTTCTGGGTCATGCCCAACCTAGTTGGTTCCAATGGCCCAGCAATCTAACAGTCTAACAGCTGATTGATGTCAAACATGTTTATTTTCATTTCATTTATTTTTATGTCGCATTCTGAATTGTTTCTAATTTTAATTTAATTTGTAAATGGTGTGAATAAACATTATTATCATTATTATATTATAGCCTCATTATACAAGATTTGTATGGTCATAAAAGCTTGTCGCTCAATTTACTTGTGTAAATGAAGTAGTACGTATTTAATTGACTATTGGTCTGCTAAGTTTAATTGTGTTAAAATTGCAGTTTAATTAAATACCTATAGGTACTTACATAAACTCGCGACAAGCTTTTATGATCATACAAATTGTGTATAATGAGGCTATAAGTTGATAGTTAACATATTTTAAAGGAAAATTTTATTTTCTTGTTCTTAGAGCATTTAAATAAAAGCTTTCTCAAAAAAGTTTTTTTCTTCCATTTATTTTTTACTTTTTAGTTATCGCTGGCTAAGTTTCTGAGTCTGTTCATCTCATTCAATGCATAATTGCTGCAATGTCGTTTGCCGGTTAATATCGAACAGTCTAGCTCTTCAATAGGGATACCTTCTAATGACTTTACCCTACTTAAGGCCACGTATGCTTGACCAGCAGCAAACAGCTTGGAGCCCAAGTAAATAACGCCGAGGTCGACAGTACTACCCTGCATTTTGTGTACTGTGCAAGCCCAGCATAATACAATTGGCAGCATTCTTCGTTCTGCAGTTCCGTGACTATATCTAGCTGGAAATTGCACAGACTTGGGCTGAATGAGATGAACACCATCTTTACCGAAGTCTTTATGGATAGATGGTAGATCAGTGTTAAGCAAGGTCATATAATTTTTTTTTTTTTTATGGACAGCCTCCCGCAAAGGCTAAAGGCCTATGTCGCTGTAGAAGCGCTGCGAGAGGATAAGTGTCGGTGCACGTTAGATTTGAAGCGCTGCAGGTTGTAGCCGGCGGGAAACAAATTCCCTGGCAGCTCGTTCCACAGCGTCGAAGTTCTCCAAAAGAAGGAATGCTGGAGGAGACTGGTTCGTGGAGTAGGGACCTCGACCTGGTAAGGGTGAGCTCGCAGAGCCTCTCTAGTGTTCCTCGTTCGGGCGGCCTTTGCTGTTATTACCTGGGAGAGCTCACTCGAACATCTTCCGTGATAGAATCTGTAGAACAGGGATAGGTCAGCCACCCTTCTTTGATGTTCCAGGCTATGGAGGTCTTTTGTGAGGTTAGGCGTATCGATTAGTCTAATTGCTCTCTTCTGGATGGTATCCAGAAGCTTAAGAGAGTGCTTGGGCGCGCATCCCCACACATGGGAGCAATACTCCAGCGGTGGTCGGATCTGTGCCTTGTAGAGCAGCAGCAGCTGCTCTGGTGTGTACAGCTTCCTACAGCGGAACAAAACTCCAAGCTTCTGGGATGCCGCTTTAGCAATACTGACGACGTGGTCGTGCCAAGACATGTTGTTGTTGATGTTGACCCCCAAAAGCTTGACGGAAGGTGACTCGTCTATGGGGTGACCCTCCATTTCCAATGTTGGTAAGCCAGTGTGAGACTTCTTTGTAAGTGTTGTTGTCTGGGTTTTCTGTACGTTGAACTGTACTTTATTTACTAATCCCCACTCGACAATTTTTTTGATATCTGCGTTGATCTGTGAGGCATGCTGCTGTCGTCGACGTACCGTCTCCTGGGATGATAGTGGCTTGCCTGGCTCCATGCACGATATCAATGTACTGTCGTCTGCGAAGCTGTAGATTGGATTGGATGTTATTTCCAGCAGCTCGTTGATGTACAGCAGGAACAGCGTAGGGGATAAAACAGATCCCTGAGGAACACCGGCGTTTATTGAAAATACGTCTGATGAACAGCCTTCGACTACAACGAACAGAGATCGGTCGTTCAAAAAGCTGTTCAGCCACTGGCGCAGACCAGGTGGTAGTCCATAAGCAGCAAGCTTGACTAGAAGTCCCTCATGCCACACTCTGTCGAAGGCTTTCGATATGTCAAGCGCAACAACACGGGATTCGCCATGGTTTTCAATGGCTCTATTCCACAAGTGAGTGACATAGGCCAGAAGGTCACCCGTAGACCTGTGCTTACGGAAGCCATACTGGCGATCATTTATGATATTATTATTGTCCAGGTATTTCAGGATCTGTGTGTTAATGACAGTCTCCATAACCTTGGACATGATGCTGAGAAGAGCCACGTGTCTATAGTTTGTGGGCTCGGTTTTTTTGCCTTTCTTAGGGATGGGTTGTACGCAGCCAATTTTCCATGAAGCGGGAAACACGCCTTGCTGATATGATAGTTTGAAGAGCTTGCAAAGAATAGGTGCAAGCTCAGCGGCACAGCGTTTAAGGACAATCGCTGGAATTTGGTCGGGACCAGTAGCTTTCTTCGTGTTTAGCTTCTGGAGGATGCTTTTTACATCTCGATGTTAAAATTTGACCTCTGCCATTCTCGAGTTTACGTTTATGTTGGTGGTCGGATTGCTTCCTTGGAAGTCTACAGTAGAATTGGCTGCGAAAAGCCTCCCTAAGATGTCTGCTTTTTCTTTAGGAGCAGAAGCGATGGACTTGTCCTCTCTGGTCAAGGGTGGTATTGAGGAATAGGAAAAGTTCTGACTAACAGCCTTAGCTACAGACCAGAATGTTCTGGACGAACTAGGACATGAGAGGAGCTTGTTCTTAATTTTTTGGTTGTGTTCCTCCTTGCAGTTGTCAATCACGCGTTTACAGTGGCTTCTAGCGTCGATAAAACTGCGGTGGTTCTCGGCGTTTGGATTTTTCCTCTATTCCTTGTAATGTTGGTTTTTGGAGGTAACTGCATCTCTACAACGCTGATTAAACCATGGCTTGTTTTTGGAGGGACGTTTGACGACATGTGGAATATAGGCCTCCATGCCGGACATTATTACCTCTGTTATTTCTTGGGCGCAAGCTGATGGGTCTCGTGACTTGAAGCAGACGTCGTGCCAGGGAAAGGACTGGTAGTATTCCCTTAGGTCGTCCCACTTTGCTGATCCGTAATGCCAGACACGGCGAGGCATTGTATGGTGGGGATCTGGAGAATGCATCCTGCATAGTGTTGAGACGGTGTTATGGTCAGACGATCCTAGTGGAGCGGTTACTTCCACTGTGTAAATTGTTGGGGTAGTTGTTAGGTATAGGTCCAGCAGACTGGCAAAATCTCCGTGGCGGCTGGGGATTCTTGTTGGTTCTTTAACTATCTGCTCCAAGCCGCAGCTAATAGCAAAGGCTTCAGCTTCACGTCCCTCGTCGTCCGTTTTGTTTGAGTGTTTGAGCCAGTATGAGTTGTGAACGTTGAAGTCGCCCAGAAAGACTATCTCTGAATTAGGATGACCTGACTGCAGCGCGTCCACAGTGGCTGAAAGCTTCTCGAAGAGCTCTTTGCAGTTGTTACTACTTGGTGGCCTATAGATGCAGCATATGAATTTGGAATGATTTTGGAAGGATATTTTAAGCCATATGATGTCAAATCCTTCCAGTTCGAGCTCTTCTTCTCGATGACAAGAAAGCCCAGATTTAACGTACACGCATACGCCAAACCTACGTCTAAATCGGGTGTATAAGTCATAGCCGGGATATCTGAAGCAATTATCCATTGTTGAAGAGCCGACTTGAGTTTCCGTAAGAGCCAGAATGTGTGGCTTCTCTGTCTGAAGATGTTGATGGACAGAGTTTATGTTGGAGGCAAGACCTCGTATATTTGTAAAATCGGCTCTGAACACGTTTCTCTGGCCTTCGGGCCTGTCGTCAGTGCGAAGCTGCTGCGAAGGACGGCTTGTGTTGATAGCCTGATGAGGAGTGGCAGCGAAATTTTTTAAACGAACTTCGCTTAATGTTCCCCCCGGACCACCTGGCACCCGGAGATCCGAACGGCCAGGTATTTTACCTCCGGAATCTTTTGATCCTGGAAGAGCCATTGAGCATTTTTTACTTCTAATTAATCCAATTTGTCACTTATGAGAAACCGGGAACATCGGCCCAGCGACGGAACATGAACCATAAGGCCATTTGGCGCCGCCTATTTTCGGGAACCTATTTCTAGTTTCCCGGAAATATTCCGATGTGGGGGTGATTGCACCGCGGGCGAAGCTAAGTGACTCCACTTCTCCCCCCTTTGGCTGATTGCAGAGCTAATAGTACACGATGCACCATCGTTGGTGCGAGGTGTACCATCACCTCTGGGCGATGGGGTCGCCACATCCCTACGCCCAAAATTTCTGTAATATGTCCAATGGCACCATTCACCAGACCTTTGGACACATCTACATTGTAACGCAACATCACCTTGGCCTCAACAAATATTTATAGCTCCTTAGGTTGCCCTCCTGTCTTGTTTATATCTGATGGTATAATATTGTTAGATCTAAGTTGTCAGTTTTTCGAGTACAATCTACTAGAATCTACTAGACTATCCTGTGCTATGATTTTGTTAATAGTTACACTCGTAGTTATACTACGAGCCCGGAAATGTTGGTTAGTAGGGTAAATTTGCAGGGCTTCTTCAATCGCAAATTCGCCAGTTGGTTTTTTGTTTAGCCGATTCATTAAAATAGCAAAATGATATGTCTGGAGTTCGCCAATTCCTAATGCATTCAGAAGCTCTTTAAAAGTTCCGCTATCTTGTTGTCTCATATTTTCTGTCAATTGAGGTTTTGAATAAAGAAAAAAATATATTTTTTTTGTGATAAATCGAAAGATCATATATAAGTTTTATAACAAAACCGTTTTTGTTTTCTTTTTTTTCGCAATAATTCAAAAGTTATATCAAAATAAAAATGGGTTTTTGAATCGAGTACCGAAAACACGCCGACGGCTCCCGAACCCGTGTGACGTAATGATGGCGGTTAAGATGCTCCTTTGACCAACGACATCCTACATCGATACTAGATTCTAGATTCCCAGCCAAACGTGAAAATACTTGCTAGTAACTAGTGTACATTTGTTGCAATATAGCCGATGAATGAAGTTTGCAGCTCAGGACGACCTCTACGATCGAAATAAATATCTTTTTGAATGGTTGAAATCAGATTACAGATTCCAGTAAGTAGGTACCTAATCAAATATGTCTTATTGAAACTATCTGGTGCATGTTCGGCTGGCCTAGTGGTTAGAGTGTTGGCTAATGGATCCGTTGGTCTGGGTTCAAAGCTCAGCCTGTCCAATTTTTTTTTTATTTTTTTTTTATCAAATAATTCATTCATGTGCTTTTTGCACTTGTTATGTACATTTTTTTTCTACGATCAACATAAATATGTTTTTGAAACAAATTCTATCAGACATATTACTTGCACTGCATAGTGCAAAAACTAAGTACAGGACGCGTTGGACAATTCAAAAAATCAGTTCAAATGGTGTTTGTCCGTCAATATCAACCGCCAATATTTTTTTTAAATGTAATAGTTGGTTAATAAAACAAAATCCATTCATTTTTTAAGTTTTTAATCTAAACATAAAATAAAACTCGTAATCACAGCAGTCTTCTGTTTATCACTTGGTATTTTTATTTATTTAACTTTGAGCAACGAAGCTTAATAACTAAAATTTCATAAAAATTTAACAAACAAAAATATAGTGCAAAAGCACATGAATGAATTATTTGATAAAAAAAAATAAAAAAAAAATTGGACAGGCTGAGCTTTGAACCCAGACCAACGGATACATTAGCCAATACTCTAACCACTAAGCCAGCCGAACATGCACCAGATAGTTTCAACAAGACATATTTGATTAGGTACTTACTTACTGGAATCTGTAATCTGATTTCAAACATTCAAAAAAATATTTATTTCGATCGTAGAGGTCGTCCTGAGCTGCAAACTTCATTCATCGGCTATATTGCAAAAAATATACACTAATTACTAGCAAGTATTTTCACGTTTGGCTGGGAATCCAGAATCTAGTATCGATGTAGGATGTCGTTGGTCAAAGGAGCATCTTAACCGCCATCATTACGTCACACGGGTTCGGGAGCCGTCGGCGTGTTTTCGGTACTCGATTCAAAAACCCATTTTTATTTTGATATAACTTTTGAATTATTGCGAAAAAAAAGAAAACAAAAACGGTTTTGTTATAAAACTTATATATGATCTTTCGATTTATCACAAAATAAATATATTTTTTTCTTTATTCAAAACCTCAATTGCGCCCCGGTATCAGCTGATCGTAATTTCCTAGTTTTTTTGTCTTCTGCTTACTCACGTTTATGCAATCAGGGTTCGTGTAGCTAGGAAATGGTCGTGAGCGCATGAATCAGTCATTCGCGAGCCCATCTCTAGTCTAGAGCTCCCGTTTCGCGGCTTCCGGTGGTGTGGAACTTCTCACAGAAACACAAACCGCCCCTGCTGGGGATTACGCCGGTGCACTTATGGGAAAACGCGAGTTAGATTTATACGAGCATAACTTTACACGGTTTGCATTATCTTCGAGAAAGAGTGTGGTCGATTTTGCGGATCGTGGTGAAAAGCCGCAGGTGGAGGGAATAAATATCTATTTACTTGTGGGTGAAACGAGAGCCGATCTGAAATGTCTGCGGAAACTAAAAATTTAGAGCATGTGGTAGTGGGAGGCAAAAAGAGATCCAATTTTATATATATTTATGTTATTTTTAAAAATCTAGATGATATTTTTTTAAATTTTGAAAATATCTATTGCAAATTTTAAATATTTTTAAGTCAGTATGTTTGCCCTCAGGCCCTCTCATTGGCTTTTGAATATGAACCGGATATTCTTTTGTCTAGAGTGGAACATTCCCTCGACAAGCTTAAATCCAGTAGAGCTACAACCATTGATGCTATGTCTGCCGAAACATTAAAATGCTTGGGTGACGACGGCATCTCTCTTTTATATAATATTTGTAAGAGGGTCTGGTCCTCCGGTGTTTGGCCAGATGAATGGTGCACATCCATTTTTGTTCCACTTCATGAGAAAGGCTCTCCAACAAATCCAGACAATTATCGCCTACTTTCGTTGATCTCTCATGCAAGGAAGGTTCTACTATATATTTTACAGTCTCGCTTAGGGGGTTTTATTGGCTGGAAAATTCCTCAGGCGCAGGGAGGTTTCGTGAAAGGACGCGGTATGCGTAAACAGATCTTAAACTTAAGACAGATTATTGAAAAAGCCAAAGAGCATTATTTTCCAGTTTTTATCTGCTTTTTGGACTATTCGTTTGATAACGTAAAGTGGCCTATACTGTGGGAAATCCTTATCTCTATGGGAATACCTTACCACTTAATTTTTCTCATACAGCAACTCTGTGAGTCTAGCTCGGCTCGTGCAAGAATTGATGGTAACCTGTCTGGTCAAACAGCAACCAGAAAATTAGTTCGTTAGGGATGTGTATTATCTCCGATCCTATTTAACATCTAATCTGAATTTGTGGTAAGACAGGTATTGGACAACTGGAATGGCGGTATAAATATTGGCGGAAGAAAAATATCTAACTTAAGGTTTGCTGACGATACAACCCTTGTTGCTGCTCCTCAGGAAGAACTTGTAGCTCTATTAAACATTTTAGAACAACACAGTGCAGCATATGGTCTTGGTATCAACTACAATAAGACCAAGGTTATTATCGTAGATAAACAGCATGACAATCATCGAGAAATAAAGTCTATAGGCCATTGTGAGGTAGTTCAAAGTTTTGTGTACCTCGGTTCTTTGATCGACAATTCAGGTAGCTGTGAGAATGAGATTCGGCGGCGTATTCAACAGTCACGTGTGGCCATGACAAAGCTTACTAAAATATGGCGGGACCATAGCATCACTAAAGCTACCAAAATGTCGCTGGTTCAGTCTCTTGTGTTCTCCATATTTTTGTATGCCTCGGAAACTTGGACAGTTAAGAAGGCAGGTCGAGCTCGCATAGATGCTTTTGAAATGTGGACGTGGAGGAGAATGCTGAGAATTCCTTATACCACCCATCGAACTAATGTTTCCATACTGGATGAGCTCGGTAATCCCAAGAGATTATCCTCCATTGTGTCGACGAGAATGCTTACATTCTTCGGACATATTCACAGAAGCGATAATATGGAGAAACTTGTAGTGCCGCCGAGTGGGCGGCGCCGTGGCCGTTCCCCTACCCATTGGGTGGATACGGCGAGAAACAGTTGCTGGATATGAGTATCAAGAGCGCCACTGAACTGACAGTAAATCGCGAACAATGGCGAGGTACAGTTCTCAAAACTATTGATAAACTCGTGTCGGCAGTACTCTAGCTCTGACTTAATGCATTTTACGAATCCACAACATGTCTGTTAAAACGTTGTGACTATGATGATGATGATGATATTAGTACGAGTTAATTAGTAACTATAGAGGACGGAAAAAACACATATATGTGTTAATTGCAGACGTAACAAGTGTGAAATTATTGTCTGTATTTGCTCGTATCTCTTTCCAGTGTCTGGCACACGGCACTGCCATGTCGTTCGCTTCCCATATGTCCTGGATTGTGCAAGGGGTTTTCAAGGATGGACAAGACAGGAGGTGCTTCATCGTCTGGTTCTCCCCGCAGGAACATAGATCATCCTCAGCATATCCCCATCCTACTAGGTTAACCCCAGACCTGCCCATTCGGCATCTAATCCTGTTGAAACTTTTCCAGGTCCTCCAGACCGGTTGTGATCCAGCAGGGAGGCTGTCAGGTTCCAAGTTGGTATGTGGTTCTCTGTTACCCGTCGCTTCCACAGTATCCTTTTGGTTTCTGATTAGGAGACTGTCAGTGGGTTTGTTGACATAATGAAATTCTTCCTGGATTCAGGTCTGGATGCTGGTGGCTTGTGACCATAAAATATATCTAATAACTGTCTACTCCATTCTGCCATACATGAGACCTCTCGCCTGATTTGTGAGGGGGGGGGGGGTGAGGGGGGGTATTCTTGCCAACATGTTAAGATGGTCCAGGTTGGTAGGTTTTAGACAGCCCGTGATTATCCTGCAAAGGTCGTTTAGGGTAGGGTCCAGTTTGTTGGCAGCTATTTGACGTTAGCTACAAGTAGCAGTGAATGAGTTACCTCAAGAAGCAATCATTCACTTGACTGAGTCCATAAAAATAAAAACAAAAAAATTAAATTAAAAAAGAATTATATAGAAATAATCAATTAATTCAAAAATTAAATTAAAAAAGAATTATATAAAACTAATCAATTAATTCAAATTTAGCACGATTAAGTAAAAAAATAAATTCAGGATTTTTAAATTCAAGATAAAGAATCTGATATCCACCCTCATGATGAATCTAGTACCTATTGGTTTAATTTTTTTGTGCGTATTTTCTGTATGTTCATCCACATCTGTTTTTTACAATTCTAATGTTATTAACCTTCATATTATTTAATCTTATTCTTTTTACTGCCCACACCGATAGTTGATGGGAGTATTGTAATAGCGAAAATTTTTAATTTTGAGATCCGACGTTTTTTGGGCGTTTCATGATGTCTATGTAACGAAAATCCACGTCACTCATTTCCGTCGGTCTGTCTGTTCCCCGTTAGAATATCTCCCATCGTACATCCTGCGTGTCGTAAAAGGCGACTAAAAAGAACCGAACTACTGTCGGTATAAGCAGTAACCTCTTCTCAACCAACAGCTTTGGGTGGACGAGTTGAGAAGAGTCAGGACACCTTCTTGTACTTGAGGTGAGAAATTGTCCCAAAAGGCGGATTAACCAGTAGATACCATCTGGTCAACGGCATGAGGATGCAGAAAGCAAATGGGAAACTACTGCATTAAAGATCTTAAATATATCCCAAGAGAAGCTCGTAAAATGAGTACATACATTTTACGAGTTCACAACATGTCTGTTAAGACACTGTGACTATGATGATGTCTGTCTGTCTGTCTGTCTGTCTGTGTGTCTGTCTGTCTGTCGGTCTGTCTGTTCGCGTTTTCCTACCCTCGTAATCTCAGCAACCGCTGCATGGATTGTGATGAAGTTTTGGTACCGATATGCTGTGAGCTAATGCCGCTATAATTTTGAAAACCAGTGTGGGGGCGGCGGAGAAGTTAGCAAAAAACAAATAAAAATTAAATATCCCTCAAACTTCGTTTTCAGGTGTTTTATGGGTTCTTGATCATTTTTTTCTTTTTTTGGGTGAGGGTGAAATTGGGGTGGCTAGGGGGTGGGGGGTTGTAAAACTCAAATATTCGTTCTATTAATGATAGGCTGTCCATTGACCTGTGAAAGAAAGACCTAGCGGCATAATACCCTTTTTTAACTCCATCCGAACATTGCCTTGACTATTACAGAAATCAGTCAATCAATCAATTTTCTGATGTATACATTCGAGTATTGCTTTGGTTAGATCGTTCCGAATTTAGTAACATGGAAATTATGGAATTGATTTTGATGAAACTCAGACACAGTATTACTACCGTGGCAAGGATGAAATACACGTATGGTTTTCAAAAATCGTGTCAGTGGCGGCGCAGTAATAATAAAAAAGCTAAACATATAAAAATAGCTCGAACTTCGCTTTTAAGCAATTTGGGGGTTCCTGATTGTTTCGCTTCGTCCAGTTGAAGCTTGCAGACTAAAAATTGTGTCGTTTCAGTTCCTACGGAGAGCTTTGTGAAACTATTTACTAGTTTCTGTGTTGGATGCTTTTTGAGGACAGGCGGGCGATGATTTGGTTACAAGTGATCTCAGACTATGGCTTCATACAAAGGGAAAATAATAAAAGGATAACACTGTTATGTGTGGGAAGTACTAGGTCAATTATTAACTTCACTTCATTTTTAACTTGTGTGTCGTATTAGCTTAAGTGTATATTATATCTATTTTTAATCATTTAGATCTGTTATAATATAGTCAAATGGTATATTCTGTCCAAGTTAGCATGTAAGAAGAGCTTTTGCTGAATGCTAGCCAGGTAAAATAGAGGCATATTATTATCATTATTATTACAGAACAGGTACAGTATTAAGCTACCTCCTCACTACGGTAACTAAGAAGCTTTTCAGCAGTTTAGCAACATGAAGTAGCATCCCACGTAGCCCGAAATCCCTATAGACATGCTTTATTATTCCCTCATCACATGGTACTCCAAAGCTTATAATCCTATTCAGAATAAGCATAGGTGGGCAACATTGTTTATTCCAAATTCAGCAACGACATGGGAAAACTTCAAATTCCATACGTAACGGCGTAAATCCTTATAACGTATTCTACACAAAGCCCGAGTAAATATTGATACACATACGTTACACCTACTAAACCAGCTACGTTAGATTATCCGGTATACGTAGGTATGTATATCCCCAAATCCGCAATATCGTCCTGCAGTGAATGGCAAAGCAAGGTAGGTTTTGCACACGGAACTCCAAACATACTACTTCGGTGGCTGAAATGGCTCGTATTCAGCCCAAACAGCCGCTATAATTTTAGCGTATATCACATAAATATAATTTATCTGTTCGTTAAGACTTCTAAGTCAAACATTAAATGCGGGAATTTAGAATTTTTTTTTGAAAGGGATCCGACATTTAACAATGTTATGTCCAGGTCAAGAAACAGAGGGAAACTATTATCTAGTAAAACTTGTAGATAAATTACTAAGAAAACCAATAGGTTCCATTAACGAACAGACGTCAAAGAAACACTACAGCATCCCTTACTCAAAGAACCTCTCAGAGAACTTAGCTGGGGTACTAAGCAGTGACAAGGTAAAAATTGATTTCAAAAGCAACAACACGATAAAAAAGTATTTTACACACACGAAAGAAAGAACTCCCAAGGAACTACAATGCGAAGTTCTTTATAGCATACCTTGCTGTTATTACGTTATAAAGTATATATTATTATTATAATACATGATAAGAGTTTAGCACAAGCTATAAACTCTTGTTATAATCAAGGAAAAAAAAACATAAACATAATCCAAATGTGTGTGTGGCAAGTATGAGAAAAAAAATTGCTACTACAAAGATCAACAAAAGAGTTCAAGAGTTCGATAGCATCCAGTTGTCATATTTGTTCTTGAAGACATTCACTGAAGGCGAGTTCACTACGTCTTCGGGTAGGCTGTTCCAGGTATCGAAGATCCGGTTTGGTAGGAAGAATTGTCGCGGTGATGAATTAAACTGCTGCTTCAGAAGCTTGAAGTTATGACCTCTTAGATGATTCCTTTTGAGGGGGAAGAGATCAGAAAGATCAACCCCAAAAAGCTGGTGCAGACGCCTAAAGAGACGCATAGAAGAACCTAAAAGGAGCGTCCGATCTACTTACCTCCACGATACCAATAAAATTGCCTTAGTGTAACATATTCAAGATTTACATCACAATTTTGATTTTGATAACACAATCATTTTATCTAAACAATATAATTTAAAAAACGTCTGTTTCTTGAAATGATTAACATAAAAAAAATTAATACTGTTAACAAAAAACAGGATATACAAAATGTAAATAGTTGCTATTTTAACCTGATCAGCAAAGTACCCAAGAAGAATTAAACACACATTTGCTTTTTCTTTTTTATAGTTAAGTCTGTTACGCATTACCCCAACCCACCCTTTTTCTGCATTTTCTGTTTTCAACTTCGCCCTGTATTCAATGTTTATACTTATAAATATTGACATTCTTATCTTTCTCGCTAACCTTTTTGTGCCCCTATAGAATTCCTTTGAAACACCTATGACTTCTACCAGTCCGGTGTACACATCGATTGTGAATATACATATAATATACAATCTTCATGTTATTGTCTTATTTATTTATTACGTGTCGTTTTGCCCTTAAATAATTTTTCTTCATACTACATGTGCCTTTTCACCATATTTGATTCAAGGAATGTTTATTGTGTATATTATATATTAGGTTTTTTTAAAATAACAATGATTAATTTGTTATTGTTTATTGTCATTTTATATATTCAGTTTTTTATAACTATCATGTATATTTGTTTAATTATAAAAAAGAATTAGTGCCCTGAAGATGGCCTAATAAAGGCCAAAACAGTAAAAGGGACTCCCTCTGTTTCTTGACCTAAACCCAACCATCTGTTTTCTGGATAGTATACAGGTCACTAAACAATTGAGCTAATATTATGTTTCTTTGTACGCATCTATAATTATTCAAATCTCTGAAGGGGAACTAAATATTAATTTATCTATTTGTTCTTCATATTGTGAGACTCTTGTGTTTGATGTACTTCAGCTCAGGTAGATTTTAATTTAACGTTCGTTAGAAATCAGTAATTCAAATGTCGCTCATTCCGGATGGAACCCAAGTATAATTCTCTGTCTCAGTCTTCGTAATGCTCTGAAGATATCCCGTACAATCGTCTAAATCTTCTAATATGCTTCATGATTGAAACAAGTCGATAGTATTTGCGATTAAAACATTCCTCTCTCACCTAGAAGGTCGGAAAGAAGATGAAAAAAAAAGCTTGACCGTCTTTATGTGCTTCGTTTCTTGATAATATCCCAACCGCCACTGGAACCATTTCCCAAAATCGTAGAGATTTTTCATCTCCACCATAAAGTAACAAATATCAAATCTTCCTTAGTCAAACTAGTAGCTTTCCATTAGTTTACAAAATATGTATATTTCCAGAGCCTCTGCAGCGTTGCAACAGAAAACGACTAAACACAGCCGAATACAACAGAAAAGAACAGAAAACAGCTCAAAACAAGAGAGAGCAAGCAGATAACAGAGGGAAACAACAGAAAACGACTAAACATAGCCGAATGCAACAGAAAGTAACAGAAGGCAGCTCAAAACCACAGAAATCAGGCAGATAACAGCGGGAAACAACAGAAAACGACTAAACAAAGCCGAATACAACAAAAAAGAACAGGAAACAGCTCAAAACAACAGAAAGCACGCAGATATCGGCGGGAAACAACATAAAACGACTAAATATAGTCGAATAGAACAGAAAGGAACAGAAGGCAGCTCAAAACCACAGAAATCAAGCAGGTAACAACTGTAAACAGCTGTTGACTTGCAAAAATGGTGGATGTGGCTGTTTAACAGCTGCTAAACTTACTTTTGGGTTGCACATTCACTAGACTTTTAAATACAGATAGAAATATAAATACAGTGCTTTCCCCCGCTTTTAATTTTTGAACGGGTCAACTGCAAAATCTGAAACTTGGGACAATGAAATTAGTGCATGAATACTATATTTTGGAGTAAAATTGACAGATGAAGCATCCGTCAGGAGCCTTAAAAAGATGTGTCACGAGACCCTCATTTCAATTTAATAAGTTTTCCAAGATGGTGCCTAGGAGTATTGTGCAACACTTTTGCGGCCATGATCCGATGAACTGTTGGTTCTTGAGCTATTCGGCTGGCGTCATCTCGCAGAATATGCCGAACAGGTGACATCAGCTTCTGAGGATGCCGATCACTCGTGTTGGCGAAACGTCAAGCAGCGGAGCGCGTCGACGCCAAGGCGGCGGAGCGTGTCGACACTGTACGAACAGCCCAAAGAACCAACAGTTCTGTCAGAGCAGCTTTGGTTAGCAAATAACATCCAATGACATTTAACATAATTGTCATCGTGTCATCGAGTTTTCCAGTGCCCTTAAACAGTTTTTCACTGATTCATGAAGAAATGGAGCTAAGGCACTTTGGTTTTCTTCGCAAAACATATGAAAGGAGTGATAAAGTAGACACCACGAGTGCGTTTTGGTCTACGTGCCTTTTTATTTGTTTTAGAAATAAAAGTCTGGCACCAGTGAACTAGTTCCTGGCCATATTGCTGCCAGTGTATACCTGCGCCAGAGAGGTCCGAGCGAACTATCCTGTGTATTAACAAAAGACGCAGCATAGCAGCTGCGTGTAGGTGTAGCTCAGCCATGGAATGAAAGAGAGTGCGCATGCCATGTGTCGGTGAAATTGAATAAAACATAATCAAAAATGTATAAATTTATGAATCTTCCATGTCATTATTTCACAATTAAAAAAATTTAAAAGATGTATTTACTAAGATAGTTCTGATGGTTAAATTATTATGCACGTACCGTATTCTCACCAAGAAAGTTACTAAACTCTTTATTATATTTTTTACCCAAAGCAGTCACTTTTTTGTAGCACGTGGTATGATAACCTACAAAATCGAGTGATGCATTGGTTAACTCAACGCCACTGTTTTTAAAATTTTTCTTATTACGAAAATTTAATTTCAAAGAAGAGTTTTTATACGTTTCAGCGTTAAAATCAATAACATCATCGTCCGAATTGCATAGAAAACACTTCTTAGCCATTTTTTATCACAATGTAATGCTTATAAATAACAACAATCAGTATAGTAGTAGTAGCACGATTTTTCAATTCAAAAGAATGAGGGCTGTGAATGAGGCAAACTGTTCCAATACAATGATGCACAGCATTTACGAGTGTATCGCTATCCTTTTAGATTTCACGGACACATGACATGCGCACTCTCTTTCATTCAATGGCCGACTTACACCTACACGCAGCTGCTATGCTGCGTCTTTTGTTAATGCACAGGATAGTTCGCTCGGACCTCTATGGCGCACGTATACACTGGCAGCAATATTTTGACCTTTAAAAAGGCACAACCGGAATTCCAGACTGATTTTTTGCAGACAACCCTATATCGACGTCTTTGCAATAAAATTATCTTATCTTGTTTTAAAAAAAGTAATTTTTCAATATTTAATTAATCATATCCTGGACTGAAATTTTTCAGCCAACCCACTCGGGATATGTTTTTCAACATATTAAATTTAATATAAAATGCTTTTCATCCATTAGCCAGTTCGGTGAAGGTCGTTTTATATTCGGATCTTCTACTATATCAGAACATAGTTATTTCAGAAACAACCTAGGTCACAATTCCGCCATTGTGACATTATTGCACTTTCCCCTACGTTTAGAGTTAACATATTATTTAATTGTTGATTTTACTACAGAATGCCCATTTATTTCAGAAATAATCTTAGTCGTGGACTATGGATATTTCTGCATTAACTTGTCAATTATCATTAGACATACACACTGTCAAAATAACTAGCAAGGTGTGACTTAGGCACATATTCATATACCCAAGGGGTACTTGAGGATTACTTGAGGATTACTCAAGGGACCTTCAAGTATGGCTTTCCTTGTGTATCTGTGTCCTAGACCACATCTACCTGACGGCTGCATTCATTCAGCGATATTGTCATACTTCAAATATAACTCAATTTTATCCCTTTTACTTCCCACACCGATAGGTGAGGGGAGTATTGTGATCGCGAAAATTTTCGATTTTGAGATAATACGTTTTTTGGGCGTTTTGTGATGTCTACATAACGGATATCCACGTGACTCATTTCCATCGGTCTGTCTGTCTGTCTGTCTGTCTGTCTGTCTGTCTGTTGGCGTTTTTCTACCCTCGTAATCTCAGCAACCGCTGCGTGGATTGTGATGAGATTTGGGAGGCGATATGCTGTGGAGTCTTAGTAGGTAATGCTGCTACAATTTTGAAAATCGGTCAATGGGCGGCGGAGTAATTAACAAAAAAACGAAAAAAATCAAATAAGCCTCAAACTTCGTTTTTACGTGTTTTAGGAGTCTCTAATCATTTTATTATGGGGGTGAAATTAGGGTGGTTGGAGGGTGGGGGGTTGCAAAACTGCAAAATTTGTTTTAATAGATTATCCATTGACCTATGAACGAAGGTCCTGGTGACATGATACACATTTTTAAGTCCATTCGAACATTGCCTTTCGTATTATTACACCAAGGGACTTAGAATTTTCTCATGTATACATACGAGTATTGCTTTAGACCATTCTGTAATGTATAACGGTAATTATTTAATTGATTTTAATGAATTTTTGACACAGTATTACCAGCATGACGAGGACGGAAGATGCGAATGGTTTTTAGAAATCATGTCAGTGGCGGCACAGGAATAATAAAAAAATCTAAAAATATAAAAACAGCTCTAACTTCGTTTTAAAGCGTTTTAGGTGCTCCTGATCATTTTTTACTTTTTTTGAGAGGAGGGGTGAAATTGGGGTGGTTCGAGGGTGGAGGGTTGTAAGACGTCGTAATACACGTTTTCAGGTCATTGCCTATTATAGAAGCTAAGGGTCAGTGGCGGTGGAGAAATAATAAAAAATCTAAAAATATCAAAACCACTCAAATTTCGTTTTTAGGCGACTTGAGGGTTCTCATTCTCTACATTTTTTTTAGAAGGGGTTAAAATAGGGTAGTTTTGGGGTGGGGGTTGTGGAACTGGAAGTTTTGTTGTATTGGTAGCGGTACAATATAAACCTGTTGTTACGTACTCTGGAGATCTCAGATAATTTACTACTCTTTTTGAGTTGAGTTGAGCCGAAGTAGCATGGGGTCTCGGACAGGGTGGTTAGGAAACCCTTTCATTGCCCTTTACTCGATACTGATAATACAATCGGTTTTTAAATATCGGAAAGTCGGCATGCCATGTGATTAGGATACCAGTTGAAGATTGCAGAATAAGAACTGTGTCATGCTAGTTCCTACGGAGAGAGTTGCAAGAAACTATTTACGAGAGTTTTTGTGATAGATGTTTTTTTTCGCCAGCGTGCGGGCGATGATTTGGTTGCAAGAGGACTTCAGACTATAGCTTCGTGCAATGAAAAAATATAAACTGGTATCTATCACAGTAATGTGTGGGAAGTACTGAGTCAATCAAGTTGAGTCCATTTTTTATTTTGTGCCAGTATTTTGTGTCTTGTGTTGAAAATTTTTCCGCGTGTGATAGAAACTGACACTCCAAAATTAACATACAAAGCCGCCTTGACTGCAACAAAATGTTATGCTGGCATGTCATGTTGACATTTCGTCCCTTACGTAAGGGACCCTGAAGTAAGGTTTCGAAACAAAAACCCTTACTTAAAGGACCCTCATCTATTAAGAAACCCTCAAGTATCGACTATGAATACGACGTATCGATATGAATACGAGGGACGTGAAGCTGAAGTCTTCGCTATTAGCTGCGGCTTGGAGCAGATAGTCAAAGAACCAACAAGGATCCCCAGCCGCCACGGAGATTTTGCTAGTTTGCTGGACCTATATCTCACAACTACTCCAACAATCTACACAGTGAAAGTAACCGCGCCACTGGGAACGTCTGACCATAACACCGTCTCAACGCTATGCAGATTGCATTCTCTAGATCTCCACCATACACAGCCTTGCCGGGTCTGGCATTACGGATCAGCAAAGTGGGATGACCTAAGGGAATACTACCAGTCCTTTCCCTGGAACGACGTCTGCTTCAAGTCACCAGACCCATCAGCTTGCGCTCAAGAAGTAACAGAGGTATTGATATCCGGCACGGAAGCCTATATTCCTCATGTCGTATCAACGAGGCGTGTTTCCCGCTTCGTGGAAGATTGGCTGCGTACAACCCATCCCTAAGAAAGGCAAAAAAACTGATCCCACCAATTATAGACATGTAGCTCTTTTCAGCATCATGTCTAAGGTTATAGAGACTGTCATTAACACACAGCTCCTGAAATACCTAGACAACAATAACATCATAAATGATAACCAGTATAGGTTCCGTAAGCACAGGTATACAGGTGACTTCCTTGCCTACGTCACTCACTTGTGGAATAGAGCAATAGAAAATTATGGCGAATCCCGTGTTGTTACACTTGACATATCGAAAGCTTTCGACAGAGCGTGGCATGAGGGACTTCTGGTCAAGCTTGCTGCTTATGGACTACCACCTGGTCTGCGCCAGTGGCTGAATAGCTTTTTGATCGACCGATCTCTGTTTGTTGTAGTCGAGGGCTGTTCATCAGACGTATTTTCAATAAACGCCGGTGTTCCTCAGGGATCTGTCCTATCCCCTACACTATTTCTGCTGTACATCAACGAGCTGCTGGAAATAACATCCAATCCAATCTACAGCCTCGCAGATGACCAGGCCAACCACTATCATCCCAGGAGACGATACGTCGGCGACAGCAGCATGCCTCACAAATCAACGCAGATATCAAAACAATTGTCGAGTGGGGATTAGCAAATAAAGTACAGTTGAAAGTACAAGAAACTCAGGCAACAACACTTACAAAGAAGTCTCACGATGGCTTACCAACCATGGAAATGGAGGGCCACACCATAGTCGAATCACCTTCCGTCAAGCTTTTGGGGATGAACATCAACAATAACATGTCCTGGCACGACCACGTCGTCAGTATTGCTAAAACGGCATCTCAGAAGCTTGGAGTTTGTTCCGCTGTAGGAAATTGTATACACCAGAGCAACTGCTGCTGCTCTACAAGGCACAGATCCAACCATCGCTGGAGTATTGCTCCCATGTGTGGGGATGCGCTCCGAAACACTCTCTAAAGCTTCTGGACACTATCCACAAAAGTGCAATCAGACTAGTCGATACGCCTAACCTCACAAAGGACCTCCGCAGCCTGGAATATCGAAGGAGCGTGGCTGACCTATCCCTGTCTTACAGATTCTATCACAGAAGATGTTCGAGTGAGCTCTCCCAGATAATAACACCGAAGGCCGTCCGAACCAGGAACACTAGAGAAGCTCTGCGAGCTCATCCTTACCAGGTCGAGGTCCGTACTCCCCGAACCAGTCTCCTCCAGCATTCCTTCTTTTGGAGAACTGCGACGATGTGGAATCAGCTGCCGGGGGTTTGTTTCCCGACGGCTACAATCTGCAGCGTTTCAAATCTAACGTGAACCGACACTTATCCTCTCGCAGCGCTTCTAGGGCGCCATAAGCTTTCAGCCTTTGTGGAACGCTGACCATAAAAAAACCCTTAAGTTTTTCTGAAATAGGCGACTCCTGGCTTAGAAGATAACCGTATTTCTGCTTTTTCCAATAAAAAAGTGTTTATGATGTAGCTGAATTTGCAACCAGAAGGCTCAATTCAGTGATACTTTCGAGCTAGTCCGTCCCAGTAGGCCCAACCGGATATGTATAGACTTCCGTACCCTGTGTTACGCGACACAAACCAACTTGTTCCTACTAAATAAATCAGAGTATTTGCCAGGCGCATACTACATCGAGAGAAACGCACGGTGTGCGGCACACAGTAAACTAAAACACAGCACGCATTGCTGATCAGCTAATCTGCAGGCGCTTTTGTGTTGAAAGTTCCTGTTTGCCATGAGGTTGAGCGTTAGAGCAATACTCTCTGTGGAAGCTATATACGTATAGGTGTAGGTATTGGTTTGAAGTGTGCGGTTCGTCATTCGACTATTCGGTCTGTTGTGGGTGACACCTATTCATGTTTACTCCAATAGGTCTGTCTCCATAAGCAAGTTAATTAGATTATAACTGGCCTTCGATATCGCAGGACATTTAGATGGAAACTTGAAATAATATCCCGCAAAAGCTATGACGTATAAATGAAGTCAGAAGTGTATGAGTTGTTTACATTTCTTTCAGGTCTTAATCAGTACCGACACTTCTATAGCGCAGTTACGAACATTGCCTTGAATTTTAATCTGTGGATTAATTTGATACACATGGATTATAATCCTATAACGTATAACTTGGAAACTAGGAACTTGACTGTGACATAACATCATTGTTATAACACTGCCGCAGAGGAAATTGTAACAGCGTATCGCTGTTGGTTGGCCAGTGGCGGAGAAAAAATCAGCAAAAAACAAAAAATTTAAGAATCGCACATACGTCCTGCTTAAACCTTGTACGCACTAGTAGACACGGTCTATATATAGACCGCTAGAGATACCATTTCATGTTTTGACTAGCGTCTACACCACAATGTGCAGATTTAGACGAGACAAAGAATTTCTCATCAGTCTCATGTCCGCTGTCCACTATGGAGGACATTGCACTGTGCGGAATAAGTTCCTGTTTAGTGATGATGGATAGTGAAATAAAGCAGAAACGTAAACGTTGGTGGACGCGAGAACTGTTCGTATAAGGATCTACGTTCGGCAATACATTACTAAACAAATTAAGACTGTAACGGGTTTCCGGAATTTCACCCGGCTGACGCCTACTAATTTTGAAGAGTTGCTTCTGATGGTCGGGGTTTGATAATGAGGCAAGAAAAAAAATTTAGAGGAACAATTCCAGCTTCTCTTTGACTCGCAGTCACACTGCGTCTCCTACCAAGTGAATACTCATTCACGAGCCTGATGTACACTCCACTTTCACTCTGTGAATCATCCAAGTCTGTGTCCCGACGGTCCTCTGATTCGTTCGCTGGTTGCAGGAATTGCAAATACTCGTACGAAAGCCATGTAGACCTTTTCGGAGAAGATCCAGTTGTCGAAGTATTTTTTCCGCTCCCTGTTGATCGAAGTTCTGAAATTATGAATTTTCTTTTCATCTTCCGCCACTATCACATTGTGCTTTACAGCCAGAGATTCCAAGGCCAATTTTATTTTTACCCGGTTTTTTGTAGTCGGGGCTTGCAACATCCTACAAACAACATGTTTGGAAATCTTCAATCAGTTTTGAAACCTGCTCGTTCGACCCCATCTTCACGAAGCGGTGCTTAAAAACAAAAAATCACGAACCACTCAAAGAGCACACATAAACAGTCGAACGATGGCACTCGGTAGTTGGACTCAGACTGGGATGTCTCGTCTCTAGACTCTGATTGACGTCCACAGTATCAAAATGTTGCGCAATATGTCTAACGTTGCATGAAGTCTCCCATTCCTGCCGGGAGACCATAGACCTGCGATTTTTCGTCTCGTAACAGACCGTAGACGGCGATTGGTCTATAGACATGTCTACGTACACAATCTTAGACACGTCCCTGACACCAAAATCGCGCAACATGTCTACTAGTGAGTACAAGGCTTTAGACAGTCCTTGATCATTGTCTACTTTCTTTATGAGGATAGCGTTGGTATAGAAGAACTCCAAATGTGTGGTAAGTACTAAGTCAAGACACTTGACGCCATTTCTTCTAGAATTCTTCTAGAATAGAAATTGATCATCACACGAAAGATGGCGACAAGTGAAAAGCAGTGTGCTCGTAGTGACAACAAAAACTGTAAAAGATGTGGTTCCACCGCGAAATCTGGTCCGCAATGTATTAATTGCAAGGCGGTTATTCATACTGGTTGTGTGAAATATATGAAAAACCTGCAGAAAATTGACGACAAGAGAGTCATTTGCTGTGAGGATAATAATCTGGCAGACATGACAATGAAGCCGAATAATGCAGAGTTGGATGAGGATGAGGATATCTCCTTCTGTAGCGTTGACGACTTCCTAGAGGGTGAGGTGAGCACTAAAGAGGTGATTGTACTGAAGGAGCTTCTCAAACATAAAAATTGCATCATAAAAACTCAAAAACAAACAATTAATTGTTTAATCGAACAATTGTCTGCATTAAAAAAGCAAATAAAGTCAGAAGCAACGACATCTGAAAAACTACACGAACATCAACTAGATAGTGATGAAGCAAAGGCAATCGATAACTGTAATACTCAAGCGATAAAAATTCACGGTCACGTGAAGGAACCTGCGAAGACAATACAACCAAAAACATCAGCATGGTCTTCGGCGGGTACCACGAGTGGTATAACCAGGCACCAGGTGGCTGCTGCGGTTAAACGCGCCACCGAACGTGCCAATTCGTCGGCTGCTGCTGATGGTACTGCGCCTGCTTCTGCTGGTGCTACGACTTCAACGGCGACGGAGCTACGGCCAACTCCAGCGAGCTATTCGGAGTCAGATGGAGGTGGTGATGTCGACGGTACCGGAGACTGGCAGGTTGCGAGAGGCAGACGTAATCACCAACGTAGAAAAAGTTTAGTTATCGGAGATGGGCCAGATAACTCAGCTGTAAAAGGCGTCCCAAAGAAGGTGTCACTGCACGTCAGCAGAATTCATCCTAGTACTAAGCTGGATGACATGCAAGATATGGTAAAGGCTAATTTCCCCGAGGCTTCTGTTGAGCAGATTCAATCAAAATACCCTGGAGAATATTCATCTTTCAAAGTATCAATTTTTCAGTCAAACTTTAAGCAAGCCCTGAATGTTAATAAGTGGCCAAAAAATACGATCATAAATCGTTTTTTCCAGAAGAAAACGGGTATCACAATGATACCTTAGAATTTTATCCACAACTTTTATTATTAAATATTCAATGTTTTAATGTAGATAAGCTGAATGAGTTGCACTTGATTTTATCAAATTTTAGTAGTCTTAGTTTTTTATGCTTTACAGAGACATGGGCGACCAATGACTCTATTGGACAGCTTGTTTTAGATAACTATTATTTATCCAGCTATTATTGCAGAACAATATACAGGGTGGGCCAATAGTGCGTGGACGGAGGATTGTGGGCTTACTAAAAAATACTTATGAAATCTGTCTCTTGACCATGGTAGGGACCCTTGAGGGCTATAACGTAAAAATATTTTCCCTTAAATTTTGACGTTTATACAGGGTGATTCATATCAAACTTACATTTTTTTAAATGGAACCCCCTATATATTATTGCATATTTGGATTCCTTGGTCAATTCTAGTGTGACTTTATGTATCACACATGGAACTTTAAACGAACCGTTTAGGCGCAAATCACCATTTTTGGTATAAGTAGGTATCAGAAAAAAATTGAATATCGCAGCAATTATAAAACTTAGAAGACCTCGACTTTGCGGTACGACTAAGCATGAAATCCATCAGCTTAGGTCAGACGGCTAAATTTGAATTCTTTTTGTACTTGGAGAAATCAGAGGATAAATTGAGGAAACTTCAATCACAGATAACTTGATTTTTTCAAATGGGAATGCCTATTTTGGTTTAAAGAATCAAATGTGAAATTTGATTACCTTTCTAACGATATAGCATTCTTGATATCAATATTTTTTGGTTTTCATTTTATTTCAAATTTTCGGTCAAATCGGTGTTTTTCAACTTTCCTGCATGCAAGCGACCTAGCAGGCCATGAAAAATAAACAAAAGCTCGTTAATATGGAAGAAAGCAACTAACTTAGTAGAAAAATGCAAACTAACTAGAGCAGCGAGGCAAGATTATGAAAATTCCTTACAACATATTAGCTCTAACCAGAAACAGTAGCGGTAACAAGAACGCTCATTTTTCACAGCCTACTAGCTATTAGCCAATTTCTAAAGTCAGTAAAAATATATGTAATCAAAGGAAAACTACTAGTGATTGTTGCTGGCAGTAGAATATCTATGTCTGCTGAATAAATTTGAATAAATTTTCACATTTAATGCTATAAAAAAGTAGCCATTTCCGTAAGTCAAAAGTAATGATACCTCTGACTGGAACCCTTCAAATTCTTCAGTAGGTACTTCTACTTATTAGCAAAATCACGGAAAATGAAAATCAATTGCAGTCTGTTTGAATTGTAAAACATAAATTACTTTGCAAAAAACTACATGAAATAATCACAATTACAACATAGCGTAATTAGAAAATTCTAGCAATTATTTCAATAGATGTTCAGAATGCTCCAGTTGGAGATATCCTTACTTTTGACTTAACTAAACGGAAATGACTATTTGTTATCCCATTAAATGTGAAATTTTATTCTAAACATGTTAGACTGTAAGCAAAAATCGCTGATAGTTTTCCTTTTTTTCAAAATGTTTAATCGTTTTGGAAAGTTGTCAAGCTCTAGTAGACCTCAATAGCTAGTAGGCTGTGAAAAACAAACGCTTCTGTCATACCCCAGCTACTCATTGACATTAGATATCTTGCCGCTGCGGTTTCCGGTTAGAGCTGATGTGTTGTAAGGAATTTTCATGTTCTTGCCTCGCTACTCGAGTTCGTTTGTATCTTTCTACTAAGTTAGTTGTTTTCTTCCATATTAACGAGCTTTTGTTTATTTTTCATGGCCTACTAGGTTGCTTGCACGCAGGAAAATTGAAAAACACCGATTTGACTGAAAATTTGAAATAAAATGAAATCCAAAAAAGATTGATATCAAGAATGCTATATCGTTAGAAAGGTAATTAAATTTTACATTTGATCCTTTAAACCAAAATAGGCATTCCCATTTGAAAAAATCAAGTTATCTGTGATTGAAGTTTCCTTAATTAATCTACTGATTTCTCCAAGTACAAAAAGAATTCAAATTTAGCCGCCTGACCTTAGGTGGCCTATTTCATGCTTAGTCGTACCGCAAAGTCCCGGCCTTCTAAATTTTATAATCGCTGCGATATTCAATTTTTTTCTGATACCCACTTATACCAAAAATGGTGATTTGCGCCTAAACGGTTCGTTTAAAGTTCCATGTATGATACATAAACTCACATTAGAATTGACCAAGGAATCCAAATATGCAATAATATATAGAGGGTTCCATTCAAAAAAATGTAAGTTTGATATGAATCACCCTGTATGAACGTCAAAATTTGAATGAAAATATTTTTACGTTATAGCCCTCAAGGGTCCCTACCATGATCAAGTGACAGATTTTTGAAACATTTTTTAGTAAGCCCACAATCCTCCGTCCACGCACTATTGGCCCACCCTGTATAAGGGAGGTGGTACAGCTATCTTGTGTAAATCTGATGTAACTAGTAACAAGGTTGATCTGTCAGAATTCTGTATGGAAAAACACATCGAATTATGTGCTACAAAATGTATGAATGGTGTTATCATTATTGTGTGTTATCGGTCGCCTTCAGGTGACATTAACTTTTTCTGTGATAATTTGAATAAGGCTTTAAATTATGTATATAAACCTAACCTCAAGATTGTTTTATGCGGTGATTTTAACGTAGATTTTTATTCACAAAATCCTGAATTAGATAAGCTCAATAATGTACTGAGCGAATTCAACTTGGTTCCTGTAGTTGGCTGGCCAACGCGTATTGGTCCTACGTCGGTCAAGACTATAGATCAAGTTTACATAAATTATGATTTCAACGGACTGAACTGTGCCTTAGACAACACTATTTCTGACCACAGAACCATTTTGTTTGAGGTCGGCTTTTCTACGGTATCGAGTAACAAACATATCTATGCAGAAAAAAGAATATTTAATGAAAGTAGTATCAATAGCTTTATAACAAGTCTATGTTCAGAAAATTGGTCCAAGTTATATAGTATCTATGATGTGGATTCAGCATTTAATTATTTTTTCCAGATTTTTAATTATCATTTTCAGGTCTGCTTTCCACTGCAAAAACGTTTGATTAAGGATAATAATAAGGGTTGGGCGAATAACGAAATAAAGCAATCCAGTATGCAACTAAAAGATGCGTTTTTACGGGCAACTCTTATCCCTGAAAGTAAAGCAGCATATCTCGAAATGAAAAGAAGACATCGTAACCTGGTAAAGCAGACAAAAAAGAACTACTACCAAAACAAAATTTTCAAGTCAAACAATCCCAGTAAGGCCACCTGGAAAGTAGTATCGGAATTAACAGGAAATAAAAAGAAACATAGTAGTATAACTCTGAAAGACGACCATGGAGTGGTAACTGATATACAAAGCATAGTTAATAAATTTAATAATCATTTCAAGAATGCTCCTTTGGAAATTATTAACCAAATTCCTAAGAAAAATTCACCTGTTTTAGTGTCTCGTCCTGTCGACTTTCCTAGAATGCATCTTTATCCTTTTACTGATGAAGAATTTTTTGAACTTATTAGCTTGAGACTAAAAAACAAGCACTCTACTGGTCCTGACGGTATTCCAGGATTTCTTGTAAAGAGGGTCCTGAGATGTATAATTAAGCCATTTGTCTTTTTGGTAAATCTTTCCTTTTGTACTGGAAGGTTTCCTCAGAGTTTGAAAACTGGGAAAGTAGTTCCTATTTATAAAAAAGGAGATCCTTCTGAAATTAGAAATTATAGACCTGTAACAATCCCTTCATGTTTCTCCAAAATATTCGAATACTGCTATCTAGACAGATTAAAACAGTTTTTAGACAAAACAAATGTTTTGTCAGACAATCAACATGGTTTTTGCAGTGGAAAATCGACACTAACGGCTTTACTCAGTTTTGTTCAAAGGTTGATTCAACTAATAGAAGCTGGTGAATGTCCTGTTGGGATCTTTTGCGACCTCAGCAGGGCATTTGATTGTGTAAATCACGAGATGCTGGGAAAAAAGTTAGAGCATTATGGTATAGTCGGTCCATCATACAATTGGATTCGATCATTCATACAAAGTCGAACTCAATATGTATGTATGCCTGAAGAACGTCATAACCTGATTTCTGATGTAAAATCAGAACCAGCTACTATTGACTTGGGCGTCCCACAGGGATCAGTTTTAGGACCAGTATTATTCTCACTCTACATCAATGATATTGAGAATTGTATTCCCCATGGCACCTTCACATTATATGCGGATGATGCCGCGATAGTAGTGTCTAACAAATCCGATGAAATTTTACAAAAACAATGCGAGCATGTAATAAATGATATATATGCATGGTTCTCCAATCACCACCTCCACATGAATTTAGAAAAAACATCAATTCTAAGATTCCACAATGTGCAGAAACAACTAATGGTAATTGACCTTAAAATTGCACACTTTGAGTTGAGTTTTCATGAAAAAACAAAATTCTTAGGTTTACATTTGGATGAGAACCTTGTGTTCAAAGCGCATTGTAGTCACTTGGTTTCCAAGTTGAATTCACAGTCATATATGTTAAAAAATCTAAGAACTACTCTGACCGAAAGCCAACTTTTAACTGTTTACTATGCTCAAGTAGAATCGAGACTCAGATATGCTCTGTATTTCTGGGGCATATCAACAGATGCTCATAGAGTCTTTCTGAGCCAGAAAAGGGTTATTCGAAGTATGGCAGGTGTCAATGCAACATATAGCTGTAAGGAGCTTTTTCGGTACTACAGAATACTGACATTACCTTCTTTATTTGTATATGAACTGTCAATATATATGTTCAAAAACAGAGGTCAGTTCATCCCAAACAAAGACCTACATAATTTTAAGACACGGCAGAGTGAGGATTTACATGTACCATTTGCTAAATACTGCAAAGGAACTAGGTCACCCAATATTCTGGGACCAAAAATTTATAACAAGCTGCCCAATGAAGTGAAGAACTGCACATCACTTAAATGTTTTAAAGAAAAGCTTAAAGTTTTATTGTTAAATAAGTGTTTGTATGACGTTACAGAATTTGTAAATATTTAGATCTTTGTATTGTTTGTATGTGTTTTGTTTCTTTGTTTATATACATTTGAATGTTTCTTTTTGTTACCTTTATATTGACGAATCCAATGCATTTTTTATGTCGAATGGATAATAAAGAATTATTATTATTATTATTATTATTATTAATCTCAACGGCATTTCTAAGGTATAGGACACATCCGGTCAACGACCTTTGGAATGTGCAGGTATTGCTGGCTGAGTGAGGGAAGGAGACATTTATGGGCAATATAGCGCACGCCGGTCGATTTGTAGCCCGTGCAGGGTCATTCAGGGTAAACGAAGGTGTGTGGGGGTGCGATAGTCTAAGAAATTGAATTCGGGCTAGCTACAAGCACGCACCTTGAAAGGCGAACGTTTTATGGCCACCGAAATGGGATAGGACGGAGATAGAAATGGCAGTGGGCTTGATAAGATAAAATCCTGGAGTGTTGTAACTTCATACAGTGTTTTTTGAAAGTATTACATATGTTTATATTTGTATTTATATGTACAGGGTGTCCCAGAGGTCAACGTCAAGCCGCCACGGGGTGACAGGATTGGTTGTAACTATCATGAAAAAAATGGAGTCAAGTTGATCGACTCAGTACTTCCCACACATTACGGTGATATCAGTTTATTATTTTCCCATAGCATAAAGATTTAGTCTGAGATCCCCTTGCAACAAAATCATCGCCAGTAACCCCCCCCCCCCCAAATTATTGTCATATGCCGCTAGGTTTTTCCTGCACAGGTCAATGAATAGCCTATTATCAATAATACAAACGTTTGTATTGAATTTCACCTCTTCAGCTGTGGCAGTTTTGGAAATATTTAAGCGTTCCGGTACCGTTTACTGAAAAAGCGGTGTTGCCGTATCTCATTAATAGAAACAAAATTTTGAAATTGTGAGATCTTACTAAATTCGACATGCGCAATTCATTGCAATAAAAATAAGTAGAGGATTCTATTTAAAATAAATTAAAATCGGGGATACTTGTTTAAAAATTTGGGAAAATAATTTATAACTTGGCAACGTCAAAAACGCGAAAAAAATATTACAAGGCGAGATAGAGTATTAGTAGATATTTCGATTTAAAATAAAAAATACAGGGTGTTACATTTAAAAAAACAAAGTAAAACGACCTTTAAGTTGCCGGAATTTAAAATTCTGCCAAAAACACCCTGTAGATACAAATTGCTGGTAGCATCCAGAATAATATCCGCTTAATATTCAAGTAACTCGCTGTATAATATTATTGAGAAAAGTTAAAGGAGTATATCAATTTGGACGTATTACTTGCGACTTTGCAAATGCGGAAATTAATAGAAAATAAATTATAACTTGGCAACGTCGCAACCGATTCCAAAAATATTTTAGAGTTGAATAGAGATCAATGATGGACACTAGAAGAACTTGAGAGAAAGTTATAGTTCCATATAAAAAAATCAAGTTGATCTCTATCCTACTTTCCCGCAAAACCCTGTATATTTCGAAATATTTTTAGAATATGCGTCTCAAGTAACCAAATAACTTTTGTATTTGAGATTTTCTTCTATCAGCTATACCTTGCGAGATATCGAAGAATTACACACTAAATGGACAGCCTGTATACATCGGAAAAAATTCTAAGTCCTTTAGTTTCTGTAATAGGAATAAGGCAATGTTCGGATAGACCTAAAAAAGTTATTTATGTCGCTAGGTCTTCCTTCACAGGTCAGTGGGTAGTATATTATGAAAGCAATAAATTTTTCAATTTTACAACCCCCCACCCCCCAACCACCCCAATTTCACCCCCACCCAAAAAAAAGTAGAAAATGATCAGGAACCCCTAAAATGCCTAAAAACGAAGTTTCAGCAATATTTAATTTTTTTTGTTTTTTGCTAATTACTCCGCCGCCTATGCACCGATTTTCAAAATTATAGGAACATTACCTACTACGACCCCACAACATACCGCTGCCCAAATTTCATCACAATCCATGCAGCGGTTGCTGAGATTACGAGGCTAGAAAAAAGCGACAGACAGACAGACAGACCGACAGACAGACAGACAGACAGACAGACCGACGGAAATGAGTGACGTGGTTTTTCGTTATGTAGACATCATAAAACGCCCAAAAAGCGTATTATCTCAAAATCGAAAATTTTCGCGATCACAATACTCCCCTCACCTATCGGTGTGGGAAGTAAAAATCAGAAAAAAATCTATCCCATATGTAGTTTGAAAAAAACGAGTAAAAAAAGGAAAACCTCAAGCAACCCGATTGTTGCTAACCCATTTCACTCAAGTCAAATGTCTTTCATTCGCACAAGCTTCTGGTAGGTTCTTAATTTTATGGCAAAATGATGAGAGAGATGGATAATGAACATATTTGCTATGAGCGAGCAAGGCAGATCTGATAGTGACGCCACTTTTAGCAAAGTCAACAAAAATAACTAAAATTAACAAAATAATGAAAAATTTTGACCTAGCTTAGTTTAGGTTTATTGGAATAAGGTCAGGCAATAGATATTCAAATTGTTTACCATCAGCCTCAATATACGCCCAACATCTTCTTAAGAAAGATCTACTTATTAACCATATCCTCGAGAGTTGATGTCCTCAGCGGCTTGAGAAATTCGTTTACGCAGCTCGGCTCTCAATGGGCTTTGAATAAACTTTTTCTTTCAGAGCATCCCGATAACGAAATACCAGGGGATTTAAATCTGGGGAACGGGCTGGCCACGAGATAGTGCCTGAACGTTGACCTCCATCTCCCGGATATTTTTGGTCCAGGAAACCTCTTACTTGCACTGCGTAATGCTCTGGGCAGTCATCTTGTTGCTACCTCATGTTTGTGACGACGATCTGTTAAGCGGTCTACACACGTTAATGCATGCTGCGATTCAGGTATCGACTTCTACGTTTCATAACGCAAGTAGCAGCGTGTGTGGTACTGAATCGCGAATTCGGTATCAGTTGCGGCTTGCAGTAATGCTGATTCTGGAATCCTATTATGGACGGTGAGGCACGTCTCCGAGCCGGTGACGCTGATGCAGTGATGCAGGCTTCAACGTGTATAGTATTGCGTCGATGCAAAGAAATAAGTCCACACTACTATTCTTGTGTTGCATGAAACGTGTATGAAATATCAAGTCGATTCAGGCATCGCAACAGGTTTCGATTGAGTAGGAACTCATGCAACTGATGCAAGTTTCATGAAACCTTGAGTCGATTGAGGAATCGTAGCTTACATCAACGTCTGTAGGCCGCTTTAGTGGTACGTTTTCTAACAAAGTTGGTAAATTTTATCGTAAAAAATGTAGGTAATTCGTGCCTGGCTAGTAAGTAGATCTTTTTCAAGAAAATGTAAGGCGTGTATTGAGGCTGATGGTACACAATTTGAACTTTTATTGTAATAAAAAATGTTATTTCCATATCTGACTTCCAATCCAATAAACCTAAACTAAGCTAGGTCAAGATTTTTCATTATTTTATTAATTTTACTTATTTTTGTTGACTTTGCTGAAAGTGGCATCACTATCTGTCTTGCTCACTCATAGCAAACATGTCCACTATCCGACTCTCTCATCTGCCATAAAATGAAGAACGTACCAGAAGCTTGTGCGAATAAAGAACATCTGACCTGAGTTAAATGGGTTACCAGAAATCGGGTTACTTGAGGTTTTCCTTTTCTTACTCGTTTTTTTTAGTATGAAACTAACAATTATTGTACCATTTTACAATTCTGGTTAAATGCGCCAACTTTTAATGGCACTTGCTAAGGCAGTTTAGTACATTTTTTTAAAGGAGGGCCTTTCAAAGTCGGCAAACTTTGAAAATTTTAAATTCATACGAGGGTTGCTCTATACCTCCGTCAATCCACCAGTACGCAGACAGCTGTTTCACGCTTATTAGCGATCATCAGTGCGCCGCCATAGGTCGATTGACGGAAATAGAGAGCATCAATTTTTCCATGTTTAATAAACATGTGAAAGATGTGCGAGCAGACAGAAGGAATTCTGCCGGTGCGCCATCTAGTACCCGAAGGTAACGGCAACCAAAGAGAAACGCTACTAGCAGCAGTAAACTCTTTAGTGGAACGACAAGGCTCGTTCGCTTTTGCCACTAGAGGCACGGATTTTGACGCAAGCAGCGTAAAGCCGATACACGAGGGTTGCTCTATACCTCTGTCAATCCACCAGTACGCAGACAGCTGTTTCACGCTTATTAGCGATCATCAGTGCGCCATAGGTCGATTGAAGGAAATAGAGAGCATCAATTTTTCCATGTTTGATAAACATGTGAAAGATGTGCGAGCAGACAGAAGGAATTCATAGTTTAATAAATAGTCTTCATTCTAGAAAGTTTGGGGCAATTGTGTCATTATTTTTGACTGTGGTTCTAGAAATGTTATTTAGGGTTACGGTTCCAAAGTTTAAATGAACAAAAATAGCAAAAGTTAACCACAATAAGCGAAAAATTGTTATAATTTCACCAAATTTCTAGGTTTTTTTTAATGCCCATAACTGCATGGGATAGACTTTTTTTCTGATTTTTCTCATGATATTTATATGCAATCCTGTCACCCCGTTGCGGCTTGACGTTGACTTCTGGAACACTCTGTATATCTCTATATTTTATATTTTCTTTATGTATGTACCTTGGACTTTAATATTATAGGTTATATACATTTAATGTATATTGGTGATGTATGTTAAATACCAGAAGTCGTAAATAATCATAAATAAACAACTAGCTTGAAGGTGTAAGAGAAAAGTCCACTTTTGTGTAATTTCTGCAACTCATTCTGTTGTTGTATCTTTGCTTCATCAAGCTTTACTGGCCCAACATTGAAATCACATCTGTTGAAATATAAAATATTTACTAAAGTTTCGACCTCGACCCCTTCGACCTCGACCCTACAGGTTATATTGTCATATTGACGATCCATGTGTAATGATTTAATTGAGATAAATGTCTAGGTTAAACTGAAATTTATGAATTTTTAATCGGACCACGCTTGGTCGATGAGGTACTGCAACATATCTTGTTCTGTTTTTATTGCTCATTGAAAATATTTCGAACAAACATGAGTTTGATAATACGTTTTCAATATAAGGAACACCAATAAAAGAATAAAAGTGGGCCGGTACCTATTCAATGAAATTCATATTTTCGCAATTGAAGGAGGACCAAAAGTGCATGGACTCAGTACAGTTACCACCATGTTTGTTAGGAGTTAAGAATTAGAAATAAATTAAATAATACAGCGATTATAAAACATAGAAAGTCATAATTTTGTAAAATGCGATGCTTACGAAGCACCGTCAAATTTGAGTTCTTGGAGAAATCGTTAGATAAATTAAGAAAACGTCAACCTAACAGCAAGATTACAGCAAATGAAAACTGAATTGAAGTCCGTTACAATATTCTAAAACATACTTTACTTGCAGAAAAAATCATGATATTATTACAAAGGTCCTAATTAACGCCCGATATTTTAATACAATTTGCAGATTAAAAAAAATATATATGCACGATAAAAAAATCAAACTGTAGTATATATTTCAGGTTGAGTGGAAGAATGGGGTTTCCCAAACTCTGCCTTTTGGCAACTCATTTGATTATTATATTTATACCAACCTTGTATTTATGTTGCCAATAAAAGCTTTTATTATTATCCTGATTTTCCAAGTTTCTCTCGCATGACTGCGGTAGCAACAGGTGTTGACGGGCTGTGCCAAGTCAGCACCTGAACTATTACGGATCGGAATTTAGGAAGGATCGAACAATATTGCAGGTCTTCAGGATTACAGACTTCTGAAATATTTTGTGTAACCTTTTGTCGAGACCTAACCTGCTGTAGGTGTGGTGTAAATGTGTTTGGTGTGAGGCCTGAGACAGACATAATTAGGGGGACAATGGTAACTTTGTTTTGCTTCCAGAGTCGTTTTGTTTCTATCGCAAGGTCCGTGTATTTAGATATCTTCCCGGCGTAGGCGTTTTGGATATTATTTTTTTTTTAAAACAAAAAAGTGCAGCCCGGGCTCCGACACACCGGGCTGCTGTTCCATTACCCAATGACTACTCCTCACACCGTGAGGTGAGCAATCACTGGGTCCGCGAATCGTGCGCCCTAAGTAGACGAAGGGACCCAAGGATGACTGCCTTCTGCATTCTGGCGGCTAAGATGTGCGCCGCCGCACGGCACACCGGTATTTTGCGCAGTGCAGAGAGCAGCGTATTCCTCATTCCACCTAGGGATCCAATGACCATAACCAGCAGACTTACAGTGTAGTCTGGCCAGAGCCTGCGAAGTTGTCCGAGCAACTCCTGATATTTGGTCCGCTTTTCCTCCTCCTTAGAGACGATGTTCACCTCGGCAGGCGCCGAAAACTCAATAACGAACATCGTCTTCTGTTGGTGGTCGAGAAGGACTATGTCGGGCTTGTTTGCCTGTACAAGCTCGAGCGTGGGGAACGAGTAGTTCCAGTAAATCCGGCATCTCTCGTTCTCCACAACGGACTCTATATCCCCTGGAGCGTATGGCAGCACCGGTATCTCATCAATACCGTATGAGTGCCTCAAATGATAGTAGAGCACTCGTAGAGCCGCGTTGTGCCGATGGACGTAAGCCGTCCCAGCGTACGTCTTACACGCCGACAAGAGATGCATAAGCGTCTCTGGCGCCTGTCGGCAAGCTCTACAAAGGGTGTCGGGTACATCTACACCCATAACCCTTTTACGGTACACCAAGGTGTTGAAGACACCGTCTTGGCAAGCCATTATAAAGCCCTCAGCCTCCGACTTCAACCCACTAGACCTTAGGAAAGAGAAGGTCAACTGCTCAGACAAGCCATGCTCTTCCAGATGTTTGTAGAAGATTCCATGCATTGGCTTATCTTTATGAAGTCTTAAAAGGAAGTCGACTTCGGCAGTTTTAAGGTGGGATTTTAATTCTGCGGGAGCAAGTTCCGTAATGGACTGCTGACACCTCCGCTTGAAGTCGAGTGTGAGGCTGAGCTCCTCGGCTGCTCGTTTCGCTGCGCTAAAAAGAAAGGCTCCTTTTCCCGCATTCTCGTGCTCTCGCACAAAGCGGATCAGGGGATCGGTGCTGTTCGTTACATAGCAGGCAGTGGCCAGTACTACTCTGTTGTGCAGGCGCTCCAAACTCAATAGTCCACGCCCTCCCAGGTGTCGCGGGAGGTATATTCGCGGGACAGAGGACCTAGGATGCAGGCTTCTCTCCATATTCATCCTTTTGCGGGTCTTCGTGTCGATTTCCTTCAGCTCGTTCACTTTCCAGTGTATAGCACCAAAGGTGTATAATAACAATGGGACCGCAAGCATGTTTGTGGCAGCGACTTTGTTCTTGCCGGACAGTTCTGACGACCAGATCTGCCGGAGTCGGCGCAAATACTTGCGGCGGAGACACTCTTTAACCAATGCTGCCTCTTGGTCATGACGCTGCGCCACTCCAAGGTAGGTATAAGTATCTCCGGCATGCAGTTGTCGCAAGATGCTCCCATCAACGAGCTGTTCCTCATCTCCACTATCTCCGCTTCGTCCTTCCTTGAGATGAACCAATGCACATTTGTCTGTCCCGAACTCCATTCCGATAGCATGACTGTACTCCTGCACCACCCTCAGCGATTGTTGTAGTTCGCGTTGGCCGGAGGCATAAAGTTTTAGGTCATCCATATAAAACAGATGGGTGACCTTGTGCCTCCGGTTATTGGGCGTGCCACAGCTGTATCCTTTAGTATTTCTCAGCGCTATGGACAGAGGCAAAAGTGAGATGCAAAAGAGCAAGGGACTCAAGGAGTCTCCTTGGAAGACACCTCTTTTCAATGACACCAACTCTGTCTGAACCCGAGTTTCACCTGATGTTATGGTAAACCGGGTCTTCCAGAGCGGCATCAGTTGTTTGATGCATCCCACTATCTGATTATCCACCGAAAGACATTCCAACAGCCGCACAATGAGGTCATGAGACGTGCTGTCGAATGCCTTGCGATAGTCAATCCAGGCCATAGAAAGGTTTCGCTTGTACTGCACAGAGTCCTGCGTGACACATCGGTCAATCAACAGGTTCTCCTTGCAGCCAGCTACTCCTTTCTTTGACCCTCTCTGTTCATACACGTCGAGAAATACAGGATTCACAGCTTGAAGGATACGCATGTACAAGATTCTGGTGAAGAGCTTGTAACACGCGTTCAGACATGTTATTGGCCTGTAGTTTTTGGGATCAGACAAATCTCCGGTCTTCGGGAGAAGTACGGTTCGACCCTCGACAAACCAAGCCGGAATTGGCTGCTCCTGATTTAGCCACGAGTTAAAAACTCTAGCTAAATGCCGGTGGCAACTGGGGAATTTTTTCCACCAGTAGGTGTTTATGCCATCCGGGCCAGGAGCTGCGAAATTCTTTGCGCCTCGTAAGGCGTCAAGAATTTCTTCCGTGTTTATCGGGTGACGCAGTACATTCAAGTTAGGAGTCCTCCTACAAACGGACTCGAACTGCGCCAAGGCCGGAGTGTCTGCTGAGAGAGGTTTGGGTTGTTCGTAAATGTCCCTCCAAAAGGCCTCCACGCGATCAGCAGTTGGCGGCTGCTCTATGGCTGGAGGCGGCTGTTGGAAAAGGCGAGAAGGTCTTTCGTAGAACATTCTGTTCTGCTCCAGACCTCTCGCCCGCGCCACCAACGATCGCTTAGCAGCGATTAGCATCCGTATCCTGTCAAGACAGTGTTGCTTGACAACAACCAGTACCGCTTGACTGAGTGTATGATGGTCGCGCCTCAACCCGTAGGCTATCTGGCGCACTCGGCGCGTAAAAGGCCTCCCAGCCGCTCTATATTCCATCACACACTGGATACGGGATGCTTCCTGGCGAGCCAACTGGATTTTCGCTTCCATTTGGCGCACCCGTCTCTGTGCTCTCTCAACAGGAGAGTCTCTCACTCTCCCCTGTCTAGCTAGCCTCAGAGCCGCAGCGTAAATTTCGCAATTGATGCTCCAAATGTCAGAGGCCTCCGATAGATGTTCACCAACAACCTCATCCTCTCTCTTTAAATCTGCCAGCTTCAAGGACCTTCCGTTGTTATGCAAGGCCCTTCGGTCTCTGAAATCCCCAGGTGAGACGACTTGGTCGATTTCCCTCTCAGCGGGCCTTACCGGCGAACTTTCAGCCTGGTTAACAGGCCTTCCGTCCGCCGAAGGGGCAGGCTGAGCTGGAGCACGAACATATCCCTGCCTCCGGAGGTACGATACATAATCTCGCAAATTCTGAGAGGTAAGCGTGCTATGCTCTGGGTGCATTTCACACCACCTCTCATACATGCGGGACATGTATCCCCTACGGCGGGGGCTACTGCTCTCGTAGCAGCTCAGCAGGTCATCCTTGAGCTCCGTCGTCCACCTAAAACGGTCCATGTTATTGCGGGGGTCGTCATCAGGGCAAATCGAAGCACCGCCACCTTGCCCAACGCCGGCTTCCGAAACCGGCTCGGTGTGGGTGCTTTGCCTTCGAGGTGGTCGAACCCGAAGATAGGGCCCGTCAGGTGGTTAGCCTTAGGGCCCGCAGCCGACATTTCCGGAGGCAGCCGTCCAAATTGCCTCCAGAGGATGGACCTGTGAAGGTTGCCGACCGACTTGCATCCCTTGGCTTCGGTATACCCCTCGGTGTCGCCACGCACCGAATAGCCTGTTGATGTTGGGCGGCTTCCTGGGGGTTTATGGAAACAGCCGCTTCTAACATGAAGAACAGACGCTGTCGGAGTACCGCTCCTCACATGGAGATCCGTCGTGTCCTACTAATTGTGGAATAGCCGATCCTCTGGATGCAGACGCTATTCCACTGTGCTAGTTTTGGTCCGCCCCGGGTATTTCATTTCCCCGGTACCACCCATATCTGGGAGGCATTCTCCTATCCGCCACCTTGGGGAGGCGCCACTGAGAGGATCTAGCAACCCCTCGCGGTTATTATTATTATCATTATTATAAAATATTAAAAAATGCCTTATATTTACTATAAAATCGCAAGATAAAATATACGATTTGCATGCTAAACTCTGTTCGGTATGCTAACGATATGTGCACTAAATATGTACAAGTGCTTGCTAGTTCACGCTCACTATGAAATAAAAGTTAACATTTCTCTGAAGTACGTTCGCTGAAAATACATATGCCATTTCTTATTTCAGATCATCTTACCTCGAACGAGTCGGGTGTACCTTGTGGAATGATCCCTTTATTGTGCCTAGAGTACTTATTTTTCCGAACTATAATCAAGTTTTGTTTTGTTAGTATAATTACATTTTGAGTTTTATTGCGACTACTTCAATTTTGAAATAGATTACTACCAGAAATCCAGAAAACGTAAATATGTTTGAGTTGCAGGACTTCACCTTACCTTACATATTATACTGATCGAACCTTTATGTTGCGTTTACTGTTTTTGTTATATCCGATGAAAATGAAAGTACCTACTATTTATGAGCTTGGAACTCCTTATTGAAGCGTCAGTGTCGTCAGATTTCCATTAAGCGCTGATTTTACATTTATCGAGCATTTAATATTTTTTAACGATTTAACGACCGTCAAATAGATAGTATTGATATCACTCCACAGTTCTATTATCTTCTATTGAAGTTAACTGTATTGTTATTACCTGAAAAGTGCACCAATCAACTCAGAATCCACAGTGCATCGGCCTCCAGTAAGATCCATAAGTAAGTCAAGTATCTTATGTCGCAAAAGTGAATTTTTCCGAACGTAAACAAACAAGGGTGCGGTACGACTTGCCGTATTGTACCTGCTTATACGTCGAGTGCATGTCGTACCGCCAGGGCCAGCTCCAGACTATTTAACCCATATATTTAACCCACCACAGCACAATGACTCAAGAAAATAACACCACTAGCACCACATCTAATAATGTTCCCTCATACTCCAGTGCACTTCTACAGCAGCCTGTAGAAATGACCCCATCAAAAGACCAAGCAATCCTTCTAACAGCAGTGGTAGGTATAAAAGTCCAGGACTACATCATAGCAGTTGGACCGATGGTAGGGCCAAAAAGCATCCTGTTTGCATCAAGAATATCTAATGGCAGAATTTGTATTTATCTAAGCGACAGTACTCATGCAGTTAGAATTATAACAAGCCACAAATCGATAAAAATCCACAATCATGAAATTGAAATAAGAAGATTAGTAACACCTGCCCAGAGATTAGTTATCTCCAATGTATGCCCTTCTACTTCTAATGATATCATCGAAAACTTACTGACGAATCTAGGAATAAAACTGCTTTCACGCATGGCTTGTCTTAGAGTTGTCATGCCAGAAACTGAGTACAGTCACATTCTCAGTTTTCGCAGACAAATCTACATGGCACCAACTGAAAACCCAATACCAGGCTCAGCTACCATCACCATTGAAGATACCACATATAGAATATTTCTCTCAGTAGACGGCCCAATCTGCACCCTCTGTAAGCAGCCAGGGCACACTCTGGATAGATGCCCTAATAAATCGCACACCTCAAACGAACACACTGTAGAAGAAGAAGTATATATAACACCTAATAACTCCATAACAACTATAACCACTATACCAAACTTAGATACTACCACAACCCAGCAGGATACAGCCACGGTCCAACAAGAAACAGCCATAGCTCAACAAGACACAATCACAACAGAAAAAGTCACGCTCACCCTACCAGAAACCCGGTCACAGACAGCAAACAGACAGATCTCAACATTCCCTGAAGTTAAGGAATTTGAACCTACCCTTACTGAGGCCCCTACGAAGAAAATAAAAACTTCAAAAGTTACCGGAGATTCTCTGAAGCCAGCCGAAGAGTTTATAAAATCTCAGTACTCACAATCAATCACATTAAAAATTACACCAACGATATACTCAGCACCATATATTTTTTGACAGACCTGTACCCACACTTGAAAGACAGAAGTACAAAGATTGAAATTACAAAGATTAAGAAAAAAGTAGTGAAACAAGTGAAAGATACGCCATCACAAACTACCGAAGGAACACTCGTATCATCAGATAGTGAATCCTCGGAACCCTCACTTCCAACTCACTAGCTCTTATGTTTATAATCCAGTGGAACCTGAGAGGGGATTATATCCATAAGGAAATTACTTGATGTACTTATACAAAAAAATAACCCGCTTCACTAACACAGAACCACCCGCTCTGCCTGCAACACAAGACCGACGGTTCACCACATCTTGCTAGAATGTACATAGTGTTTCCTAGTGCCAAGTTACATAATAGTGTCTCAAACTATATCAAAGACCTCTCATCACAGACATGTATAAAACGCTTCCGTTTCTTAGACATCAAATTGTACCATAAAAAAAGAATAAGTCGACTTATATCTCGAGCCATCTAATATTTACTCTATACTTGTAAATATAATAATGTGTCGTCCGGCCGCTAATAACCCTGCGTGGTTGATGCGGCTCTTTCTGTGTTAAATAAAAAAAAATATTTCTTAACGATTATTAATAAATTCAAAAAGCATTTGAGTTTGATACTGAGCGATCACTAAGTTGATCAAGCCTCTATTATTCTTTAACCACTACTTTTTTAATTTAGAAGGCATTTGAGTTTTATACTGAGCATTCATTACATTTGTTGAGCCTATATTATTTATATCGAATATTTCATAATTTAGAACGCATACGAATTCATCATGTAAACATTACTATACTTGCAAGCATGTACTTTATTCATCGAATATTCATTATTTTGAGAAGCGGATACATTTTATAACGGGCACTCACTATATTTATCGAGCATTTACTATTTTTATAGAATATTTAGTTTCTTGTCATGTACATGAATAAATTAACTGGAGAACATAATATACATTGGTATTAAAATATCGATCATATACAACACAACACAACAATTACAAGGAGAAGTAGTGCAAAATTCTAAAAATTATTTTAAAGGCTCCAGTCAGAGGTATCGTTATTTTTGACAGAAATTACTACCTTTTTTATACTTTTTGAACACTTTCCAAATAAATAGACGGTATCATTTCCAGGAGCAGCTTCACTCCGGTCAAATGTGCGAATTGAACACTGGAAAGTGCTTCCAAGGATAAAGCCGCAGTATTTGCCAAGACATTTGCAGCAAACTACACTATAAATATCTCGTCTAGCGTCCAAGTACCATCTATACCGAAAGTACCCAGTCTATGACCACTATATAGTGCAGAACAAACATAGTCGGGAAGGTGCTGCAGCTACTTGACATTTGTAACGGAAAATGGGCCCTACATAACCTCTCTATTGTTGTAAAGAAGTGCGTACCGGAGTTCACCCCTATACTTACCCGCCTCTTTTGTAAGTCTTACGATTCCAGGATATTCCCAAAAGACTGGAAAGTATCTTGCATCCAACCGGTGCCAAAAAGGGAACCAAAGCTGATCCAACCAACTACAGCCTATAGCTCTGCTCTCTGTGATCAGTAAATTGATGGAGAAAGGCGTCAACCAAGAGTTCATGAAATACCGATCACGGTCAAACGGGAAAGGGCAAAAGTACCGAGAAAGTATTCAATTTAAGGGAATCGACTGTACTGAAATCACAGAAGTATTTTGACGATGAAGAAGTGTATTAGAAATGTGACTAACTGTCACTATAACTCTGCTCTCTGTGGCCAGTAAAATGATGGAGAAATGCGTCAACCAACAGCTTATAAAATACCTTGAGCTCCATCACTTAATCAACGACAGGCAATATGGATTTTGACTTCAGAGATCAACCGGGGATCTCCTGGCTTACGTCACGCATGTGTGGAGCAAACTCATCCAGCTGTTTGGTAAGGCTCACGTCATTGCTCTCGATATTTCAAAGGCAATCGATCAACCTTGGAAAATTGAAGGGATTAGGTTAAAATCGCGATAATAGGCCTCAGTAAACGTAAAATCCTCAACAAACTATTTTCCACATATGCTAACTGTTGATATATGGAAAAGTTGTTTGGATACAGGAACTGACCAACCATGTGTGAAGACAATAAAATTATTATTGTACATGAGAATAATTGACTTAGAATGAAAAGGGCCTAAGTCCATCAGGAAGAATTCTGGAAAATTAACAAAATCAATTTTTGGCTTCCATATTTTTTTGTTATTTATCATATATTTTCCAACTTTTCTAACATCAAATATTATTATGATATTTTAGATACCAAAACTTAAAGGACACACCATTAAATGTTCACAAAAAACTACAGAAAAAATATAGGAAAAATATGGACTTGGGCCAGTTTTATTTTCAAACTACAAAAAACATTATTTTCTGATATTAACATTCCAACTTTCAGGTGTTCGCTTTCTTTTAGGCGTTAGTTCACTATCAGAATCCATTTCGAGGGAAACCGGACTGACATTGAAAGAATAACAGAATACATAACTAAAACTTGTGATGCAAGTCAAAAATAAAACGGTCCCAAGTCCACGACTTGGACCCGATTTTACTTCATACACATCTTTATGCAGCACAAATCAGGTTTCAATCGTTGACTTGGGCCTGTTTTCACGGCCAGTGATGGAATGAAGTGTGAACTATGATTGTTTGCAGTTAAGTCAATTTTTGAAAATATGAACTTGGGCCCACTTTATTCTTTGGCATCCAGCCCTCCGTCCTATGGCTTCCCTGTCGAGCTTTGTGGTTGTCTCGTAGACTTCACCTCAAGGCGGTCGTTCTTCATACCTCAATAACAGAGCGGTACGACCGCACATTTATTCCCAAGGTGTCCATGCCTTGGAAGATACTGCCAAGAGATATCTTTATTGGGCCTGTGGGTGTTGGTTTATTCGAGTTCCGCGTTAACTAACCTCCCCTAATATAACCTTTTCATAGCAGATGCTCTGGTATTTAGGCTCTGACTACGTGGTTTGCTCAATTATAAAAAACAGTACGTGTGAAATTTTACACGAAGAATACTAGACTGGCAGCATTAGTAGCTGGTACTTTCCTCTAATTGTAAAATATTCAGTGGTTCTGGAGATTTTCCAAACTCTGCCGGTAGCATAGATGAATAACTGTGACCTATTCATCGCTGGAACTGCTCATTTTAAAGTATATGAAATAGTCCTATCCTACTTGCATCATCTGAGTCGAATGAGAGGGAATCGACCCGTGTGTGACTATAAATGCATCGACCACACCGCCGATCGACCCATGTGAGGATGACAAACGCGCCAGTCCCATCGATCGTGCAAATTGAGCATATCCTACGACTAGAAACGTCTCAACCAGATCTAGTAGTAAAAAATGTTTACCAGAAAATAATTTGGAAAGAACATCTATTGATTGGTGCGCTAGGTAGTCGCGTTTGTCTCTTTTTTGGGAGCTGTAATTCTGAAATTTTATAGAACACTGTTAATATCTGCATCCAAAAAGTGTATCACTCATCCATATTTTGAATATAATTTCTGAGACTCATGTGTCTATTTGTTCCATCCCTGCATCTCTGCATTCATCAAGTCACAAAACTGTTTCTACTTGCCTGAACTCGACGAATCCCTGATGCAGCAACATCGCCATGAAATCTCCCGCCATGTCGTCGCGTTCCCCCGTCAGGAAGAAAATCCCGTCGTACGCTTCTGGGCGCAGCTCCAAGCTGAGCTGCACGTGCTTGTAGGCCCCCCTCAGCGCGGGAAAGGCCAGCCAGCTGGAGCCAGTGAACCGCGGCGAATGGATCTCCTTTTCTGAAACCAAAATAGAGGGAGTTTAATTGATGTGGTTGCGGTTCCGCAAATTGAGTACGCAATTGCTTTGTTATTGGTCTGGATCTATCTGCCTGCACAGATTTTTTTCAGTTGAGCATGTGGGATGTTTTTCCGCTTTTCTTTTAGTCCGATGGAAGTATCACGTAAAGCCGGCGCCACATATGCGGGTATTTCCCGAATATCAATATTTGCCGTTTTTTCAACCTTGCTCGCCGAATAGCGAGCACGTATCGCCCTAAATGTGCGTAGTTGGCTATGTTTAGTTTCGAGAAGAAAGGGAATGGGAAAGCCCGACCATTCGCACAAAGTGCTCCAGCCACACTGGTAGGCGTTTGCCGAATTGCGAATATTCGCTGTTCGTTGTTCCCTAAATGCCGCATGTGTGGCGCCGGCTGTGGCGCCGGCTGAATGCTCGCTGCTCGGCATATGGCGAATATTCGGGTAAAATCCTGCAGCCACATAGCCGAATAGCAAATAATCGGGGTTCGTTGCTCGCCGAATCCCGCATATGTGGCGCCGGCTTTATGTGCGTCAGTCTCAGAAAAAATTATACAGTTATACGGGCTTCAACATTTTTGGGAGTCAAAGAGTAGGTAGGTACATACGTAAGCACTTGATGCTTGTAGCCAAGATCGTACTAGTGATACTAGTATAATAATAATATTTATTTTCCAGAAGGCGAAATTACGTTGCGTTGGAATAGTCAGACAGAGAAAAGGAAGGGTACACTAAAAAGACTTTAAAAAGAGAAGATGGAAATACATCGATTAATAAGTAAAATATTTCATATAAGGTTAATTTGGAAAAAATCACTTACATTGTAGATACAATGTTCAACGAGCACTTTCGTTAGATGTCCTAAACTATCAGGAGAATCACAACCTACAATACTTCTCTTATATGGTACATATACATTTCCTCTTTGCCTGGTATTTATTGTTTGTACATAACACACTGTACATCTGCCTCTATAATTAAAGGTATAAAGGCACATTTCAAGAATTATCAGAGCGGGAAGCGTCGAAACATTATATTTACTGAATAATCTCATTTTACGAGTTTCTCTTGGGATATCTTTAAGATCTTTAATGCAGTAGTTTCCCGTTTGCTTTCTGCATCCTCATGCCGTTGACCAGATGTATCTACTGGTTCGTCCGCCTTTAGGGGCAATTTCTCACCCCAAGGACAATAAGGTGTCCTAACTCTTCTCAACTCGTCCAACCAAAGCTGTTGGTTGAGAAGAGGTTACTGCTTATACCGACAGTAGTTCGGTTCCTTTTCTTTTAGTCGCCTTTTACGACACGCAGGATATACGATGGGTGATATTCTAGCCCGCCCCCACACGGGGTTTTGCAAGTTACTTTCTTTGAAATTCTAGCCGTGGACCTGAGAGATCGTTTCTGAGTGACAAATACATCCTGGGCCAGTGTAATCATCCCATAGAAGCAAATCCCATGACGCACTCTGCTCTCCACCTAAGCGCAATTCAACATAAGTAGCTGACCAGATGTAAGCACATCTCTCCATCTTCATAGTCGCAATATCTTAACACACATGTTGTGAACTCGTAAAATGCATTAAGTCGGAGGTAGAGTATTACACCACACGAATATTATCAATAGTTTTGAGAACTGTAGCTCGCCGTCGTTCGTCATTTACTGACATTTCAGTGGCGCTTTTGATACTCGTACCCAGCAACTGTTTCGTCATATCCACCCAGTGTGTAGGGGATCGGCCACGGCGCCGCCCACTCGAAGCATGACCCTGAACTACAAGTTTCACCATGTTACCGCTTCTGTGAATATGTCCGAAAAATGTAAGCATTCTCGTCGGCACAATGGAATATGGAAACGTTAGTTTGATGGGAGGTATAAGGAACTCTCAGCATCCTCCTCCACGTCCACTTTTCAAAAGCACCTATGCGAGCTCGAATTGCCTTCTCAACAGTCCAAGTTTCCGAGGCATACAGAAATATGGAGGACACAAGAGACTGAATCAGCGACATTTTGGTAGCTTTAGTGATGTTATGGCCACGCCATATTTTAGTAAACCTTGTCATGGCCACACGTGTCTGTTGAATGCGCCGTCGAATCTCATTTTCACAGCTACCTGAATTATCGATCAAAGCACATCTCTTATAGGTTATTAAATAAATGCGATACTGAATTGATTTATTTTCGAGATTAGATGTTCACAGTGTGATTTCCAGCTAAAACTGGCATCTAAATATAAGTCCAATAATTTAGTTTCACAAAAATCTTTTGTAGTGATCAATTGACTGCCAATATGCACAGTTACACAAGGGCAGTCTCTTTGCCTATTATCAAAACGAATCTCCGATGTTTTTACTCCATTAAGAAAAAGCCTACTCTCAATAAACCGTTCGTTCAATTTGAGAGTATTTATCATAAGCCTTGCTTGCCAGTGTTATTTTATCCTTATCAGAAATAATTACGGATGTGTCATCCGCACACATAGTGAACATTGCCAAGACGTCAAGTTTATCTAGGTCTTAAAATATATTATGGTTAAAAATGGGCCAAGCACCGAACCTTGAGCTACACCTGCATTCACAGAACCTCCATCTGAAATAATACCGTTGTTAATACGTACAAACTGTTGACGGTTATGTGTAATAGACTCCACCCAATTTAGTGCTTTACCTCTGACAACATACCAAGGTAACTTGATCTAGAGTTTTCGATGATCAACACAATCGAGTGCTTTACTTAAATCACAGAATCTTCTTTTACCTTGTTCTATGTATTGAATTAGCGTCTCACAATACGAATGTACTGCTGTAGTAGTTTATTTACCGCTTAAGAATCCATGTTGATCTTTTAATATAGGTATTATCGTTCTCAGTGGATGATAGCAGCCCATAAATGAAGCCATATTATTTAAAAACTTTTGAGAACACAGATGGCATTGTAATTGGTCAATGATTGTCAATGTTCCGGTTATCTCCTTTTTTGTGAATTGCTATTACTAGTCCAGTCTTGAAAATGCACCATTAACAAAAGATACATTTACTAAGTACAGTCATCATCATAGTTACAATGTCTTAACAGACATGTTGTGACCTCGTAAAATACATTAAGTAGGAGCTAGAGTATTGCCGACACCAATGTTATCAATAGTTTTGAGAACTGTAGCTCGCCTTCGTTCGCGATTTACTGTCAATTCAGTTGCGCTCTTGATACTCATATCCAGCCACTGTTTCGTTGTATCCACCCAGCGTGTAAAGGAACGGCCACGCCGCCACCCTGAACTACAAGTCTCTCCATATTATCGCTTCTGTAAATATGTCCGAAGAATGTCTCGTCGACACCATAGAGAATAGTGTCTTTACTACTACTACTTGCTACTACTTACTAAGTAAAATGGAGGAGCTGATGAAGACTTATTTTTCTATTTTCTGTTTAAACCACTGTATAATTCGTTACTATTGTAAGGAAATAGAAATACCATTTCATTAATAAAACGTCAAATTTTTGTTCAGTGCAGCTCTGCGTCCCTAGTACACAAATATAGTTTTTTTTAGAAACTACTAACATTCCGTATCCATAACAAAAATCTACTCGGCATGTGCACCATAAAGCCGATTGTATTGCGGACACGCCGTTGCTACAGCAAGAACATTCTGAACTTCTTTATGATGCATGAAACCGCAAACTTCAGCTTAAAGTTTTCAATAAAGCGGGCGTATAAGGTGAGTGAAGGAAAACTCCATTTCCTCTGTAGTGTGGAAAGCCACAAACAGAACATCGACTCCTTTTACAATCGATCGACGCTAAAAGGAACTCAAGTGTGCCACCTGTGTCTGAAACCACCGGCTCTTCTTTTTAATGGACAATTGAAATCCATTGGATCTGCCACCCAGTGCCGTGGTGGGAGGGCTTTTAGGGACTAAAACCGCCCAAGGGTGGGGCATATAAATGCTTTTACTTCCCACACCGATAGGTGAGGGGAGTATTGTGATCGCGAAAATTTTCGATTTTGAGATAATACGCTTTTTGGGCGTTTTATGATATAAAATCCACGAAAAACGGAAAATTTCAAATATGCCTCAAACTTCGTTTTTAGGCATTTTAAGGGTTCCTGATCATTTTTACTTTTTCTTGGGTGGGGGTGAATTTGGGGTGGTTGGGGGGTGGGGGGGTGTAATATTGAAAAATTTGTTGTATTCATAATGGGCTGTCCATTGATAAGTGAATGAAAAACCTAGCGGCATGATACACTTTTTTAGGTCCATCCGAACGTTGCATGCTTATTATAGAAACTACGGGACTTAGAATTTGTGATGTATACATACGAGTATTGTTTTAGATTGTTCGATATCGCGTAACGCGAAAATTGTTCAATTAATTTTAATGAAATTTTGACATAGTATTACTCCCAAGGCGAGGATAGAAAACGCGTATGTTTGGCAAAATCGGGTCAGTGGCGGCGCGGCAATAATAAAAAAACTAAAAATATAAAAACAGCTCAAACCCTATTTTTAGGTGTTTTAGGGGTTGCTGATCATTTTCTACGTTTTTTTGGGTGAGGGTGAATTTGGGGTGGTTGGAGGGTGATCTTTGAATGAGAAACCTAGCAGCATAATACACTTTTTATGCACATCCGCACATTGCCTTGCTTATTATAAAAACCAAGGGACTTAAAATTTGTGATGTATACATACGAGTATTGTTTTAGATCGTTCTATATTGCGTAACGCGAAAATTATTGAATTGATTTTTTATGAAATTTTGACACAGTATTACTACCGCAGCGGAGATGGAAGACGCGTATGTTTTGGAAAAATAGTGCCAGTGGCGGCGCAGCAATAGTAAAAGAACTAAAAATATGAAAACAATACAAACTTTGTTTTTGGGCGTTTTGCGGGTTCCTGATCATTTTCAGTATTTTTTTGGGTGGGGTGAAATCAGGGTAGGAGGGTGGGGGGTAGTAATACTAAAAAAATTGTTGTATTCACAATAGTCCGTCCATTGACCTGTAGAAGAAATACCTAGCGGCATATTACACTTTTTTAAGTCCATCCGAACATTGGCTTGCCTATTACAGAAGCCAATTTTGTACATACAAGTTTTGCTTTATTTCGTTCTACGTATATTGCGTGAAGAAAAATTATTGAATTGATGTTAATAAAATTTTGACACAGAATTTATTACCGCTACGAGAATGGAAAACGACTCTGTTTTTAAAAAACCGTGTCAATGGCGGCGCAGCAATAATCAAAAAACCAAAAACATAAAATCAGCTCAAATTTCGTTTTTAGATGCGTTTGGAGGCTCTTGATCGTTTCGCATCGTCCAGTTCAAGCGTGCAGAAAAAAACTGGCGCCCTAGTTCCTAAGGCGGGATACGCAAGAAACTATTTTCAAGGGTTTTTGTGTTGGATGTTGTTTTTGCGGGCGGATGGGCGATAATTTAGTTGTAAGGGGATTTTAGACTATAGCTTCATGCAATGGGAAATTAAAAAATGGGATCACCGTTGTGTGTGGGAAGTACTGAGTCAATCAGCTTGACTCTATTTTGATTTAAGTTAATGCTTTCGATCAGTGTATATCAAAATGTAAACTGAATAACTCAGCCTGGTCAAAATTTAAATTGATCTACCGCCAGATAGCAGTTAAGAACGTTCGTTCACGAGAGGTATTGGTAGATGTATTGGTAGTTAATTTTTTTTTTAATTTTGATGAATCTGACCACATTTCGGTATTTATTTAGGTATTTACCCAAGGAAATTGAAAACTTCTTGTAAACCATTTCAGGTAGTTATTAGCGTTTTCAGCTTCTTGTTCTTTCAGTACCATCTCCTCAGCGGAGGTTGGCGACCATCATTTGGAATTTTTCTCTGTCTTGGGCTAAACGAATGATTGTGCAGGCCTCTCTTATATTAAATCACTGGCGTAAGTTCCGAAGCCAGGAGAACTTTTTTCGTCCGATTCCTCGTCGTCCTTCGATCTTTCCCTCAACGATCAGTTGTAACAACTCGTACTTACTATTTCAAAAAATAATGCCAAAATATGCTGCTTTTCTTCGTTTTATTGTGGTTAAAAGTTCCTGTTCTTTATTCACTCTCTCTAGTACACTAGTGTTTGTTACCCGCTCGGTCCATGATGTCCGTAATATGCGTCTGTATAGCCACATCTCAAAAGAGTCCAAACGAAACATGGTGCGAGCTTTTAATGTCCATCCCTCAACTCCGTATAATAATGTGGACAGTACATAGCATTTTGTTGCTCGCCATCGAGTAGTCAAACTTAAATGTCGGTTGCAGAGTATCGTTTTCATTTTGAAAAAAGTATTTCTGGCTATTTCGATTCTGCATCTTATCTCTTCATCAGGATCCCTTTTATCATTTAGCCAGCATTCCAAATATTTGAATCTGTTTACTCTTTCTACGTCCTGGTTGTCTATTTCTATTCTTATATTATTAATATTTAATCTAGTGATGACCATAAATTTTGTTTTCTTTATGTTTATTTTGAGACCATAAGATTGACTAGCATTGTTGACTCTGTTCACTATGTACTGTAATTCCTTCTCATCGCTAGCTAGGTGTACCGTATCGTCAGCATACCGGATGTTGTTAATGTATTTGCCATTCACTTTTATTCCCATTTCCACATCTTCTAAAGATTCTTGGAATGTGGACTCAGAGTATAAGTTGAATAGCAAAGGCGACAATATGCATCCTTGTCTGACGCCTTTGAGAATTTGTATATCCGATGTTGACATATTTCCAATTTTTAGCATTTTCCTTAATTGAAGGTAGAATTAACATAAGAGTAGATACAAAAATAAGTAATGTATGAAAGTATTATTTTTAATATGTAGTTTATACTACTGCATTAAAAAATAGGGTTGATGACCGTTTGAATTAGTTGTTAATCATTTTAGTCACAGTAGTTCAGACTGTTTCAGAAATTAAGAGACCATATCGAAAACTGGCAACAGTGCGCTAGTTTATCAACCCACAGCTTTCTATCCCTTCAGAAAAATCCATAGTGACAGCGACATATAGCAGAAAATGTTCTTCGGATTTTGGGATCAAATAATTCAGAGGCTTTTTTACTGAAAAAGCCGACGTTTGGGTGTTTATTTTACGCCTTAATGAATTAAACCAGTACATTGAACCAATGATCAGTTGCATGAAAATATAAAAATAAAAAATATAAAAGAATTTTTCTTTCCATATCATTAAAATGTTAAAATAACAATAACATACCCCGTTGGGTCAAACAACAAAAAACATTCAAGAAGATGGTTAAAAAAATGCTGTTTGTAAACATACCTGATTTTTGGTATTTGCTGCTGGACACTGAAGCCAGTGTGAGAAAAATACTAATATGTATACTTGCATATTATTTAATATTTCGGTTATAAAGGCAGAAAACATTTGATCATATTGTTTTATTATGATTTAGGTTTAATGTTATTAGTAGGTAATCAATAAATTATAAATCTGGCTCAGATCGAGAGTGACAGTTCTCTTATTGACAGCCATATCGTCATATCCCAGCGAAAATCCCTAACAAACATTTATTGACTTTCGAGATATATCAGCTTGAAGTTTATTTCCTATTTATTAAATTAGTTTTAATTTTTTTCACGCAAGCTATGTTCCTGCGTTCTGCTAATAAAATGCCTAACTGAACAATATTCACATAATGCAACTCGGTAAAAGAATCAAAATGGAAACCAGTACATTGAACTAATGATCAGTTGCACCAAAATATAAAAATGAAAAATATAAAAGAATTTTTTATGTCATATCATTAATATGTTAAAATAACAATAACATACCCCTTTGGGTCAAACAACAAAAAACATTCCAGAAGGTGGTTTAAAAAGAAAAAAAAATGCCGTTTGTAAACACACCTGATTTTTAGTATTTGCTGCTGGACACTGAAGCCAATGCGAGAAAAATACTAATATTTATACTTACATATTATTTAATATTTCAGTTATAAAGACAGAAAATATTTGATTATATTGTTTTATTATGATTTAAGTTCAATGTGATTAGTAATCAATAAATTATAAATCTGGCTCAGATCGAGAATTTCAGTTTTCTTATTGACAGCCGTATCACGCTTGGAAAGGTAAATCATTTCGCTGATCAGTCGTTCCTTGTAATTAGTCTCGTTGCCAAGTATAGTGACAGAATCGAATTTAAAATCATGATTATACTCAAAATGATGAGATGCTATGGTTGTATGATCCCTTTCATTTTTATGAGTATTTTTACATGATGACTTATGGGCTGAAATCCTGTTCCTTAAATTTTCTTTGGTTTACCTTATTGTATACATAGCAGTGTTTAATTTCTTCCCAAAAAATAACAAATCGCAATATATCTATGTTTAAGTAAATTACCGGTCTCAGAGACCTAGGCTAGTAGCGATGAAATTATCAATCATGTAGGTACAGGAGGGTTAACAAAGGTTAATGCGCGAAAAACGCAGTCAAAGACTTATCAGTCACTCCTCGTACATTTTTATTTCGAATCTTGTGTTAATCCAATAATACACAGAAGCACATAACCGGATAAGTGACAAATGACTGACAGACGATCCCTGAAAATAGCACAGGCCACTTTGCGCGATCCGCAAAAAGTCGTCGACACTTAGCCTAGGCAGTTTAGCTTGTCGGCAAAGCTCCTTAGCAGGAAGAGAGTGGCAAGAATGACCGAGAGAGCGGTAGAGGGTCCATCGCAGCAGCCGTGTAATCCAGAAAATCCGGATTAGGAGCAGTGTGCCCGGATAATTACGGCTCCGGCAGCCAGTATGTGCAGCTGCGACTAAATGCTTCTCTCAAAGTTTTTCGTTATTTCGTGACGGCCGTTCGATAGAGCCGGCTCAAAGGAGAAGTTGAAAAGTGGGATCATCGACAGGGTTTGATCATTAGTGGCAGGCACAGTGTTGCCTTCTCTAACGTATCTAGAATATGGAATTGGGGTCTTTAATTGAAAAATAAGTTTTTTTTTTGTGATAAGTGGAAAGATCATTTGTATGATATACAAGTACCGGGGGCGGTGGAGAATACAAAAATTAGTGTAAATGCACTTTGCCCTTGAATATCAATCGCCGATTGCTCTGATTGCCATGTCAAAGTTGAACTTAATCCAAAAAAATGGACTCAAGTTAATTGACTCAGTAATTCCCACACATTACAATGATATCAGTTTATTATTTGTCCATAGCATCTATAATCTGAGATTCCCTTGCAACCAAATCATCGCCAGCTCAAAGGACATGCATACAACAAAATTTATACTTTTATAACCCCCCCTTCCAACCACCCCTATTTCACCCCCAGCCAAAAAAAAGGAAGACAATGATCAGGGACCCATAAAACACCTAAAAACGGAGTTCGAGGTGCTTTCATGTCTTTAGCTTCTTGATCATTGCTGCGCTGTTACTGACACGACTTCTAAAAACCATACGCGTTTTCATCCTCGCCACGGTGGTAATACTGTGTCAAAATTTCATTAGAATCAATTTAGTAGCTTTCACTAAAAAATACAGAACGGTCAAAAGCAACAAATACTCGTATGTAGACAGTCTCATAGTTTCGGTAATACGCAAGGCAATGTTCGGATGGACCTAAAAAGGTGATTTATGTCACTACGTGTTCCTTCAAACAGTTCGGTGGACAGCCTGTTATGAATACAACAAGATTTTAGATTTTCAATTTCCAACCGCCCAACCATCCCAATTTCACCGCCACCCAAAAAAAAAAGTAGAAAATGATCAGGAACCTCTAAAACGTTTAAAAACGAAATTTGAGCTGTTTTAATATTTTTTGTTTTTTTATTATTTCTGCGCCGCCACTGACACTATTCATAAAAACCATACGCATTTTCTATTCTCGCCAAGGTAGCTATACTGTGTCAAAATTTCATTAAAATCAATACAATAGTTTTCTCGGTACATTATCTAAAGCAATACTCGTATGTTTACATTAGAAAAAAAGTCCTTCAGTTTCTGTAATAGGCATTTTTCAGATGGACCTAAAAAAAATTATTTATGTCACTAGGTCTTCCTTCAAAGGTCAGGGGACATTCTGTTATGAATACAGCAAGCCCAAATTTCACCCCCACCCGGAAAAAGCAGGAAACGATCAGGAACACCTGAAAAGTCTAAAAATGAAGTTGGGGAGTATTTGAAATTTTTCGTTTTTTGCTAATTACTCCAACGCCCTTGCACCGATTTTCAAAATTATAGCAGCACTATCTACTGCGACCCCACAGCATATTGCTGTCGAAATTTCCTCACAATCTACGCAGCCGTTGCTGAGATTACGAGGCCAGAAAAACGCCAACAGACCGATAGACAGATAGACAGACCGACGGAAATGAGTGACTTGGATTTTCGTTATGTAGGTATCATAAAACGCCCGAAAGAGTGTTATATCAAAATCTAAAATTTTCGCGATCACAGTAGATACTCCTCTCACCTATCGGCGTGGGAAGTAAAAGTAAAGATATTCGTAGTTTTTGTTGTACTTGTCAAATCTCAAATAAGATTTAATTCGAAAATATATTTACGTCGAACGTATCGTAGAAAAGAGTCTGTGTAACATATGTAAAAAGCATATCAATGCATTTTTTGGTAGAAAAAATAAAAAAAAGAGTTGCAGGCCTGGGTTTCGAATCAGCATACACCCACTCCAACACAGATTCTGGATTTCTTGCCTTAAAAAGCCTTCGATACGTAATACGTTTTGCCACTTTATTGCGGAATAACTGAGGAAAAACGAAAATAAGAGTGAAACTTTGACACTCAATATCTTAAAAATTAACCATTTTGTGGCTTAATATTCATATATCAATGGTCATAGAAAAGTGAGGTCTATCACCTGTCATAAATTGTCGGTCGAATATCCAGACATCCTGTATAAACATGTGTCCTAAAGAATTTAGCTTTGAAGATACAGGGTTACAAAAATTTTTTTTCCCAAAATTACCTTGCCGTTTTTTAAATGAGACCATATGCAACTACAGCTTGTCAATAAAGAAATACACTACCAAAATGCACACGTAGTCGTGTATCCATTAAACAAAATGGCAAAATCCCAGCTGCGCCTAACGAGTTTGTCGGACAGTAGCTGTGGCAAATGTATGTAATCTGGTCCATTATTATAAGTTACAATCGCCAGTAAATCGTTTAGCGTTTTCATTTGATTCGATTCGCGTCAAAATCGTCCCGGAGAAATTAATTGTTTTATCCGGTGCCGGCGTTCATCGCTTGTTTCACAGCCTCCCTGATGACACATTGTTTTGCATTGTAATGGTTCATGGCGCACAGCCACCGTCGTTTTCATAAGCTGTTGTATTTGATATCAATTAATCCAGCGTAAATCATTTTTGGCTAATTTATTTCAGGGTATAGCCGCAAATGGGCCTGTATAATAAAATTGTATCCTCATTGCTGCCACCTAAAGCTAACACGAACAGAGGCATTGTAGTCTGTAGTAAATGTATTTTTATTGGTACAACACTCAGAGTAACAACTGAACATAGAAGTAGTAAACAAACCACTTCAGCATGGCGTGCTCAAAGCCATCATCTTTTGACATTTGAGCCTCCAAACATTGCCAACTATCCTGAAAATTCTTCCAAAGCAACCCATGCTACAAACACTGCTCTGCACTGTCCCATCTCGAAAAGCTGTTAAACTGCACTCGAATATAGCACGGCAAGTCCGTAAAGCTTCACTACAGTTACCAACAAATAGCGAATTCGGTTTTACTGACCAAGCATAAAGACGCACAACCAAAACAAACGTTTGACAGTCGGAGTTTACCGTAAACAAATCGCAGGAAAATTATATAGGCGTTGTCAGCTCCTCAAAATTTATGTAAGACAGAATTCGCGTTTATGATGAAGAAACATTCAGTAACGCAGTACAGGTCAACATATCTATTGATTTTGCTGAAATCATTCCTGAGCCCTCAAAATACCGCCTTTTTTAACGTAGAATGGAATATTTCTGGATACTATACAGTTAAGACGATAGTAAACAATTATGATTGCCGTATCTGGTGGTCAATATGACAACGTAAGAAAAGATGTTGGCCTATTAGAATTAGTTGTTTCCTACCTCTATGTTCAGTTGTTACTCTGAGGTACAACACGAGTTGCTGGCAGCCTTAGAAGCTGTTACCTGCTTGGTACCTCCAGAGAAACTGAGAACCTTTCAGCGGAGTCGTCATTTATATACCCCAATTCAGGACTGTGTGTACGCACTATAATCAATGCTGATCCCTGTATCTCTTCACCACATTTTAAGCCGCGTACCCATTTCAGCATACATGGCTTGAGCACAGTATATCCATGTTATACAGTAGTGCAACTGTGTAGAAATCATGCAGACAGTGTGTCTCCGAAAAAATGACCTTTTATAACCCCACGTTGGTCGTGGGGCTATATCAGAAAATTCTAAGTCACTTGGTTTTTGTAGTAGGCAAGGCGATGTTCGAATGGACCTAAAATAGGATTTATGCCACTAGGGCTCTCTTTCACTGGTCAATAGACAGCTAGCTCATTACAAATATTAGTTTTACAACCCCTCCTCCAATCACCCAAATTCCGCCCCCACCCCAAAAAGTAAAAGTAGGAAAATATCAGAAAATCCTAAAACGCTTAAAAAGTTTGAGGAATATTTAACTTTATTTATTTTTTGCTAATTACTCCGCCGCCAATGCACCGATTTTCAAAATACATAGCATACCGGTACCCAAATTTCATCACAATCCATGCAGCGGTTACTGAGATTACGAAGCTAGCAATACGTGCACAGACAGACCGACAAAGAGACAGACAAGCAGACCGACGGAAATGAGTGGCACGGATTTTCGGTATGTAGACATCATAAAACGCCCAAAAAGCGTATAATCTCCAAATCGAAAATTTTCGCGATTAAAATACTCCCCTCGCCTATCGGTGTAGGAAGTAAAAAACATTGGCTTGTATGAAATTTAGCTCAGAAGCATGCTGGGTAATAAGCTGTTATCTATCAAATGGATCCATAAAAATAGTGTCCGTACATTTTTGAGCATATTTATATTTTATTTAGAGGTTATAATCATATATGTACTTACCTTACGGGCTCATTCATTTCAATCACATTGTCTACACATTTCAAAGATCATTCTACTCGCAAGTGAAATCCGAGCACTGAGAAGAAAAGGGTTGCAGGTGACGAAATGCGGTAGGATTAAATACAATAAAAAACGGACTCATTTGCCATAATTAGTTACTAGAAAATACAACAGATCAATAATATGTGGCCCTCTATGTTGACGAATGCACTCCTCTAGCCTACGCGGCATGTTCGTAATCTGGTTGTTGATAAACACTAGAAGTACAGCCTCCCAAGCTACCCTCACAGTATGTTCCAGTTCATCCAGCGTGGTCGGAGGATTGGGTAAATCGCATATGTGGCGGTCCATCCAATCCCATACTTTTTCAATTGGCGACAAATCGGGTGACCGTGGAGGCCAGGGGAGTATCCTGACCTCAGCTTCCTGTAGGAGCCTCATAGACACCCTTGCAATATGAGGACGTGCATTATCTTGCTAGAAGAAACCCTCTTCGAGGCCTCGGACATATGGAACGACAATACGACAATACAATTCATATGAAGTTGCGCAGTCATTGTGCCACGAGTCAGAAGTAAAGGTGACTTGCTGTTGAATGCAGTGGCACCCAAAACCATAAAACCAATAGGACGGTGTACATGCTCAACAGCAAACTGGAGAACACGTCGTTCACTCCGTCATCGTCTTACGCGTTGGCGTCCGTCATGTGCCCCCAGACAAAACCTGGACTCGTCCAAAAATGCCGTCTGATGCCACACAGCATGTCATTGTCGGTGTTCTTGCCTTGGCACCAATCCAACCGTCGGCGACGATAAGTTGCAGTGAGTTGAAGCACTAGATGTGGACGATATGATCCTAAGCCCATTTCACTCAATCTGTGGTACTCCGTACGGATTCAAGTGGGCCACCCTATAGCTGCATCAGCAACAGCTCGAGTGGATTGCCTTCTGTCTCGAAGGGTCAGTAGTCGTAGATGACGATCTTGCCACTCTGTAGTTCTGTAACGTGCTCCAGAACCTCTAGATCGCTGCATTTGCCCATCTGCGATCCATGCGCGTCATGCAACTGTGGCAACGCTATGCCCTATGGTTACAGCAATTACTCTGAAAGAAGCACCACATTCTCGTTGGCCTACAATCCGACCCCATTCAAAGGGGCTTAACCGCGTAGACTGGGGCTGTCGTCTTCTAGGGGGCACCTTTACACAACCAACTGGTCTCTCGCCACATTTTATCATTGTTCTTGAATCGGCAAAAGGCCATTCTTTGTTTTTGTAGTGCAACCATACAAAATTCTGACTTTGCTGTTTATATTAGTATAATATAGTATAGTATAATTTATTGGTGCTATATACATAAATAAATGTTTGCACAAGTCAAAAAAATAAGTAAACAAAAACAGTAAAAAATACAAGTAAAGTAAAAAACATGTACAACAACACAGGAGACGAACAATTTGAGTACAGAAAATACATAATTGAAGGTAAATAGAGCAACAAGTCTAGGTATAATTCATTCTTAAAGTGTATCAGTTGTATTGATGAACGATTAATTTGAATACAGTCTTGTAATAACCATCATCCAGTGTTTGCTGTCATCAAACATTGCATTTTTACACGTCTAGAGCCTTTTAGAGGTACCATGTAGGTAAATAGCGCCTGAATGAACAAAAAGTATTACATGTGTACTACTTGTGTATTGCCAAGCTGTGTATACATTTTCAATGCAAATATCCCTTTTATTCTAGGTCTATGGATTTCACTGGCGGGTAGTAAACACTGCATATACAAAATCTCATAGCGTACGTCTATGCCTTTTATCATTCTCAGCAATGACAAATACGAGCGTCTACCTTGCGTCAATGGTAGTGTTCAACGGGACTTAGCAGACGTAAGCGCTTGTGGGTGCTTTGCGCTAACTAACCGATGAACGACAAGCTATCAAAAAGGCGCCAGTCAGCTTGGCTAGCGCTTTTAAAAAGCGCTGTTTGGTTAGCGAAGCGACACAAAACCACAAAAATAGAAAAAAGTTATTTGCAGTTCTGAGAGAAGCAGTTACCTTTGTATAAGGGTCAATTTTATATATCAGGTTTTGTGATTTCATAACCTAGATCTTTGACAATACAAATAATATATAAAAAAATTGAAATGGATATGAAAGTTTTATTACGCCGAAAAGAAGGTCGTTCAATCGTCATACCTAGCGCTTGCAAGCGCTTCCACGCTAGCGCTTTTGCGCTAAGTCCCGTTGAACACACCCAATGTTGTCCACCGACGTGTGTGCCTCTTTTGACAGATACTCACCCAAAATGGCGGGATGTGCGTATAATATTATCTGCTGATTGTTTGGTATGCTGTACTCGAAACCTTAGCGAGTTTGAGCAACACAGAGACCTCTACTCTCGGCCATCAGACCGAGCAGCCATATTGGATCGCTACCCTACGTAAAATGTATCTCATAGCGAAACAAAATACAAGATGGCAAAGTAATTATCATGCCTCGTAAATACCCAGTTCCCCAGCAAGTTCAGCGAACACAAAACAATGCCGGCTCATATAGTATTTCGGGAATCCTTAGAAACAGACGGTGCGACGGCATTTAGGGCGCTCGGGGGCTCGGTTTTTATCCTGCCATCGATTGTTTTCCCGCGGCAAGTAGCACGAAAAGCACTGCGGGATAATGGATAGTTTTCCAACTTTGCTTTAACTTTGCTACGTTATGCGATATTTCTGCTTCTCGGGTCGAGCTTGATATCCGGAATATTTGATGATTGTTCTGCAAAAGTGATGCAGTATTTTCAAGTTATGGTGCGTCTACACTTGTGCATTTACCTCGAACGAGCAGGACAAGCCGAACGCTCGTCGCAGCAAACACAGCGAGCAAACATTTGGTAGGTTCGGACCGTTCCACAGTGTGGTGTGGTATAGGACAAAATTCAATATCTCAGAATCTGATTAACCATTTGAAATTCTGTAAACACAGGTTGATTTCTTGCTAAAGGGCCTAAATTTTGCTGATATTGCGATTGCTTATTGAGAAAATATACAGGGTGATTCATGTTGAGCGGTCTATTAAAATTTTGGGTCAGAAGTTCGGAAGAAAGACTAAAAAAAATACCGTTTGAAAACTAAGTACATGGCTGTAATTGATGATAAACTATAATCTTACTTATTTTCGCAAATGCACCGTTGCTAAATCTACCCTGATGTTTTTATTTATCGTATGGCTCAAAAACATGACAACAGTAAATATAGATTAAAAGAAAAACTATTATAACCTATACTAAAATAAAATATATACAGCTACAAACTAAGATACATAGTCTTTGGTATTTACAGGTTGATGTCAAGTTCTTTCAGCCACTTCAGCGCTAACGGTGTGGCTGTGAAGAACTCTTCTCGCGATCCCTGAAACGCACGCAGTTCACATTCGCTCGTAATATGGTTTATAGTTTGGCGGGGCGCGCCACAGTCACATAAGGGAGATTGCACATAGCCCCACTTGTAAAGGGAGTCGGCACATCTGCCGTGGCCTGTTCGGACTCTATTAAGTTTTACCCACTCTTTCCGGGGTAGTTCTGATCCTGGAAGTAAGGCTGCCCCCATAAATGCGCATCGCGAGTGGTGTTCCGCAAAACCTTCCCACTGAGAGCGCCATTGGTTTAAGGAGTCGAAGTTGTTGGTTTTAAGCCCTTCTGCATCCCTTATTGGTGGTTGTCGGGATTTAAGTCTGTTTATTTGCAACGGGGGTATTGCTCGGTGGATGGGCAGTTTGTTGTTGGCCGTAATCTTGTTATACTCCCTTAGAAGGGCGTCAGTCCTTCGCAACTGCGGTGGGGCTATTCCAGAGAGTACAGGCAGCCATTGAGTTGGGGTTGTCTTAACTGCGCCTGTAATAAGTCTCATAGTGTGATTTAGTTGGACGTCAATTAGTCTGGTATGATGGCTGTTAATCCAGACAGGCGCACAGTACTCAGCACACGAATAGACAAGAGCTAGTGCACTGGTTCGTAGAGTTGGAGCAGTGGCACCCCACGTCGTTCCACACAGCTTTTGGATAATATTGTTGCGTGTTCTGAGTTTTCCTGCAGTGTTTGCGAGATGTTTCTTATAGCAGAGGGTGCGATCTAACATTACTCCAAGATATTTTGGGAAATGGTTATGCTTCAGGGGTTCGCCTGCAAAAAGTACCTGCAGTTCATATTTAGCTAGTTTTTTATTCAGGTGGAAGCAGGAAACTTCGGTTTTGTTGGGGCTCGGTACTAGTCTCCATTTCTTGAAGTAGTTGCTTAGAGCTAACAAGTCGTTAAAAAGAGTATGCTCAACGTTCTTGAAGCTCTTATCGGAAAAAGCTATGGCTATACCTTCCGCATAGCAAAACTTGTAACTAACTGTTTCTGGCATGTCAGATATATATAGATTGAAAAGTAAGGGGGCCAGTACTGAACCTTGTGGAAGTCCGTTGTTCAACTTGCGCTGCCTGCTTGCTTTCTCGTTTAGGATTACTTGGAACTTTCTGTCGCATAACATGTTGTTTATGAGTCTTGTAGTGGTCTGACAGGGAATCACCTGCAGCAACTTATATAGGAGACCCTCCCTCCAGACCGTATCGTATGCGGCAGTGAGGTCAGCAAACGCCACTCCTGTCTTCATGTTTTGCTGGTAGCCTGCCTCTATGTGCGTTGTGAGGCACAGTACTTGATCACAACAACTGCGACCCGGTCTGAAACCAGCCTGGGTTATCGGGACCCGGTCTAAGATAGTCGCGCTCAATCGGTTGTAGACGGCTCTTTCTAGCATTTTATAGGAGCAACTGAGCAAGGCTATAGGTCTGTAGCTGGCGGGTTGATCGTTCGGTTTACCGGGTTTTAATATTGATATGACCTTCTTTCTTTTTAATTCCCGTGGGAGGTTTCCCGTATTAAGGAGGTTCGTGAAGAAGAGAGATAGCCACACTCTTGTTTGCTGACCTGCGTGAATGAGAAATTCCGGCAGGACGCCGTCGAAACCAGGAGCCCTTCCAGGCCTAACATCTGATATGGCATTATTAATGTCTTCGATCGAGAAGGGTCGGGAAAACGTTGTTTGGGTAGGAGCGTTCCTCCTCAGTAAAGTCAATCCCTTCTTCACGCGTTTTGTATGCTCTCTATCAGAAGGTGCTCTTGACGTTTCTACAATATGCGCAGCAATCTTGTCTGGAGTTACTCCCGACGGTGCCCGTATGGATGGCGTGCTTGAGCCTAGTTTTCTAAGAAGGCTCCAGGCCTTTCGACTTGAGTGTTGGAAGTTCATTTTCGACGTAGTCTCCTCCCACTTACGTCTTCGTGAGCTGTCCAGGGCAGAGATGAGTTCGTCGGCAATATCTGGATTGTTGGTCTCCTGAAAGTCGCCGTATAGGAGTTCGCACCGGTCATCCCACCCAGGGATATATTCCTTCCTGTATCCCCTAGGAATGGTCCTTTTTGCAGCGCTCATCACTGCTCCAACGAAACGTTTGTAATTGTTTGATGTTGGCGGTATCCACTGTACCAGCCGGTCCAGCTCCCGTGAGTAGTTACACCAGTCCGCCTTTGCAAGATTCCATCGAGGCCGAGGGATGGATCGTATTAGGGGTATTTGGATTCCCACCTCTAAGAAAACTGGCCTGTGTTGGCTGTGTGGGAAGGCCTCTGCGACTTTTCTGTTAGCTGGTATAGGGATCCCTTTCCGGTTGCAGCTCACAAAGCACAAATCAGGGTTGCTTTCTGAGTTCCAGGCTGCTGATTTGAAAGTGCCTTTATCTTTGGCATCAAATACAAGAAAGATATCATTATCATCAGCCCAGTCAGCCAACCTTGTGCCATTTTCGTCAGAGTCGGGGTATCTCCACCGTTGGTGGTGGCTGTTAAAGTCTCCAATATATATAGCCGGATGCTGTTGTACTGGAAGTGGTTGTTCAGGCCACTCCGCTGCCGGTGGCTTATATAAGTTTACAATTGTGACTTCTCCCACTTTTACTATTACGCTGTATATGTTGTTGTTTGTGTCATTGGAAATGAGTTGGGCATCGTCAATATTGTTGCGAATATAAGAGGCTACGCCGTAAGTATGGTGGTAAGTGGCTCCCAGTAATGTATAACCAGAAATGTGTCCCCGTCTGGTGAGTGATTCCTCACTGTCGGCGTGAGTTTCTTGGACCGCTATGACATCAACCTTATTGTCCAAAAGTAGTTTGGAGATGCATTCGCTTTTAGCTCTGCTTATGCTCTCCCTGATGTGCCATGGTACCATACCACACACCCAAAAAGTTAAGACATGAAAGTCAAAGACATATTTTTCTATCCTAAACCATTTAATCAAATCAACTGAATGCGAGAAATAGAATAATATCTGTTTTTTTTTTATTAATTTGAAATATAAAACAGAAATGCCATCAAACATTTAAACCAGATTTGAAAATCTCTTATTACTTAAACTCATTTAGTACCTATACAATTATGCTCCTATATGTACATTATACCTACCCATAAACTTTCAAACTTAAAACGATATCTGGTATAACCTTTATATATAAATTATTACAGTTAACCTACTCTGAATCTGAGCATTCATCATTATAGTTTCAAATGACGTCAAGTCTGATTCTAAGCTATTTATTTTATTTTCTTCTTGCTTAAAATACTATTTTACCTCTTTATTTGAACCTGCTTCTTTTATTTGCCACCTTTCTTTTTGAAGAATTGAAAGGGAACTGAAGTGATTAGAAGAAGCGCATTCTCAGAATTCTCCAATGGGAGTGAAAAATTCGTCGATAATCTCACACCCAGGAACAAGCTCATTATTGTGTTTGGCATATTGTATCATTTATACAAGTTGATATATAAATTCATCCAGATCAATGGCATTACAACTAGCTAATACTCCCAAAATTAGCCGATTGCGAGAGCGATCTGACTGCTTCCATTTGCTGGCCATGCTTAGTTCGAACGGCTGACTGAATTTTATTTCTTTATCTTCAATCTATTCAGTCGCTTCTTCAACATTAATTATAGACAATATGTCATCATAAACTTTCTGTTTCCGCAACCGTTTCAATGTTTCTAACCACCCATCTACGAGATCTCTATTTTTGATGGTGGTAACTGCGACTAGAGATTAATACAGTTTTGTTAATTGCAACCCACGGCAATTAAGATTTATACCCATAAATTATGATTGATTTTTAAACAACATATGAAAAAAAATCGAGGGTGATCTGAGATGATTTTTTTTAAAGTCAAAACAAAAAAGAAATTTATAAGTAAAAACGTAATATGGGAAGGCTACTTTAATATGAAAAAAGTCCCAAATATAAAATCGTTCAAAAATATCTAATACTTTAAATTCAAGTTACTTACCAACTCTCTTATAGCGTTTTTCATTGGTTGCACTCGGGCTGCACTGGATTTCTGTTTTGCATTTCACTGGCATTTCTGCACTCGGAGCGGTCGAACTGAGTGCAATAATTTCGCACCGATTTCAAAGTGAGCGTCGTGGAAGTGAACCAAGAAATTGATAGCGTTTTTCACTGGGCACATTTTAGTGCACTCCGTTGGAGTGCAGAGTACTGAAAAGTTGATAACACGTTTGCACTGGGTTCTCCCAGTGGAATACACATCAAGAAACAACAACTTGTCTTGACAACGATCTTTCCATATACAGTTATATACTACTTACTCGTTTGTCTGAAAGATTTTTCCATGTAATTGCTAATTCTGTGAAATAGTGAAAATCAACTAAGTATTGCCATATTCAAAGCAGGTGAAGCACAGCTCTATGACTTGAAGTTTCCCGCCTAAACTGTCATTTTCTTGGTTCACTTCCACGACACTCACTTTGAAATCGGTGCGAAATTATTGCACTCAGTTCGACCGCACCGAGTGCAGAAATGCCAGTGAAATGAGTGCACTTAAAAAATTTTGCACTGGAACTGCCAGTGAAATGCAAAACAAAAATCCAGTGCAGCCCGAGTGCAACCAGTGAAAAACGCTATAAAGTATAGGTTTGAGCGGGAAACTTCAAATAATAGAGTTGTTTTTCATCTGTTTGAACTTTCATCTTTGAATACAGTAATACCTAACTGATTTTCACTATTTTCAGTCAGAATGAGTAGAGTGAACGAAAAAATCAAACTTTTAATTTCCTTGTTTGAATTGGCAGAATCCAGCTCATCTTTTGAGGATGAACAAATAATGTGTTTAGAAAAAAATTCGGACGGAAAAGTTCCCAGAATTAGCAATTACCTACACGGAAACTATTGAACAGTTTTCAGACAAACGAGTAAGCAGTATCTTAACTATACATATATGCAAATATTGTTGTCAAAGCAAGTTGTTGTTTCTTGATGTGTATTCCACTATTCCACTGGAAGAACCCAGTGCAAAAGTGTTACCCTAGGTGAACTTTTTCAGTATTCTGCACTCGCACGGAGTGCACTAAAATGTGCCCAGTGAAAAACGCTATTAGAAAACATATTGTCAAAATCACTAAGACATCCCACTAAATTAGAAAAATATTATCCTTTATGAGCGGCATTTATTAGAGATAAAAAGCGAATATTAGAGGCATCCGTGACAAGTCAAAGACACTGCGCGTGATTTCACAAGTCTAGGCCAAATAAATAAGGTTATCATAATTAAATGTTACAATAATCTATAATCTGTTCAACAACCAAGTTAGAGTGTGAAAATTGTGATGTCAAAATTTGGTTAGGGATGAATTTTGTTCACAAAATGCCACACTGTGAATTCTTTCTATTCTTTCTGTTCCCGGCTACAGCCATTGATCTAGTACTGTGGAGTAGCATTTATGAATCATATTTTTCCATTCCACTTTGTCAATAGTCGGAAGTTCATTTCGGAAAAAGAACTGATGCACCTTTCTCCTAATTGTACTTTTATCGCCATGGTCCACAAGGTCAATGCAACGTTTGCGATTCTGATTAGCAGCAGTTGTTAATGATTCTTTCTGGGTTTCGTATTTATATACGTTTAATATTACCTCCTTAAGCCTCACGTCAAAATTGCTCTTTTTTAGCCTCTCCCTTGGTGGAGTCAAATCCTGACTTGTAGCCACATCCATGGGTTCATCTGCAGTGTCTGTGCTACTAAGCCTCTTCCTTGGTAGACTTAAATCCTGTCTTGTAGCCACATCAATGGATTCATCTGCAGTGTCTGTACTACTAGACATCCTTCAATATCTCCTTCAAGTTATCGGGGAATAACACAAGCACCACTAATAGCTAATAAAACAACAATACAAAACAGATAACACTAAAATTCGCACAACAACACGGCAGGTATGCGATGATAAAAGCACGATGTACGCTATCATTAACACGACGCGTCGTATACAATGATAGACACACGGAGCAACTGAATAACATACAACCCTGTACTCTGTTGAACGACCCAGACGGGCGACAGAGCGGCATGCCTCTAAGGTGTTTATTGCCTTTCGGCCAATCGCAATGAATGCCGCCTCACTCGGGCGGTGTGCGCGGTATCCTGTCACAATCTTCTGCACCTTGGATTTGAATACGGTATACAATCGTATCTACTTATACTCCAATAATGGACTCGCCAGATTTAGTTGTGACTGCTGGCGCTTTCTTTATAACTGCAAGCTATCAAAATCCAGGAAATTTGCTTTGACATCTGGTTTTTTGCATTCACACTACATCTTTTATCTTCTACAAACAGTGTACAAATGCTTTTTCGTTTGCTGGTGCCCATATTCTCTTTTGCTATGTATTTTTCTCTCTGAAACTATCTAAGGGACTCTTCATTTTTTTCTTCTTACCAATCATCATTAAGTGTTTGCCGAATACTCAGTACGGACGGAAATTGTGTCTGTTCACACTGTTCGTCAGTTTCGCAGTTGTAAGTACTCAGACGTGTTGTGTGTACGGATTTTTTTTTGCGAGAATAACACAATCTTGAATATAAACTGGAATCAAGAAAAATGTGGTTCCCTTATAGACGAATATGAAAAATGTCAAATTTGATGATGGAACCCTAGGCATGGGCAATATTACAATAAAATCAAAAAGCATGATGCTTGGGTTGGATTGTACTCCTGCCTATGCAGAGGCAAAAAATTGAGAACCTCTTAGGTAGTTTCAGGAGAGAAAAATCAAAAGGAAAAGAGAGTGTGGGCTCTGGCAACGGTAAACATATTTGCATGGTGTTTGTATAAAACAAAAGAATGTGAATGCAAAAAATTAGGTCAAGTTGATTGACTCAGTACTTTACACATTATTACGGTGATACCAGTTTACTGTTTTCTCATACAATGAAGCTATAATCTGAGATCCCCTTGCAACGAAATCATTGCCAGCCCCCTTCCAAATTTATTCACAGGTCGGTGTTTATTATCAATACAACTAATTTTCCAGTTTTACAACGGCTCACTCCCCAACCACCCCAGTTTCACCTCCCCACAAAAAAAAATTTGGAAAATGATCCAGGATCCCTAAAATGCCTAAAACTGAAATTTAGTTTTTTTTATATTTTTAGTTTTTTGATTATTGCAGCGCCACCACTGACAATTTCTAAAAACCATACGTGTTTTCCATCTCCTCCGATATAAAATACTGTATACAAATTACATTTAAATCAATTCGGTCAGGCCTAGGTTACACAAAACAGAACGATCTACAAAGCAGTACCTGTATGTATGTACATCAGAAAATTCTAAGTCACTTGGTTTCTGTAATCGGCAAGGAAACGTTAAGAAGGACCTACAAAAGTGTATTATGCCGCTAGGTCTTTCTTTCACACGCAATGGATAGTCTACTGTGCATACAACAAATGTTTTGCTTTTACACCCCCCATCCCCCAACGACCCCAATTTCACCTCACCCCAAAAGAAAGGTAGAAAATCATCAGGAAACCCTCAAACATCTAAAAGCGAAGTTTGACCTGTTTTCATATTTTTAGTTTTTTGAGTATTGCTCCGCTGCCACTAACACGATTTCTAACAACAATAAGCGTTTTCCATCCTCACCACGGTAATAATACTGTGTCAAAATTTCAGTAAGATAAATTCAATAGTTTCCTCGTTACACAATACAGACCTATCTAAAGAGATATACTTGTATATTTACACCACAGAAAATTCTAAGTTCTTTGGTTTCTGTAATAGGCAAGGCAATATTCGGATGGACATAATAAAGATATTTATGTAGCTAGGTCTTCCTCCACAGATCAGCGGACAGTCTATTATGAACACAACAAATTTTTCAGTTCTTCAACGCCCCGTTCCCCAATCACCCCAACTTCACCCCCACTCAAGGAAGCGTAGAACATGATCAGGGACCCCTAAAATGCCTAAAACGCAGTTTGAGGATATTTGAAATTTTTTGTTCTTTGCTAATCTTTCCGCCGCCCATGCACCAATTTCCAAATTCATACGACCCCGCAGCATAACGCTGCTCAAAATTTATCACAATCGATGCAGCGGTTATTAGATTACGAGGCTAGAAAAACGCGAACAGACAGACCGACAGACAGACCGACGGAAATGAGTGACATATCACCTCAAACTTTAAAACTTCGTGATCACAATACTCCCCTCGCCTATCGTTGTGGGAAGTAGAAACAACAAGATTTCAAATCAAATTTCCTGGATTCTGATAGCTTACGAATTATAAAGGAAGCGCCTGCAGCCACAACTACACCTTTTCTAATTGTAGTTCAGAAAGTAACAGATTAATTTCAGAAACCGTTAAATGTAGTTCAGATTAGTAAAATGTATTTCAGAAAGCGTCAAATGTAGTTCAGATTAGTAAGATGTATTTCAGAAACCGTCAAATGTAGTTCAGAAAATATTATTTGTATTTCAGAAAATAACTTTTATCAGTATACCATAGTAAACAATTCTTACGCTACCCTAGCAACATCAACAAGCGCAAGTAGTTGAACAGTACAAATGTCACGATTTTGTTGTAATAAATCATGAATTTATCTGATAATTGTGGAATCTGTAGGGTGTCCATGCTAAGAAAGGTAGTTCTTTAGTTATTACCATACAGGCACCTATTTAATACAAAATGTGTCGCATATTTGTATAACTTGGTTGAGATTAAGTCTCCCATGTGCAGAAGTGATGTGAATGAGAGAGAAACGGTAAAACGGCAAAAATATAAGAAATATTCAAATCAAGACAGGGAAAGTATTGTAGCGTGTGCTAATAGAGGGGAAGACTGGGTGCTTTTCGCTACAACTCTGAGAATTAAATATAAAACTGCGTTCCATTGGGTCCGTTCCGGGCGGGACGTAATGTTGAAGAAAGGGGGTATAAAACCTAAAGCACTTGTTGAGGACAAAATAATTCCATTGTTGAATGGATTGAAGATGATTGTGGTCTAACACTGAAGCAACTGAAAATGAAAGTTCTTGCGAATTTTCGTAAAAATGTATCAACATCTACCATTGGAAATTATTTAGAAGGTAGGTTATTCACAATAAAGCAAGTTCATAAACAACCAATTTCGATGAATTCTGAAGAAAATAAGAAAAAGCGGGCGGAGTATATTACAGCCTTAAATAGATATATTGAACTGGGCAAACAAATTGTATGGATTGATGAAACAAATTTCAATTTGTTTTGCCGTCGAACACGAGGTCGGTCCCGAGTTGGTGTGCGAGCTATTCAATACTTACCAGCTGCAAGGGGTCCCAATGTACACCTAATAGGTGCAATATCTCCAGCAGGGGTTGTGACAATGGAACGTCGCAAAGGCTCTTTGTCATCGGATTCTGCTAATATTTGGATAACAAATTTACTGCAACGATGGCAGGATATGGGAAATGAAGTAGGTGATTTGGTGATTGTATGTGATAACGCACCTTGCCATGCAAGATTTGAAGGGGTCATAAATGATACAGAAGCTACTTTATTGCGTTTGGGACCGTATTCTCCGATGCTCAACCCCATCGAAAATATATGGTCGAAAATTAAGACATATTTAAAAACTCATCTTCGGGTTCCACAAGTTAGAGGAATTGGCATTGCGGAACAAAGACTGCTTTATCTGGAAGAAATCATAGATTCGGCAAAAGAAACGATTGTTGGAGGAGACTGTGCTAGGGCAGTACAGCATACAACAATTTTTCATGCTGCTTCTTTATTACTGCAAGATATGCAAGTAGGGCGTTAGTGTTAGTACCTCAAAATACTTTTTGGGCGTAAAAATTATGTATGATCTATGTATGTACTCAACTTTTCAATAATTATGTTAGATGTTATTATTTGTTTAATAAATTTTTCTGGATAATACTCAATCATTATGCTTTCTGAAATACAAGTGATACTTTCTGATTTACAAATAACATTTTCTGAATTTCATACGATGTTTTTCGAAATACATTTGACTAATCTGAAATAGTATTGACGTTTTCTGAAATACAATTGACTAATCTAAAATACAATTGACGATTTCTGAAATACAATTGTCTAATCTGAAATACAATTGATACTATCTGAAATACATTTGGAAAAGGTGTAGATCTGACCCTGACGAGTAGTTTATGGAGATACAATTCTAGAGCACAATACTACAGATCAATGGCTGTAGCCAGGAACACAACAAATAGGAGGAACGGTCCGAACATACCGAACGTTTACTCGCGGTGTTTGGTATGGCGCGTTCGGCTTGTTCTGCTCGTTCGAAGTGAATGCTCAAGTGTGGACGCACCCTTATACTCCGAGAAAATTGAGCACCACGGTTTATACGATCATGTATGAGAATAGGGAATTATTGAAATAGTGCCTTCCGCTAATAATGCCGTCCTTATACACTAATAGTGACAAGTACTGGCTGACCTTAAAATTGCTCTGAAACAGAGTCATTGATGCGTTCTGTTAAAGTGCGGACGTAATTCCAACCTAAAAAGAGACGGAACTTTAGTTTCATTTTTTGTACTGTGTTTTTTACACAGAAGCCCATGATTTGCATCTGTGTTACAATCACACAGCAACAATCAAAAATTTTTTAAAACTATTGTTGATCTACATTCACCTATTTAGATGGTATATTTCTAATCCTATCATCATCATCAAACATCAATATACTTATTTGTCAAGTATACAAATAAATATCAGTCCTAGTTCTCAAAAGCTTATCCTATTTATGGTTATGTTCACGAGTCACATCCATAAAAAATTAAATCCCTTGCCTCAAAACAACGAAAAGAATGTGTCAAAATAGTGCCTTGGCAATGCCGCGACACAAGGCGTCGATAAATTTAATAGCGGCAGGCACTAACTTTATTACTGCCAAGAGTGCCAAGCAGTATTTTTGTCTTAGTGCGCATGCTTAGATGTCAAATACGGCCAGGAATTATAAGTGCCTTGTTGCATGGCGTCTTCAATAGCTCCCTGTTATAATGAGACTGGTGCTATTTATTCAAATACCGGGTTATCCACGGTATTTGACACGGAGCATGGTTAAAGTATCTGAAGAAAAAGAAAATAATAGTTTTGGGTGAAGAGGGACCCATTAGGGCTGCATTAAAGGTATTTTCATTTTATACAGGGTGTCGCCAAAACACGAAACGTATCAAAGTTATATTTTTTTAAATAAAACACCATGCATATTGTTGCACATTCAGATTCCTTGGTGAATTCTAGTGTAACTTTATATATCACACAAGGGCCTTAAAGCGAACCGTTTAGGTGTATGTCACTACTTTTGGTATAAGTACATCACAGAGGTTATGAAATTTAGAAGGCTGTGACTTTGCCGTACCGCTAAGCATGAAATGCGGCAAGTGACGTTAGACAGGCAGTCAAATTTAAATTACTCTTGTGCTTTTAGAAATCGGATGATTAATTAAAGAAACTTCAATCAGAGATTACTTAATTTCTTCAAATGGGAATATCTAATTTTTTACACGACTGAATGTAAAATTTAATAGCCTTTCTGATGATATAAGATAGTGAATATCAGTCTCTGGTAGTCTTCATTCAGTCAAAATAGTGTTTTTCAATCTTTCTACCTATAAGCAAACTAGCAGACCATAAAATATCAACAAAAACATGTTCAGATGGGAGTAAACAAGCAACTTAAAAAAAGATGCAGATGAGAGTAAAGAGACAAAATTATAAAAATTCCTTACAACAAATCAACTCTAACCAGAAACAACGGCGGTAACATATCGAATGTAAAAGAGAAGCTGGAGTATGACAGAAACAGATATTTTTCACAGCCTACTGACTACTGCAATAATGTACTAAGGATTAAAAATTTCTAAAACAATTAAAAACCCCGGAATAAAAGAAAAACTACCTCCGATTGTTGCTCCAGCAGGCAATTATCATTCACATGTGATGGTGCAAAAAGTAGTAATTTTGCGTCAAAATCAAACTTAAATTTTCTGGCAGGTAAATAATGTTTTATAATTTGAACAAATTTTAATTCATTCTCTACTTTCAGCGATCCTGCTGATAGATACTGAAGAATTTTCAAAACTCTACTTAGAGGTATCGTTACTTTTTACATGAAAAAATGGAACATTTTTTTATATATCATTAAATGTGAAGTTTTATTCAAATATTCCCAGTTTTTCCTTCAGTTCAAAATGATTAATGGTTTTGGAAATTGGCAATTCACTAGTACATTGGAGTAGCTAGTAAGCCGTGAAAAATACCCATTTCTCTCGTACTCCAGCTTCTCTTCAATCTCAGATATGTTACCGCCGTTGTTTCTGGTTAGAGTTGATTTGTTTCAAGTTATTTCTATAACATGTGTCTCTTTAGTCTAGTTTGTCTGTATTCTTCTGCTAAGTTAGTTGTTTCCTTCTATCTGCACAGGTTTTTATCCGTATTGCATATATGTAGAGAAATTGAAAAACAGATTTGACTGAAAATTTGGAATTAAATGAAAACCACTAGAGATTGATATACACAACCTCATGTCATTAGAAAAGCCATCAAATTTTACATTCAATCGTGAAAAATAGACATTCCCATTTGAAAAAATCAAGTTGTTTCTGATTGAAGTTTCCTTAATCAGTTAACCGACTTCTCCAAGCACAAACCATTCTATCGCATCGTACAAGTTTTAACGAAGTTTTTAGTTGCGCCTATTTGACTTGGAAAATATGCAGCTTCGAGGCCGCCTTATTGCGTATCTGTCTTCAACCGTTTAAGACCATTAGGTTATCTTGAAAGGTTTGTTGAAGCCAGTAAGACTTGAGACAGCTGTAAGGACAAAACGCCTTCAACAGAATTTATTTCAAATCACCATGAAGCTTCCTTAAAACTTTTACTGTCTAAATTGTTCATTTTCTGTATGAATTGATTTTGTGAATACTCCTTATAACCTGTTGATAGGATAATATGTTCTTGTAGTGTATTTGGTCATAGTCAATGCCAATATGTTGCTGAACTGCTTCTTAGGAGTACTGTGATATACTTATGATTTTGTATTTGTTTCATAATCATATCAGATACATTATTGCTTGCGAGAACAATCTGATGCCATTAACTTTAATTATATATTCATATTTTTGTTTCATTGTGTATGTAGTATAATACTATTTTCTTCTGACACGTGTTGTGCGTTGAATGGATTTATATGGAACCAATAAACCTATTCAATTGAATTTTGAATTGTACTAAGAAAATCTCTGGCACATTGAACCAAAACCCGAAGTAGATAAATCAAGTTAATTGTCTTTACACCATTGACGATTAACAATAGCCCAATAATCATATATTTTCCAAAAACAATAAAATCATAACTTACATTAGAGAAGAAACAATTGGAAATAATATTTCGTGTATTTATTATTGAAAGATCATTATTTCGTGTATTTACTATGTCATAAAAACTGATAACGACTTGTTTTTCTGGAAAAACTGTATAAAAGACAGAAAGTCCGAAGCAAAATTTAGAGCTGAGATTTAACACTTCTCAGAGGTCAAGATGATTAAGCACGTAGTGTTTTGCTGCATTGTTGCTATTTTATGTATCAATGTCCTTGATACCACGAACGCAGCTGGAGGTAAGTCAGAAATGATAAGACAATATACAGGGTGTCCATCTTCGATATCTCGCAAGATATATCTGATAGAAGAAAATGTCAAATACAAAAGTTATTTGGCTACTTAAGACGCATATTCCAAAAATATTTTGAAATATACAGCTTGTTGCGGGAAAGTAGGATAGTGACCAACTTGACTTTTTTATATGGAACTATAACTTTTTCTTAAATTCTTTTAGTTTACATCACTGATTTCTATTCAACCCTAAAACATTTTTGGGATCGGTTGCGACGTTGCGAAGTTATAATTTGTTTTCTGTTAATTTCCGGATTTGCAAGGTCGCAAGTAATATGACCAAATTGATATATTGCTTCAACTTTTCTCAATAATATTATACAGCGAGTTACTTGAATATTAAGCGGATATTATTTTGGTTGTTATCAACAATTTGTATCTACAGGGTGTTTTTGGCAGAATTTTTAATTACGTTAATTTGAAGGTCATTTTACATTGTTTTTTTATATGTAACACCCTATATGTTTTATTTTAAATCGAAATATCTACTAATACCCTATCTCGCCTTGTAATATTTCTTTCGCGTTCGCGGCGTTGCCAAGTTATGAATTATTTTTCCAAATTTTTAAACAGATATCCCCGATTTTAATGTATATTAAATAGAATGCTCTACTTATTTCTATTGCAATAAATTGCACATGTCGAACTTAGTAAGATCTCACAATTTCAAAATTTTGTTTCTGTTAATTATTGAGATACGGCAAAACCGCTTTTTCAGTAAACAGTACCGGTACGCTTAAATATTTCCAAAACTGCCACAGCTGGAACGGTGAAATTCAATACCTGGGGGTTTTTGAACATACAGACTTCAAAAACGCTGAAATCAATATTGTCAGATTTACCACTTTTACGTTAGACTTCATAAATAGGGCATTCCATTCAAAATTATGAAGTAAAATTGGTAAATTTGACAACACTGGTGTTAGCATTTTTCAATTCTGTACGTTCAAAAACCCCCAAGTATTGAATTTCACCTATGCACCTGTGGCAGTTTTGAAAATATATAGGCGATCCTGTACCGTTTACTGAAAAAGCGGTGTTGCCGTATCTCAGTAATTAATAGAAACAAAATTTTGAAATTGTGAGATCTAACTAAATTCGACATGCGCAAAACATTGTAATGAAAATAAGTACAGGATTCTATTTAAAATAAATTAAAATCGGGGATATTTGTTTAAAAATTTGGAAAAATAACTTATAACTTATGACGTCGCAACCTACCCCAAAAATATTATAGGGTTCAATAGAGATCAATGATGGAAAATAGACGAATTTAAAAAAAAGGTATAGTCCCATATAAAAAAATTAAGTTGATCACTATCATACTTTGCTGCAACACCCTGTATATTTCAAAATATTTTTAGAATATGCATCTTAAATAACCAAATAACTTTTTTATTTGACATTTTCTTCTATCAGGTATACCTTGCGAGATATCGAAGAATTACACACTAACTGGACACCCTGTATAAATAATATTGTTTCTTAACCTAGCTTCTATGATTTGGCCTTAGGCTAGCTTTTCAATGACTACAGCCTCAATATACAGGGTGAGTCAGGCTCAACGCCTCGGACTCTTGTGACCAAAGTATACCACTTTTCGAAAAATCGACTTTGCAAGTGTATGTAGGTCGAGTTGGACTATATTTTAAAAATAGTGACTTTTATACAGGGTGTCTAATAAAAGCGTGACATATAAAAGTTATGTTTTTTAAATGGAACATCCTGTATATTATTGCATATTCAGATTCCCGGGTGAATTCTAGCCTGACTTTAAGCGAACCTTTTAGGTGCAAATCACAATTTTGTGTTCAAATCAGTGTTTTTCAACTTCCCTACCTATAAACAAAACTAGCAGGCCATGAAATATAAACAAAATCGTATTCAGATGGAAGAAAACAACTAACTTAGCAAAAAGATCCAGAAGAACTAGAATAAAAGGACAAGATCATAAATCATAAAAATTCCCTACATGAAATCAACTCCAACCAGAAACAACGACGGTAACATGTCTAAGGTTGAAGAGAAGCTGCAGTACGACAGAAATGAATAATTTTTATAGCCTACTAGCGACTGCAGTGTACTAGATTAAAAATTTCCAAAATCACTAAACACTTTGAAATGAAAGCAAAACTTTCAGCGATTGTTGCCTTCAGTCTAATATCTTCAGAACACATTTTCTCATTGAATGGTATAAAACAGTAGTCATTACCATTAAAGTCAAAAGTAGTGATACCTCTCACTGTCGTCCTTTAAATTTTTCAGTATCTATTAGCTAGATCGCAAAAAAAAGGAATACTGACAAATTATATTTTAATTTTCTGCCAGGTAAATTATGTTTAATAATTTGAGTAGATTTTTAATTTATTCTTCATTTTCGGCGATCTTGCTTATCAGTATTGAAGATTTTGCAGAACTGCAGTCAGATGTATCGGTTACTACTTTTTTAAATCATTAAATGTGAAATTTTATTCTGAAGCTATTAAACTGCCAGCAACACTACGTGGTAGATTTCCTTTCATTTCAATATTCATAATGGTTTTGTGAATTGTCAATCTTTAGAATATTGTAGTAGCCGGTATGCTGCTAAAAATACCCATTTCTGTCGTACTCCAGCGGCTTTTTGACCTTGATGTGTTATATTTGTTATTTCTGGTTAGAATTGATTTGTTGTAAGTCATTTTCATAATTTTGTCCGTTTACTCTAATTAGTCCGTAACTATCTGATAAGTTAGTTGTTTTGTTCCATCTGAACAGTTTTTTGTTCATATTTCATGGCCTGCTAAGTTGCTTATAGGTAGGAAAATTGAAAAACGCCGGTTTTATTGAAAATTTAATATCAAATCAAAACTACCAGAGATTGATATTTACAACCCCACTTCATTAGAAAGCTTATCAAATTTCACACTTGATCGTATAAAAAAAATTAGGCATTCCTATTTGAAAAAATTGATTGAAGCTTCCTTAATTATTCTACCGATTTCTCCAAGTACAAATGCCATTCGAACTCGACCGTCTAACGTAAGCTGACTCATGTTATGCTTAGTAATACGGGAAAGTCACAGCCCTCTAAGATTTATAATACCGGCGATATTAATATTTTTTCTGACCTCTACTTTTACCAAAAAATGTGATTCGCACCTAAACGGTTCGCTTAAAGTCCCATATCTGATACATAAAGTCACGCTAAAATTCACCCGGGAATCTAAATATGCAATAATATACGGGGTGTTCTATTTAAAGAAACATAACTTGGATATGTTACGCTTTTATTAGACACCCTGTATAAAAGTCAATTATTCTTAAAATGTAGTCCAACTCGACCTACATACACTTGCAAAGTCGATGATTCGAAAAGTGATATCGTGTGGTCATAAGAGTCCCAGGCGTTGAGCTTGACTCACCCTGTACATACATGAGATGATAATTTTTTTATAATCAGCCTCCCACAAAGGCTGGAAGCCTATGGCGCTTTAGAGGCGCTGCGAGAGGATAAATGTCGCTGCACGTTAGCTTTGAAACGCTGCAGGTTGTAGCCACCGGGAAACAAATTCCCCGGCACCTCGTTACACAGCGTCTTTCTCCAAAAGAAGGAAGGCTGGATGAGACTGGTTCGGAGAGTGGGGACCTCGACCTGAATGAGCTCGCAGAGCCTCCAAGTGTTCCTCGTTCGGACGGCCCTTGGTGAGTCTTGGAGAGCCCACCCGAACATCTTCCGTGATAGAATCTGTAAAACAGGGAAAGGTCAGCCACACTTTTTTGATGCCCTAGGCTGTGGAGGTCCTTTGTGAGGTTAGGCGTATCGATTAATCTAATGTGCCGATTTAGCAATTCCGACGACTTGGTCGTGCCAGGAAATGTTATTGTTAATATTGATCCCCAAAAGCTTGACGGAAGGTGTCTTGACTAAGTGATGATCCTCCATTTCCACAATTGGTGAGCCAACGTGAAACCTCTTTGTAACTGTTGTTGCCTGAGTTTTTTGTACGTTGAACTGTACTTTGTTTATTAATCCCCACTCGACAATTATTTTCATATCTAAGTTGATCTGTGAGGCTTGCTGCTGTCACTACCGTTCGGTCTCCTGGGATGATACTGGCGTGCCTGGTTAAATGCACGGTATTTCAAGATGTAAGAAGCATCCTCCAAATACCGAATGCGAATAAAGCTACTGGTCCTGACCAAATTTCAGCAATTGTCCTTAAACGCTGTATCGCCGAGCTTGCACCTATTTTTTGCAAGCTTTTCTATCGTATGGTTGGTTCTGTACAATCTGTTCCTAGGAAACGCAAAAAAGACCGACTCCACCAACTATAGACCTGTGGCTCTTCTCAGCATCATGTCTAAGGTTATGGAGGCCATTAACACACAGCTCCTGAAATACCGGGACAAAAATAACATCATAAATGATCGCCAGGATGGCTTACGTAAGCACAGGACTACAAGTGACCTCCCGGTATACGTCACTCACGAGGTCACTCACTTTTGAAACAGAGCAATTGAAAATAATGGCGAATTCCGTGTCGTTGCACTTGAAATTATCAAACGCCTTCGATAGAGTGTGGCATAAGGGACTCCTGATCAAGCTTATTGCTTATGGACTACCACCAGGCCTGCGCCAGTATCTGAATAGCTTTCTGAATGACCCATCTCTGTTTGTTGTAGTCGAAGGCTGTTCATCAGACGCATTCTCAATAAACGCCGATGTTCCTCAAGGATCTGTAATGTCCCCTACACTGTTTCTACTGTACATCAACGAGCTGCTGCAAATAATATCCAATCCAATTAAGGTTTTGAATTAAGAAAAAAAGTATATTTTTTTTGTGATAAATGGAAAGATCATACATAAGTTTTCTAACAAAAGTGTTTTTGTTTTCTTTTTTTTTTTCGCAATAATTCAAAAGTCATATCAAAATAAAAATGGGTTTTTGAATCGCGTACCGAAAACACGCTGACGGCTCCCAAACCCGTGTGACGTCACCTTGGCGGTCAGGATGCTCTTTTGACCAACGACGTCCTACTCCGATACTAGATTCTAGATTCCCAACCAATCGCGAAAATGCGTACTGGTAAACTGGTAACTAGTGGATATTTGTTGCAATACAGTCGATAAATGAAGCTTGAAGTCAGATTACAGATTCCAGTAAGTAAGTACCTAATCAAATATGTTTCGTTGAAAAGATCTCCTCAATCGAAGGATGGCCCAGTAGTTAGAGAGTCCGATAGTGGATCTCAGGGTATTTGGATCGAAACCCAGGCCTTCCAACTTTTTTTTATTTTTTTTTTTGTCAAAATGTTTATTGATGTGTTTTTTGCACTTGTAACGCACATTTTTTCTACGATCTACATAAATATGTGTTTTAATCAAATTTTGTTAGACATATCACTTGGAAATGTGGACGTGGAGGAGAATGCTGAGAGTTCCTTATACCGCCCATCGAACTAACGTCTCCATACTGGATGAGCTCGGTAATTCAAAGAGACTATCCTCCTTTGTGTCGACGAAAATTCTTACATTCTTCAGACATATTCACAGAAGCGATAATATGAAGAAGTATAGTTCAGGGTGACGCCTCATGCCCCGAGTGGACGACGCCATGGCCGTTCCCCTACACGCTGGGTAGATACAACGAAACGGTTGCTGGATTTTAGTATCAAGAGCGCCACTGAACTGACAGTAAATCGCGAATGATGGTGGGCTGCAGTTCTCAAAACTGTTGATAATATTAACGTCGGCAATACTCTATCTCCGACTTAATGTATTTTACGGGTTCACAACATGTCTGTTAAGTCATTCTGACTATGATAATGATCCCATTGCAAGTACTTATCCCCCACTGCTGATGAACTGCTGAACTTATCACAGTGGCTACTATATACTTTCGTTAATCTCTCATGCGAATAAGGTTCTACTGGGTATATATTTTACAATCTCGTTTGGAGGGTTTATTGGCTGGCAAGTTTCTCAGGTGCAGGCAGGTTTCGTGAAAGGAAGCGGTACGTGTGAACAGATCTTAAACTTAAAACAAATTATGCCAGAGCCAGAGAGTATGTTTTTTCCAGTTTTTATCTGCTTTGTGGACTATTCTAAGGCGTTTGATAATGGATAGTGGTCTAAACTGTGGGAAATCCTCATCTCTATGGGAGTTCCTTATCACCTAGTGTTTCTCATACAGCAACTCTACGAGTCTAATTCGGCTCGTGTAAGAATTGATAGTAACCTGTCTGGTTAAACTGCAACCAGAAAAGGAGTTTGTCAGGGATGCGCATTATCTCCGATGTTATTTAACATTTACTCTGAATTTGTGATGAGACACGTATTGGACAACTGGAACGCGGTATAACTATTGGCGGAAGCCAAATATTCAACTTAAGATTTGCTGAAGACACAACCCTTACTGCTGCTTCTCAGGAAGAACTAGCAGCTCTATTAAACATCTTAGAACAACACAGTGCAGGTCTTGGTATTAACTACAACAAGACCAAAGATCGTAGATAGAGAGCATGATAATCATCGAGCAATAAAGTCAGTAGGTCGTTGCGAAGTAGTTCAACGTTTTGTGTACCTCGCTCTTTGATTGACAATTCGGGTAGCTGTGAAAATGAGATTTGACGGCGCATTCAACAGGCACGTGTGGCCATGACAAAGCTTACTAAAATATGGCGTGACCACTAAAGCTACCAAAATGTCGCTGGTTCAGTTTCTTGTGTTCTCCATATTTTTGTATGCCTCGGAAACGTTGGACTGTTAAAAAGGCAGATCGAGCTCGCATAGATGCTTTTGAAATGTGGACGTGGAGGAGAATGCTGAGAGTTCCTTATACCGCCTACCGAACTAACGTTTCTATACTGGATGAGCTCGGTAATCCAAACAGACTATCCTCCGTTGTGTCGACGAGAATACTTACATTCTTCGGACATATTCACAGAAGCGATAATATGGAGAAACTTGCAGTTCAGGGTCATGCCCCGAGTGGGCGACGCCGTGGCCGTTCCCCTACACGCTGGGTGGATACGCCGAAACAGTTTCTGGATATGAGTATCAAGAGGGCCACTGAACTGACAATAAATCGCGAACGATGGCGAGCTGAATTTCTAAAACTAATGATAATATTCGTGTCGGCAACACTCTAGCTCCGACTTAATGCATTTTACGACTTCACAGCATGACTATACACGTATGAACATGCCTTAACATGCAGCTTCCTACGATTTATTGTTGCCAAAATTTGTATGGACTAGCTGTACGTTATGTAATATGCATTATAAAATTGCAGGTCAAGGTCCTGGCAAGTACGATCCTCCGCCGATACATGCCGATGATGGTAAGTAATTTCGTACCATGTCATAAGGTCGTTTATTTTTGTTTCTGACGGTATTGAAAACCGAATGAAATTGTATTGAACACCTTTATACCCGTTTTACATCAACAACAGATCATTAACATCAACAATTCGTTATGCTATGTCACTTCTGGAGCAATTTCAAATTTTTACCATGAAATTTTCCCAAATTCTGGAGAAATTGGGGTGTTTTAACTTGAACGTTACTCTTGTAAATGCTGTCATTTTTCCCCAGATCTGGGGAAACTGTGATAAATTCCGATGCATTCCGATGAAGCTAAGCAATTTCATACCATGCCATACGGTCCTTTATTTTTGTCTCCCGAGCTATTGAAAACCGAATGAAGCTGTTTTGAACACCTTTATACCTGTTTTACATCAGCAGCAAATCATGCTATGTGACTTCTGGTGCAATTTCAAATTTTTACCATGAAATCTCCCCAGATTCTAAGGAAATTGCGGTGTTTTCACGTTAATTTTACTCTTGTAGATGCTGTGATTTTTCCCCAGATCTGGGGAAATCTTTGATAAATCCCAAGTTAAATTTTCATACCATTTTGCAATGATATAGAAGTGGATTGAGTAGTCTATTGTACCATGCAATATGTGATGTGAGGCGATTATGGTAAAAGAGGTATTACGGCACTTTGTGAAATTATTGAGGCCCTTTTCGAAAGTTTTAATTGTTGTGGGAGCGATGACGTGAAAATCCCCGCTCCACGCGCGCCTCACTCCTGGTGATTGTAAATAATGTTTACTCAATATGTAGTAAATAAAAAAAACTAAGCTGTACCCGGACGGAAAAAATGAAACACTGAGCTCAACGACTGAGACTACAAACATAATGCTAGATATTAAGTCGCAGTTACACATTCTCGCAAACTGCGAGCCGAATCGCGAAGCGAAAATGTGTAATCGCTTCGCTCGTCATTCGCCTCGCCTCTCGCCTTGTGGTTCGTGAGCTCGCGTCGGAAGCGGTCTTTTGCGGACGAGTCAAAGGGCCGTACCAAAGTTTACGGCGTTTACGTCGGCACTTTGACGATATCACATCAAAGCGATGCCGCGGCCGCACGCGCCAGTTAGTTTTTGCGTTGGTTTTTGCCCAAGCACGAGGGTCTTTTAGCGGGGACTTGCTAACGCGAGGGTTTTACGTATATACGAGGGTAATTGAAAGACTATGTATTGACAGTCGATTTGGACATACAAAAAATACAAATATAACGTTTATTTTGCTAATACACTAAGTTACATAAATGGATATCAAAAATAAAATCTAGTAAAACTATTAATAATGAATCTCAAATGATTTCACATATTGTAGCTGTTTCCTAGATAAGTAAAAATTGGTTCAAAGGTGCTGTAGTATTTTTACCTCAATGTTTTGCTTATTTGGCTTATTTTTGAGACCACAGCCTATAAATCTTAGGGTATAGTATATACGAACTCGTATGTACAATTTTAAAAGGCAATCATGTGGAAATGCTATACATGGATGTGAAAAAATTATTATTGTAGAAACTAAATTGTTAAAGTTATCAACAAAAATATTTCCAAGCTCTAAAATGTAATTCAGAATGTCTCTGGGTGGTATGGTAAGACCAAGATGAATATTTTGTCTTACTATACGCTTTTAGCGTGATACAATCCTTTAAGTACCTGTAGGCCTGTAGGCCTCGAATTAATCACTTTAGACGTGTGCTAGTTTGTTAGAATTGTTTTATCGGGTGGAACACAGAAAGGAACAAATGTACAGGTGTCCCATTAATAATAAATATAATAAATAAAAACAAATACCTCATTGGGTATATAATTCTCTACTACTGCCCAGTTCCGACATACTGCTTGTCTTAATCGTCGTGAAACACCCTGTATTTATATCCTCTACATTTCAAGATTTACCACAAAATAAGGACGGATCTGATTGTCATTTTCCATCCGTTAATAAATTTAATTGATAAAATCAAACTTCTGAAAATATTCTCCATTTCCTGCAAACAAATCCGAGATAACAAAATCCGATATTTTTGAGACACTGTATACACTTCGCGTTAAACACGTTCAACAACTACTTTGCGCAGCCCCGTATCTCCCGGCTGACGTCGGTACACTGCTACCGGTGTACCGGGGAGACGGAGCAAGGGGCAGGCCGTTTTGATATTTCTGCGGAGTTAGCCAACTTATATGTATTCTGTAAACTTTGGCCGTACTGAAGAACCGACGCCGACGAGGCGAAATTATCGTTTACCCATTCGCCGGTCAAGCAGTGACAATTTCGCCTTTAATACGTGTAGGTGTGTAAGAAATGGAGTGAAATAACGCTGAAGTATTTCAATTTTTGGAACTCTATCACTGCGAAGGTGCTATTTGGAATCACAAGAACCGATTACACAGAAACAAGAAAAAAGTTCAATGTGGCACCTGCTACTTCTTGAGAAAAGCGACATCGCGTGGAATATGAAATAGATGATGCAAGGAAGCAAATGAAATAAAGGTGGTCCGCCATAATTGATTTAGAATGACGTCACATTATATTTCGAGTCACTCTCAACAATCCCTTTCACTGTGCTATCTTCTCTCCGGTCGTAAACAAGGTTCACGCAGTGATAAAACAACTCACTGACTTTGAATAGTATATTATCCCCAAACCCCCACAACAAAACACATCATCGTATTATATCTAAAAATACATATTATTGGCCATCATTTGAACGACAGTTTCTTACTTAGAATTTGGGCTCTCCTGATATCCACTCATTTTCATAGATTTCCTTTTATTAGACATCACGAGAACCTTAAACTAAACTAAAAATATAGCCTACTCTAAACAAATCCTTAAAACTGTGTTGGTGATAAGAGTCGACTAACGACACGAGTTTATCCCTATTATTTTCCCAAAGTTAGGTTAGCACCCCAAATGTTTTTTACAACTTATTATTGGAAAATGTTTACCGCGGATCTTCATCTTCTTTACCACTTACGCCGCGTCACAGGCATACACACCGGCTGCCCAGTCTACCCTTCGGGGTTTCTCGGCGGACCAGCGGTTAGTTAGCTACCCCCTAACCTCATGTCGATGTCGTCACCGTCGCCGTCGTCGATACAACCTGGTGATGACCAGTGCGTAGGTTGTATAAAGGAACTCGTACAATTCGATCAAGAATCTCCTGTGACTGCTGCCTGATCCTTGCTCACACCGCAAGCCTCTAGTTGAGTGCCAAATGCAAAAACTCTCTTCTCGCAGGTCGTCAGGTTCATGCAATGATAAAACAACTTGCCGGCTTTGAATAGTATATTTTCCCCAAACTCTCACAACAAAATTCATCGTTTGGCTAAAAATGACATCAGTGGGTCTATTGTCAGTGATGACATTCCTCTCATTAGATTGTCATTCCCCTGGGCGTTCTCATATCAATATGGATACCCATATTGTAGAAGTGCATTAAATAACCATTTCACTATGAATTTAGAACGACGTGAATACAATAGCCTGCGTCGATTTAATAATTTGCATTTTTCTCGAAAACGGTTAGCCCTATCGAGATATACCAAGAGACCATTTTTACGTAGAAATCTCTGAAATACCAGATTCCAAAATCAAAATGTCAAAAAAATTACGATTTAGAAAATGGGGTTATTTTTACCCTTAACTCCTCCTGTATGATACGCCTCTGATTAAAATTATGAAATTCTGAATCCAGAATCAGATTCAGCGTCAAAAGTTTACCCATCGTACCTAATTTCGTAATTTTGTTATGAATGGTTCCGAGAATATCGAGGGAAAACCGTCTTCAGTGTGCCCCATGCAAGGGGTGTAGCTCCCTTAGGAAGCATTTCCGGACCCATGTTCATATGACATTCTCTTTCTATTTTTCGGAGTACTATTCGTGGTTAAAGTTTGTTAACATACTTAATTAACACCCTGTATACTAAGCGAATCATACATTGAAAAGTAATTATAACAACGTGTGTATCTAAACATGATTATTTTTGTTTTCAAGGTCCAGCAGTGAACCGACAAGCGCCTCCGCCTGAAAAATCGTAAGTAAAAGCGGACAGTAAAATCACAGTATATCCAATTATACAGTAGCGCAACTCCCTAGAAATCATGCAGACAATTTGTCTCCGAAAAACTGGCCTCTCATAACCCCACGTCGGCTCCTCAGCACGAGCCGCTAGTATTGCCGTTTTGAACATAGGGTCGGGTGAAGAAGCGTAATTCTGGTGTTGCGATAAGTTTAATGGACGCGATATGTCTCGTAAATAGAGTAAATTTTGATAGCAGTGTGGTAATGTGATATTCTTCATCGAGGTTAGGCAGTTATCTTTGGAACTCTGGATTATAATTTGTAAGTTATATCCATGCATTCGCATTATTTATTCTACGTGAAAATGTTTTGTACTGATTCTTCTAATTCATCATGGATTCTTTGCATATAAATGGGGTGTAAACATTTTTTTTTAGAAGCAAAACAAGAAATGGTCGGTGTATGAAAGAAAATGGTTAACTCCGAGAAAATAGGTGGCTTTATTATTTGTAAGTGAATTACAAAAATGCGAGATTTATTCAACATTATTTTATCTTATCTTACTTAACCTTAAACATTTAAATAAATATAAAAACTTTATAATATCTTATATGATTCAAATATGGGTATACGTAACGACGTAGCGTCCAAAATAACATTTACTTCTAGTAATCCCACAACGTTTAAGGTACAAAAACGTGGTAAACAGCAAAACCGATGAAAACTTGTTAGGTGTACATAAAAAATAATGATCAATATGTTTATAACAGCGATAAAGTATACTAAACTGGTCGTTATTCATAGAAAAATTGCAAAACTGTTTTTTATCTAGTTTACCAAGACTACCTTTCTTTCTGTATTTGTATATTACATATGAATAGGCATATTGAAAAAAGAATCCATGTTTATAGAGGAAAATGATATATTTTCAAAACTAGCATGCTGATTCTTTTTATTGTGAACTTTCTATTTGAATATCCATTAAAATGGACTTCAATTCCTGCTTAAAATTTCATAATTTGGAATGCATAATCACATTCATTTTATTATTATGTTGTGAAAGATCTTTTGAACGTTGTGGTGCTGTGAGGAAACAGTGAGAAATTATTATTCTGACTTCAGGCTCATAATTAAAGAACGACTTTCCGTAACATATAACTCTTCTAAAAACTGAAAAAAAGCACACACAACTGCACTAATACCCGACAGACTTTGTTAGAGACAAACGGAGCTATGCTATCACACTTTAATGTTATTAGGTAATAAAGGAGCATATTAAACATTGGAGGAATCGCATACCTAGCAGCATCTTGAGGAAGCTTAAAAAACTATAGTCACAGTTTTTAAAATTGTTAATACAGCCTACAGCGGCGCAACATTTGACTTCACGCGTCCCGATATCCATATCAGCGTGTCACCAAATTCCTTAATCCGGTTCTGTCAAAGACACTACCTTCACTCTCATAGACTGAACACAACTCAGGCGATCGCCGTGCTAAACGTCCTGCGAACGACGCGCGGGATGCTATGCGCGAACCACCAAAATTCTGGAGAGTTGCGCTACTGGATAATTGGACATACTGTGGTAAAATTAAATAGTCGCAATATTTTATGGTTCATCTGAGTGGATAACTATTTACATAATTAGGCAGATTGAACGCATGAAATCGCCGCCATTTCTTCCATTTTTACTTCCCACACCGATAGGTGAGGGGAGTATTGTGATCGCGAAAATTTTATATTTTGATATAATACGCTTTTTGTGCGTGTTATGATGTCTACATAACGAAAATCCACGTCACTCATTTCCGTCGATCCGCCTGTCTGTCTATCTGTCTGTCTGTCTGTCTGTCTGTCGGTCTGTCTGTCTGTCTGTCTGTCTGTCTGTCTGTCCGTCTGTCCGTCGGTCCGTCGGTCCGTCGGTCCGTCGGTCCGTCGGTCCGTCGGTCCGTCGGTCCGTCGGTCGGTCGGTCTGTCGGTCTGTCGGTCTGTCGGTCTGTCGGTCTGTCGGTCTGTCGGTCTGTCGGTCTGTCGGTCTGTCGGTCTGTCGGTCTGTCGGTCTGTCGGTCTGTCGGTCTGCCGGTCTGTCGGTCTGTCGGTCTGTCGGTCTGTCGGTCTGTCGGTCTGTCGGTCTGTCGGTCTGTCGGTCTGTCGGTCTGTCGGTCTGTCGGTCTGTCGGTCTGTCGGTCTGTCGGTCTGTCGGTCTGTCGGTCTGTCGGTCTGTCGGTCTGTCGGTCTGTCGGTCTGTCGGTCTGTCGGTCTGTCGGTCTGTCGGTCTGTCGGTCTGTCGGTCTGTCGGTCTGTCGGTCTGTCGGTCTGTCGGTCTGTCGGTCTGTCGGTCTGTCGGTCTGTCGGTCTGTCGGTCTGTCGGTCTGTCGGTCTGTCGGTCTGTCGGTCTGTCGGTCTGTCGGTCTGTCGGTCTGTCGGTCTGTCGGTCTGTCGGTCTGTCGGTCTGTCGGTCTGTCGGTCTGTCGGTCTGTCGGTCTGTCGGTCTGTCGGTCTGTCGGTCTGTCGGTCTGTCGGTCTGTCGGTCTGTCGGTCTGTCGGTCTGTCGGTCTGTCGGTCTGTCGGTCTGTCGGTCTGTCGGTCTGTCGGTCTGTCGGTCTGTCGGTCTGTCGGTCTGTCGGTCTGTCGGTCTGTCGGTCTGTCGGTCTGTCGGTCTGTCGGTCTGTCGGTCTGTCGGTCTGTCGGTCTGTCGGTCTGTCGGTCTGTCGGTCTGTCGGTCTGTCGGTCTGTCGGTCTGTCGGTCTGTCGGTCTGTCGGTCTGTCGGTCTGTCGGTCTGTCGGTCTGTCGGTCTGTCGGTCTGTCGGTCTGTCGGTCTGTCGGTCTGTCGGTCTGTCGGTCTGTCGGTCTGTCGGTCTGTCGGTCTGTCGGTCTGTCGGTCTGTCGGTCTGTCGGTCTGTCGGTCTGTCGGTCTGTCGGTCTGTCGGTCTGTCGGTCTGTCGGTCTGTCGGTCTGTCGGTCTGTCGGTCTGTCGGTCTGTCGGTCTGTCGGTCTGTCGGTCTGTCGGTCTGTCGGTCTGTCGGTCTGTCGGTCTGTCGGTCTGTCGGTCTGTCGGTCTGTCGGTCTGTCGGTCTGTCGGTCTGTCGGTCTGTCGGTCTGTCGGTCTGTCGGTCTGTCGGTCTGTCGGTCTGTCTGTCTGTCTGTTGGCGTGTTTCTAACGTCGTAATCTCAGTAACCGCTGCATGGATTGTGATGAAATTTGGGCAGCGATATGTTGTGGGGTCGTAGTAGGTAATGTTCCGATAATTTTGGAAATCGTTGTACGGGGGGTGGAGTAATTAGCAAGAAACGAAAAATTTCAAATATTCTTCAAACTTCGTTTTTACGCGTTTTCGGGGTTCCTGATCATTTTCTACTTTTTTTCTTGGTAGTGGTGAACTTGGGGTGGTTGGGGGGTGGGGGGTTGTGAAACTGAAAAAATTGTTGTATTCATAATGGGCTGTCTATTGACCTGTGAATGGAAAACCTGGCGGCATAATACACTTTTTTAGGCCCATCCGCACATCGCCTTTCTCATTATAGAATCCAAGGGACTTGGAATTTGTGATGTGTACATACGAGTATTGCTTTAGATCGTTCTATATTACGTAACATAGTATTACTACCGCGGGGAGGATGGAAAATACGTACGTTTTGGAAAAATCGTGTCAGTGGCGGCGCAGCAATAATAAAAATACCGAAAATATAAAAACAGCTTAAACCTTGTTTTTAGGTGTTTTAGGGGTTCCTGATCATTTTCTACTTTTCTTTGGGTGGGGGTGAATCTGGGGTGGTTGGGGGGTGGGGGGCTGTAAAGCTGAAAAATTTGTTGTATAGTAGGCTATCTATTGACCTGTGAATGAAAAACCTAGTGGCGTAATACACTTTTTTAGGTCCATCTGAGCACTGTCTTGCTTACTATAGAAACCAAGGGACTTAAAATTTATGGTGTATACATACGAGTGTGTTTTAAGATCGTTACATTATTATATTGCGTAACGCAGGAATTATTGAATTGATTTTAACGAAATTTTGACACAGTGTTACTAACGCAGCGAGGATAGAAAACGCGTATGTTTTGGAAAAATCATGTCAGTGGCGGCGCAGCAATAATAAAAAAACCTAAAAATATAAAAACAGCTCAAACTTCGTTTCTAGATGATTTGGAGGATTCTGATCGTTTCGCATCGTTCAGTTGAAGCATGCAGAAAAAAAATGTGGCGTCCTAGCTTCTAAGGAGGGAGACGCAAGAAACTGTTTACGAGAGTTTTTATGTTGGATGTTGGATAAAGGTGGGCGATGATTTGGTTGCAAGGAATTTCAAACTATAGCTTCATCCAATGGGAAAGTAATAAAATGCTATCGTCATTATGTGTGGGAAGTACTGAGTCAATCAACTTGGCTCCATTTTTTACTTCCCACACCGATAGGTGAGGCGAGTATTATGATCGCGAACATTTTCGATTTTGAGATAGTATACTTTTTGGGCGTTTTATGATGCCTACAATAACGAAAATTCATGTCACTCATTTCCGTTGGTCTGTCTGTCGGTCTGTCTGTTGGCGTTTTTCTAGCCTCCTAATCTCGCTAACCGCTACATGGATTCCGATGAAATTTGGGTAGTAGGTAATGTTGCTACAATTTTTAAAGTCGGTGCATGGGCGGCGGAGTAATTAGCAAAAAACTAAAAATTTCAAATATTCCTCAAATTTTGTTTTTAGGCCTTTTTGGGGGTTCCTAGTCGTTTTCTACTTTTTTTGGGTGGTGGTGAAATTGTGGTGGTTGGGGAGTGGGGGTTGTGCAGCTGAAAAATTTGTTGTAATCATAGTAGGCTGTCCACTGACCTGAGACAGAAAGACCTAGCAGTATAATACACCCTTTTAAGTTCATCCGAACATTGCCTTGTCTATTACATGAACCAAGACACTTTTTTTAGGTCCATCCGAACACTGCCTTGCTTATTATAGAAACCAAGGGACTTAGAATTTTCCGATGTATACATACGAGTATTGCTTTATTTACATCGTTCTGTATTTTATAATGTGGAAACTACTGAATTGATGTTCATGAAATTTCGGCACGCTATTACTACTTAGGCGAGGATGAAAAATGCGTCTGACTCTCAGAAATCGTCTCAGTGACGGCGCAGCGATATTAAAAAAAAACAAAAATATGAAACCAGCTCAAACTTCGTTTTTAGGCGTTTTAGGGGTTCCTGATCATTTTCTACTTTTTTTTGGGTGGGGGCGAAGCTGGAGTGGTTCGGGGGTGGGGCGTTGTAAAACTGAAAAATTTGTTGTATTCATGATAGGTTGTCCATTGACCTATGAAAGAAGTACCTAGTAGAATAAAATACTTTTTGCTGTCGGGCGAGCGATAATTTGGTTGCAAGGGCATCTAGACTGTAGCTTCATGCTATGGGGCAATAATAAAACTGGTATCATCGGAATGTGTGGGACGTACTGAGTCAGTCAACTTGACTGAATCTCATAAAGTTTAGCCTCGTCGAATAAAAGCACGTATGAAGATTTTCTCGAAGTGACAGCTGCCAGTGTCAAAGTTTTCTTTTATAACTGAGCAGACCGCGTAGGCAGGGCCTAAATACCAAAGTGCCGCGGCTGCTGTGAAAAGGTTATGTTAGGGGAAGTTTGTTAACGCGACTATCCTCCATTGTGTCGACGAGAATGCTTACATTCTTCGGACATATTCACAGATGCGATAATATGGGGAAACTTGTAGTTCCTTTACATGCTGGTGGATACGACGAAACAGTTGCTGGATATGAGTATCAAGAGCGTCACTGAACTGACAGTAAATCGCAAACGATGGCGAGTTACAATTCTCAAAACTGTTGATAATATTCGTGTCGGCAATACTCTAACTCCGACTTAATGCATTTTACGAGTTCACAACATGTCTGTCAAGACATTGTGACTATGATGATGAGACGGTAAATTAGAATTATCCAGTCGTCAATCTTTTGCAAGGCCCGGTTCACCTTGTATGCGAGGGATACCTCGTCCTTGGCTGTCACAACTAAAGCTAAGTCATCTGCGAGGCCTATCGTTCTAACGCTACCGGGTAGCGGTAGCTTCAATATCCCATCGTACAGGATGTTCCAGAGGGTTGGTCCTAGTGCCGACCCTTGTGGGATCGCGGTAGACATTGGCAGGTCTACTTTGGATATAGATATGGTCCTGTCCTCGAAATAACTGCTTATTATATTACGAAGATATTTCGAGATGTTTCGCCTTCGCAATTCACGCATTATGATGCCCCAGGAAGCAGTATTGAAAGCATTCCTGGCGTCAAGGGCAACTAGTGTGCACCATTTATCCCTGGACTTTTCTACTATGCCCATCACTCTCTCTAGGGCGTTGATGGTACGAAAACCGAACTGGTACTCCCAGAGACTTTCTCCTTCGTCTATTTATTTCTCTAGCCTCTGACGGATCATTATCTCGAACAGCTTACCTATGATGTCCAGTAGCCATATAGGTCTGTGAGACGATGTGAGCCCAGGAGGTTTACCGCCTCTACCGAGAAATATCACCTTGGCTCTTTTCCAGGCCTCTGGGAAGGTTTGCGTCTTGAGCAGCCCATTTAACAGATTCAGCAAGAAAACGGAAACAGAGTCGACTATTCCCTTTATGACCCCACAATCAGTATACTGCGTCACACATTGAAACAAAAAAGCAAGCAAAAAACGAAAACATTACGGCACTCGACGCATGACGCAGAGTGCTGGAAAATAATGTAGTTTTATAATCTACTTTGTAATAATAAAAAAATATACAATAAAATTTAATAATATGGATAATAAAGTTAAAAAATTGACACGTAATAAATAATTTCCTATTAATTTTTTTAACTCTCCATAAAAAGTGGGGGGGCTCGGCCCCCCATGCCCCCCGACGCGCTGCCGCTGACTCCACCGACACCCACCACTCTCCCGCATCTCTCTGAGAACCATAAGTTTCAGTCATCCAGAGAGATCTGGTCGGCTGTTGGGTGAGTGTGAATCTCCCACCGCCATTTGCACGACAGCTCTGTTTGTTACTGAAGTACGACTCCTCAGTCGGCCAAGATTTCATATTTTATATGCAATAGCTTTTTAATATTATTATAATATACTAATTAAGTTTCTATCTACCTCTTATAGTAAGTTATAAAGCTAGGCCAAAAGTGAATTTATGGACATTGGGATTTTACATTTTTTTGTTATGTATATAATTGCTGATGAAGTCTAGGTAGGTACACGAAACGTCTTAGGAAAAGCAAATTTGTATTTTACTTCACATTCTAACCAAAGGAAGCAATAACCAAGAAACAGCCCGTAAGTAGTAACCTGACTTCCTAAGAAAACCACAGAAGAATATTGCAGTATTACTTGCTCAACATTTAAAGAAAAATTAACATAACCAATAAAGATTAGAAGTCATGTTTAAGAAAACACAACTTCCTACGTTGTAGACACTTACAAACGTTTGTTTAAACTTTATTGTATACCGTGTATATTTTTTCAAATAATTCACTAATAGTGGTACATCTAAGGAGGATTCAAAGATATCACCACACAGAGCTGTCATTACTTCAAGTAAAGTACTTGAAAAATGTATTTCAATTACTTTCTGGCATTTGAAGTACTGTACTTCAAATACATTGTTTTTGTGATATTTGTACTTGATTCCCCAAATACTCTCTAAGAAGTATTTGCATTTGGTACTTGTGGCACAAAAAATATATTTCAAATACCTGGCATTTTTATTTGAAATACTAAAGAAGTAAAGTACTTGAAAAATTTATTTCAATTACTTTCTGGTATTTGAAGTACTGTGTTTCAAATTAATTTTATTTCCCAAATGCTATAAGAAGTATTTGTATTTGGTACTTCCACACAAAAAATATAATTCAAATTTATACATTTATACTCGAAATACTAAAGTGAGTAAGAAATACATATTAGTATAGTTCGATGAAAATATAAAAATACTTGAAATACACATTTCGAGCATTAAATGCTCAAGTCTAGACAAGTATGGACAAATCAACATTACCCATCGCGTCCCTTGCGCTCTGTCTCTGTCGTACACATAGGATAGTCTACGCGACACTCTGACTCTACAGGACAGTCTCATCACAATCAAGTCAAACACTAAATATCAGTTCGTCTTGTTGCGTTCAACAAAATGCGTTGTTGATGTTGATTGAGGTTAAAATAATCTGTGAATGTGAGCTGTGAATTTACTGCCATTATAATAACAATCTTCAAAACTCTGTACTTTGTCGTGGTGGTTACGAATTGCAGATGTAAAAAGGTGATTTTTCTCAAGCATCTCTTTGTGAAAAAATTCATATACCGGGTGGCAATGGAATCGTTATACAGAGCTCCCTTCTTTTACAATCCTAGATGGAGGTTTGAAATTTTGGAGAATTATATGGTTAACGGAGATGCACAATAGCCATGAGAAAACAAATGTATGCTTATTTTGGTTTAGCCGGAAGTGAGATTAGGCTCTGAATTTTCAATGACACCCTATATATTTTTTCACACATTCGGATTGACATTTGGATTCCCTTGATGAATGAATTTGAATTGTTGTCACTGCTTGGTATTTCTGTTATACTTTTCACGAGTTCTGTGAATGAATGTATGCAAGAATCAAACAAGTGGATATGCTTTTTATTCATTATGTATGCCAGAAAAATGCTAGAAAAGCGGCGCTTTGTATGCTGACAATTCAAATTATTCGATGGATCTGTTAATGTTAAACACCTTCATTTGCATGGCATACGCGACGACTCGCGACGACGCCGCGCCGACTGTACCTTTTATTACTTATCTCTTCTACTTATTTATTAGCATTTCAGCAAAATCTGTTTCTATTTTTATTGAAATGTATACCGTTTTTCCATTCATAAGGTACTTTTTATTACTCAACAATAATTATGAAATACTTGAAATATCCATCGCCGTATTTGAAATACTATATAAAGTAATTCAAGTATTAGTATGGTATTTGAATGACTTTTTTAAGTACTTGAAATATTAGTATCGTATTTGAATTACTTTATTTGAAAAATCAAGTACCAAATTAAAGTATTTGATACTTGAAGTACTTTCAAAAATAAAATTACTTGCTATTTGTACTTTGACGCATGCGACTCTGGCAATTGGTAATTGGTATCTGAAATACTATTTACTAGTACTTGTGACAGTTCTGTCACCACAGCATACTAAACAACCAGCAGAACATATCTGAAGACTTCCTATATAAAAATGGTTCCTACAGAATTTGACCTTGACGGTGCCATTTTGGACGATTACCGGTGTGAAGTCTGGCTAGAGATACGAAAATAAAACTATCGATGCCGGTACCTATTCGATATCTTTTGGCCAAATATAGAGCTGTACAGGCAAATGAAGGCGCGTTTTGTTCATACAGAGCATTTTGTGTAATTGATTACATCACCCCTCAATAATTATATAATTATTTTCGATACCGATACCGCTATAAAAGTAGCGTCGCTCAAAAACTATCTAAGATAAAGATACTCGATATTAGTGCAGAAGTATCGATACATTTCAAATATCGAAGTATCGTTAGTATCCCTACAAATAATCATCCAAAAGTGGGGGATGCGCGTGTAATTGCCGCCAACCTGAGATATTCTGCTGATTGTTTTCTATGCTGTGCTATCACTTTACATGCCTATTATATTTCAAGTTTGGGACTCACAATATTAAAATATTTTTCAGGCTCCAACCTAACCAGAACATTTCCGCAGCTGCACTAGCCTCTCTGACTGGAGGAGGCTTAGGTTAAGACTTCAGTTCATAGAACAAAATAATGTTTATATACATGTGATTATATTGTCACGAATAAAGCAAGTCAAGTAAATGAGTATTACGGTCACTGACTCCACCCAATATACATAAGTGTGAATATTGTATCGGAGACTGGAACGTCGATGACGCAAGAACAACACATGCAAGGAAAGACTGTAGACAGAAAACAAAGGGGCAGGGAAATTATAGATATGCAGTCACTGCACACAAGACAAATAAAGACACCGAGACACTTGATCCAAGGGAAATAAACTTACATAGGTCAATAGCTCAGAGTAACAACTGAACATAGAGGTAGTAAACAACTAATACTAATAGGCCGACATCTTTTCTTACGTTGTCATATTATTGACCAGATACGACAATCATAATTGTCTATTATCGTCTCAATTGTATAGTATTCAGAAATATTCCATTCTACGTTAAAAAAGACGGTATTTTGATGCTTCAGGAATGGTTACAGCAAAATCAATAGATATGTTGACCTCCACTGCGTTACTGCATAATTCTTCATGATAGACGCAAATTCTGAAGGCTTGCATAATTTTGAGGAGCTGGTAATGCCGCATGTGCTCGACTGTCAAACGTTTGCTTTGTTTATTGTTTGTGCGTCTTTTATGCTTGGTCAGTAAAGTCGAATTTGCTATTTGTTGGTAAATGTGGTGAAGCTTTACGGACTTGCTGTGCTATATATAATGGAGTGTAGTGTAACAGTTTTTTGAGATGGAACACAAAAAGTGCAGTGTTTGTAACATGGACTGCATTGGAAGAACTTTCAGGTTAGTTGGCGTTACACAGTATTGTTTACAATTTGAACTGTCCCTGCGAGGTCACAGCTGATCAATGTTTGGAGGTTGAAGTGTCAAAGATGATGATTTTCATCACGCGATGTTGAAGTGGTTTGCTCACTACCTCTATGTTCAGTTGTTATTCTGAGATCACTAGTAAAAACAGACAAAAACAATACACTACCACAGTACATCCATGTTATACACAGTAGCGCAACTCTCCAGAATTATGGAGGTTCGCGCATCTCATCCCACGCATCGTTCGTGAGATGTGATGCACGACAATCGCCTCAGTCGCGTTCAGAACCGGATTAAGGAAATTTTGTGATACGCAGTTATGGATATCGGGACGCGTGTAGTCAAATGTTGCGCCGCTTTTAGATAATAATAAATGATATCAAAACTGAATAAATTATGATGGCTTTCTTTATCTAACTCATACGAATACAAGCTTTGAGTTTTTTACACAAAATTATTATAACATTCCCTTTTTACCCCAAAGAGAAATTAAATTTTAAGCATGACATACAGCCACTTATTATTAGGTTTTCTAATAATTTTTCACTGTTTTCTCATAACACCATAACGTTCACGAGAAGATCTTTCACGACATATAACAAAATTAATGTAATTATGCATTCCAACATTATGAAATTTTAACAAGAAAGTGAAGTCCATTTTAATGGATGCTCAAATAGATAGTTCACAATAAAAATAATCAACGTGCTAGTTTCAAAAATATATATCATTTTCCTTATGATTCCATCTTCAGAGCTACAATAGAATTTGGAATGAGTCACAATCTCAAAAAGGGGATGTTAATACTTACAAAGTTAGTGAGATTGCAGCGAAATGATGTTAAATGGGAGAGTTTTCACAAAAACTAGCACAATTTGTGTAAAACACAAAATCGTTGTCGTTGTGTTTTACACAAATTGTGCTAGTTTTTGTGAAAACTCTCCCATTTAACATCATTTCGCTGCAATCTCACTAACTTTGTAAGTATTAACATCCCCTTTTTGAGATTGTGACTCATTCTAAATTCTATTGTAGCCCTGAAGATGGTATCATAAGTTTCCGAAAGCTTGGAATAAAGTTAAAAGAGTCCACTGGTGCGTTTAATTGCCACATTCCCCATTATTAACCGTTTATTACCTAACTGGTTTTTGTTTCGGCAATGACTACCCCCCTTCTATATCATTTTCCTCTATAAACATGGATTATTTTCTTCAACATGCCTATACGTATGTAATATATAAATACAGAAGGAAGGGTAGTCTTGGTAAACTAGATAAAAAACAGTTTTGCACTTTTTTATGAATAATGACCAGTTTAGTATACTTTATCATTGTTATAAACATATTGATCATTATTTTTTCATATATACCTAACAAGTTTTCATCGGCTTTGCTGTTTCCCACGTTTTCGTACCTTAAACGTTTTTCTTTGATGATTGGTGAAGGTAAATTTGAAGGTTGTGGGATAACTACTACAAATGTTATTTTCGACACTAAGTCATTACAGTTACCCATATTTGAATCATATAAGATATCAAGTTTTTATATTTATTTAATTGTTTAAGGTTAAGTAAGATAAGATGAAATAAAGTTGGATGAATCTCGCACTTTTGTAATTTATTTACAGATAATAAACCCACCTATTTGCTCGTAGATAACAATTGTCTTTCATACACCGACTGTTTATTGTTCTGCTTTCTAAAAAACTGTTTATACCTCAAATATATGCAGAGACTCCGTGATGAATCATAAAAATCTGTACAAAACATCTTTACGTACACTAAAATCGAATGAATGGATATAACCTACAAATCGTAATTCAGAATTCCAAAGACAACTGCCTAAGCTCGATGAAGAATATCACAACGTTATTACACTGCTCTCAAAATTTACTCTATTTACGAGATATATCGCGTCCATTAAAGTTATTGCAACACAATAACGCTTCTTCATTCGATTACTTATGAGTATTGCTAAGCCGACCCTGCACTCAAAACGCGAACGACAATACTCGCGGCTAGTGCTGAGGAGCCGACGTGGGGTTTATGTGAGGTCATTTTTTCGGAGACAAATTGCCTGCGTGATTTCTACGGGGTTGCGCTACTGTATAACATGGATGTATTGTGGCACTACTCAACCCCTCTGGTCGAGACAATGCAGCAGACACAAAATCGCATACAATTACAACAAAAGAAAGTAGACACCTGGCCGCAAAAAGCACTCCATGGCAGACAAAGGTACAGAGTGCTACCAGAGATAACAGCGCTAAATAATGGAAAACGACTAAACCCAGACGAGTACAACAGAAAAGAACAGAAAACAGACCAAAACTACAGACATCAAGCAGATAACAACTGTAAACGATAGAAAACGACCAAAGGCATTCAAATAGATTCATAACTAGCTCAAAACGACAGAAAGCACGCAGATAACAGCGGAAAACAATACAAAAAGACTAAACACAGCCAAGTACAACAGAAAAGAAGAGAAAACAGCTCAAAACAACAGAAAGCATGCAAATAACAGCTGTAAAGGGTAGAAAACGACTAAACACAGCCGAATTCAACAGGAAAGAACGAAAAACAGCTAAAAACAACAGAAAGTAAGCAGATAACAACTGTAAACGATAGAAAACGACCAAATACAACCGAAAAGTTAAAATAAATATTACCAAATTTGGAACTTATGGACAGTAACTTCGTCTAAATTAATTATCGCGAACAATAGATTATAAAGTATTATCAACGTAATTGCATTAAAATGATCGTTTTTGACTTTTCCGTTTATATTCAAACATGAGTAGAACTAATGGTCAAACAGTATAAAAGAGAGAAATTCCAATGGGTAAGATATCACTGGTATCTAAATGTTCTCAGAGACCAAAATGGCCAAGCACCTACTGATTTGCTGTCTTGTCGCTTTTCTATATTTTAATATCTTCCCTTACACGGTAGCAGATGTACACCAAGGTGAGTAAGAAATAAAACATACTATCACACAATCCAATTTTTATAGCTGCTTGACTTGGATTGATACCATTTTTATGCTTATGTCACAAACTATAGCAATCAATAAAGATTACAAGTATTTTATCTATTTGTACATCGTGTTATTTTTCATTTCATTTTGAATTGATTTTCTACTATGATTTTGATGTTTAAATAATAATAACAATCTTTATTTTTCCAGTGAGTTTTAGATTTACAGATACATACCTAAACTATAATCTATAAGGAAAACCTCATTGAGGAGTTAACTTAAACAGTGATCCTCCACTCAACCCTTGTTATTCATAGAAAAAGTATAAATGGAAATTTGACAATTAAAAATTAAATCTACGAACTAACACATCGACACGGTCTATGGGAGGTCTACATTTACTTACAATAATAACTTACGATTTGCTCATAAAATGTTCTTTGACTCTTTCCCGGAAAATAACTAAGCTTGAATAGGCTACAAGATATTATGGAGGTTGTATAACTTAGTTATATTGTACTTAAAACTACGCTCAAATAAAACTGTTTTATGTGGCTTTACATCTGATAAATTCATATACATAGTATGAACAGAAGGTATGTTTGACCCAAAATCTAATTTTATAAAAACTATGCTGCGGAGGATAAACTTATGGTACAGTGACAAAGCATTAACAAGGAACAAAGTTTTAACTGATCATTTCAGCTCTTTTAAATTATGGGACACATGCTCATATTTTAGAGTACCATATATGAACCTTATGCAAGGGTTCTGTAAGCGCCGAACCTTACTCAAACATTATTGATCTAGACAAGGTTCATATAGTAGTGAACGGTAACTAAAATGCGACAAAACCAAACTTTCACATGACTTTTTTTGTACCAATCGTCATATAAGACTTGTGAGCATAAAGTAGCCTAAGGGAAGCATATGCCCTTTTGATACTTTGAGTGACTTGTTCTCTGAATCAGGGATCCTGATCAATTATTATACCTAATTTTTTTTTAGATTGAACCAAGCCTATATTTTCGTTTCCAATATTGATTTTAAAATTTGATTCTAATATTGCCATTGGTCGAAAGTTTTTTCTGGCAAATATCATGGCTACAAAGTTTTTCGGACTAAGAAGAAGATAATGTCTTTTTGATATGTCTGATAAGAATTTGAGATCACCATTTAGCTCAGAATTTACATTATCCATGTTTGTAATACTAATGCCCAGTTTCACAATCACTGGTAACCACTGGTGGTCACTGAACCGTCAGATGTCGTAGTTGGCAGCACGGATATATCTCACATCACTGCCATAATTGTGTTCTGTGAATACAACCTAAACCTTTGACAAATAATCATAACCTTTGTATTAATATTTTTGACATCGGTTGACCACAACAAACGTCAGAGGTAACCCATACTTTATCCTTGGATTAACTTAACTACTGGATAACCAGAGCTTTTGGCGTAAACCGCCGATTATGAAACGCAAAGAGTTCGCTAACCACTAGTTTTTCTTTTAACCTCTAGTTAACTACCTATTGTGAAACTGTGCCTAAAGGACTTGTAGACTTGTGTATCGTCAACCTGCATGTGCAGTGGACAACATTTAACAAATTTTGTGAACTGGGACGTATATATAGCAAGAAGTAATGGTCCCAGTAGTGAGCCTTGTGGTACGCTAAATTTTATTGTTCTGATCATCTGATCCCAGAAACTTTAGAAGCTAGATTCACAAGCTGACTACGATTCTAAATAAGTAGTGTAAATTAGTAGGTTAAGTGGTTCATTGCCAAGCGCACATGATTTCAACATAGATAGCAACGTTAGGCTAAGGCCAAGCTTGCGACGTGATCGCGGCGACAGAAACATTGCGACCCTGTCGCTGTGTTGTACATTCTTTACACATGGCCACGCTTATAAATCCGCGACAGCGTTCTTCAACTTCAATTCAAAACCAAAATGTGGATAATAATGAGCTCCGGTTAGCAATCATGTCTTGAGTTATTTAAGAAAAAAAGCGGAGACAAAAAATATAGTATCCACACGCACCGTACATTAACAAATACAAGTAGGTCGTGCCGACTTTGATGTGAGTCTCACGAATGCAAGCCGCCTCGGATTCAGAGGGGTTCCCTTCGTGCGATCTCGTTTTCTTACAGGGAATACGACTCTGCGATATTGTCGACGTCAACGGTCGACGTTCACTTCACTTATACGGGGGTCAATAGAAATGAATTCTATACTATAGATAGAATATAATTTATTATTCAATAAACTATTCAACACAATAACTGCAGATGCAGCTACTGGGGTGGCAAATAGCTCAAGGAGTATTATAGATCATGTTTTGTCAGATGGATGTAGTAATTTGAAATGTACGATTCAAGTAGTAAGTAACAGTAACAGTCTGACCATTCATAATTTGTTGTCAAAATATAGAAAAAAAAAGTAAACAGAATAGATCATAAAAAATTCATCTCAAAATTTGAAAAGAATTTTCAAACTACAGATAGAAGTTTAATCATTTTAGGAACTAATTGACTTAATGACTTCTTGTAAAAAAGATCCGGAATTCAAAAAGACGTATAAGATAAGTGAAAATAACGACTGGATAAATCAAGAAATTCTCGAAATGATTGAAAACCGAGTTAAAGCTTTTAAACACAAAGTTACAGAACCGGGAAACACTAATTTGGAAAATGAATTTGAAAAACTTAAGAATCAAGTCAATGATAAAATTAAAGTATTAAACAGATACTTTAAAAATCAATGAGGATAAGTAGGCACAAATATAAAAAACAATGGGGCCATATACAGAGCATGTCGCCGGTATTTTTTCGTGAAATACGCGCAAAACGCTCAATAACACACAAACACTACTTATTTAGGCACCCCGGTAGATCCGACCGATTATATCCCGTGTACCGTGTCGCGTGTTAGGTGGTGTTAGGAGGACTGACCCTGTAAGCCACAGCTGTTAGCGTTCGGCTACTGCTCGAGATCGCCGGGCGCCAGAATCCGCCAGCTTGCGTAGTATCCGAGAGCACAGCTGAAAAGGCCACATTGGGGGCGGAGCTTAGAGTGACCCTACTTGTCTTTGTTAATGTTCGGTGCCACACGTCAGAGACACTTTGGCTGAGTCTTTCATTACCTCTGCATGTAGCGTACCTTGGCAGCATGACAAGACCTATCGTTTTTAGATATGCGCGTACCTGGATTTTTCACAGTCACTTGAAGCTCTTATTTAAATATTTATACTGTTTGCACTATCTGCAGGAACTTAATGTGGCAAACGATGAACTTTGCCGGGAGGTAAAAAAAATAGCCCAGCAGCAAGCATCATGCAGTTACTCATTAAAATGTATAAAGCCTTCTCCATTTAACTGTTTTCTAATGGCTTAATTCAAGACGCTGGCACCTGTTGATCCATTCTGGACAGCACATCACTATACACCGTGTCCCAGAACGAATCCCAAAAAAAGAAATAGGTTTCAGAATGCGAAACCAATATCAACAGGAATTACTCTGAAATTCACATTTTTTACAGAGAACCTGACGTTTGTATTTTGGTTGTAAAGACAACTGAAACGTGTGTGGCTTATCTTTTTTCACTTTCCCGAATTCCTTTGCAAAAACAGAGATGGTCGGATTATGCTAACGGGTATTTTGAATGTTCTTGTCGAGTGTTGAATAGCCCACATGTTAACCATTTCGCAATCTACTTAATGATTTGAGCTTTTTTGCTATTAAGAAATAACATATAATTTAATCACATTAGGTTCTTTCCAACAGGCCTGAATACCGTACAATGTATCGTCACGGACATGCGCAGAACGTAAAATGCGTTCCAACACGTTTTGTGACCGTTCATGAAACGGTCCATAAAACGTTCCAACCGATTTCGTTACCGTTCATGGGACGGTTTCTGTACGGTCAATTCGGTACTTGGTTCAGAGTAAGGACTGTGTGGGCTGACATGCGCAGTAGAAAGTAAATCGCCCGCTTGGCGCACAATTTCATTTTGTCATTTCTATGGGTGATTTGATTTTGCTTTGCTTCTTTTGTTTTTGCTGTTGCTTGCTGTTTGGCTGGCTCGTTTGTTGGCCGAAATATCACCAAAGCCAAAAATGGAAATGGAATCAAACAATAATGTTATACATGGTATGCTATGAGAAATTTGGCCATTTTTATGGAAAACATAACCCAGGTTCTTTGTTTATAGAGCTACATGAATACCTGGTTGTGAGTGGCAACCATTATTCATGACCAAGATTACCCAGATAATCCTCATTTTTCGGTCGTGGTTGATAGACTAACACCAAGTCATCATCAGAAAACTCAGGCCCGATCAATTTTAAGAAAGTTCTTGGCGTCTTGGCTTTTGACGGTGTCAGAACTGACACAACTCCAGTGAAATAAGAGGAGGAACCGTTAGAACAGATTTTCCTGTTTATACGGTCACGAAACCATCCAAAATCAACGCATCCGAACAGTTTCGTGACGGCTCAATGGACGGTACAAAATATGCTGTTGGAAAGAACCTTACACAGGGTTGGGATAAAGTATGGAACCAAGCAAATAACTTTGGAACGGAAAGAACGATATTGCTGAAAATTTGCAGGTAAATGTGGTGACGCATAATGCATCTGAAGACATTATGTTAGCTATTAACGTACTTCCGGTCTAACCGGAAGAACCGTCAAGTTTTTTAATTTAAATGGGACACCCTGTATATTTTTGCAGATTTTAATACATCTTTTTTTCCGAATACGTCCATAGTAGGTTTAGTATTTGTTTCTGTCAAAATGGGAAAGATAAAGCTTTTTTATTTACTGAAACGTTCATATTATTTGATATGTTACAATAAGAAAATTTAAAATGAATTATCAAGGAATTATCTCAGACGTTCAAAATGCCCGCCGTTTACTTCCTGCGAATATGCAAGTCTGTCGACAAATTGCTGAGTTACCTTGCCGAATCAATTCACGTCAGGATAAGGACGTCAGGAGGTAAATGGCCGGCATTTTAAACATATGAAGAAGCTTTATCTTTCCCGTTTTTACAGAAACTAATACCCAACCCACTATAGACGTATTCAGAAAAAACGATGTATTAGAATCTGCAAAAATATACAGGATGTCCTATTTAAATTAAAAAAGTTGACAGTACTTCCGGTTAAACCGGAAGTACATTAATAGCTGACATAATGTCTTCGGATGCACTATACGTCACTACACTTGCGTGCAAATTTTCAGCAATATCGTTCTTTCCGTTCCAAAGTTATTTGCTTGATTCCATACTTTATCCCAACCCTGTATAAGGTTCTTTCCAACAGCATATTTTGTACCGTCCATTGAACCGTCACGAAACTGTTCGGATCGTTTGTGGTGCGCATGTGTTGATTTTGGATGGTTTCGTGACCGTATAAACAGGAAAATCTGTTCTAACGGTTCCTCCTCTTATTTCACTGGAGTTGTGTCAGTTCTGACACCATCAAAAGCCAAGACGCCAAGAACTTTCTTAAAATTGATCGGGGCCTGGGTTTTCTGACGATGACTTGGTGTTAGTCTATCAACCACAACCGAAAAATGAGGATTATCTGGGTAATCTTAGCCATGAATAATGGTTGCCACTCACAACCAGGTATTCATGTAGCTCTATAAACAAAGAACCTGGGTTATGTTTTCCATAAAAATGGCCGAATTTATCATAGCATACCATGTATAACATTATTGTTTGATTCCATTTCCATTGTTGGCTTTGATGATATTTCGGCCAACAAACGAGCCAGCCAAACAGCAAGCAACAGCAAAAACAAAAGAAGCAAAGCAAAATCAAATCACGCATAGAAAGGACAAAATGGAATTGTGCGCCAAGCGGGCGATTTACTTTCTACTGCGCATGTCAGCCCTCACAGTCCTTACTCTGAACCAAGTACCGATTTGATCGTACAGAAACCGTCCCATGAACGGTAACGAAATCGGTTGGAACGTTTTATGGACCGTTTCATGAACGGTCACAAAACGTGTTGGAACGCATTTTACGTTACGTAACCGGAAGTACTGTAAACTTTTTTAATTTAAATAGGACACCCTGTATATTTTTGCAGATTCTAATACATCTTTTTTTCTGAATACGTCCATAGTAGGTTGGGTATTAGTTTCTGTAAAAACGGGAAAGATAAAGCTTCTTCATATGTTTAAAATGCCGGCCATTTACCTCCGGACGTCCTTATCCCACCGACCTTATCCTGACGTGAATTGATTCGGCAAGGTAACTCAGCAATTTGTCAACAGACTTGCATATTCGCAGGAAGTAAACGGCGGGCATTTTGAACGTCTGAGATAATTCCTTGATAATACATTTTAAATTTTCTTATTGTAACATATCAAATAATATGAACGTTTCAGTAAATAAAAAAGCTTTATCTTTCCCATTTTGACAGAAACAAATACTAAACCTACTATGGAGGTATTCGGAAAAAAAAGATGTATTCAAATCTGCAAAAATATACAGGGTATCCCATTTAAATTAAAAAACTTGACGGTACTTCCGGTTAGACCGGAAGTACGTTAATAGCTAACATAATGTCTTCAGATGCATTATGCGTCACTACATTTACCTGCAAATTTTCAGCAATATCACCCTTTCCGGTTCAAAGATATTTGCTTGGTTACATACTTTACCCCAACCCTGTATATCTTACGTTGGTATCAGAAATCGTCCCTTAAAGTTTTCGGATTCATCCTGGGGCACGGTGTATAGAGATAGTATGTATTTAGATTTAGAATAAATATTATAACCGCAGCACGAAATGGGATTGCCTCAATCTGGCAGTATAGTACTGCTTACTTCTATCCAAAATTTTCTCTTTGTGTCCCTAATCGAATATTCTTTTAACTTTTCGACAACAAAATACTATTCCATCTATTGGATGGTAGAATCTGTCCAATATTCCTGTCGATAAAAGAGGCCCTGAAACTTGTTTAAAAAGCTAAAGGCAGCGATAAAGCGTTGAGGATTCTTTCTTAGCTGGCGCTATTTCAAAAAAAAAAAAAGAGTTCCAAGAAATTACACCTTCTGTTTGCAAGACTTCTAACGCTACTGGGTATAATTATATGCGTACATAAATAATCATACATTAAGAAGTTCCATAATAACGTCAGTTTCTAAAGATTATCATTCTAGCTCCTCATGGGCCCCCAAAAACGTTCAGAGAGGTTCCTGTAGAAACGGAAACTAAGGAAACGTAAGTAGAAATGGACAATGGACAAAAGTAAACAGTGGATAATGGACAATGAAGATTTTACATTTTTTTTTTGTTATAATGGACACTGCGATGCACGAATAAATGAACAAAAATGATACAAAGAAAATTAGAATTAAAGACAGAATTAGACAATATATAACCAGCAACCTCTACATATTATATATTATAGTAATAGGATATAGGGTATAGGTATATTATACAGGGCGTCCAGTTAGTGTGTAATTCTTCGATATCTCGCAAGGTATACCTGATAGAAGAGAATGTCAAATACAAAAGTTATTTGGTTACCTAAGACGCATATCCTAAATATATTTTGAAATATACAGGGTGTTGTGTGAAAGTAGGATAGTGATCAACTTGATTCTTTTATATGAAACTATAACTTTTTCTTAAATTCTTCTAGTTTCTATCACTGATCTTTAATCAACCGTAAAATATTTTTGGGATCGGTTGCGACGTTGCCAAGTTATAATTTATTTTCTATTAATTTCTGGATGTGCAAGGTCGCAAGTAATACGTCCAAATTGATATACTCCTTTAACTTTCCTCAATAATCTAATACAGCGAGTTACTTAAATATTAAGTGAATATTTTGGATGTTACCAGCAACTTGTACCTACAGGGTGTTTTTGGCAGAATTTTTAATTGCGGCAATTTGAAGGTCATTTTGCTCTGTTTTTTTTTGAATGTAACACCCTGCATGCTTTATTTTAAATCGAAATATCCGCTAGTACCCTATCTCGCCTTGTAATATTTTTTCCGCGTTTGCGGCGTTGCCAAGTTATAAATTATTTTTCCAATTTTTTAAACAAATATCCCCGATTTTAATTTATCTTAAATAGAATCTTCTACTTATTTTTATTGCAATGAATTGCACATGTCGAACATGTCGAAGATCTCACAATTTCAAAATTTTGTTTCTGTTAATTATTGAGATACGGCAACACCGCTTTTTCAGTAAACAGTACCGGAACGCTTAAATATTTCCAAATCTGCCACAGCTGGAACGGTGAAATTCAATACTTGGGGTTTTTTGAACATACAGAATTCAAAAACCCAACATCAGTGTTGTCAGATATACCACTTTTACGTTAGACTTCATAAATAGGGCATTCCATTCAAAATTATGACGTAAAATTGGTAAATCTGACAACACTGACGTTAGCGTTTTTGAATTCTGTATGTTTAAAAACCCCCAAGTATTGAATTTCACCTCTCTAGCTGTGGCAGTTTTGTATATATTTAAGCGTTCCGGTACCGTTTACTGAAAAAGCGGTGTTGCCGTATTTCAGTAATTAATAGAAACAAAATTTTGAAATTGTGACATCTTACTAAGTTCGACATGTGCAATTCATTGCAATAAAAATAAGTAGAGGATTCTGTTTAAAATAAATTAAAATCCGGGATATTTGTTTAAAAATTTGGAAAAATAATTTATAACTTGGCAACGCCGCAAACGCGAAAAAAAAATATTGCAAGGCGAGATAGGGTATTAGTAGATATTTCGATTTAAAATAAAACAAACAGGGTGTTATATTTAAAAAAACAAAGTAAAATGACCTTCAAATTGCCGTAATTGAAAATTCTGCCAAAAACACCCTGTAGATACAAATTGCTGGCAGCATCCAAAATAATATCTATTTAATATTCAGGTAACTCGCTGTATAAGATTATTGAGAAAAGTTGAAGGAGCATATCAATTTGGACGTTTTACTTGCGACCTTGCAAATCCAGAAATTAATAGAAAATAAATTATAACTTGGCAACGTCGCAACCGATCCCAAAAATATTTTAAGGTTGAATAGAGATCAATGATGGAAACTAGAAGAATTTAAGAAAAAGCTATAGTTTCATATAAAGAAATCAAGTTGATCACTATCCTAGTTTCTCGCAACATTTGACATTTTCTTCTATCAGGTATACCTTGCGAGATATCGAAGAATTACACACTAACTGGACACCCTGTATATTATAGTAATAGGATTTTTACCTGTTGATTAGAGACCTGAAGAAATACATCATAAAATGCTTTGAAAACAAAGTATGAATTAGGCAGAAGTGCTCTGTAGACTTACTCACGATATCAGTGATCGTAGTATGTCGACCACAGGAGTCTGAGATTAGGTTGAAGCATGTGAACATAAATTTTATGGGTGACTGCGCTAGCACATTGATCATTGGCATACACTGGTAAAATGTAGGATATCCTCTTGCGTTTAATTTAGGCACTTAGAAGTTTATCCTGCCTAACAGAAGGGGTGCATCTACTTGATTATGGACTAATTTGTAGAGAAATCTCAGTGCATTATTTCTTCTTCTGAGTTCCAGTGGCTGAATATTAAATCTCCATCCATCTAATTTCAGAGCAATGTATTTCAAAAAACGTCGCTGCACCTTTTCTATTGAATTTGTATCTTTTTGGTAAAGACGGTTCCACAAAATGGACGAATATTCCAACTTTGAACGAACAAGTGTATAGTAAAGAGTTTCTAACGCCCGATTTCATTTACAAACGATTTGGTATTCCTAATGATAATGTTGTGTATATAATTGTTGATGAAGTCTAGGTACCTAGACGAAACGTCCTGGGAAAAGCAAATTTGTGTTTTATTTCACATTTCAACCAAAGGAAGGGATGACCAAAAAATAAGTAATAACCTCACTTCCTAAAAAAGACATAGAAGGGTATTGAAGTATTATCTGCTCAACATTCAGAGGAAAATAACCATAACCAATCAAGATTATAAGTCGTGTTTTAAAAAAGACAACCTCTTACGTTGTAGACAGTTGCAAACTTTACACTTTTGTTTAAACTTTTTTGTGTACCATGTATATTTTTTCAAATAATTCACTAATAGTGGTACATCTAAGGTTGATTCAAAGATATCACCACAGCATACTAAACAACCAGCAGAATATCTCTGAAGACTTCCTATATAAAAATGGTTCCCACAGAATTTGACCAGTACTAATTCGATATTTTTTGGCCAAGTATAGAGCTGTACACGACAATGAAGGCGCGTTTGGTTCGTACAGAGGATTTTGTGCAATTGATTACACCCCTCAATAATTATATAATTATTTTCATACCGATACCGCTACAAAAGTAGCGATACCAGCTTGGAACCGCTCAAAAAGTATCTGAGATAAAAATACTCGATATTAGTGCAGAAGTATCGATACATTTCAGGTATCGAAGTATCGTTAGCATCCCTACAAATAATCATCTAAAAGTGGGGGATGCGCGTGTAATTGTCGCTAACCTAAGATATTGTGCTGACTGTTTACTATGCTGTCGTATACCTTAATAGATTATATTTTAAGTTTGGGACTCACAATACTAAATATATTTCCAGGCCCGCATCTGACAAGCCAATTTCCTCAGATGCACAACTATCTATGATTGGAGGAGGCTTAGGTTAAGACTTCAGTTCATAGAACATAATAATGTTTATATACATGTGATTATATTGTCACTAATAAAGCAAGTCACTATACCTGAGTATTACGGTCACTGACTCCACCCAATATACATAAGTGTGAATATTGTATCGGAGACTGGAACGTCACAACACAACAACACATGCAAGGAAAGACTGTAGACAGAAAACAAAGGGGCAGGGAAATTATAGATATGCAGTCACTGCACACCATCGAGGTAGAATCCCATGGAGGCGCTATAACGTAGCTGAAAGCAGGTGCAGGTTGGCCATATTGATTCGACACTTATGTCAAACAGCTGACGTTTCTTTGACAATTTCGTGTTTGCTTTTTTTGAGTGTTTTTACCGAGATTTTTAGTTATTTTTAAGCGATATTCTAGTGAATTCGTAAAGGAAATAATGGTTTCATGTGCTTATCCGTAGTTGCTCTAGCAGAGATGGCATGGATAAGAAGAAATCGACAGGAATTACATTTCATAGGTACGTATGCAAAAAAATAACAATGTACAGGACCGCATTTGTAATCTTTATCTCAATAAAGTGTAACGTATCGCAGCAATAATACAGTTGTATTATTCAATTGATGATGAATGTCGTCTCTACAAAGCCTGTTTTTTTCATATACTTAACTATAAATTTCGCGTCAGATTGCAAAATCAACCCAATACTTCATATTTAAATCATCATTGTAATGAATTTTCAAAATTATTTACATAAGAAAGTAATCCGGCTCTGGCGAGGCGTCCAGATTGGTACCACACTTAGCCACGCCTCCTGCTACCGTTTTTCTTATGCGAAATTGAACCCTATAGCGTCTCCTTGGGATTCTACCTCGATGCTGCACACAAGACAAATAAAGACATCGAGACACTTTATCCAAGGGAAACAAACTTACATAGGTCAATAGCTCAGAGTAATAACTGAACATAGATGTAGTAAACAACTAATACTAATAGGCCGACATCTTTTCTTACGTTGTCATATTATTGACCAGATACGACAATCATAATTGTTTATTATCGTCTTAATTGCACAGTATTCAGAAATATTCCATTCTACGTTAAAAAAGACGGTATTTTGATGCTTCAGGAATGATTACAGCAAAATCAATAGATATGTTGACCTCTACTGCGTTACTGCATAATTCTTCATGATAGACGCAAGTTCTGAAGGCTTGCATAATTTTGAGGAGCTGGTAATGCCGCATGTGCTCGACTGTCAAACGTTTGCTTTGTTTATTGTTTGTGCGTCTTTTATGCTTGGTCAGTAAAATCGAATTTGCTAGTTGTTGGTAACTGTAGTGAAGCTTTACAGACTTGCTGTGCTATAATGGAGTGTGGTTTAACAGTTTTTTGAGATGGAACACAAAAAGTGGTGTTTGTAACACGGACTGCATTGGAAGAATTTTCAGGTTAGTTGGCGTTACACAGCATTGTTTACAATTTGAACTGTCACTGCGAGGTCACAGCTGATCAATGTTTGGAGGTTGAAGTGTCAAAGATGATGATTTTTATCACGCGATGCTGAAGTGGTTTGCTCACTACCTCTATGTTCAGTTGTTATTCTGAGGTCATTAGTAAAAACAGACAAAAACAATACACTACCACCGTACATCCATGTTATACACAGTAGCGCAACTCTCCAGAATTATGGAGGTTCGCGCATCTCATCCCGCGCATCGTTCGTGAAATGTGGTGCACGACAATCGTCTCAATCCATGGCCGACTCTACACTAGGCCGGAGCCTTAGATGTGGCAACGTGGCTTAGCTGTCAAATAGTGGCCCTATAGTTTCAGAATAATTATTACATTTTATATGTATTAGAGTTCATCTCGGTTAATAAATTAAGAAAAATACTTTTTAGAACTACTACTACTAGTACCACTTACATCTGATGTCTGTGTCATCACAGTCAGACACTACAAAATAAAAATAAACGCAACCTGTTTCCTGCCGCCACTTCCATTTCCACTTAAATGAACACTAAATTTACTTTGTAAATTATCACTTGAGCTAGAAAAATTCACTATTAGGTCACTGTGAAGCCATTCTTGCTGGTCTTGATTCCCTTTCACTATCAAATGCTTTCGTAGGTATGCCCCAGGCCATGCCCAGATGAGTTCTATTAACTGTATTTTTCTGTGATATTTGGGAGGTCCAGAAAACATTATAGGTACCACATATGCTTTAAAATAGGTCTTATCCTTTGAAATGTTTGTCAATTATTGTCCCTTATAAATATAACCAGCCCTTCCGAGGAATACCTTTCACCCACTTCTGTTTATGTCCTTTATCGGAGGCACAATTGCTAGTGCAACCTGGTACTACACACTTTGCAGGCATCTTTTTATCTTTATAGTTTCATTTGTGCAGGTAAATAAGTAGAAATCCATTCAAAATCACCTTGCAACGTTCTTTTTAATCTGGAATAAGGTTATGCTGGGCCATAGTTTGGTAGTCTTCTACTCATGCCTCTACTGGGCTGCAACCTGGTACTACACGCTTTGCAGGCATCTTTTTATCTTTATAGTTTCGTTTGGGCAGGTAAATTTAATCTGGAATAAGGTGATGTTGGGCCATGGCTTGGTAGTCCTCTACTGGGCTGCAACCTGGTACTGCACGCTTTGCAGGCATCTTGTTATCTTTATAGTTTCGTTTGTGCAGGTAAATAATTAGAAACAAATTAATAATCTCCTTCCAACCATATTTTCTGCACCTGGAAGAATACACATGACATAACAACAAATGAAAACGCGGCCTGATCTCCAACGTTGCCATATTTCAATGCTCCGGCCTAGTGAGTAGAGACGGCCATGCTCAATCGCGTTCAGGCTATGAGAGTGAAGGTAGTGTCTTTGACAGAACCGGATTAAGGAAATATTGTGATACGCAGATATGGATATCGGGACGCGTGTAGTCAAATGTTGCGCCGCTTTTAGGTAATAATAAATGATATCAAAACTGAATAAATTATGATGGCTTTCTTTATCTAACTCATACGAATACAATCTTTGACTTTTACACAAAATTATTATAACATTCCCTTTTTACCTCAAAGAGAAATAAAATTTTAAGCATGACATACAGCCACTTATTATTAGGTTTTCTAATAATTTTTCACTGTTTTCTCACAACACCATAACGTTCACGAGAAGATCTTTCACGACATATAACAAAATTAATGTAATTATGCATTCCAACATTATGAAATTTTAACAAGAAAGTGAAGTCCATTTTAATGGATGCTCAAATAGATAGTTCACAATAAAAATAATCAACGTGCTAGTTTCAAAAATATATATCATTTTCCTTATGATTCCATCTTCAGAGCTACAACAGAATTTGGAATGAGTCACAATCTCAAAAAGGGGATGTTAATACTTACAAAGTTAGTGAGATTGCAGCGAAATGATGTTAAATGGGAGAGTTTTCACAAAAACTAGCACAATTTGTGTAAAACACAAAATCGTTGTCGTTGTGTTTTACACAAATTGTGCTAGTTTTTGTGAAAACTCTCCCATTTAACATCATTTCGCTGCAATCTCACTAACTTTGTAAGTATTAACATCCCCTTTTTGAGATTGTGACTCATTCTAAATTCTATTGTAGCCCTGAAGATGGTATCATAAGTTTCCGAAAGCTTGGAATAAAGTTAAAAGAGTCCACTTGTGCGTTTAATTGCCACATTCCCAATTATTAACCGTTTATTACCTAACTGGTTTTTGTTTCGGCAATGACTACCCCCCTTCTATATCATTTTCCTCTATAAACATGGATTATTTTCTTCAACATGCCTATACGTATGTAACATATAAATACAGAAGGAAGGGTAGTCTTGGTAAACTAGATACGAAACAGTTTTGCACTTTTTTTATGAATAATGACCAGTTTAGTATACTTTATCATTGTTATAAACATATTGTTCATTATTTTTTTATATATACCTAACAAGTTTTTATCGGCTTTGCTGCTTCTCACGTTTTCGTACCTTAAACGCTTTTCTTTGATGATTGGTGAAGGTAAATTTGGAAATTGTGGGATAACTACACATAAATGTTATTTTCGACACTACGTCGTTACAGTTACCCATATTTGAATCATATAAGATATTATAAACTTTTATATTTATTTAATTGTTTGAGGTTAAGTCAGATAAGATGAAATAAAGTTGGATGAATCTCGCACTTTTGTAATTTATTTACAGATAATAAAGCCACCTATTTTCTCGGAGATAACAATTGTCTTTCATACACCGACTGTTTCTTGTTCTGCTTCTAAAAGCTAACTGTTTATACCCCATTTGTATGCAGAGACTCCGTGATGAATTATAAAAATCTGTACAAAACATTTTTACGAACAATAAAATCGAATGAATGGATATAACCTACAAATTGTAATTCAGAATTTCAAAGACAACTGCCTAAGCTCGATGAAGAATATCACAACATTATTACACTGCTCTCAAAATTTACTCTATTTACGAGATATATCGCGTCGATTAAAGTTATTGCAACACAATAACGCTTCTTCATTCGATTACTTATGAGTATTGCTAAGCCGACCCTGCACTCAAAACGCGAACGGCAATACTCGCGGCTAGTGCTGAGGAGCCGACGTGGGGTTTATGTGAGGTCATTTTTTCGGAGACAAATTGCCTGCGTGATTTCTACGGGGTTGCGCTACTGTATAACATGGATGTATTGTGGCACTACTCAACCCCTCTGATCGAGACAATGCAGCAGACACAAAATCGCATACAATTACAACAAAAGAAAGTAGACACCTGGTCGCAAAAAGCACTTCATGGCAGACAAAGGTACAGAGTGCTACCAGAGATAACAGCGCTAAATAATGGAAAACGACTAAACCCAGACGAGTACAACAGAAAAGAACAGAAAACAGACCAAAACTACAGACATCAAGCAGATAACAACTGTAAACGATAGAAAACGACCAAAGGCATTCAAATAGATTCATAACTAGCTCAAAACGACAGAAAGCACGCAGATAACAGCGGAAAACAATACAAAAAGACTAAACACAGCCGAGTACAACAGAAAAGAAGAGAAAACAGATCAAAACAACAGAAAGCATGCAAATAACAGCTATAAAGGGTAGAAAACGACTAAACACAGCCGAATTCAAAAGGAAAGAACGAAAAACAGCTAAAAACAACAGAAAGTAAGCAGATAACAACTGTAAACGATAGAAAACGACCAAATGCAACCGAATAGAACAGAAGACAGCCCAAACAACAGAAAGCAAGCAGATAACAGCGCTGAATAATGGAAAACGACTAAACCCAGACGAATACGAAAGAAAAGAACAGAAAACGGCTAAAAACAACAGAAAGAAAGCAGACAACAACTGCAGATGGGAGAAAACGACCAAAATGCAACCGAATAGGGTCAAAACTAGCTCAAAGCGACAGAAAGCAAGCAGATAACAGCGGAAAACGATAGAAAACGACTAAACACAGCCGAATACAACAGAAAAGAGCAGAAAACGGCTAAAAACAACAGAAAGCAAGCAGATAACAACTGTAAACGATAGGACACCACCAAATACAACCAAATAGAACAGAAAACAGCCCACAACAACAGAAAGCAAGCAGATAACAGAGCTAAACAGTATAAAATGACTAAACACAGCCGAGTACAACAGAAAAAACGGAAAGCAGCTCAAAACCACAGAAAGCAATCAAAGAACAGGTGCAAACGGTAGAAAACGACCAAATACAACCCAGTAGAGCCAAAACTAGCTCAAAACGACAGAAGCAAGCAGAAAACAGCGGGATACAATAGAAAATGACTAAATACAGCCGAATACAACAGAAAAGAGCAAAAAACAGCTAAAAACAACAGAAAACAAGCAGATAACAACCGTAAATGATAGAAAACGACCAAATACAACCGAAAAGAATTGACTGCCAGCGGGATTCGAACCCGCGCCTCCGGAATTCTAGTCTGGTGCTATTACCAGCTGAGCCATGGCGGTCATGGAAATTGAGCAGGCAAAGCGATCCCAAGAAGCATCGAATCCTCTTCACGCCCGCTGACGGCTCCACCTCCGCCATCTTCTGGTAGTACGGAGCGGCTCGTGTCTGTGCATCGAAGGAAATATGTTGGGTCAGCACTGATCTCCGACCGCGTTTGTTTCTAGTCGCCACCAGGTCGAGCCAAATGATCAGAAACTCTCAAAACGCCTAATAACTAAGTTTGCGCTGTTTTTATAATTTTAGTCTTTTTTATTATTACTGCGCCGTCGCTGACACGATCTCTAAAAACCGTACGCGTTTTCTATCCCCACCACCGTAGTAATACTGTGTCAAAGTTCCATTAAAATCCATTCAATAGTTTCCAAGTTACCCAATGCAGATCTATCGAAAGCAATACTCGTATGTATGTATAGAAAATTTGCAATTTAATGGCTTCCACGTCACAATATAAGAGGATCTAAAGCTAGCACACAGTAGGTATGCATCAGAAAAATCTAAGTCCCTTGGTTTCTGTATTAGGCAAGGCAATATTCGGTTGGACCAAAAAAAGTGTATTATACCGCTAGGTCTTTTAGGACCGCTTATTATGAAGATAATACATTTTCAGTTTTACAACCTTCCCACCCACCAGCTACCCCAGTTCCACCCCCATCAAAAAAAAAGTAGAAAATGATCAGTAGCTTCTCAAAAACCTAAAAACTAGTTTGATGAACATTTGGAAATTTTTGTTTTTTACCAATTACTCCGCCACCCATGCACCGATTTTCAAAATTATAGGAGGATTGCCTACTACGATCCCATAGCATATCGCTACCCAAATTTCATCACAATTCATGCAGAGGTTACTGAGATTACTACGTTAGAAGAATGCCAAGACACAGACAGATAGACAGACAGACAGAGCTGGCCAAGTACTCGAATACTTCTACGCATATTTTGGTTACGAGTGAAAAAACTACTCGTCATTTTTACTCACAAGTATTTTTTATTTGCCATACTTATTACTCGTACTTACAAGCGAATTTTATTGTATTCGTAAAATACTACTCGTGGAATACTAGTAGAATTTTATGAGTATTTTCCACGTTGCCGTACTGATGCCGTTTCCGGAACAAGTTTCTCTCAGAGTGAATCACAATTCAGTCTTTCAGAGACAAAAAATAGAGCAGAATTTAGAATATCTGAGATTCGAGAACTCATTGCTTTATAAAATATAATACGCCACTGACCTGTACTGCAGCTATAGAGAGATTCTTTTGCTACAATTATTAATAGTCCAAGGAGGCATGCTTTATCTGATAGCAATTTTGAGGAAGTTTTAAAGAATTGTGTTTGATACCTTATTTTGCTTAGTTCGTTCTCAAAATGTCTTTTTGCTTCCCACACCGATAGGTGAGGGGAGTATTGTGATCGCGAAAATTTTCGATTTTGAGATAACACGCTTTTTGGGCGTTTTATGATGCCTACATAACGAAAATCCACGTCACTCATTTCCGTCGGTCTGTCTGTCTGTCGGTCTGTCTGTCGGTCTGTCGGTCTGTCGGTCTGTCGGTCTGTCGGTCTGTCTGTCTGTCTGTTGGCGTTTTTCTAGCCTCCTAATCTCAGTAACCGCTGCATAGATTTTGATGAAATTTAGGTAGTGATATGGTGTAGGGTCGTAGTAGGTAATGTTGCTACAATTTTGAAAATCGGTGCATAGGCGGCGGAGTAATTAGCAAAAAACGAAAAATTTCAAATATGCCTCAAACTTCGTTTTTAGGTGTTTTAGGGGTTCCTGATCATTTTCGACTTTTTTTTGGGTAGGGGTGAAATTGGGGTGGTTGGGGGGGTGGGGGGTTGTAAATCTAAAAAAATTGTTGTACTTATAATGGGCTGTCTACTGACCTGAGAGAGAAAGACCTAGCGGTATAATACACTTTTTTAGGTCCATCCGAACATTGCCTTTTGTATTACAGGAACCAAGGGACTTAGAGAATTTTCCGATGTATACATACGAGTATTGCTTTAGATCGTTCTGTATTTTATAATGTTGAAATAACTGAATTGATTTTAATGAAATTTCGGCACAGTATTACTAGTTTGGCGAGGATGGAAAACGCGTCTGATTTTTGGAAATCGTCCCAGTGGCGGCGCAGCAATATTAAAAAAACTAAAAATATGAAAACAGCTCAAACTTCGTTTTTAGACGTTTTAGGGGTTCCTGATCATTTTATACCTTTTTTTGGGTGGGGGTGAAAATAGGGGTGGTTAGGGGTTGGGGGGTTGTAAAATTGAAAAATTTGTTGTATTCATAATAGACTGCCCACTGACCTATGAAGGAAGACCTAGCGACATAAATAACTTTTTTAGGTCTATCTGAACATTGCCTGATGCCTATTACCATTGATTAAAGTATTTAGGGGAAGATGGGCCACTAGATGCTAAGATCACGCGCCTAATTTTTGTTCCTCCTGGAGTGTCGCCACCTATATGAGCACAAATGTACCTCTACTGATACAACTTTGACAATATAACAACCATCGACTTTGATACGAATAAAGTACCCTACTTCCAACTATCTATCAACGCTACTTACTATTATCTCCGCCAGGTGTCGCTGACATTGGCAATTTGACATTTGACATAGTGATGGCAGTGTCATATTTCAATTGTTTAATATTCCGATGTTATTTGGAAAATTTGGGTCAACCACGATCAAAAAATATTGATTGATTGATTTCGATTTATTATCATCGTTTGTATTGAATTTTTCGCGATTTCGGGAAGCAAAATGGTTTACAGATGTTATTACTATAACTGTCCAAACAACAAAACTCGTAATCCAGAGATGTTCTTTGCTTTCCCAAAAGCAACAGCTATACGTGATATTTGGATCAAGAATAGTGGCAATGTGAATTTGTTCCAATATGTTGGAAAGTCTGACCCACTGCCAAAGCAATTAGGTGTCTGCGAACAACACTTCAAACAGAACTATATCCAGAGATCAGATACAAAGAAATTCTTGGTCAGACACGCAGTACCGTATGTATGAGTATAATTCAGGTAAGTGCCTATACCATTGAAACCAAACTATTGCCTTCTATTACTCATCTACATCACTAAAAACTTGAAGCAATACGCAAATTTACCATACTCTGCCATTTTCTTAAGCCTATGGGGCATTCCACCACAACAATTTCAAACATAACGCTTTTGTATCTTGACTGAACTTATATACTGCCCAGCACCAATGCATCAGCAGAAAGAGTCTTTTCTTCAATGGTCTAATGTTGAATGCCTCAAAAAACCCAGTGATTCATTCTGGTTATTAGGACGATGTTGATACCTAAAATGGATATTGAAAACACCTTCTAAAAATGTTATTCCTACTCAAAATCAGCACCAGCTGACCAACTGCATCAAAATAACTAGGTATTTTTCAATAAATAAAACAAAAACTTTGTGAACACTTTTCAATAAACCAATGCCAGTAACATTTCTCAATGCAGTAACTCCAATTTCATGTTACAATTTAAGCTTGCTAAATATTATGGCAAACTGAGCAGCAAAATGAATTTCTTTTGAGAATTACTGATCCCAAGAATTTGGCAACAAACAGACAAGAGTGGTTCCAAGGCATGGCATAATCATTATAAAGATGTACGAGTGGCTGATTAATGGTCACTTTAGGTATACTATGCTCAAGCATTGATTAAGGTATTAACGCTCAAGCTAATGTGTGGGTTTATTAGTGTGAGTAACAGCATAAATCTGCCATACTTCTGGTATTTCGTTTTGTTTTGTTGACAGTCCAAGGTATCAATGGAGCATTCCAATGATCACTAAACTAGATGCTCGCAATTACAGCTATTTAGAACATGACAAACCGTATGGTCTCACTAAATTTCAGTTTAAAAAAAGTTGGCGAGAAAAATGCAGAAAAAAATGCTTGTTGTATTCTTAATTTCAAGTGGCTGAATCACGAGTGAATACACCTTCCTTTTTTTTCTTGTCAGAAAAAGTAAAAAACATGTCTACTTCTTTATTTCACTCAAAAATTACTGGGTGATACAAATAATTGGCCTGAACATTTTTTTATAATTTTATTTTATGTAAAATTAATACAAAAGAACAAGCATGTGTAATGTAGAATATCCTTGTTACATGATATTTATGTCAAGTCAATTTTTCCATGTTGTTATGTGAAGCGAGAACAATCTATCAAAAAAAATAGTTTTAGAGATTAGAAAGAACCATCCATCCTGTTTTCGCCCATAAAAGCAAACTATACCTACTAAAACAGCCCTTATTTTGTTACAGGTTATGCACTCACAAAGAAGAAATGATAAACCACTACAGGTATGGATTATCGTACTGTCAGATGGTGCTATATCATGTGCTCATTGCACTTGTATGGCAGGATTAAGTGAAGTTTGCAGCCACATAGCAGCAGTTCTTTTCTTCCTTAAAGCACGTCCTAAAAGTGTCGGCCAACAAGAAAGCTATATAATATTCTAAAAAAAAAGTTGGCATACACAGAGTTGAAGTATCATATTGTTATACATAACAAAATGACAAGAATTTCTGAGACATTAAAAACATTGTTATAGTTTATAGCTACTTCTAATATAATTAGGGACACTATTGTATGATTTAGCTACATTATATGAGAATCATCTATCAAAAACTGCATTTTTTGTTTAGGCATTGTTAGTTTCACAGAATTCCTAGTAATTGTGAGGATATAATTTACATATATCTAGTATAAACTTATGTGAACAATATAAATGCATTTGAATATGATGTACAGTTGTGTAAAAAATATTGAGACTAATCAAGGGGAATTTGAGATGGACTAACTCTAGCAATACTACGAGTGGTTTCTATCTCTACTGGGTGAAGTTGCGTCTTCTTTTGTAAATGCTGGAATATGTAAGTGACCTCCTAGAACTTCAACTGAGTCTCTAATTAAAAAACCTCTATCTGCTAATATTATGTCACCAGGTATAATTAAATTTAAAAAGCCACAATTTTCTGTTAGATGCTTGTCACTTGTCCTTCCACCATAACCATCGAAAATGTAATTCCCCCACTTCTCCATGAAATACCTTACAATGGGCTAACATTCACCATATGTCACTCAGGTACAAATATTATTTAAAGAAGATTCTACAACTTTTTCAAAATATTGTGGATGTCTTATTAAATATAATATAAATATATAATTATAGTAGGATATTCCAATTTGCAATTTTTTAGTTTATCAATGTAACATGAAATCTCACGTTTTTCAAGTAAATAAGTGTAAATTTTAATAAATAGCTCAAAATTGTACATGGTGAGTAAACAAATTTTTCGAATTTGAGTTTTTTTTTCAGTTTTTTGCATTTTCTGAGAAGATTTTCTATAGTAATGTATATTTTTTTTACACCATCAGAAAATAGAGATTTCAACGAACGAAAGGCTCCCAAACTTTTTGAAAAAAGCTGATATTTTGACGCGAGAATTTGTGATTGAAAAATGGGGTGCATTTTTTATCTTAAGGTCAAATAAGGCGAAAAAATAAATATTTTAAATCAAATAAATTACAGTGTATTTGGGACATAATAAGGGAAGTATTCACCAAATTTCGTAAAAAAAATATTTTTTTTGAAAAAGATAAAAATAAAGGACCAAAAACTTGGTTTTTTGAATTTTTCACCAAAATTTTGAGGTTATGTGAAAAAATTGATAACACAAGAGTTGTAGATCTTTTTATTACCTACATCTTTGCCATTCAACTTTTTTCCATAGGACTTGTAGTTTTGCCAGAAATCAAGATAAACCATTTTCTACCCTTAAAAGCTCACCCCCTCCCACTTCCCGATCTCGAATCGACCGTAATTTATTTTTCCTTTTATTCTTATCATATTCTCCTCCTTTTCTAATGAGTTTCATCCTACTGTAATTTTTTTTCACTTTTTATTATTTTTGAAGGCTTCGGCACTGGACTAAGACAGCTTTTAAAGCAAATGTTGAACTCAGCATGTCAGTCCCGAGATGTATTATCTGTGGTTGTTAAAAATGAAACAAAAATTGTAAAGAAAGATGCAACTGTTTATCATTTAGAATAATAAAATTTTTGAAATGTATCCTGTTTCATTACCTCATCGATACGTTTATGGTTAATTATAATAATAACGTTTAAAATTATGAAGTAATGTGATTATTAAGAACATCATTTAAAATCAAATTTGTTAGCAACATCAGACATGAAATTTGTTTTGAATAAACATAACTATAATATGTGCACAGACAATTACTCTTATGTAAATTATAGAGGGATTTTGACATCACTGAATGGTGTTTCACTCATTGCCCTTCGATACACTGAATTATATACTGTTCAGAACAAGCCTTAATACATCGAAGAAATATATATATATATATATATAATAAATACATAGGAAAATATAACTAATAGTTTTTCATTCAATAATCCTTTAGCTTCTGGTGTGTGCAACAATCAATGGTGCAACTTAACAATCATCCAATGAGTGTTTTTGAGATAGTCACCCTGTTTGATAAGATACAAATTAATCACACTATGTTAAGCAAAGTGCCATTTGAAATACATATTTTCACCTCTCTGTAGCTAGACACCATTTCATGTTACATATTTGGAAAAAAAGTATGAATGTGGGTATAAGCTATTGATATGAAATATTTTCATTTTGATTGTGTGAGAAGCATACCCTATAATAATAAATAATTCATTTTAACTCCACCATTTATTAAAAAATATATGGATAGATAACATGAGCATTTATTGGTGCTGTTAGTATACACAGTACGTGGAGTAAAGTCAGCACACTCTTCGCCTCCTGGTATCGGTCTGCCTCTTCTGTCTCGAATGCTTGGGAAGCTGGAGAATTTTTTCCACACCTATAATGACAAAAAGGAAGCATTTTGAAATAGTGCGCAAATTATTCGAATAGAGAAGTGAATAGTCATAATGTACCTATTCCAGAAACTCAACTTTTAGGTTATGTCAAAAAATGAATGTATTAAATGATCCATTTTTTTAACTTGCCTATATGTACATAGGTATACAACTAGCAATTATTACCTACGGATGGATGTTTTTGCTACTTTAACATAATCCACCAAAGGTTGGCCACTACAACTTCATTACTTCTATATACTTCACAGATAAAACTTCCAAGTAAGAAATGCATTATTTTGGAGTATCAAGTGATAAAAATGCAGTATGACTATAACAACTATCGCTCTAGTGAATGTGATAACTCATGGGATAACTGTAATTGGCGAATAAACGTTTTTTTTTTGCTGTTTTCAATATGCATTCAAGTTTTCATCATGCATTATCTCATGAATTACATCATTTTAATTGACAGATGTGCTTACCTGACAAAAAAGGTTCCTTAAAAAACACATCACAACAACAATTATGGTGAAAATGTCCAAGAAATTGTAAAAAACAAATAAAAGTCCTCAATTTCATATGGCGGTATACCGACAACAAGGTTATCAACCGCTGTCAGCTGATCGTTTGGAATTGGAACACAAAGCATATTTTCGAATGTTAGGTTCACCGACGATCCCGACCGACCCGTCGGTGGTTAGGTATGGGTCAGCCATGGTCATTGGCACTTCAAGGTCGTATTTTTATAGCTGGATGCTCCTTTGCTCCATCTATTGGGCATATTTATTATAAAGGATTCAGGAATTTTTGAAGCTTCTGAGATTTGCCCAGAGGGCGCCAGGTGACGGTGTCGTGGTTTCTATGAGAGTGAGTGAGATAGACTAGAGTGAGTGAGATAGACTGCGAGCGCGCGATTTTACTGTGTGGTTGTTCATCTTCCCCTAAATACTTTAATCAATGCTATTACTGAAAACAAAGAACTTAGAATTTTTTCCGATGTATGACATACGAGTATTGCTTTAGATCGTTCTGTATTTTATAATGTAGAAATACTGAATTGGTGTTAATGAAATTTCGGTACAGTATTACTACTTTGGCAAGGATGGAAAACGCGTATGCTTTTTAGAAATCGTCTCAGTGGCGGCGCAGCAATTAAAAACTAAAAATATGAAAACAGCTCAAACTTCGTTTTTAGACGTTTTAGGGGTTCCTGATCATTTTATACTGTTTTTTGGGTGGGGGTGAATTTAGGGTGGTTGGGGGGTGGGGGGTTGTAAAACTGGAAAATTTGTTGTATTCGTAATGGGGTGTCCATTGATATGCGAATAGAAAACCTAGCGGCATGATACACTTTTTAGGTCCATCCGAACGCTGCATGCTTATTATAGAAACCACGGGACTTAGTATTTGTGATGTATACATACGAGTATTGCTTTAGATCGTTCTGTATTTTATAAGTGGAAACCTCTGAATTGATGTTAATGAAATTTCGTCACAGTATTACTACTTTGCCAAGGATGGAAAACGCGTATGATTTTTAGAAATCGTCTCAGTGGCGGCGCAACAATATTAAAAAAACTAAAAATATGAAAACAGCTCAAACTTCGTTTTTAGACGTTTTAGGGGTCCTGATCACTTTATACTTTTTTGGGTGGGGGTGAATTTAGGGTGGTTGGGGGGTTGTAAAACTGGAAATTTTGTTGTATTCGTAATGGGCTGTTCATTGATATGCGAATGAAAAACCTAGCGGCGTGATACACTTTTTAGGTCCATCCGAACGTTGCATGCTTATTATAGAACCCACGGGACCACGAGTATTTGTGATGTATACATACAAGTATTGTTTTAGATCGTTCTAGATTGCGTAACGTGAAAATTGTTCAATTGATTTTTAATGCATATTTCCTGAAGAGGGAGACGTAAGAAACTATTTACGAGGGTTGTTGTGTTGGATGTTTTTTTTGCGGGCGGGTGGGCGATGATTTAGTTGCAAGGAGATTTCAGACTATAGCTTCATGGCCTTCATGCAATGGGAAATAATAAAATGGTATCATCGTTATGTGTGGGAAGTACTAAGTCAATCAACTTGACTCCATTTTTTTATTTCTGGAATATACATACTAATGTAGTCTGGCATCTCAACTATTCTTAGTAATGTTTTAGCTTTCTATAAAATGCGTTTTCTTTAGTACTTAGGTAGGGGAGACCGGGGCAGAATGGGATACTTAAAGAAAAACACATCATATAAAGACATTTAAATGTTTTATTGTATTAACCTTTAGTCAGGTAGGAACATAAGGATTTAAATTAAGTAATGCAACTTTTTATGGCAACTAAACCATTCAGACTTTGGCGAAAAGTAGCAAAAATCAGTATAACTTTTTTTTCCCATTATGCCCCGCCATTGGGGCATAATGGGAAATGACACGGGGCAAAATGGGAACATACTTCAGTACGGCTGACAACGTTCACAAGTATGTGCTTTAATGTGCTCGTCATCAACTCCAGCGCAGGAATTACGGGCCTAAGCATGCTATACACCGATCCTGTGACTGCGAATATAAGTATTCACTGAAAATCCGAGCACAGTCACCACAATCTTCTTGTGATAAGTCAGTATCCGTCTCAGTTTCTCTTTTAGTTTTAGTCCTCTTAATTTTACCCTGTTTAGGTTTCTTAGCATTGGCTTTTTCCCCAGATTCATCTTTTGGTCTTTCTTTCATTAGTGTTGTTTTCTTTTTCTTAGTCTTTAGTTCTTCAGTCTTCTTTTTTTTACTGTTTGCTTCTAATTTTCTTCTAAGTTAATTCTTAGATGGAAAATTCGTCGTCAATCTTACCTCGTTTCCTTGTCTTTGTTTCTTCGGTTCTAATTTCTTTTGGTACAAATATAATATCTGCCGGGCTAACCAAGAACGAGGAATATGCCATTTGCTTTCTCATTCTTCAATAAATAGTGATAATGGAGGTCTTTTATGATCAACTATGGCTGTGCCAGGAAAAATAGTAGGGTTAGAGAGAGGTTCCGTTTCACCACAATGGCTGTTAATAGATAAAGTTGAAGCATTAGGCTGAGATTTTGTTGGAGAAGTTGATGCACTTGATTTTCGGCTGAAAAAAAATTAAAGACCAGATAAGAAATACATAGCATATATAGTACGGGGCAAGACGGTATAGTATCCCGTCATGCCCCGTCCGTTTTGCCCCAACAAATATATAATATGGTAAATTCAAGAATTTCTAACCTAAACCAGTTAAGGCTACAAACGGTATCTAATACTAAAACTCGATCCTACCGCTACGGCTTCTGGTTAAACATATTGCTAAAACTTTGCTACTCACCTAATAGCACATCGATGTTTATGACAAAACTTTTTAAAATGAGGAGGAAATTCAATTTTTTCTCACACCGCAGCCAATACGAGCAGCGCCACGTTCCTCATTGGTTGACCGACGTAAGCCAACTAAAGGTCGAACTAATAACACTGTTGCCAGCGCATTTCAGTGTATTAATCATGCATAGGAGCACTTTTCCCGTTCTGCCCCAGACCTCGTTTTGCCCCGGTGTCCCCTAAATAAAGAAGTTATTTTCACCAGAATTCTTAGTTTTACGTCGTACCTACTGATTTTAAAGTTTATGAAAATACTCGCACTCTTTATTCGTACTTATAAATACATTTTCTGAGTGCTGGAATCCGTAGATTGTACGAGTATTTTTCTTTAGTATACTCGTGCCCAGCTCTGTGGACAGACCGAAGGAAATGAATGACGTGGATTTTCGTTATGTAGATATCATAAAACGCCCAAAAAGCTAATCATCTCAAAATCGAAAATTTCCGCGCTCACAATATTTCCCCTCAGTTATCGGTGTGGGAGGTAAAAGTGTGGACGGGATGAGTCGCTACATTCGCGATTTACCTAATCTTTCGACTACGCTGCAGGAACTGGAACAAGCTGTGAAGGCCAACCAGGTAAGAGCATGCCAAGGAATGTACTCTTCAACATGGAGGGCCCACTCATTATTAACCTATTGTATTTTTATTTAATCTACTTACGGCAAATGGATTATTTTTTATTGTTCACAGTTCACTTGGAAGTAGTTTGATTTTAGGTTAGAAGGATTAGGTTTTATGAATAATAAAAGTTACAATAAATATAACCAAATTTGGAATTTATGGGCTGTAACTTCGTCTAAATTAATTATCACGAACAATAGATTATAAAGTATTATCAACGTAATTGCATTAAAATAATCGTTTTTGACTTTTCCGTTTATAATCAACCATGACTAGGGCTAATGGTCAAACAGTATAAAAGAAAGAAATTCCCGTGAGTAAGATATCAGTAGTATCTAAATGTTCTCAAAGACCAAAATGGCCAAGCACCTATTGATTTGCTGTCTTGTTGCTTTTCTATATTTTGACATATTCCCTTACACGGTAGCAGATGAACACCAAGGTGAGTAAGAAATAAAACATATTATCACCCAATCCATTTTTTATAGCTGCTTGACTTGGACTGATACCATCTTTAAGTTTATACGTTACAAACTATCGCAATTGATAAAGATTACAAACATTTCATTTATTTGTAGATCGAGTCATTTTTCATTTCATTTTGAATTGATTTTCTACTATGATTTTGATATTTAAATAATAAAAATAACAATCTTTATTTTTACAATGAGTTATAGATTTACAGATACATACCTGAACTATAATCTATAAGGAAAACCTCAAGGAGGAGTTAACTTAAACAGTGATCCTCCACTCAACCCTTGTTATTCATAAAAAAAGTATGAATGGAAATTTCACAATTAAAAATTAAATCTACACATATAAGACTTGTGAGCATAAAGTAGCCTAAGAGAAGCATATGCCCTTATGACTGAGTGACTTGACTTGTTCTCTAAATTATGGATCCTGATCAACTATTAGACCTATTTTTTTGCAGATTGAACCAAGTCTATACTTTCGTTTCCAGTATTGATTTTAAAATTTGATTCCAACATTGGTCGAACGTTTTTTCTGGCAAATATCATAGCTACAGATTTTTTCGGATTAAGAAGAAGAGAATGTCTTTTTTATATGTCTGATAAGAAGTTGAGATCACCATTATTCAACTCAGAACTTGCGTTATCCATGTTTGTAATACAAAAGGACTATAGATTTGTGTATCGCCAGCGTACATGTGCACTGAAAAATATTCAACAAATTTTGTGAACTGACACGTATATATAGCAAAAAGTAAAGGTACCAGGTCTGAGCCTTGTGGTACGCCAGATTTTATTGTTCTGATCATCTGATCCCAGAAACCTTAGAAGCTAGTTTTACAAACGACTACGATTTTCTAAATAAGGTTTTAGTAGGTTAAGTGTTTCATTACAAAGCCCACATGATTTTAATATAGATAGTAACGTTACATGAAGTACTGAGATCTTTTTTAAAAACGTGTTATCAAGCACTCTTGATTGGTTTTCGACAATAGAATACTAGTGAGTCTTTTGGATGGTACTAAGCAATATCACCCAACAGCCAATAGAATCTATATGTCAAAGCCCATGTCCAGTGTTTCTGTCGATAAAGTAGGCCCTAGAACTTATTTAAAAAGCTAAAGGCATCGATAAGATATTGGGGATTCTTTTTTAGCTGTAGTCGCATTATTTAAGAAAAAAAGTATTTCAAGAAATTATTCCTTCCGTTTGCAAGACTTCTAATGTTACTGGCTATATTAATATGCATAAAAAAAGAATCATATATTAGGAAGTACCATAATAACGTCAAATTTTAAACATTACCTTTCTAGTTCCTCATGGGCCCCCACAAACGTTCAGAGATCGTCCTGTAGACCCTAAGGGTAAAACGTAAGTAAAAATGGACATAGAATCATAATCCAATTGATACCATTTTTTATGATTTATATGAGTGGCTATTGATAGAATTAGATAGATTCAATGCATAAGGTCCCCAACTCTCCATTTATTTTTTCGACCAGTTGATGGAGTCTCATAACATTGAACCTCCTCGGAATAGAACAATTATGAAGATTTTTTAATTTGGAAGGTGTTACGTTTTTAATACACTTCTTCATCATCAAAAGTGCTTCTAGTATTTGAAAACAGTCCATTACCTTAGCTTGGACTCGCTAGTTTTTGGAAGTACAGGGTGACCTAATAAGAATGGACGCTGGCAATATCTCGGTAACCGTTTATCGTATAACTTTTAGAAAAACATATTATTAGGTAAATAGGCTAAGAGAAATCGCTGGAAATTACTTTCAAGTTCCGCAAGTAGCCGCTAGGGGGCATAACTGTTACGGTCAATCAGAAAATATCCAAATAAAGATATATTATAAATTCTACCGTTATGTAGACTGAACAATTTTCGATTTTTTTTGTTAATTGTTTTTTGCTCTATCTTGTAAGATGTAATGGTGGGGGAAGGTAATAAAACTTTTTATTTAAGTGACCGTAACTTTGGCACAGGTTAACAGAATTAAACAAGCTCGGTCTCGTTAGAAAGAGCTGTTCTTACCTAATAATCTTTTGTATAGACATTGTCTATCTTTGTCTTGACTCAGTAGCTACAGGGCGATATTTGACATAATAACAATTATTACGCATTATTACGAAAATTTCAAATGGTATGCTATATATCTTTTAACATAGGTATATAGAGGACAAAATTCTTAAAAAGTCAGCGAAAGATTCAACCTCCTGCTGTTTTCAAACAGGAGATATCAGTAAAACAAGTATTCTGACAAGTGTGCTGTGAGTTTCAGAAACAATTGCCGCCGTATAGGGATATAGCCTCCGTATAACCGTTTTAGTGATCATTTTATAGATAATACTCAAGTAAAAACACTACAAATCATATTTTGACTTTCTGAAACAACCACCAGGTGGCGTAGTAGGCGCCAATAGCGACTGTATTCAATTTTCATAATAGTGGAACTTTTTAAAGAAGCAATCAAAAACAAAATATAGTAAAAAATGTATTATTGTTTTTATCATTATTAAACGGCAATTTGAGCTGATCACAAGGTATTATATGTATTCGGTAGCAAAGATAGTAAGAAAAAATCAATGTGAATAGATCTTAAAAATTAAGGCCAATTAACAGCAAAATAAAGCAAAATAACGTGGTACAACTACAATTTTAATAGATAAAATACATAAGCCTAAATCATATGCGTATAACATACCCATTTTCAGTCTTACTCTAGATGCCTAAAACTGGCAGGTTCATCTCCACTAGAATGGATGTATAAGTGCATATCTAACACGATAGACGCCATCAAACACTGGCAACACTGATAATAGGTATGGTATGCGCATGTGAATTACGTTTGTGTATCATTTGCTTGTTATCCTTGTTATTATGCCACCTTATTATGCTTTATTTTGCTGTTAATTGGCCTTAATTTTTAAGATCTATTCACATTGATTTTTTCTTAGTATCCTTGCTTGTTGAGTTCATATAACACTTTGTGACCAGCTCAAATTGACTTTTAATAATGACTAAACTAATAATCAATTTTATACTGTATTTTATTTTTGTTTGTTCCTTTTAGAAGTTCCATTATCATGAAAATTGTATACAGCACTTATTGGCGCCTACTACGTCACCTGGTGGTTGTTTCAGAAAGCCAAAATATGATTTTTAGTGTCTTTACTTCAGTATTACCTAAAATGATTACTAAAACTATTAGACGGAGGCTATGTCCCTATAGGGCGGCAATTGTTTCTAAAACTCACACCACACTTGTCAGAATACTTGTTTTACTGATATCTCCTCTTTGAAAATAGCTAGGAGGTTAAATCTTTCGCAGACTTTTTAAGAATTTTGTCCTCTATATTCCTATGTTATAAGATATATAGCATACCATTTAAAATTTTCGTAATAATGCGTAATAATTGTTATTATGTCAAATATCGCCCTGTAGCTACTAAGTCAAGATAAACTTGGATAATTTTTATATAACTGATTATTAAGTAAGAACAGGTCTTTCAAACGAGACCTAGCTTGTTGAATTCTGTTAACCTGTACCAAAGTTATGGCCATTTACAGAAAAAGCTTTATTACATTCCCCCACCACTACATCTTACAAGATAGAGCAAAAAACGATTAACAAAGAAAATCGAGAATTGTTCAGTCTACATAACGGTAGAATTTATAATATACCTTTATTTTGATATTTTTTGGGAAAAAGCCGTTTCTCTGTTTGACCGTAACAGTTACGCCCCCTAGCGGCCACTTGCGGAACTTGAAAATAATTTCCAGCGATTTCTCTTAGCCGATTTACCTAATAATATTTTTTGCTCGAAGTTATACGATTACCGGTTACCGAGATATTGCCGGCGTCCATTCTTATTAGGTCACCCTGTACATAGTAGTAGTGGAGTTAAAGAGACGAAGCCAAGCAATTAGGCCTTCTTTTCCGTCCTCAGGGAACTAACAGTAAAAACCCTTATGGTCTGCTGATAAACTCCAGCTTTGTCAAAACTACCAAACCTCCAAACGAATGTCAGTATTTCCGAACAGTTCACTGAGTATCGTGACTATAGCAGTCAAAGTAACTACCCACTGCATTGGGGCTCAAATGGTAAATCAGAGGTGTATAAATATCACATGTTTTTTAGACTTTATTGCCAAACCTGCATAATTAATTTTCTCTCTACTTGGTAGGCCTTGGTATAAGCCTTACACATTTTACAAAATTACCTACTTTTTTCAGACTACTTTTCATTTTTCACGTTGTTAACTGGATAACACTCCCACGTTTGAATGTTGTTGCTTACACCATGTTACGCAGTAATTGCCCAAAATTCAGGCAAAATGTAAGACACACTAGGACCCATATCTAAAAAACTGTGATTAGGCAAACCACAACTTTATGGCAAGTGCTGTACACTTACTGCTATTTCATTACGTAGTGGACACTTGAAAACTAACACTTTTCCCTCTAGCATGTATAATTATTATACGGGGTGGGTTTTTAGTACCGGCTCGGTCGATAACTCCACTGCTGTAGAAGATAACAAAAAAAGTTGTACATAAAAGTTGTAGCCACAGATATGCTCCTTGCTCAGAAAATATCTTGATTTATACAAGGTGATCCATAACTACGTGGTGATGCAAACATATATTTTTTCAAATGAGACGCCCTATATATTATCCCACTTTTAGATTCTACTAATAATTTCTCTTCTCACAATATAAGGTATTATAACATTATTACAGAGTATTTCAAAAGTTATGACCATTTTTTATCCAAATCGCTGTCAAACGAAAGTACTGTATATAAAAAGTAATGAATCAAAAATTATTTTTCTTACATAAAAAGATTAAAAATGTCCTCCAGTTTTAAAGTCGGCTATAAAGAAAGCCTGCGACGCATATACGTATGCAGGGTAATGCAGAATGCAAAATCCAGATTTTCTATTTTTTTTAAGTAACCCCCAATATTTTATTATACCAAAGACTTGCTTTGAATATGCTCTTCCATCTTTGTATAGCACTTGTTGTACCTACGTCCATCAGTTTCCGAGATATTTCGATTTTTCGGAAAATTCAAAATATAGCTCCTATTTGTGTACTGAAATTTATTTATTTTGAGAAAGTACTATCAAATTTGTTTTTTTGTTTTCTTGTTTAACGAACCAGAAAATAAAGTCAAGTATGCTGAGGAAACATTTTTCTAGGCGTGTTGCATAATTATCAAGCAGATTTATCAGGTATGCTTTTAAAAATTGACGGTTTTCATAACCTGCCCAATAATTCCGTACTGTGTGAAAAAAGAGATTTAAAAATTAATTTTTTCATTGAGGGTATTTATTTTATCTTTGAGAAATTGCCTACTTGCCTTTAGAATATATCAACTATGAACAGCAATATCCAGAACGGAGGCGCTCTAAAACTAATGCGTTTGAAAGACTGGAGAATCTTTTTATTTGGAGTGCGTCGTTCAATATTTCATAGCCTACCTGATAGATCTGCGTGATAATTATGCATGACGTCTATAAAATTGTTTCTTCAGCACACTTGACCTATATTATCTCGTTAATCCAGTGCTCTGACTTGATCAGGTACTATTATGGCCTTATATTTTAGTTTTTTGTTAAGCAAAAGTAAAATTTGATAGTATTTTCTCAAAATAAATAGATTTTATCAAAAAAATGGGTCTATTTAAAATTTGTAGAAAAATCTAAATATCTCAGTAACTGAGAATGCAGCCATAACTTCAAAAAAAGAGAGAAAATCGATCATCATCTATCACCCTGTATACGAATATGTGACGCGGGCTTTTTTTATAGCCGATTTTAAAACTAGATGACATTTTTCATCCATTCGTGTAAAAAGACGATTTTTGATTCATCACTTTTTGATATACAGTGCGTTCATTTGACAGCGATTGGTTATATAAAAATGGTTATAACTTTAAAATACCCTGTATAATGTAACAATACCCCATAATGGAAGAACGGAAGTCAGTAGTAGAATTTGAATATGGAATAATATATAGGGTTTTCACTTAAAAAATGCATGTTTTCATCACCACGTAGTTATGGATCACTCTGTATAAATCATATTATTTTCTGAGCAAGGACCATATCCGTGGCTACAACTGTAATATAAAAATTTTTGCGCTACCTTCTACAGTAGTGGAGTTATCGATCGAGCCGGACTAAGAACTCACCCCGTATACTGTATCAAATGTTACACTGATATATATATTTCCAGTCCCCCACCCAAGGAGAAGTTACCCCCAGCTGCTCAAGCATCTATGATTGGAGGAGGCATAGGTTAAGCCTTAAGGCAATAAAATGTACAATATATACATGCTATTGTATATTGGTCTTTAATAAATCAAATGACTGCAATGAATGTGTATTTTCTTAGTATAAGTATATATGGCCATTAATTGGAATTTTGAATTGAGAAATATCTTTTTTTGTTAAATGGAAAGGTCATATACAGGGTGTCCCAGAAGTCAACGTCAAGCCGCTACGGGGTGACAGGATTGGTTGTAACTGTCATGAGAAAAATCAGAAAAAAAATCTATCCCATGCAGTTTGAAAATTATGGGCATTTAAAAAAAACCTAGAAATTTTCTCAAATTATAACAATTTTTCTGTTATTGTGGTTAACCCTTATTATTGTGGTTCATTTAAACTTTGGAACCGTAACCCTAAATAGCATTTATAGAAGCACAGTAAAAATAATGACACAATTGCCCCAAGTTTTCTAGAATGAAGACTATTTATTAAGCTATGAATTTAAGATTTTCAAAGGTTGCCAACCTTGAAAGACCCTCCTTCAAAAAAAATGTACTGAAGTACCTTGGCAAGTACCACTAAAAGTTGGCGCATTTAACCAGGATTGTAGAATGGTACAATACTTGTTAGTTTCATACTAAAAAAAAGAGTAAAAAAATAAAAACCTCAAGTAACCCGATTTTTGCTAACCCATTTCACCGTGATCAGATGTCCTTTATTCGCACAAGCTTTTGATAGATTCTTAATTTTACGGCAAAATGATGAGAGATATGGATAATGAACATATTTGCTATGAGTGAGCGAGACAGATAGTGACGCCACTTTTAGGAAATTCAACAAAAATAAGTAAAATTAATAAAACAATGAAAAATGTTGACCTAGTTTAGTTTAGGTTTGTTGGAATAAAAGTCAGGTAATAAATGTTCAAATTGTTTACCATCAGCCTCAATAGGCGCCCTACATCTTCTTAAAAATGATCTACTATTATTAGCCAGGCATACCCTCGAGAGTTGATGTCCTCAGCAGCTTGAGAAATTCGTTTACGCAGCTCGGCGACGCTCTCAATGGGCTTTGGATAAACTTTTTCTTTGACAACACCCCGATAACAAAATTCCAGGGGATTTAAATCTGGGGAACGGGCTGGCCACTAGGTAGTGCCTGAACGATGTGGACACATCCACCTTCCGGATATTTTTTGTCAAGGAAACCTTTTACTTGCACTGCGTAATGCGCTGGGCAGCCATCTTGTTGATACCTCATGTGGCGACGATCTGTTAAGCTGTCTACAGACGTTGATGCATGCTGCGATTCAGGTATCGACTTCTACGTTTCATAACGCAAGTAGCAGCGTGTGTGGTACTGAATCACGAATTTGGTATCAGTTGCGGTTTGCAGCGATGCAGATTCTGGAATCCTATTATGGACGGTGAGCCATGTCGCCGAGCCGGTGACGCTGATGCAGTGATGCAGGTTTCAACGTGTACAGTATTGCGTCGATGCAAAGAAATAAGCCCACCCTACTATTCTTGTGTTGCATAAAACGTGCATGAAATATCAAGTCGATTCAGGCATCGCAACAGGTTTCGATTTGAGTAGGAACTTATAATATGCAACTGATGAAAGTTTCATGAAACCTTGAGTCGATTGAGGAATCGCAGCTTATATCAACGTCTGTAGGCCGCTTTAGTGGTACGTCCTCTAACAAAGTTGGTAAATTTTATCGTAAAAAATGTAGGTAATTCGTGCCATTCAAATTCTCAGGCAGCTCAGAAGGCCCAACAATTTTGCCGTTTAAAATTCCGGTCCACAGGTTTACTTTAAAGCGATACTGGAATCCGTCTTCTCGCATTAAATGTGCCTGGCTCATAAGTAGATCTTTTTTAAGAAAATGCAGGACGTGTATTGAGGCTGATGGTACACAATTTGAACTTTTATTGTAATAAAATCTTGACCTATAAACTAAGCTAGGTCAAGATTTTTCATTATTTTATTAATTTTACTTATTTTTGTTGACTTTGCTGAAAGTGGCGTCACTATCTGTCTTGTTCACTCATGGCAAACATGTCCACTATCCACCTCTCTCATCATTTTGCCGTAAAATTAAGAACCTACCAGAAGCTCGTGCGAATAAAGAACATCTGACCTGAATGAAATGGGTTAGCAAAAATCGGGTTACTTGAGGTTTTCCTTTTTTTGCTCGTTTTTTTTTAGTACGAAACTAACAAGTATTGTACCATTTTACAATCCTGGTTCAATGCGCCAACTTTTAATGGCACTTGCCAAGGTCTTTTAGTACATTTTTTTTAAAGGAGGGTCTTTCAAAGTCGGCAAACTTTGAAAATTTTAAATTCATAGTTTAATGAATAGTCTTCATTCTAGAAAACTTGGGGCAATTGCGTCATTATTTTTGACTGTGCTTCTAGAAATGTTATTTAGGGTTACGGTTCCAAAGTCTAAATGAACAAAAATGATGAAAGTTAACCACAATAACCGAAAAATTGTTATAATTTGAGAAAATTTCTAGGTTTCTTTAAATGCCCATAATTTTCAAATTGTATGGGATAGATTTTTTTTCTGATTTTTCTCATGATAAACATAAACATAAACATAAACATAAACATAAACATAAACATAAACATAAACATAAACATAAACATAAACATAAACATAAACATAAACATAAACATAAACATAAACATAAACATAAACATAAACATAAACATAAACATAAACATAAACATAAACATAAACATAAACATAAACATAAACATAAACATAAACATAAACATAAACATAAACATAAACATAAACATAAACATAAACATAAACATAAACATAAACATAAACATAAACATAAACATAAACATAAACATAAACATAAACATAAACATAATTTATTGATGTTAATACACAAATGTGTTTACACAAGTCAAAATGGACACGAAATAATAAACATATAAATACATACCAATAAAGTAAATATACATATGACAAACAGATACATATCACAGTAATAAATAGGTTTACACAACAAACTATAATAATCACATAAATCAACAGAAATAGATAGGTATACACAACAAACAAACTATAATATATCACATAAATTATCAGTCATAAACTCATCGGCACTAAAATACGCCTTTTTTGTTAGATATTTTTTTATATTTTTATGGTAAGTACTCAGATCAAGAGACTTTATCTTATTAGGTAGCTTATTGAAAAATCTAATTCCAGGGTAGTTTATGCCATTTCTACTTCTCACCAGGCGGTGATAGTCAGGATAGATGTTATTTCTATGACGTGTTTCATAGGTATGGATATCATTGTGTGTTGTATAGCTGATATCATTTTTCTTTATGTATAAAAGACAGCTTAGTATATATGCGCATGGTAAAGTTAAAATATTAAGTTTTACAAATTCTGCTTTGCATGGATCCCTATACTTCAGACCGGCTATATAACGAATGCACCGCCTTTGTATAGCAAATACTCGCTGAGCATGAGGAGAATGCCCCCAGATTAAAATCGCGTATGTCATTTTCGAATGAAAATAGGCATGATAACTTGTTATTAAAACTTCATGCGATACTTGGTCCTTTAGATTACGAATCAGGTAAATTATCTTCGATAAATTATTCACTACATAGTCGGCATGTGTTTCCCAAGTCATGGTACTATCAATGTAAACACCTAAGAACTTCACTGAGGTGCTTGATCCCAATTCATGTGGACGTAAACTGAAGTTTATCGATTGAGTTTTATCAGAATTTAATGATAACAAATTAGCTTCAAACCAATCTCCGACGTTTGATTTGCAAGCTAAGCTCATTTCAGTGAGTGTGCTGGTAGAATTACTTGAGCTGATGACTGTGGTGTCATCTGCATATAAGAATAATTTACTATTATGTAATGACATGCTGTTGGAAATATCATTTACGTACATCAAAAATAGTAGTGGTCCCAAAACCGAACCCTGGGGAACTCCATGAACAACCACTCCCATGTCAGAAATGCAGCCATCGTATTTGACCAATTGTTTTCTATTCGTCAAGTATGATTTTATTAATTGAATACTGGGAACGTCGATATTGAAGGCTTCCAATTTTTGGAGCAATATGTTATGTTGGACACAATCGAATGCCTTAGACAGATCAAACAGATCAGCATGCAAGAACTGATGGTTTTCGAATCCCTCATTTACAAATTCAATGAAGCTACTAATTGCTGATGTAGTTGATCTGTCTTTTCTATAACCATACTGAGTACCAGTTAACAAATTATTAGATTCAAGGTAATCAGCTAGTTGATTTTTCAATAAAATTTCCATAATTTTTGCAAAATATGAAATGAATGATATAGGCCTGTAGTTTGCCACTTCGTCGACAGAGCCACCTTTTAAAATAGGAACGACTTTAGAAGTCTTCAGAATTTCTGGGAAAATGCTATTTTGTATGCAACTATTGATAAGTTTTGTTAAGGGAATTATTATCAAATTCATTATGGTCTTCATTATTTTACTATTGAAATCATGTATATCTGTACTTTTAGACTGTTTCATTCCATTAATAGCTGATCTTACATCGTTGTAGGTTATTTCTTTGAAAGAAAATTTGATGGCCGTTTCATCATAACGGAGGTAGTCTAGAGGGCATAGCTCATTTGGTGGAAGTGCATCTATGAGACGTTGTGCTACATTGACAAAATGTGTGTTAAATTCATTTGCCGTTAGGAGGTTACTTTTTTTTTACTTCAGTTGTTGTTTTATTGCTTTTAATCACTTTCCACAACGCCTGTTGTTTATTGCTGGAGTTATTTATGTAATTGTCGTGATATTGCTTCTTGGTTCTAATAATTGTTTGCCGGTAATTCGATCTGTATTGGTTTATATCATTTTTTGTGACCACTGTCGGATTGATTTTGTGCCATTCAGTGAGGGTCCTCAAGTTTTCTCTCATAACACGTAGGTTATCGTCAAACCAATTGATTTTTGAATTATATCTATGATTATCAGAAAACACGAGATTTCTGTGGGAGACATCTATCCACCGCGTTTCTGACTAATAGAATAAATTGATCAAATTTGGACTCCACGTCAATGTATTCATCAATGCAATTCCAATCGATATTTTCTATTTCGTTGTACAATAAAAACAGCCCTTCATCAGTTATTGGTCTGAAAGTAATCCTTTTGAACGATTTATTAATATTCTGTTGCTCGAAAGAAAATTCAATTGCTTGATGATCGGAGAGATACGGTTCAAGGACAATGGCATGAGAACAATGCCGACTGATATTCGTGAAAACATTATCTAGACAATGATTCTTTCTTGTATTGCCGTTAACTTTCTTATATAGACCGTAGCATTGGAACAAGTTGACAAGCTGCTTGGCTGGAGCATCGTTGACGTCGAATTTAACGTTAAAATCGCCTGTTATAATTATACCTTTTCCGTAATCTAATTTGTCCAGTGTATTACATAGTTTATCTATAAATTGAGAAAAGTCACTATTGGGAGTCCTGTAAATGGTCAGAATTTGATTGTTATTAATGCAAGTACCTGCAATTTCAAAAACTAATTCTTCCTCCTCATTGAATACAGAAGCTGGTAAAGGCCTTATAGTAATTTCGGACTTTACATAAATAGCAACCCCTCCATGCAACGTATTTTTTCTGCAAAAATGTGAAACTGCTCTGTATCCCTTGACTTGAGTTACCATGAATTCGTCCCTCGATAACCAGTGTTCATTTATACATAGTGCATCGTAATGATTATCGACTCCTAATAATGCTAAACTATCTGTTTTATGACGTAAGGACTGTATATTAAGATGTAAAATTTTAAAGTCTGCACTATGCACTGATAATTTACATCGTGTGAATGGACCCTTGACTTGAGACACGAAAAAACTTTTGAAAGTTGTCGTTATCGATCGGGCGGATCGCTTGCAAAACAATATTTTTATTCCACTTTCTTAATGTGGGCTTACTACTTAAAAACTCCTGACAGAAATACTTTAGGGTCAAGTTCCTTTGCTTTACATTTTGAAAGAAGTTAATTGAAGTATTCCTGTTACGTCTAACAAAACTTTGAATTTCACTATGAATAATGTTCTCAATACTAATATCTAACCAATGGTGAAGCTTAGACATAATTACAATGTTTGTTACTTTTCCCAGTGGAAGTAACAGTCGAAGGGCCTTTAGTAGACTTCTGTGGTTGGACACATTAAAAGTATTAATCATAACTACAATATAGTCGTCCTTTCCTAAATACAACGAGTGATGAAACAGCGGTTTAACTAGGTCATAAAAATCTACTCCAGGCTTAACAATTCCTTGAATAATGACATCGTTTGAGTCAACATAAGAATTTAACATTGCAGAGCAGTTCTTCGCATGCTCGTCACCTATTATTATAACTTGCGATTTTTTGACAGTACGGTGATTAAAGTCATGACTCACAAACGCAGCACTTTCATCACTTTGAGCAGAAGAGTCACAACACCTTGCACTATTAGGGCTGGAAGGTGGGTTCGTAAATGACGTATCTTCCTCTGGGCCTGAAGAATTTAAAACATCCGCTAGATCACTTGCATCAACTGGCAGTGGAAGATGAACTGCTTCTGACTCCTGGATGGCTAAGGTTTGGTCTGTTGACATCCCTTTGACAATAGGCTTTGACGTGTTTTTATTCACTACATCCGGTGCGCAAGTCGCAATTTTTGATGTGCAGCTGGCCTCCCTGTGTAGAGAATTACACTGTGAATCTGTATTTAGACTGGCAGATTCTCCATTAGTTTGATTACTGCTATCTTCATTGGTACTGGTTTTCCTGAAGTTCAGGCGCTTATCACAGTCAAACCTTTTAGCTTCAATAATATTCTTCAATTTAGAAATTTCGTCGTGTAAGACTTCGTTGCTGAGCTTTAGCTCCTGGAGCTCTTCATTCATTGCTGATATACGTCTGTCCTTTTCGTCAAGCAAAACGTTCAAGTTACTAATCACTGTCTGATTTGACTGTATTTCATCTCTATAACTGGTTTCAATGTCAATGACGTCTTCCTCAAAAGCAGAACTCTTTTTCCTCAGTGAATCGATATATTTATCTTTATCCACGTTCTCTTTCTGAAGTTCCTCCATCCCCTGTCGTAGTAAAACAATTTCTTCTTCTCTCTCATCCTGCTTTAATGCACACGTCCTCCCACAGTAAATCATGTGCTTATCCAATAGCACCAAGTCTTTTTTCCTATTGCTGCAGCTCTTATGGTATACTTTATTACATACAATACATACAGGGTTATTCACGTTATTCGACACGGAGCATTATGGCTAAAGTATTTGATAAAAAAGAAAACAATAATTTGGGATAAATAGAGACCCATAAAGGCTACATTTTAAAAATATTTTCATGTTATACAGGGTGTCCAAAAAACATGAAATGTATCAAAGTTATGTTTCTTTGAATGGAACACCCCATATATTATTGCATATTCAGATTCCTTGGTGAATTCTAGTGTGACTTTATGTATCATACATGGTACCTAAAGCGAACCGTTAATGTGTAAATCACCATTTTCGGTATAAGTAGATATCAAGAAAAAATTGAATATCGCAGAGATTACAAAATATGGAAGGCTGTGACTTTGCCGTATTACTAAGCATAAAATGCATCAGCTTGGTGAGACTGTCAAATTTAAATTACGTTTATGCTTGGAGAAATCGGTCGATGAATTAAGAAAACTTCGATCAGCGATAACTTGATTTTTTCAAATGGGAATGCCTAATTTTTTTTATACGGTTAAAAGTAGAATTTGATAACCTTTCTAATGATATAAGGTTGTGCATATCAATCTCTGGTAGTTTTCATTCAATTTTAAATTTTCAAACAAATCGGCGTTTTTGAATTTGCCTACCTATAACCAACGTAGCAGGCCATGAAATATAAACAAAAACCTGTTCAGGTAGAAGAAAACAACTAACTTAGCTGAAAAATGTACACGAACTAGACTAAAGGGACAAGGTTATAAAAATTACTCACAACAAAAAAAGTCTAACCAGAAACAACGACGGTAACATGTCTTTGGTCAAAGAGAAGCTGGAGTATGGCAGAAGTGAATTTTTTCACGGCCTACTAGCTACTGAAATGTACTACAGATTGGCAATTTCCAAAGCCATTAAAAATTCTGAAATAAAGTAAAAACTACTAGAGAATGTTGTAAGCAGTTTATTATTTTCATAATAAAATTTCACATTTAATCATATAAAAAAGTATGCAATTCTTTCAAAACTCAAGTCAAAAGTACCTCTGACTGGAGTTCTGAAAATTCTTCAGTACCTATTAGCAAGGTCGCAGAAAATGAAGAATGAATTAAAATTTGTTCAAATTATAAAACATAACTTAAATGGCAGAACATTTAAATCTGATTTGTCAGTATTCCTTTTTTGCCATATTGCTAATAGATATTGAAAAATAGAAGGGCTCCAGTCAGAGGTATCGACATCGACGCAAATTAGTACTTTTTTACACCATTACATATGATTGATAGTTGCGTGCTGGAGCAACAGTCGCTGGTTGTTTCTGTTTCATATGGGGGTTTTTGATTGCCTTGGAAATTTTTAACCTCTAGTAAATTGCGGTAGCCAGTAGACAGTAAAAATATCTATTACTGCCATACTCCAGCTTCCCATTGACCTTACAGATGTTATCGCAGTTGTTTCTGGGAGAGTTGATTTGTTGTAAGGAATTTTTATAATCTTGTCCCTTTAGTCTAGTTAGTGTGTATTTTTCTGCTAAGTTAGTTGTTTTCTTCTACCTGAACAGATTTTTGTTTATATTTCATGGCCTGCTACGTTGCTTATAGGTAGGAAAATTGAAAATCGCCGATTTGTTTGAAAATTTAAAATTGAATGAAAACTACGAGAGATTGATATTCACAACCTTATATCATTACTGCCATACTCCAGCTTCTCTTTGACCTTAGAGATGTTATCGCAGTTGTTTCTGGGAGAGTTGATTTGATGTAAGGAATTTTTATAATCTTCTCCCTTTAGTCTAGTTAGTGTGTATTTTTCAGTTAAATTAGTTGTTTTTTTCTACCTGAACAGGTTTTTGTTTATATTTCATGGCCTGCTACGTCACTTATAGGTAGGAAAATTGAAAATTGCCGATTTGCTTGAAAATTTAAAATTAAATGAAAACTACCAGAGATTGATATTCACAACATATCATTAGAAAGGTTATCAAATTTTACGTTTAACCGTATAAAAAAAAATTAGGCATTCCCATTTGGAAAAATCAAGTTATCGCTGATCGAAGTTTCCTTAATTAATCGACCGATTTCTCCAAGCATAAACGTAAATCAAATTTGACAGTCTCATCAAAGTTGACGCATTTTATGCTTAGTAATACAGCAAAGTCACAGCCTTCCATATTTTATAGTCTCTGCAATATTCAATTTTTTCCTGATATCTAATTATACCGAAAATGGTGTTTTACACCTAAACGGTTCGCTTTAAGTCCCGTGTATGATACATAAAGTCACGCTAGAATTCGCCAAGGAATCTGAATGTGCAATAATATACGGGGTGTTCCATTTAAAAAACACAACTTTGATACATTTCGTGTTTTTGGGACACCCTGTATGACATGAACATATTTTTAAAATGTAGCCCTTATGGGACTCTATCCATCCGAAATTATCATTTTTTTCTTATCAAATACTTTAGCCATAATGCTCCAGGTCGAATAACGTGAATAACCCTGTAGATTCCGATGCAATCTGGGTAGGTCCTTTCTTTCTTAATTTTTTTTACATTTAGCTCATCTGTAAAGGGTTTTACGGTGGGTTTTCCCATACAAAAAACCTGACAATAGGATGTCTCATTTTTGATTGGTTCCAAACAACTGGTTTGGTCAGGCATGATGAATAATTGATGAGTTTCAGCCACAGGTAAAAAGGATCAAACATTTTCAGACCCAATTGTCTGTTTTCACATGCGAATTTGTGTGGATGGTGATTTATTGTGCGAGGTTTTGTGACTATTTATTTGGGTTGCAGCAATTTTCATGTGATTTTGGGTATTTTTAGCAATAGTAGCTATTCAGATTGCTAGAATTTGCGGCGACAATTTTAAGTCAGAACCTTGAGAAGAGACATCTTAATTTGGATGATAAGGATGTTTACTCATTTTGATTTTGTCTTAATTTTCAGATGTTTTGTAGGAATAGTATATGTAATAAACTAAGAAAAATATATTTTTTTAATCCAATATCCGAATATCCCATTGTGTTAGTAGCGACATGCTATACCTGTATTCTAATATTTCTAATAGCAATATTATTTTAAGAAAGTAACAAAATACCTTCATGTCCTTCAAAACAAACATGTGGGTCAAGAATATTAAAAAGAAATTACAATGATTATTTTTATTTAAAAAAAAATAACGTTTTAGATCAACATATGTCTGGTAAAGCTTAAAAATTGGTCTAAATTATCTTTTTGCAAAAAAGAATGAAAGAAGTCGCTATATATCCAAACGGGAACTCAAAACCTTTTGCATGGGAGGCAACCACAAATTTTTTGTTTGTTGGTAAAAAATCATTTCAAATCATCATACATCTGCTAAAATTAAAAAACCGGCCTAAATAATCTGTTTTGTAAAATAAGAGTAAAGAAAAACAAGGTCCTACCCAGAGGCGAACTCACAACCCTTTGCATGGGAGACCGACGTCTTACCTCGACGCTAACTCGCTGATGCCAACGTTGTGTTGAACTTTGCTTATAAGCGAATAGGGACGCTAACGTGGCAGACAAATTTTAGTGAGGCATGAACAGGGAATTTTCTGGTTTTGGAGCGTGTTTTTTTTGTTTTTAAATAAAAGGTACTTAGCTATATGCTTCTACTCAAAATAATTTACCAATTATTTCTTTGTTTCAATTTTTACTAGCTAAAAAATGACCTATCGCCGTATGCTGCTAATGTTAAGTTTGCCACAACATCCCACATAGCACTGGATGATACGAGAATATTCTGTTCACATTCACTACAGATATTATGAATATTCTGAGAAAATTCCATGGATAATTAGAATGTTTACAGAATATTCTGTAAACGTTCGAAATGGGAAGAACACGCTATATTCCTAGAATATTCCGCCGAATATTCCGCACGGATATTACATGAACAATCGTGGTAGAATGTTTTTGAATATTCTAGGAACATTTTGTCTAAATTACCTCATATACGAAACATTTTTAGGGAATTATGGATACTTTTTCAAAAATAATGGCACCTACTAGTGGCAGATGGTCACAAAAGTTAAGTGGTTAAACATCTCAGTCTAGATGCCTAATTAAGTGTAAAAATGTAAACTTGTTGCATTTAATCTCAAAATTCTACTCACATATAATGAACCATACATCATAGTAGGTGACCATAATTTGGAACACTGATGTCACACACTTTAAAACAACCAGCAACTTTATTGTACAAAATTGGGTATAAATGCAGGCCTTTCAAGAATAAAACTCGTGAATTCGTGAACTGCTAAAATGCTTACATCACATGTTGACATGTTGAATTGTTGAAGCCATTGACATTCTAACCTAATATTATGTTATGATATCTATGGTTGAAGCACAGACTGACAGAACACTTGAAGCGAAGAATAGAGTAACAACTGACGACACCATAGTCACCATACATCAGCATAAGATGGTGTCACTTTATCGTCGGTGGATGCCGTATCTGTATTCTGTATTGCTGGCAATGGCTAATTGACTAATAAACTTTTGAAAATTGCACATCAAATAATACTTATTAGGTATATTTAGGATGAACGCAAAACGAATGAAGGTTTTTTTTAATTCACTGAGAAACGTGCAAATATAAATTAATAATACCTCATATTGAATATTTGCCTACATACAGATATTTCTATTATAAATATTCCTAAATGTTCGTCAGAAAATAGCTAGTTCTTAGTAGATTATTGGGAGATTATTGAAATTATATTCTATGAAGAATATTACTGGTATATTCTGGAATGACTCAGACATTAAACGAATAATCACTGATTATCCTAAGTAGATAGAATAATAATATTCTATAAAGAATATTATTTTAATAATCCAGAATAATCAAGAGAAATAACGAATATTCTATGATTCTACTGAATATTCATGGAACATATAGGAGATTTAAAGAATATTCATAGAATATAGAGTGCTATGTGGGTGGTACCAGGAGATGGGGCGGGAGGGTCGTCAATGGGCGCTGGCCCGTTCCCGTGTAGTACCAGTCGACGCTTTCGAAGTTGAGCTGACGGGGCGGCAGAAGCGCAACTGGTGAGAGCGCCGGAGTACAAATCTGGGGGTCGTGGGTTCAAGTCCCGCCAGCCGCCGTCTTTTTCCAACATTTTCTGGTACGAATTTAAATCGTGTATCTTGTTGCACGATAGGCGGTGAATGACGTTTGCAGCCCGAGGCGAAGTATAGGATTTTTTTTTCTGCTATTATAATGACTGGTCAGAGACCAACAGGCCAGATCATTTTGCCCCATCCTTGTATAAGGGAGGGAAATTTTAAACTGTATTAAATATGGTACAGTGGAACACAAATCATAGCTATGGAACAGTAGTTAGTATTTACTTTTATGTTTTCTTGTACTTTTTCTTTTTTTTATGTTTTTTTTTTAATTTTGTTTTTGTTTAGATATTATTACTTTTTCTAAAATTTTAAATCTTTTCCTGCCTCTTAATATACTACAATTGTTGAGTCGAGCCATTTGATATACAATTTTTTCTTATTTAATTTTCTATCTAAACTAAAAGTTTTAGTTGGAAGCGCAAGATGAGTAGAGAGATGAAGTATAGGATTGAAATAAATATCTTTCTGAATGTATGAAATTAGATCAAAAGTTCCAGTAAAAAGGTACCTAACGAAGCAGGTCTTTCGGTAGTGCCATCAGTAACTATTTTTACGATTAGCTAGGAATCTAGAAAAAGTAATGGTAATAGGTAAATAACATTTTGAAGTCACACGCATTTGGTTTTCCTTGGAGCTGTCGGTATGTCTGGTACTGGATTCAAGAAAGAATTTTTATTTTGATGTTACATCTGAATTATTGCAAAAAAATGAAAAAAATTGTTTTGTTATAAAACTTGTATATGACCTTCCCATTTATCACAAAAAATTTATTCAAAACTACAATTGTACTATTCAGTAGAAGTGCCCCATCGTTAGGCTGCTTTTACATGAAGCAAAAGTGGCACGACATGCCGCGTACGAATTGCTTGCGCGATACCGTGAACACACAAAGAAGGTAGCACGAAATGTAAACCCTATAACAGGGAATGTTACAGACATCAGTGGCTACTGTGGTATAAATTAATACACTTGTCACTAGATAGTTGACTAGTTCCAGAAAACCTGGATCAATATGTAACTATAATAGTCTGTCTCTTAGACAAGGAAAGAGAGGACGGAATGCGCGACTGACATTTATGTTACCAAATGGCACCAAAAATGTACCAAAATTTACCTGTGATAAGTGATTCCTGGCTCCTTCCTGCTGCTGTGTCTTTTACAACCGTAAGCTGCACACCCTACCATTATGCACACCACAATATTTTACAATGATTGATCTCAAAGACGCCAAATATCATAAAAAAATATTTTGGTGGCTATTCATTTTCGATAGCAGCTAATGACAGCTAATTCATATAGCATCAAAGTGGCGTGCGTCTACTATCACAATGTCATAAGTATCACATAATATACAGGGTGTTCGGATATTCGACCGACAATGCAGGGATTTCTAAATGACATATCATTACTGTCCGACCGAAACTAATTCTTACGGCCGAAACCTAAACCGAAACTTCAATATAACGTCAGTAATTTTTTCGTGGATTTAAAAATGAATAACGTATCATCAGAATTGTCGCACTTTATTTCAAATAAATTAGTTACTTTTTGAAGTAAGAAGTTAATCTGAACGAAATATCAACTGTTTTATATTTATATTATATTTTGTATATCCTAAAAAATATTCCAAACTTTGTTCATTCTTTATGGCACTCTTATCAATTAGCGGCCTTAAAACTAAATTTCAGAAGTACCTACGTACTAAGTACAACTACTAAGTATTTTTGAAAGTAAGGAGTTTTCTCTGAATTTAAGAAACTGTTGTGAACTTCAGAGCTACAACTATTGTTGACTATTAGTATTCATAACTGAACAATCTAATATTGTAATATTGTAAGCGCTAAACAATAATTTATCAAATTTATTTGCACATTGCTTCTTCAGTCTGAATAAATTTGACTAGTAGCATTGAGTAGTTGTTCAGTGGAAACAGTCCTCGGTAAGGCAGTCGTGAATTTTAGGGGAACCTCTCAAAGACAGACGTGGACTAAAATTCTAGTAAGAGTAATATCGGCGTTTCTTTGCAAGCTTGGTTCCAATAAGTAGGCTTCTTAACCTATATAATATAATGACGATAAGTTATTTCCATCATCTACCCAACAAAATGACACTTCTTCGCTTGAAGATTAATGCTCCGAGGGCGTCCGGTCGCAGCGCGAAATCCATCTAATTTAGTTTCGGCTTCGGCCGTAGTTTCAGCTGGATGGTAGCCGAAACCGAAACTAAACCGAAACCCGTTTTTTGACCAAATCTAGGCCCAAACTGAAACCGGAACCAAATGTTCGGTCGGACACTACCTATCATACATGCCTTCGAAAACAAATGACTTTTTATCGTTTTTTATTACGAAAATATTACGCCTTGAAAAAACCCTTATTTTATTCATCTTATATGCTTTGACTTTACCAAAAAACTGTTTTGTGTCTATAGTCAAAGGCACTACAATATTTTGAATAAAACAATGTAGAAAAAGCTGTGGAGAGCTATTTGGTGAGTTTTAGGGGTTCAAGTACAAAAATTCGTTTTCAAAGTATGATGTGTCTTTCAGTACCCTTGAAATGCCCACTTAGTTTTCATTTTATCTGTTTTATTATAAATAAATGTTAAGCCTCAAACAAATCCCTATTTTGTTTATAAAATGACTACGCAAAAATAGGTTTGTGTATAAAATCAATGCTACTGTTGGTGAACAACCAAACACATATTTCTATAGTCAAAAAATACAAAATTTACGCTATGCACTCTCGAAAAGGATCACACGGTATACGCCAGAAAAAGCGGGTAGCAGGCCACATAGCAGGCCATGCGTCTGTCATCATGACAGTAAATAATAGGCATAAGAAAAGTCCGTCAAGCTGCGCGTCATTATCAGTTCTGTTCTAGTCCGAAAAGGACATTCCTATTCTTAATTAATTAATTCCGTCATTCGAAGTAATATTTTCTCTGTTATTCAGATTAGTTCGCAATTAAAATTTCATTTTCTCTTTGTACGCGTCTCCAAGAAGCTAAAACTCGGCAGTGAACTTGGCAAGCTGCTACGATTCGCTGTCATTCTTATTGATTCTTATATAGAAAACCTACAAATATTCCAAATACATTCAATTACGCCTGAAATGTGGGTGGATTGATTCTCCCTGTCCTGCTCTGAATCATTCCTCCACAGCTACTATAGGATTTTAAATAAAAAAAAGGCTTTTTTTGTGTAGCACTACATGACAAAAAAGTTGGGACTGAGTTTTAACGGTTGAAGTACAGAGAAAATGTTTTGAAAGTACAGTATGATTGACCTATAGTACTTTCAAAATTTTTTCTGTTACAAGAATAATATCACGTGTAAAAGGAAAATTCTGAGACACCCTGTATACTGCAACTCCTATATCCTTTTTTGCTACTACTGCTACTGCAATCATGACAGCTATGATATGACTATCTACATCATTTTGTGCATAATAGATAATTTTATATCATTTAGGTGCGTTTAGGTCCAACTTTTAACCACCGTCTCTCGCCCACGACTCTAGTTAAATAGATATCAACTGGCTCCATTCATCAAGAATTCAATTTCCTATAAATTCATTCCTATACATCACTTTGGATTTTTGATCGTTTTCTCAGTATTTCAAGAAAATGCTTGTAGCACCGGAGTTTCTCTATTAATCCCTATAGATACGTGCGGCGTCTAGTGTGACGTCACACGTAGCAGCATCAGGCCTGATAGCTCTCGACGGTCCCGCTCAGGCCGACTTTTTTTGGGTAGGCCTGTGGGTAGGCGACCGCTGCCGGCATTTGCTTTCTCAAAGGACCGCAAGCTCTAGCAAAATTGCTGCCACGGCCATACTGGTTTTGTGTGTCTTTGCTAAAAATAGGAGGAGCTTCCTCATAAGCCTGAGCCGTGTAAAGATGCTGCCATCTCACGGAACTTTCTAGACAAAGTGACGAACCACGTTGAGTGAAATTAATCATTTTGATGATTCTCAGGGCATTTAAAAACGTCCTGTTCCGTTCTAGTTCTATACAGAACTAGTTTGCTACAGTTTTCTCACTATTCATTTCAGCTCCCGAACTGTGTCGTACAACATACGAAAATAAAATCCCAATCTCAATTTGGATATGGATTTAAATCAGTTTGGTATGCTTTACTACCGAACAGCACGGAGACTAAATGCATTTAATCCGCCTTATTGTTCATACAGGGTAAGTATTTGATCGCAGAAATACAGCGCCACATCTATCTCAAATATGGAAAATTTGGAAAAAATCACAAATACACAAAAATTCAGACAATAACAGATTCTGATAGATGAAAATTGCAAACTTATAATATAAATCGAAGAGAAGTTGAAAATGTGGGAAAACTATGTAAAAAACTATTTGAAGACGATAAAAAGGCAAATAACGTCGAGAACGCCCAGGTAGATGAAAGTCCGGATATAACAAAGAAAAATATTCTATATGTTATAATTACAACGAAAAACAGAAAAGCAGCCAGCCCCGATGAAATTCCAACCGAAATCGTCAAACTAATGGAAGAAGATAAGCTTCAAATACTATTAGACCCATTTAACGCAATCTATTCGACCGGAAGAATGTTATGTACTTTTGTGACGCTTCGTAAAAAAGTGAATGCTAGACTTCTTCCAGATTACCGTACAATAAGTCTAAAGGGCTTATTAAAAATTATACATAATAGAGTGTACAAAAAACTAGAGCAAGATGTGAGCGAAACTCAGTTTGGCTTCAGAAATGCTCTGGGTACAAGAGAGGCACTATTCTCTTTTAATGTAATATCACAAAGATGTCTAGATATGAACCAAGATATGCTGGTTTTATCGGCTATAATAAGGTATTCGATAGGGTTCAATATGATCATCTAATTAAACTACTGAAAGATAAGAGACTAGACCGCAGAGATGTTAGATTCATATCAACCCTATATTATAACGAAAAAGCCAAGATAAAAGTAGAGCAGAACATATGGAACGATATCGAAATAAAGGGAGGAGTTAGACAGGGATGCGTTCTTTCGCCAACTTTATTCAATCTATACTCGGAAGATATAATCAGCAGGGCCTTAGAAAAAGTAGAAGATCGCAATATCGGTATCAAAATCAATGGAACACCAATAAATAATATACGATATGCTGATGACACAGTTTTGTTGGCAGAAACCCTAGAAGACTTATAGAGACCCTGTTAAATGAAGTGGTGAAATAAATAAAAAAAAGGTTATGCTAATATCTAAAACCACACAAAACATTGGAAATCTGTACATACACGACCTAGCGGTTGAACGTATTAAGCGATATACTTATCTTGGAATATGTATAAATGAGGACAACCATGGCTCTGTTGAAATAAGAATACGTATAGGGAAAGCCAGAAATAGATTCATGAAAATGAAAAGTGCTGAATAGTCGGGATCTAGGCCTAGCATTGAAGATGCGGTTTGTGAGATGCTACGTATTTTCTGTATTGTACTATGGGATGGAAATGTAGGCAATGAAAAATAGATACCCAACGCCTCGAAAGTTTTGAAATGTAGATATATCGTCGAATTCTGACAATATCATGGGTAGACAAAGTTACAAACGAAACAGTACTAATAAAATTGAAAAAACAAAGAGAAGTGCTGCTAATCATAAAGAAAAGGAAATTGCAGTACCTGGGACACGTTATGAGAGGGGAGAAATATCATCTACTTCAAGTAATAATAGAAGGAAAAATCACAGGAAAAAGAACGATAGAAAGGAGAAGACATTCGTGGCTGATAAATCTGAGGGATTGGTCGGTTTCCAAAGTTCGAACTACCTTGATGATTGCCAACCTCGAGAATGGGGATGGCACCTAAAGTAGAATAAGGAAAAAATGCATTTTGAAGGTCTGCTTCTCATATATCCATAGCTTTATGTATTCTATTCAAATAGTGGATGCTTCTCATTGATGAAAAAGTTATGGGGAACAAAAGCCAACCAGGTGTCAAAAATGATTTAGGTAATATTATGTTTTATTTATTACTCATCTACATTTGCTTTCGTGAAAGGTAAGATATTGAAATATAAAGAAGAGACAAAACAGCAACACAATAATTGCTTGGACTTTTTTGGTCTCTATTATAAGTATCTGTAGATGCGAGTCATAACCTATTCGAAGGCAAACAAACTTACATAGTTCAATAGTAAGAACAGGCAAAAACAATATGCCATTCAACCTTTCTGGTCGAGACCAGGCAGCAGACACACAAAATTACACACCATTACAAAATATAGCATGACCATAACATCACAAAAGCTACCAAAATGTCGCTGGTTCAGTCTCTTATGTTCTCCATAGTTTTGTATGCCTCGGAAACTTGGAGTGGTAAAAAAGCAGATCGAGCTCCTATAGATGCTTTTGAAATGTGGACGTGGAGGAGATTGCTGAGGGTTTCTTATACCGCCCACCGAACTAACCTTTCCATACTGGATGAGCTCGGTGCCGTGGCCATTCCATTCCACACGCTGGGTGGATACGACGAAACAGTTACTGGATATGAGCATTAAGAGCGTCACTGAACTGACAGTAAATCGCGAACGATGGCGAGCTGCAGCTCTCAAATCTATTGATAATATCTGTGTCGGCAATACTCTAACACCGACTTCATGCATTTCGAGTTCACAACATGTCTGTTAAGACATTGTGACTATGATGATGATACACTTGGCTGCTGGATGGCCAGCTCTTTCTGGAAGCGGTGCGTTTTATGCTTGCTATCCAGGACCAAGTGATTGCGACACGAAATTGCAAGAAATACCGCTATTAAAGATCCATCCACAACAAACAATAGCATACATAACAAGCGCGTGCAAAACTCTTGCTGGAACGGTGTACCCAGCCAGACATAACTCTGCAGCCAAATTTATACACAAAGTACTAGCCGCAACAAATAATCTAATAGGAAACACAGATCCGTATTGTAACTGCAGACTAACATCAGTACTTGAAAATAACAAAAAGACCGCATATCTTCAGTTACTAACGTTATTAATTTTGGAGTTAAAATTATCTAAAATATTATTTTGATATTATTTGAACCAAAAAGTATGATGCTTGACTTATCAGGGTTAAGATATAGAGAGTGTATCATTGATACTTTGTGCAGACTAGTGAGATCATTAGATAACCTTTCACGGGCCTATTCAGAGACTTGAATGCATAAAAGTGAGAGAACCCCTTTGAGTCTATAGATCACTTTATACCCAAAGCTGAGAACGCCATCGCTTTTGGCTCTCACAGGCTCAATAGGTTACAGAAGAGTAAAAATGGTCAGCGCTTCTACACTTCAATCAACAAAAGCTCGTAGAAACAGTTTTAAATGTCTACGTACGTTATTTTATGTAAAAATGTCATTTACGATTGAGGTAGTACCTAATTGGAACGGCGATTTTAAGCAAAAGTACCGTAACTGTTTTTACGAAACTATAAGTGGAAATTTTCTTGTATATTATTTTACTTGTCAAATAATAACAACCTTGCGATTGAATATTAACTTCTAAATTATATACGAATACTACATCAATTATGTCCAATGTTAGAACCAGTTGTCGTTCTATATGTCGACGCCTCGAAGAGGGTTTCTTCCAGAAAGATGAGAGTCCTCATGTTTCAAGAATATCGATGAGGTTCGTATAGAAAGCGCTATGGTCACTCGATCTGTTGCCAATTAAAAAGGTATGGATTGGATGGGTCGCTACATTCGCGATTTACCTAAAGCTGGCGCCACATATGCGGGTATTTGCCGAGTATCAATACTCGCCGTTTTTCAACCTTGCTCGCCGAATAGCGAGCACGTATCGCCCTACATGTGCGTAGTTGGCTATGTTTAGTTTCGAGAAGAAAGGGAATGGGAAAGCCCGAATATTCGTAGCAAATTGAAACTTATTTATTATTAAAGAATCAACGTCATCATCAATGGATAATAATAATAATATAGTCGTGGCAGCAAGTGCCGTTTTTGTTATGTGTAGTGCTTATATGTTAATAAGGAAAAGAAAAAATCAACCAAGGAGGCGATGGTGGATGGTCTCATTAAATAGAAGCCGAGAGAGGTAATAAAATAATTAGCAATAACATCAAACCACAATGTTAAACACATTTTCAGGTATGGCGGACCACACCTAGTTGCCGATTTATTAAAAGAACCGTCTGGATTTTTCGAAAATTTTTGCAGAATGTCTTCCGAAGATTTTGAATATCTACTCAGCAATGTGCAGGGTGTTATTGGTAGAACTTTAAATTACGGTAATTTGAAGGTCATTTTACTTTGTTTTTTCTAAATGTAACACCCTGTACGTTTTATTTTAAATCGAAATATCTACTAATACCCTATCTCGCCTTGTAATTTTTTTCGCGTTTGCGACATTGCCAAGTTATAAATAATTTTTCTAAATTCACAAACAAATATCCCCGATTCTTATTAATAGAACACAGTGCATATTTTATTTAATATAGAAGTATTCCCTAATAATGGTTTACAGCATGAACAAGTTTCAACTGCCTTCTCAGTATACAGTACCGGTAGGCTTAAATATTTCCAAAACTGCCACAGCTGGGGCGGTGAAATTCAATACTTGGGGGTTTCTGATCATGCAGAATTCAAAAATGCTAACATGCTAACAAATAAACAATGCGAATAAAGTTTTTAATTCTCTAGTCCGGCCCTGTTCCTGTTTCTGTGTCAGTATTCGGGTACTTATTTGTGTTTGGCAAATTCCGACCATTCGCACAAACTGCTCCAGCCACACTAGTAGGCGTTTGCCGAATTGCGAATATTCGCTGTTCGTTGTTCCCTAAATGCCGCATCTGTAGCGCCGGCTATGGCGCCGGCTGAATGCTCGGTGCTCGGCATATGGCGAGTATTCGGATAAAATCCTGCAGCAACATAGCCGAATAGCAATTAATCGGGGTTCGTTGCTCGCCGATTACCGCATATATGGCGCCGGCTTAATGTTTCAACCACGCGGCACGAACTGGAACAAGCTGGGATGGCAGCTTGGGAGGCTGTATCTCTACAGCTTATTAACAACCAGATTCCTAAAGGAGGGCACTCTTGAACATCGAGGGCCCACCCATTATTGACCTATTGTATTTTTGTAATAACTTGTTATGGAACTTTTTTATTATTGCCGCAGCCGTGTGCGGGCGGGTTAGAATATTTCCCATCGCATATCCTGCGTGTCGTAAAAGGCGACTAAAAGGAACCGAACTACTGCCGGTATAAGCAGTAACCTCTTCTCAACGAACAGCTTTGGATGGACGAGTTGACAAGACTCAGGACACCTTCTTGTCCTTGGGGTGAGAAATTGCCCCTAAAGGCGGAGGAACCAGTAGATACCATCTGGTCAACGACATGAGGATGCAGCAAGCAAATGGAAAACTACTGCATTAAAGATCTTTAAGATATCCCAAGAGAAACTCTAAAATGAGTAATGCATTTTACGAGTTCACAATATGCCTATTAAGACACTGTGACTATGATGATGATGATTATTGCCGCATTTCACTTGAGAGCAGTGTGATGTTAAGTCAGATTAGGTTTTATGAATAATAAAAGTTACAATAAATACAACCCAATTTGAAATCTACGGAATGAAACTTCGTCTAAATTAATTATTGAGAACAATAGGTTATAAAGTATTATCAACATAATTACATTAAGGTAATCCGTTTTGACTGTTCCGCTTATATTCAACCATAACTAGTGCTAATGGTCAAACAGCATAAAAGAAAGAAATTCCAATGAGTAAGTTGTCACTGGTATCTAAACGTTCTCAGAGACCAAAATGGTCAAGCACCTACTGATTTGCTGTCTTGTCGCTTTTCTATATTTTAATATCTTCCTTTCTACGGAAGGAGATGTAGGTGAGTAAGAAATAAAGCATACTGTCACCCAATCCATTTTTTATAGTTGCTTGACTTGGATTCATACCATTTTTATGTTTATGCTACAAACGATCGCAATCAATAAAAATTAAAAATATTTCATTTATTTGTACATCAAGTTACTTTTCATTTCATTTTATTTTGAGCTGGTTTCTACTATGATATTGATATTTAAATAATAATAGTAATAATAGCCTTTATTTTCCCAATAAGTTTTAGATTTGCAGAGTGAAAATACATACCTAGACTATAATGTACTGGGGAAACCTCAAAGAGGTGTAATACTTGTGGTATATCTGTGGTCACTTGAGGTTTAAACCTCTGAATGAGGATTAAAACGTCTTGATGCCTTGGAACACTCTCTTCATTGCCTTCAAAGCTATATGTCATCCGGAAAGTAAACTCAGCGATTCTTACGTATCGATAAAACGATAAATTACCAAACACTCGTTACTTGTTGACGTCAACTTTCTGCAATATGATAACTTGAAGCTAGAACAAATACAGTGGCCTATATTATCACACGTATTGCCCAGATTAATACCACTTTAATAGTGGCTATACTCAATCCTTGTTGTATAGTATAAATGCAAATTTGACAATTAAAAACTAAGGCCCGATTTTATCAACATGCGCCTTTTAACAAAGACTTTGACCAACTAGAGCAGCCTTTTCAAGAACATGCATCTGTCAAGGTACTCTAAAAATGACTGATTTCTCTTGAAGTTGGCTTCAAAAAACTCAAAAATGACATACTTTATATACAATCGACCATTGTGAATCATCTAGTATCCTTCCAAGTCTGATTTTCCATCCAGATGGGTGAAAACTTGCATTTTCTTGTTTAACAAAAAGTTTAGCAATTGCTCATCTCAACCAATCAGATTCCAGAGAAGCAGTATATTTGATCACTGGTTTTATGGTGTATTAAATGATATGATGACAAGAAATTCACTCACTGCATTATTTGGATAAAAAAATAATTTACTATCGATACTGATTATAAATACATGCAAAATATCTTTGTTTTATAGTGAAAAGGAGTAAAAATAGCATTTTGTTACATAGATTTAACTGTTAGCCAAGCTATTTCCCAAGCGTGCATGTGCATTACTGGTTGCCTATCCAGAACGGCAAAGGTTGCTATTTAGCTGCGTATAACCTCATTTTATGCACAATGTGTACGCTGCACCTTTACATCCTCTGTGAATATATCTATAAGAAGGTCTATAACAAACAGGCATCCAGTAAATGAAAGATTGATTCTTCATAACTTTGTAACTATGAAATAAGATAATTGCTGTGATTGATACTACTTTTATCATTCTGTCACAAATTATCGCAGTTTGCAATTAGCAATATTATACAGTAATTATAATGTAAACATGAAAAATGTGGCATTAATTTGCAAATCAATCGCTTTGTTCCGATACTCTGCTTACTCTGCTACGACTTTGATCCATGATGATGACAGAAATGTCATCCAGCTTTGACGTTTTCTTTTCAAATTGATAAAATACTATTGGATGATATTTATTAACATAGCGCTCAGTACCCAATAGAAAGCTTTTGCTAAATAACATCCAATAGGGAAGCTTTGTGAAAGCTTTTGTTAAAATATGCATGTTGATAAAACAGGCCTAAATCTACAAACTAAACACATCAAAACAGTCTATGGGAGGTCTAAATGTACTCACAATTACTTACGATTTGCTCATAAAATGTTTTTTGACTCTTTCACGGAAAATAACTGAGCTACAGGATTTTACGGAGAAGGGGGGTTGTTGTATAAGTTACTTATATTGTACTTAAAACTAGGCTCGTGTAAAACAGTTTTATGTGGAATTACATCTAATAAATTCATATACCCAGTATGAATATTTGACCTAATCTAATTTTATTGAAAATGTACTGCGAAGGATTAACTTATGATACAGTGGCAAAGCATTAACAAGGAACAAAGTTTTAACTGATAAACCATTTCAGCTCTTTTAACCACATGCTCATATTTTTCAAATACCACATATGAACCTTATGCAAGAGTTCCATAAGCGCTAAATCTTACTCAAACATTCTTGATGTAGACAAGGTCCGTATAACGATGAACAGTAAGGGAACTGGGACAAAACTAAACTTTCACATTAACGCTTTTTAGTAGCAGTTGTCATATAAGACTGGTGAGGACAAACATTTAGAGTAACTTGTTCTCTGAATATGAGATCTCTATTAGATCTAAGTGTTTTGTTGATTAATCCCAAGCCCATGTTTTCATTCCAATATTGATTTTATAATTTGATTCTAACATTGGTCGAACGCTTTTTCTGGCAAATATCATAGCTACATATTTTTTGGATTAAGTAGTAGTGAATGTCTTTTTGATCTACCTTAAGGTTTTGAGATCACTATTTAATTTAATGTGTATCATCGGCGTACATGTGCGCTCAACAGTATTTAACAGAATCTGAGAACTGAGACGTATATACAGGGTGAGTTAAGCTCAACGCCTCAGACTCTTGTGACCAAACGATATCACTTTTCGAAAAATCAACTTTGCGAGTGGATGTAGGGTGTCTAATAAAAGCGTGACGCAGCAAAGTTATGTTTATTGCCCTGTATATTAGTGCATATTTCGACTCCCGGGTGAATTTTAGTGTGGTTTTATGTATCAGGCATGGGACTTTAAGCGAACTGTTTAGATGCAAATCACAATTTTTGGTAAAAGTAGATATGAGAAACAAATCGAATAATGCAGCGATTATAAAACTTAGAGGGCTGTGACTTTGCCTTGTCACTAAGTATAAAATGCGTCAGCTTAGGTTAGGCGGTCAAGTTTAAATTACATTTGTACTTGGAGATTGCGGTAGATTAATTAAGGAAATTTCAATCAGTGGTAACTTGATTTTTTCAAATGCTTAATGTTTTCTGTACGATCAAATGTGCAATTTGATAGGCTTTCTAATGATATGAGGTTGTCAATATCAATCTCTGGTAGTTTTCATTTAATTTCGAGATTTCATTCAAATCGGTGTTTTTCAATTTCCTTACCTATAAACAAACTAGCAGGCATTGAAATATAAACAAAAACGTGTTCAGGAGGAGGAATACAACAAACTTGGCAAAATGATCCAGAAAAACTGGAGTAAAAGGGACAAGATTATAAAAATTCCCTAGAACAAATCAACTCTAACCAGAAACATGTAACACGTCTAAGGTCAAAGAGAAGCTGGAGTACGACGCTGGAAATGGATAATTTTTATAGCCTACTAGCTACTGCAATGTACTAGAAATTAAAAATTTCCAAAATCACTAAAAAAAAAAGCAAAACTTTCACCGATTTTTGCCTTCAGTCTAATATCTTCGGAACGCAATTTCACATTTAATGGTATAAAACAGTAGTCATTTTCGTCAAAGTCAAAAGTAACAATAAACAATACCTCTGACTGTCTGGCTGTAGTCCTTTAGATTTTTAATATACTGACAAATCATATTTTAGTTTTCTGCCAGGTGAATTATGTTTAATAATTTGAGCAGATTTTTGATACATTCTTCATTTTCGGCGATCTTGTTTATGGGTACTGAAGAATTTGCAGAACTCCAGTCATAGGTATCGGTTACTACTTTTTTAAATCATTAAATGTGAAATTTTATTTTGAAGCTTTTAAGCTGCCAGTAACATTCGGTGGTAGATTTCCTTCCATTTTAAAATTCATAATGAATAAATTGTCAACCTTAAGAATATTGTGGTAGGTAGCTGGTATGCTATAAAAAATATCCTTCTGTTGTACTCTAGCTGCTTTTTGACCTTAGATGTGTTAGCCCTGTTATTTCTGGTTAGAGTTGATTTGTTGTACGTCACTTTTATAATTTTGTCTCTTCACTCTAGTTTGTCCATATCTATTTGCTAATTTAGTTGTTTTCTCTCATCTAAACAATTTTTTGTTCATACTTCACGGCCTGCTAAGTTGGTCATGGTAGGTAAATTAAAAAACACCAGTTTGATTTTAAATTTTAAATTAAATCAAAACTACCAAAGATTTATGCTTTCGACCGCATATCATTAGAAAGGCTGTCAAATTTTACTTTTGATTGTATAAAAAAAATTAGGCATACCCATTTGAGAAAATCAAGTTATCTCTGATTGAAGTTTTCTTAATTGTTCTACCGATTTCTCCAAGTATAAATGAATTCAAACTCGACCGTCTAACATAAGCTGACGCGTTTCATGTTTAGTGACACAGCAAAGTCACAGCCCTCTAAGTTTTATAATCGCTGCGATATTCAATTCGTTCGCTCTAAATTCTATGTATGATACATAAAGTCACACTAGAATTGACCCGGTAATTTAAATATGCAATTATTTACAGGGTGTGCCATTTAAAAGACATAATTTTGAGGCTACGCTTTAATTGAACACCCTGTATAAAACTCATTATTTCTAAGTTGTGGTCCAACTCGACCTACATGCACTAGCAAAAATGGTTTTTTTGAATAATGGTATGGTTTGGTAACAAAATTCCGAGGCGTTGAGCTTGACTCACTCTGTATAGTAAAATGAATGGATGAATGAATAAGGACCAGAGGCTATCCAGCACGGAATGTGGCTGGTGCATAGGCCACACGATGGGCCCTTTTGCGCCTCTATCCGCGCTAGTTCCTAAGACCTGCCCTTTTGGCAAAGGCAAGTACATTCTTAGGTCCTATCCGTTTTATCTCTATTGGTTCCAAGGTCCTTGAGCCCAGCATAGTCTGCCTGTGATAACCCAGGGTTTCACAGCGACACAAGATGTGTGCCGAGGATTCTTCCTCTTCACCACACCACGTGCACGTTGGGTCGTTGACCACCCTCATCACAAACAAGTAACGCCTGAAGGTGTTGTGACCCGTTAATAAGCCTACTAGCAATCTCAAGTTACTCCTATCCAGAGAGAGACAAAATCGTCCTATTCTCTCTGCAGAGATGACCAGAGATATTGTTCCATCTGAGAGAGTGTTGATTCTGGATCCACTCTCCAGTTGTTTTCCTAATCAAGTTTGCAGACAGTCCTAAGGCTGGTTCCGGGCCCACAAAACTGTTTCCGGATCCCATCCTAGCCAGATGATCCGCCATTTCATTACCCTTTACCCCAGCGTGCCCAGGTACCCACATCAGTGATAGCTTGTGTTTAGCTGAGATGTCGTCAAGAGCCCTCCTGCACTCCAGGACCAGTCCCGACGTTATTTTCCAAGCACTCAGTGCTTTGATGGCTGCCTGACTGTCAGAGCAGATAGTAATCCGCCTCCTAGACCCGTCAATTTCCCGAATACGATTTACACAGGCAACTATCGCATAGACCTCAGCCTGGAATACTGTGGTGTGCCCCCCAAGAGGGAATGAAAGTCTTGTATGAGGTCCGGTGAAGTAAAAAGTAAAGGTCCCAGTACTGAGCCTTGTGGTACGCTAGATTTCATGATTATGATCCCAGAAACTTTAGATCTAGTTTTACAAGCTGACTACGATTTTCTGAATAAGGTTTCAGTTGATTACATGAAATACCAAAATACTTTTGAATAATGTGATAGCAAGGGCTTGCTCGATTTTCGATACCAATATTGGATGATACTAAGCAACATTCCCCAATAGCCAATAGATGCGCATGTCAAAGCGTTCGTCAAATGTCAATGTTCATGTCGATAAAGTAAAGTAGGTCCCAAAACGCATTTTAAAAGCTCAAGGAAAGGATAAAGTGTTAAAGATTATTTTTTAGCCTAGTTCAAACACGCACTGTTGTAAAAAAAAATGGAGTCCAGTTGAGTGACTCAGTACTTCCCACACATGACTGTGATACCAGTTTATTATTTTCCCATAGCATGAAGCTTTAGTCTGAGATCTCCTTGCAACCAAATCATCGGCAGCCTCCCCCCCCTTAAAATTGTCTTATGCCGCTAGGTCTACAAACTTTTCATTTTACAATGCCCCTCTGGATCAGGAACCCCTAAAACAACTAAAAACGAAGTTTGAGTTGTTTTCATACTTTTAGTTTTTTGATTATTGCTACGCTGCCACTGATACGATTTTTAACAAACATACGTGTTTTCCATCCTCACCACGGTATTAATACTGTGTCAAAATTTCATTAGAATCAATTTAATAGTGTCCACGTTGCAAAATACAAAACGATCTAAAGCAATAAATACTCGTATGTTATACAAAAAATTCTAAGTCCCTTAGTTTCCGTAATAGGCTAGGCAACATTCGGATGGACCTAAAAAGTTGATTTATGTCGCAAGGTCTTCCTTCACAGGTTAGTGGAAAGCCTATTATGAATACAGGAAATTTCTCAGTTTTTCAACCCCCCCACCCCCCAACCTCCCCAATTTCACCCCCACCCAAAAAAAAACGCAAAAAATGATCAGGAACCTCTAAAACGCTTAAAAACCAAGTTTGAGCTGTTTTCATATCTTTAGGGCCGATTTTATCAACATGCATATTTAACAAAGAATTTAACAAAGCTTTTCTATTGGATGTTATTTAGCAAAAGCTTTCTATTGGGTATTGCGGGCTAGGTTAATAAATATCGTCCAATAGTATCTTATCAATATTGAAAATAAAACGTCAAAGCTGGATGACACTTTTCATCATATCGTATATAAGCTTCATAACAAAACTATTGTTGTAACAAGTGTATATTTGTTGCAACATAGGCGATGAATGAAGTTTGCAGCTCGAGACGAAGTCAACGATCGAAATAAATATCTTTTTGAATGTTTGAAATTAGATCACAGATCCCAGTAAAATAAAGTACCTAAACAAATATCTTCTGAGGCGAATTTACTGTAGCATGCTGGGTGGCCGAGTAGCCGACATCGTTTGACTTGGTATCGCTGGTGGTGTTGGTTCGAGACCCAGCCCGTGCAACTATTTTTTTTATTTTTTTTTATCCAAAATATTCATCGATGTGTTTTACTCATGTTACACACATTTTTTTGTATCATCGACATAAAAATGTTTTTGAATCAAATTTTATTAGACATTTTACTTGACATATTGCAAAAGCTAAGTACCGGAGGCGGTGGAGAATTCAGTCAGTGGAAGTGAAGTTTATCCGTCAATATCAATCGCCAATTGGTCTGATAGCGGTATCAAAATAAAATTATTTCAAAAAAGTAAAATTATTTGTAATTTTTGTTGTACTAGTAAAGCATCTAATAACATTGATTCAAAAACACATTTATGTCTATGGTACAAAAAAATGATATAACATGAGTAAAAAGCATTCCAATGAATATTTTGGATAAAAAAAGTACTTGCACGGGCTGGGTCTCGAACCAACACCACCAGCGATACCAAGTCAAACGATATCGGCTACTCTGCCACTCGGCCACCCAGCATGCTACAGTAAAATCGCCTCAGAAGATATTTGTTTAGGTACTTTATTACTGGGATCTGTGATCTAATTTCAAACATTCAAAAAGATATTTATTTCGATCGTTGACTTCGTCTCGAGCTGCAAACTTCATTCGTCGCCTATGTTGCAACAAATATACATTTTAGTTACAACTGTTACAAGTATTTTCATGAAGTACGTCACACGGGTCAGGAGTCGTCGGCGTGTTTTCGGTTCTGGATTCAAAAACTCATTTTTATTTGATATAACTGTTAGGTTATTGCTAAAAAAAAAACAAAACAAAAACAGTTTTGTTGTAAAACTTATATTTGATCTCTCCATTTATCACAAAAAAATTATTCAAAACCCTAATTTTTTGCCATCATCACTTAGCAGAAGAAAAAACCAGCGATCAAATGCACAGTTTTTGCGGAATCTGATTGGTTGAAATTAGCAATTGCTAAACTTTTGATTAAACAATAAAATGCAATTTTTCACCCATTTAGGATGGAAAATCAGACTGGAAAAGATACTAGACGGTTCATAATGGTCGATTTGTATATAAAGCATGTCATTTTTAACCTTTTTGAGGTAAACTTCAAGAGAAATCAATAGTTTTCAGAGAACTTTGACAGATGCATGATCTTGAACGGGCTGCTCTGATTGGTCAAAGCCTTTGTTAAAATGCGCCTGTTGATAAAATCGGCCCTTAGTTTTTTATATTTTTAGTTTTTTTGTTATTTCTGCGCCGCCACTGGCACGATTTATAAAAACCATACGCGTTTTCCATCCTCGCTACGGTAGTAATACTGTGTCAAAATTTCATTAAAATCAATTCAACAGTTTCCTCGTAACATAATATAGAAGGATCTAATAAGCAATACTCTCGTATGTTTACACCAGAAAAAATTCCAAGTCCTTTGGTTTTTGTCATAGGCAAGCAATGTTCGGATGGACCTAAAAAAGTTATTTATGTTGCTAGGTCTTCCTTCATGGGTCAGTGGATAGTCTATTATGAAAGCAACAAATTTTTCAATTTTACAACCCCCCACCCCCCAACCACCCCAATTTCACCCCCACCAAAAAAAAAGTAGAAAATGATCAGGAACCCCTAAAACGCCTAAAAACGAAGTTTAAGCAATACTTATTTTTTTTGTTTTTTGCTAATTACTCCGCCGCCCATGCACCGATTTTCAAAATTATAGGAACATTACTTACTACGACCCCACAGCATATCGCTGCCCAAATTTCATCACAATTCATGCAGCGGTTGCTGAGATTACGAGGCTAGAAAAAAGCGACAGACAGACAGACAGACAGACCGACGGAAATGAGTGACGTGGATTTTCGTTATGTAGACATCATAAAACGTCCAAAAAGCGCATTATCTCAAATTCGAAAATTTTCACGATCACAATACTCCCCTCACCTATCGGTGTGGGAAGTAAAATACAGTTTCAAGAAATTATTTCTTCTTCTTCTAATATTAGTGGGCCTATTAATATGCGTACAGAAAGAATCATATATTAATGGTACGCGCACATAAATCGGCATCGGACGGACGGGACGGATGGAACGGCCGGTACGGTACGGATTTTTCATTAGGGTATCGCACATATCTGATCGGAATCGACGGAATAATTGGAACGCAGTTGCAAACGTGGTGCGAGTATACATGGTGTTCTCGCCAGCCGTACGAAATTACGATCGCTCTGCGCATTGCGTCAGCAACGAGATTTTTCGCGCGGGGAATTATTAGACGTCGTGACACCACGGCCCGTTTAATCGCGTTTTAAATAGAATCGCTAACGGTTTTTGTTTAATTTACTTTGTATTCCTTATTTTGAGTTATAGAAGACTGAAATTTGTATACATAATGCCAAATTGTGCAGTTGTCGGTTGTAAAAACCATAGTAAGATGAAAGAGCCAAATGTTAAATTCTATAAGTTCCCGAAAAATTAAAATCTCGCAATGCAATGGAGTAATGCTTGCCGCCGAAAGGACGAAATTAATATGAAAAATGGTGATCATTTCACAAATTAGCATTAAACATTTATTAAAACTGAAATTTTTATGGTACATCTTCGGAAAATATTCACCTGCCGTATTTTCAATGAACAAATATGCAGAAGAAAGCAATGAATCGTGCCTACTTGAACCATTACAAGTGAAAAACTAAGTTTCTAGTAATTCTAACATCGAAGCTGATGACGTGTGCTTTACTCAGGAGTTTTTCAAGAACGTTCTTCTTGACAGCGATACTGTTGGGACAGAGAATGATTCAAGTGATATTCATTTTTCCAACTTTACCTTTCAGAGTCCAGATTATGACCTAGATAACTTTATGTCTGAAGAACATGACCTTTTGTGTCAATTGGAAAAAAAAAATAAAATGCCAGACACGATTTCCAACGAGGGACTGAAATTTATTGACGGATATGTGGCCTACAGATTCAAAAACGAATATCCTAATCTAGCTTTGGGGGCGCAAACCAAATTCCATTCTTCTAATCGGGCCCCAGGCTGGATTGAGTTTCTATCTAGAGTCAGTCTTGTATATCCAAGTGAGGTGATGATTAAAGTAATCCGTTTTGGTTGACATAGAGTTCGATAAATTCCATGGACAGTCGTGTTCTAAACAATCAAACATATTTAAAAAATTATTAGAGATAGACCCCAGTGGAAACCATCAAACAATTTCCTGACAAAATAATATTATACCTAATACGAACGAGAATATACGTCAGGCTCAGACATTTAAACAAAAGGATTAGTTTCGAAAATTGTAGGCGTAAACTTAGGGAAAAAATGACCAAATTTACCAATAAATAATACATTTTTGTAGAAAAAGTCGTTAAATTACCTATTTTACACTTCTCCATAACATAATTGTCAAATAATTGGCTACTGAACTCCTTTAATCTATCACTTTGAAATTAAAATATAATCCATCATGTGGTTTTCGCGCTAGTTCGCTGACAGAAGTCTCGTTGCTGACGTCACAGCGTGCCGGCGCTCGGACGACTGCATGCGCGTGAGCACACCATGTTTATTTACACCTCGATTTACACTATGGTTGCAAATATGCCTTCGAACGGTGACGAGTTGGCGATTGTTCTGGAAGAAGAAAATTTTCAAAAATGTAGAAAGCGTAGACGGGTGCGGGTTCATGAAGTTTGTCAGAGAAGGGCAGTTTTTGGGGAATATGTAGGTACATTTATTTCCGGGCTCAATGAATGACAGAAAAAAGTTCTTCAGTTATTTCAGAATGATTCGTTTTACATTCTATTCTTTACTGGAGGCCACGAGAGAAGCCATTACTGAAGGAAAATGCCCATCTCGCCCAGCTATTAGAGCAAAAGAAAGGTTGGTGATATGCTTAAGGTAAATAGATACTTGCAAAATACCGACGGTGCCTAGGCAATCTCCGATCAGCACCGCACATCGAGTCGTCTAGTTTCAAAAACCGCTAAATCCAATTTTCAAATAAATTGAACTAGTAGCGCCATCTTATTGGGAGAGGCCTCAGTAATGCTTTAGAACATAGTACATCCTTCAAAACCGTCTAAATCCTGGTCTAAATCAATGTAGATTCTCAAGGTTGGAAACAAAATCCACTAAATCCATGAGAGAATGAGATTCAAATACCCCTAAATCCATTCGATAACAAAAACCTCTTAATCCATATTAGCATTTACATGTGAACCATGATCCCTGAGAACAAAACCCACTAAATCCAGGATAGGACGATAAGTAAGTTTTCTGCTGTTTGCATAACAGCCGTACTATCTATAAGCATTGATTAACGTATTTACGTTTACGCATATATTTAGCCTAACCTATAATTTGATTTATATGTATACAGCGTGTCTCACGACAATTAAGACAAGTAATATATCGGAACTGGGCACTAGTAGCCAATTATGATTTTGGCGATTTAAATTAGAGAAAAATGTACTATTTCACCCAATGAGGTATCTGTTTTTGATCACGTGACGTCCGATTCAAAAATTTTAATGGGACACCCTGTATATTTGTGACTTTTTATGTTCCTACCGATAAAACAATTCCAACAAACTACACACTTGGGGTCTGAAGTGACTAATTCAAGAGCTACAGATACTAAAAGGATGGTACCACTACCATTGATTATAACATGTACCCCTACAGTTAAATTACTTTGGTAGTGTTCCATAATGGTAGTGTAGTGGTACAGTCCTATAAGTACCTGTAGCTCTTGGATGAATCACTTTAGACCCCAAGTGTGCAAATATACAGGGTGTCCCATTAAAATTTTTGAGTCGGACGTCAAGTGACCAAAAACAAATACCTCATTGGATGACACAATAATAAGAAAAGATACTATATTTTATATTTCATTTTATTCTACTTCATTTTATTTGTGCAATTCATTACAAATAATGGTTTTTTTATTTTGTAGTGAATCTTTTTGACTTAATATTAGTTTTCATCTTATTTTGTATAATCCAACTGCGCAAAATATGCCATGAAATACAGTCATATCATGTAAATTTCGAAGCAAATCCCTCCAAATCCAAATGTATTTCCAAAAACAGCTAAATCCAGAAGGTTTTTCAAGTTTTTCACAAAACTATTAAAGTAGGATTTTTGCCACAAAGACCTTTTAAAGCACTATGTTACTGTCTATCAATATCTATAGCTACAAATACTCCTATTGCTTTTTGAGACTAACAGCAAATTTTCGCGTTTCCTTAAAAATATTCTTGGAAGGATTTAGCGACTTTTGGAACTAGGCGACTCTACGTCGATATCGACACGCACGGCACGCGTCGGTCGGCATTTAATCCTAGTTGCTATATTCTCGCAGGGTTTTGAAAATTCGATGCCTACCGTCCGCACATACGTGCTGGTCCATTACATTTTATAGAAAGTATTTTTCTCCGATCCCTACCGTCCGTCCGCTGCCGATTTATGTGCGCGTACCTTAAGAAGAACCATAATAACGTCAGTTTTCAAATACTGTCATTCTAGTTCCTGAAGAGCCTCGACAGTTCCTCAGGAGTACTGAAATACCTCGGCGTAAAACGTAAGTAAAAATGGACATAGAATCATAATCAAATTGATACCATTTTTTTATGATTTATACAGGGTTATTCACGTTACTCGACACGGAGCATTATGGCTAAAGCATTTAATAAAAACGAAAATAATAATTTCGGACGGATAGAGACCCATAAAGACTACATTTTAAAAATATTTTCATTATATACAGGGTGTCTCAGAAACACGAAATGTATCAAAGTTATGTTTTTTTAAATGGAACACCCCGTATATTATTGCATATTCAGATTCCTTAATAAATTCTAGTGTGACTTTACATATCATACATGGGACTTAAAGCGAACCGTTTAGGTGTAAATCACCATTTTTGGTATAAGTAGATATCAGGAAAATATTGAATATCGCAGAGATTATAAAACTTGGAAGGCTGTGAATTTGCCATATTACTAAGCATAAAATGCGTCGGCTTTGGTGAGACTGTCAAATTTAAATTACGTTTATGCTTGGAGAAATCGGTCGATTTATTAAGGAAACTTCGATCAGCGATACCTTGATTTTTTTCAAATGGGAATGCCTAATCTTTTTATGTGGTTAAACGTAGAATTTGATAACCTTTCAAATGATATAAGGTTGTTAATATAAATCTCTGGTAGTTTCCATTTAATTTTAGATTTTTAAACAAATCGGCGTTTTTTAATTTTCCTACCTATAAGCAACGTAGCAGGCCATGAAATATAAACAAAAACCTGTTCAGGTAGAAAAAAACAACTAACTTAGCTGAAAAATACACACGAACTAGACTAAAGGGACAAGATTTAAAAATTCCTTACAACAAATCAACTCTCCCAGAAACAACTGCGCTAACATCTCTAAGGTCAAAGAGAAGCTGGAGTATGGCAGTAATAGATATTTTTTACAGTCTACTGGCTACCGCAATTTACTAGAGGTTAAAAATTTCCAAGACAATTGAAAACCTTGATATGAAACAAAAACAACCAGCGACTGTTGCGCCAGCACGCAATTATCAATCATATGTAATGGAGTAAAAAAGTAGTAATTTACGTCGAAGTCGATACCTATGACTGGAGCCCTTCGATTTTTCAATATGTATTAGCAATATTGCAAAAAAGGAATACTGACAAATCAGATTTAAATAGTCCGCCATTTAAGTTATGTTTTATAATGTGAACAAATTTTAATTCATTCTTCATTTCCTGCGATCTTGCTAATAGGTACTGAAGAATTTTCAGAACTCCAGTCAGAGGTACTTTTGACTTGAGTTTTTACAAAATTGCATACTTTTTTATATCATTAAATGTGAAATTTTATTATGAAACTAATAAACTGCCTACAACATTATCTAGTAGTTTTGGTTTCATTTCAAAATGCTTAATGGTTTTGGAAATTGCCAATCTTTAGCACATTGCAGTAGGTAATAAGCCGTGAAAAAATCCATTTATGCCATACTCCAGCTTCTCTTTGACCAAACATATGTTACCGCCATTGTTTCTGGTTAGACTTTAGATTAGATTTTTATCATCTTGTCCCTTTAGTCTAGTTTGTGTGTATTTTTCAGCTAAGTTAGGTGTTTTCTTCTACCTGAATAGGTTTTTGTTTATATTTAATCGCCTGCTGCGTTGCTTTTAGGTAGGAAAATTGAAAAACGCCGATTTGTTCGAAAATTTAAAATTAAAAGGAAACTACCAGAGATTGATATTCACAACCTTATATCATTTGAAAGGTTATCAAATGCTACGTTTAACCGCATAAAAAAAATTAGGCATTCCCGTTTGAAAAAATCAAGTTATCGCTGATCGAAGTTTCCTTAATTAATCGACCGATTTCTCCAAGCATAAACGTAATTTAAATTTGACAGTCTCATCAAAGCTGACGCGTGTTATGCTTAGTAATATGGCAAATTCACAGCCTTCCAAATTTCATAATCTCTGCAATATTCAATTTTTTCCTGATATAGTACTTATACCAAAATTGGTGATTTACACCTAGACGGTTCGCTTTAAGTCCGATGTATGATACATAAAGTCATACTAGAATTCATCAGGGAATCTGAATATGCAATAATATACGGGGTGTTCCATTTAAGAACTTTGATACATTTCGTGTTCTTGGGACACCCTGTATAATATGAAAATATTTTTAAAATGTAGTCTTTATGGGTCTCTATCCATTCGAAATTATTATTTTCTTTTTTATCAAATACTTTAGCCATAATGCTCCGTGTCGAATAACGTGAATAACCCTGTATTAGTGGCTAACTATTGACAGAATCAGGTAGATTTGATACAAAAGGTCCCCACCCCTCCATTGATTTTTTTTGCCATTTGTTGATGGAGTCTCATAACATTAAACGTCGCGTCGTCTAAATAGAGCAAGTATGAACATTTTGACAGCTGACACATTTTTTAGACACTTCTTCATCCTCTAAAGTGCTTCCAGGATTTGAAAGCAGTCCATTATCTCACTAAGAATTTTGCAATCACAAAATTGATAGTTTTTTGGAAGTACATAGCAGTAGTGGAGATAAGGAGGCGAAGCCAAGCAAGCAGGCCATCTTTTCTGTCCTCACCGAACTAACACTAAAAAACCTTATGGCCTCCTGATAAACTCCTGCTTTATTGAAAACGCCAGACCTCCAAAGCAACGGCAGTATTTCCGACCAATTCACTGAGTATTGTGACTACAGAAGCCAAAGAAACTGTCCAAGGGAATAACACGGGCAAAATGTTCTACTTTCTCTTAAATGCTTTAAGACAACGATGAGCTTAGTCTACTGGCAACAAAATAATGGTTAGCTAGGTAAATGGGCAAAAGCAGTATTTCAGCGGATCGGTTGGAAAAAAAATACGAAGATCAAGATCCTCAATAGATGTCTATCCAAAATAGAACTGGCCAGTTGATCTCAGATCAGAGCCAATAACATAATTAAAAAAGAATCAAGATCACAGAGTTAACATCCATAGAAGGAGTGTAAACAACAAAATGCACAGGTCGCTGACCAGCCAACATGCAACGGAAATTTTGACAGCTTGAGGGCATTACCAGTGGCGTGCGACTTTATATTAAAATTGGATGTTCATTAATAGATTCAATTATTACTGTGAGGTTACAAACTGATATCAATAAGTTGTACTAATACAACTTAAATACTAAATTTAACTATACTTAGAGAGTTACTCTTATTATAATTTCATTGTAACAGTTGGTAATTTATTATTACCATGAAGTGTTTTTCAAAACATATCTAACAGTGTTCTGAAAGGTAGCCTGTTGGAATGGCTGCATCTTGTTTTTACTTCAGCAATAAAATATAATAATTGCATTAGGTAATATCCAGTTCTATAAAATTCTCATAGATAGATTTTCTGTAAGTAAATGTGGCATACATTTTTGCATTTCACGTCCTCAAATAGTTTAAAAAATGGAATTTGGAAAATTCATGTTGATTGACATGAATGTAATTCGTGCACCAAGCATACATCAAACAACCATTATTATTCCTCAAACGGGAGTGAAGTTACTTTTGTTCCCAGTTATCCCCATATATTACGTTACTGAAAACTAAAACAAAACCTATACTCACCTATAATAAGAAATGTTCACCGATTCGTCGCTATTACAGCAAACTATGCACTTTTTATGTTGTCTCGTCATGCATTCATGACAATATTGTTCATAAATAATTTAACTCACACCACAAATAGTCACAAAGTCAGTCAAATATACACTAAAATCACAGAAATTTTGACACACGCAATAACCACAACTACAATGACAGCCACATGACAGCTTAAGGGCAAGCCGATTGAAGGTTGCTAGATTTACGACATATTAGAAGTTATTACGACATTCCGCTATGAAATTTACCATTTTTGAGATTTCATTAAATCAATACAAATTATCTTCACGTAAATCAGTTACATTGCAAGTATATTGGAATGTAGTTAAATACCCAGTTAAATACTTTGTGTTCAAACTGCGGAAACTGCCAGATTTTGAAGAAACTGGAAGCGGACGAAGAAGAGTGGCAATAGCGCTATAGATGTTGGTTGGCCAATATTCAAATTAGGCTCCCTCTAGAGATGTTAACTCTGTGATCAAGCTCCTCAGGTCCGAGCCACTTTGTGTATTGTCTTCTGCAACGCTGTTAAGAGAGCGTACTCACAAAGCTTTTAAGTCCCCATGGGATGATACTTCTGCTAAAGAAATCCTTGGTTGCCTTTTTCCGTAGTGAGGGGATTAGGGTTCAGTTTCGCCAATAGCTGCCGTGCAGCCCAAGGGCTTATTGTGCACCCCCAGACAAAGGGATCAAACAGAGACCCATCGTATAATCTTTGCAAAATTTGAAATGCATTGGACTACGCTCTCCTGTCTTCCTTGATGGCCTGCATTCAGATTGGTGTTCCTGATTTCACTCAAGACAGGACAGTCGAAGATTTTTTTATGGTCGGCCTCCCGCAAAGGCTGAAAGCCTATGGCGCTGTAGAAGCGCTGCGAGAGGATAGGTGTCGGTTCACGTTAGATTTGAAACGATGCAGGTTGTAGCCGTCGGAAAACAAATTCCCCTGCAGCTGATTCCACAGCGTTGAAGTTCTCCAAAAGAAGGAATGCTGGAGGAGACTGGTTCGGGAGTAAGGACCTCGACCTGGTAAGGATGAGCTCGCAGAGCTTCTCTAGTGTTCCTGGTTCGGACGGCCTGTGGTGTTATTATCTGAGAGAGCTCAATCGAACATCTTCCGTGATGGAGTCTGTAAAACATGGATAGTGTCCAGAAGCTTTACAGAGTGCTTCGGAGCGCATCCCCACACATGGGAGCAATACTCCAGCGATGGTCGGATCTGTGCCTTGTAGAGCAGCAGCAGTTGCTCTGGTGTATACAACTTCCTACAGCGGAACAAAACTCCAAGCTTCTGGGATGCCGTTTTAGCAATACTAACGACGTGGTCATACCAGGACATGTTATTGTTGATGTTGATTCCCATGAGCTTGACGGAAGGTGATTCGACTATGGGGTGACCCTCCATTTCCACGGTTGGTAAGCCATCGTGAGACTTCTTTGTAAGTGTTGTTGCCTGACTTTTTTGTACGTTGAACTGTACTTTATTTGCTATTTGCTAATCCCCACTCGACAATTATTTTGATATCTGCGTTGATCTGTGAGGCATGCTGCTGTCGCCGACGTACCGTCTCCTGGGATGATAGTGGCTTGTCTGGTTCCAAGCACGACACTAATGTACTGTCATCTGCGAAGCTGTGATTGGATTGGATGTTATTTCCAGTAGCTCGTTGATGTACAGCAGAAACAGTGTAGGGGATAGAACAGATTCCTGAGGAACACCGGCATCTATTGAAAATACGTCTGATGAACAGCCCTCGACTACAACAAACAGAAATCGGTCGTTCAAAAAGCTATTCTGGCGCAGGCCAGGTGGTAGTCCATAAGCAGAGAGCTTGACCAGAAGTCCGCCATGCCACACTCTGTCGAAAGTTTTCGATATGTCAAGTGCAACAATACGGCATTCGCCATGATTGTCTATTGCTCTGTTCCACAAGTGAGTGACGAGTAACGTAGGCAAGGAGGTCACCTGTAGATCTGTGCTTACGGAAGCCATACTGGCGATCATTTATGATGTTATTGTTGTCCAGGTATTTCAGGAGCTGTGTGTTAATGATAGTCTCCACGCCTCGTTGATACGAAAGTTTGAAGAGCTTGCAAAGTATAGGTGCAAGCTCAGCGGCACAGCGTTTGAGGACAATAGCTGGAATTTGGTCAGGACCAGTAGCTTTATTGGTGTTCAGTTTTTGGAAGGATGCTTTTTATATCTCGATGTTGAAATTTGACCTCTGCCATTCTCGAGATAACATGCTGTTTCTTCTGGCTCACCGCACTTCCTGCATAATGGGCTTGCCACTTCAATCCCCATCTTCTGCAGGTATGCACTAAACGTCTAATGGCCAGTTACAAATCCAACCACCTTTCGTAGTTTCTTCCTGTTCAGTCTGCTTCTGCAGTATTAGAGTACGAGGATCCCCTCAGCATCCTCTTAGGCTGAACAGTCCCCACCACTCTGTCCCAGCACTTCTGGTGTTCATTTGACACCCAACTGGTGACATCTGTCCGAACCATGTCCACATGCTGGTTCTAGACCGATGAGAGAAGACTGACAGGTGGATGTGCGACCACAAGCTTGAATTGGCTCCTGAGAAAACGGAGGCAGTCATAATGCGCGGCCCAACGAGCAAGAGAGCTAACGTGGCCTTCCAACTAAAGGGAGTCCAAGTCTCAATAGCAAAGCACTGTGCTCCAGTCGGGTTGATTCAAAACTGGTATGGAACTGGTATCGAACTGCATGCACCTCCTCAACAAACTCGGAACGAGAAACAGGGTAACTTGATTTGAGTTCCGGGTCACAGCGGAGTGGAAGGCAATGTATTGGCCGACGCGCTAGCAAAAGGAGGAACTGAATCTGTGTTTATAGGACCAGAGCCATTCGCGGGCATTGCAAAAAGCACCGCTAAAAAGACTATCTAGGGCTGGGCAATGAGGAAAGCACTCCTGAACTGGCGAGACACACCAGGGCTACTGCGCTCCAAGGCGTTTATAAGATACCTCTCGAGTCAGGCCCCCCAAAGATCATGGAATGTAATAGGTACGACCTCCGCATTCTGGTCGGTCTGCTGACAGGACATGGTCGTCTAAAGTACCACATGCGCAAGTTGGGTCTTGAACAAACTTCAGACTGTCGCTTCTGCTACGTGGAGGACGAAACAGCGGAGCATATCCTTTGCTCCTGTCTAGTACTGGATAATGCTAGGTTCCAGACATTCGGATTTGCCCAACTGGAACCTCATGACTTCAAGGAAGTTTCGCCCTTTACGTTGATCGCCTTCGTAAAGAGGTGCGGACTGTACGGTGAAATTTAAAAAGGTGTGAGCCACAATAGACACAATTGAGTCGCAGTGGAAGGAGGCAGCTCTGCCTCACTCACTTTCAAACTAACCTAACCTAAGTCCCAATAAGCAAGTCCATAATGTACCTCGGAGTTACAACTAGATCACGAGAGGTGTTACGGAGAACACCTTAAAGGAGTCGTGGCAACACTGTCATGACTGATGCCAAATGTAGAACGGCCCAGTAGCAACAAAAGGGCAACACTACTGTGCCACGTTGTACAGTCGGTCAGTCTGTACGGAGCTCCTATGTGGTGTAAAGCCACGAAAAGGAAAAGGTATCAGAAGGTCTTAGACAGCTTGCAGAGAGAGTCTCTGCTAAGGGTGGCCAGTGCTTATCGCACGGTGTCTACAAGAGCCCTGCAAGTTATAACGGCGATACCACCATTACACTTGCTAGCCCAAGATAGGACGCTGATCCGCCATGGTCAGGCTGGCAATGCGACAAGCTGCGCTAAGGCTGAAATGCTGACAGCAAATAAGTGGCAGAGCATATGCAACGAGACCACTGATATCGCACAGTGGACGAAACGACTAATACCGTCGATAAAAGAATGGGCGGAATGCAGTCATCGGCAGACGTCCTATTTCCTAACGCAGGCACTCTCTGGGCACGGGCCTTTTCGAGTGTGTAGGAAACGGATAGGACGGGTGATGGACAAAAGGTGCTTGCACTGCAAGGCGGAAGATACGACCGAGCATGCCCTGTTTCTGTGCGACCGATGGGGACCGTAAAAACAGGAGGCAAGTCAAAAACTGGATGGGAAGCTGACCCCAGAGGCTATGGTCCCGCTGATGTTCTCCAGCGTAGAGGCATGGAACGTCATACATGAGATGGTCAACAAAATACTCTCTGCGCCTACTTCCTCCTTTGGATCTGGTAATTCAAGGGGAAGCTAGAAAAACCGGGTTCCGTCTCTGGAGTCAGGGTAGCTGGACTTTTATGAATCCAGGCAAAGGACATTGGACGATTCTAGTAGAGTTGCATGAGGATAGTCCTATTTTATTGGCGAGGAGCGATATAGTTTCTCCTACGCATCGCTTCAATCGCAAATTTACGGTGGTGTTTCCGTCAAGGGAAGAGTGGGAGCCTAGGGAAAGACAGCTCATCGAAGGAGGAGGACAGGTCTGGTACACAGACGGTTCACTCGCTAGAGAGTGCTCGGGCTCGGGAGTCTACGGACCCCATACAAGACTTTCACTCCCTCTTGGGGGGCACACCACAGTATTCCAGGCTGATGTCTATGCGATACTTGCTTGTGTAAATCGTATTCGGGAAATTGACGGGTCTAGGAGGCGGATTACTATCTGCTCTGACAGTCAGGCAGACATCAAAGCACTGAGTGCTTGGAAAATAACGGCGAGACTGGTCCTGGAGTGCAGGAGGGCTCTTGACGACATCTCAGCTAAACACAAGGTATCACTGATGTGGGTACCTGGGCACGCTGGGGTAAAGGGTAACGAGATGGCGGATCATCTGGCTAGGATGGGATCGGGCAACGGTTTTGTAGGCCCGCAACCAGCCTTAGGACTATCTGCAAACTTGATTAGGAAAACAACTGGAGAGTGGATCAAGAATCAACACTGTCTGAGATAGAACAACATCTCTGGTCATCTCCGTCAAGCTACGGATCTATTAGCAGGGCCTGCAGAGAGAATAGGACGATTTTGTCTCTCTCTGGATAGGAGTAACTTGAGATTGCTAGTAGGCCTATTTACGGGTCACAACACCTTCAGGCGTCACTTGTTCGTCATGAGGGTGGTCAACGACCCAACGTGCACGTGGTGTGGTTAAGAGGAAGAATCCTCGGCACACATCTTGTGTCGCTGTGAAACCCTGGCTTATCACAGGCAGACTATGCTGGGCTCAAGAACCTTGGAACCAATAGAGATAAAACGGATAGGACCTAAGAATGTACTTGCCTTTGCCAAAAGGGCAGGTCTTAGGAACTAGCGCGGATAGAGGCACAAAAGTGCCCATCGTGTGGCCTATGCACCAGCCACATTCCGTGCTGGATAGCCTCTGGTCCTTATCCATTCATTCATTCAAATACTCTCTGCAAAGGAGAAAGAGGAGCGGCTTGAAGGGTAAGTGAAGATTGGAAGTTATTCCTAAATGGTTTTTAATCATTACCTCACCTTGCACTGCGTGTCAGAGGTAAGAAAGATGGAACGGGTTTTAGCCGGTCGGGCCGTGATGACATGTCGGATGGACGTGGTTGCGTCCATTGGTTATGTGATCAGAGGACTCAAGCTAGTTCAATGTCGCGCGAACAAATTCTCTCTCACACTTCCGGGCGTGCGAGTGTTTTCTGTCCTTACGTTTTCCGTTTTCCTAAATCCTCTATAATAAAACAAAGCCCGATGAGAGAAAGTTCTGCGCCTTCTTTGGTACAACTGGTGGCCCTCTTGTTACCAGCCACTCCTATGTGACTGATGTGGGTGTCTGAGTTTGCATAGACAGTCTTCTTGCAGTATCATTTATCTACTTATATTCTGCCGCATTCCAAAATTGCGGCTATTTCTGCCTGGAAACAGTAGCCAACGGCTACCTAGGTGGATACCTACGTTCCGCCCAGGCCTACCACCGTATATGCCTCCTCCTGTACCTGATAAACTTTTGGAGCCATAAGTGTACCAGGTGATACCATTCGGCATGTGAAGACGAACTGTTGGTTCTTGGGCTGTTAGGCCGATGTCGACACGTTCCGCCGCCTTAGCACGTGTTAACCACAACCTACTTCGTCTGGGATGCCAACACGTACGAACAAATTGAAGGTGTAGCCATGGGAAGCCCTCTAAGCCCAGTAGTAGCGAACTTTGTAATGGAGAAGGTCGAACAGGCATCCTTGAAGAGCGCTCAATACAAGCCCAAGATATGGCTCAGATACGTGGACGATACGTTCGTCATTTGGAATCACGGAAGAGAAAAGCTAGAAGAATTTCTAGAGCAGCGTACATGAAAACATCAGGTTCAGGAAAACAAAAAACTCGCGTTCCTTGATGTTCTCCTAACAAGAAAAGGAGACATTAGGACACAAGGTATATAGAAAGCCAACTCATACTGTCCGGTACTTACATAAATAATCAAACCACCACCCATCTCAGAAGTACGGAATTATTAGAACTTTGACAGAACGGGCTAGAAAAGTGTGCGAAACAGAAGAACTCGACACCGAACTGGAACATCTAAAGAATGCTCTTAAGGCAAATGGTTACACAGAAAAGGAAATAACAAGAACAATGAGAAGAAATAGGGCGAAACCAGAACCTAAACCGATAGCAAAAGCTTTTCAACCCTATGTACCTGGAATAACAGACAGAGTAGGAAAAATGTTACGAAAGGAAAACGTCATCTTCATACCATGCCAGACTTAACAGAGAAGCCATCGAGATACAAAACCATCATAATAATTTCAATAGGAAAGAAGAAACACAGAAAGTCAACCGGACATGGGTACCCATCCTAAAGGACCTGAAGACACTACCATATCGCGAAGGGGCGTGGTTACCAATGCTACCTGGTTGGGCCACGTCACCATTAGCAGGTATAAATACAGGTGTAGATCCACCAGCCATCAGTATTTTGGAAGTAGCCGAGGTAAAATAGCTTCTGAAGATGCCATCCACTCGTGGTGGCGAAACGTCAAGCTTCAACGCTAAACGACGCTGGCCTGAAAACCCAAGAATCACACATTCATTGGACGATGGCCGCGAAAGCCTTACACAGTATAGAGGTGTATAAAAATATGACATGTTTTTTAGACTTTATAGCCAAACCTCCATAACTAATTTTCTTTTTGCTTGGTGTGCCTTGGTATAAAATAATTGAGATTTGACAACAATATCGGCAATTATTTCTAATAGTACTACTAACTGGTGATACATCGTTGAAAAGCTAGATGTACCAATTTGCAGTTTATGAAAAATTTCCTAGTTTTTGTGTTGACGAAAATAATAAAATTCTGAAACAGTTGAATTTATATACAGGGTGGCCAATCGGGTGACGATAATAATTTTTTTTAAACAGCCCGTACCGAGACCTATCCAAAACACCACCATATATGTGTACCGATTATTGATAGTTTTCGAGTTATGATTTTTTTTTGAAAATTTAGAGATTTTTCTGTTTTTCCAAGAAAACGTCAAAAACAAAAACAAGAATGCTATTTGGATTTTATTTTTTTCTGTAATTATACTCAGTATTAAGCCTATTTCAATATCCAATAAAGGGAACCTGTACATCCGAACAATAATTAAGTACATTTTGGGCCCAAAGTTGGAAATCTCTGTTTTTAGTTAGGAGACCAAAACCTTCAAAATAAAATAAAAAATACTGCCTAGTTCTGGAGCTCCTATCTAATCTTAAAAACACTGCAAGACATTACACTTTCGAAATAATAATGAAAAGGTAGCACTTATGGGCACATTTTGAGCCGTACGTGAGTGTTAAAGGTAAAAAGGTGACAATTCACGAATTTTCAAAATGATTTAAAAAACTATTATTTTGCTTTATTATGACAAACTAAAGAAAAAAAAACTCGCAATAACTAATAAACCCGATAATCATTGATGTTTTGATGACTTTTAATGAAAAAACTAATACCCAAATTGTGATTTTTGAAGTGTTTTTGCTATGTACTATTGAACTTCTGCTAAATTAAGTTGTATGGAAAGTTAACAAAGGAAAGGAATAATAAAACAATAATCTGACTTCCAATTTCATGGCAATATTACCTGGGAAGCGATGTCGTAGCATATGCCATCCCTTTCTTTCGAAGTAGCTTTTTGCGAGCTCATGTCGGCGAAGCGCAGCTGTGTTAATTAATTTTCGGTAATAGGCAATCAATGTTCCGATGGACCTACCCCCCAAACACCCAAATTCCACCCCCACGCAAAAAAACGCAGAAAATGATCAAGAACCTCTAAATCGCCTAAAAACGAAGTTTGAGGAATATTTAAAACGTTTGTTTTAATTACTCCGCCGCCTATGTACCGATTTCCAAAATTATAGCAGCATTATACCTACTGAGACCCCACAGCATATTGCTGCCCCAATTTCATCACAGTCCATGTAGCGGTTACTGAGATTACGAGGCTAGAAAAACGCGTACAGACAGACAGACCGACAGGCAGACCGACAGACAGAACGACGGAAATGAGTGACGCGGATTTTCGTTATGTAGACATTATAAAACGCCCAAAAAACCTATTATCTCAAAATCGAAGATTTTCACGATCACAATCCTCCCCTCACCTGTCTGTGTGGGAAGTAAAAGGGATGGCGTATGCTACGATAACGCTTCCCAGGCAATTCCGCCGTGGAATTAAAAGTCAGATTGTTGTTTTATTATTCCTTTCCTTTGTTAACTTTCCATACAACCTAATTTAGCAGAAGTTCAATAGTACGCAGCAAAAAACACTGGTATTATATTGTTAATTATTAAAAGTGATTAAAACATGAATGATTATCGTGTTTATTAGTTATTATGAGCTTTTTTTCTTTAATTTGTCATAATAAAGTAAAATAATAGTTTTTTTAAATCATTTTGGAAATTCGCGAATTATCACATTTTTACCTTTAACAGTCACGTACGGCGCAAAATGCCCCCATAAGTGCTATTTTTTCATTATTATTTCGAAAGTGCAATGACTTGCAGAGTTTTTAAGATTGGATTAGAGCTCCAGAACTAGGCATAAGTATTTTTTATTTTATTTTGAAGGTTTTGGTCTCCTGACTAAAAACAGAGATTTCAAACATTGGGCCCAAAATGTACTTAATTATTGTTCGGATGTACAGGTTCTCCTTATTGGATATTAAAATAGGCTTAATACTGAGTATAATTGCAAAAAATATATAAGCCAAAAAGCGTTCTTGTTTTTGTTTTTGACGATTTCTTGGAAAAACTGGAAAATCTCTAAGTTTTCAAAAAAAAGCATAACTCGAAAACTATCAATAATCGGTACATAATATATGTATGATAGGTCTCGTTACTGGCTATCTAAAAAAAAATTATTATCGTCACCCGATTGGCCACCCTGTATACATACGAATATTATGTTGCATACAGTTTTTGCTCAGAGGTCAGGGAAGTGGGGTATAATGAATATTTTTTGAGTTTAATAGTACTTGCCAATGTAAAATATAAACACCATTAAAACATGCAACATTATATCCATATCGTTTGTTTATTTGATGTAGTTTATTTTTTGATATCAAAGGACGGATAATAGCCAACAAAAGAATATCGACCCCAAGCCCCCACCCAGTGCTGGGGGGAAGGGGTATGTAGATAAATACAGGTTTTGAATATTTCAAATACTCAACACGTCCACCAAGGTAGGGTCATCACCTGTTTGGTTTTTCCTTAGCGGATATAAGCCACAAAACTTTATTTTGTTCTAATGGTGACGCTATTTGCTGCTTCTCTAGGATTTTTGAGAAACGGAAACCTAACCACCCCCCTTTTTTTGCTCGCCAAAAATGGTGATACCCAAGGAAGTGCTACTCCTGATACCCAAGACGTCCTTCAGTACACCGTCGTTGGTGATACCTGAGTACTTCCAGATTCTACCCCCCTCCCCTCCCCGGCAGGTCAAATGATTAAGCCAGTGAGCCCCCCCCACCTCCCGAAGTGAAATCCTGGCTACGGGCCTTGATAGGGTTACCTATGGTTGAGTCAATGGAATAAATTTGCCATATTATATTTCAAATTCAAGACTGACGGCATTAAAATATCTTTCCAGTCTTCGACCGATCAGGGATGAACAGAACTGCTCCAGGTGCCAAAAGATCGATGACAGGAGGAGACACATAACTTGGAAACCCACTTAGTCAATGAAATGTGCAATATACGCAAGCTATTGTATATTAGACTTTATTAAACCAAATAACCGCAATTGATATGTATTTTCTTAGTGTAAGTATATGGTCACTAATTGGAGTTTTGAATTGAAAGATTATTTTTTTTGATAAATGGAGATAAGTTTTATAGCAATTTTTTCTCTTGCTTTTGAATCCAGTATCGAAGACACGCCGACAGCTTTCGAACCAAACCAAGTGCGTGTGATGTCAAAATGTTATATTTTCACCCACGGCAATCTACTCCGATACCTACTACCATTGTTTTCTCTAGATTTCGGTAAACATAGCTATGTAACTAGTGTATATGTTACAGTTAAAGTGTTTACTTTGATAGTTCACACACTATATTATACAAAATATCCAAATGTTTCGTTATTCTGATGGAAAATCATATTTCTACTAAAATAGCTATGAATATTGGTTGGTCCGCATACTATCCATCTAGCTTACAAACTATACAAGTTATGCCGCTAAAGTATATACCGCAAAGATATTACACATATTAACCAGTATTTCTGGTCAGTTTACAAACTATCCACATCATTTGGATAAATTATGCACCTAATATCTCTAGTACTACATAATAACCAACTCGTTGATTAGTATGTAAACTAACCAATCCTCTTTGGTTACTTTAGTTTAGAACAATAATTTTTAGTCAAAAGTAAAGTTTATTCATAGATAAAACGTACATTTGCTATTCGATTCAATTCGTAAATCATCAAGTATTTATTACATGATAATCATTCTTGTTATTAGTGTTAGGTCCTTGTTCGCGTATTCTCTTTATATGTTGCAGAAGTACATTATAATCACTCGTTGATTAATTTTGAATTGTGGGACTTTTTCTCGTAATATTCTGATAGTAGCTTTTCTAATTGCTGTTGCTGATCCATTTTTGGTAACTAGATACCTGTTCTTAAACAAATTTTACAAGGCACGACAGTAAACAATACCAACGCGTCACACTTGCACTTTCCATAAACATAACCTCACTTTTCTGTTAAATTGGCCAAAGAAAGTCAGTTAGTTTACATACTAACCAAGAAGTTGTTTAATTTACATACTAACAAACGAGTTGGTTATTATGTATTACTATATCCAAATGATGTGGTTAGTTTGCAAACTGACCAGAAACACTGGTTAATATGTGTGATACCTTTGTGGTCTATACTTTAGCGGCATATCTTGTATAGTTTGTAAGCTAGCTGGATAGTATATAAACCAACCAATATTCATAGCTATTTTAGTTGAGATATGATTTTCCATCAAAATAACGAGACATTTGGTTAGTTTGGATAATGTCCAGCTAGTGTTTAAACTCTCAAAGTAAACACTTGAACCGTAACATATACGAGTGGGTACATTATTTGTTGTACGCTGGACGATGAATGACCTTTGCAGCTCGAGGTGGCGAAGTCTGCGATTGGAACAAATAGCTTTTTAAATGTTTGAAGTTAGGTCACAAACTTCAGCAATAAGGTACCTAATGAAGCAACTCTTTCGGTAGTGTCATCAGGTCTCGGAGTAGGACGTCATTGGTGAAGTTATAATATTTTGACGTAACACGCATTTGGCTTTGCTGGGAGCTAGCGGCATGTCTGGTACTGGATTCAAGAATTAATTGTTACTTTGATATAACATTTGAATTATTGCAAGAAAAATGAAAAAAATGGTTTTGTTATAGAACTTGTATGACCTTCCCATTTATCACAAAAAAATTATTCAAAACCACAATTCCGCCCTTTAATAGAACCGTACCATCGTTAGGCTGCTTTTACATGGAGTGGAAGCGGCACACTATGCCGCGTACGGATCGTTTGCGTGATATCGTGAACACATAAAAAAGGTAGCATCAAACTTGATGATAAGTTATTATGGTAATACGTAATACTTCACTCCCAACCGGTTACACCAAATAACAGGAAATATTACAGAAATCAGTGGCTAATGTGTTAAAAATGCATACACTAGATATTAGATAGTTAACTACTTCCAGAAAACCTAGATAAATATGTACAGCCAACAGCCTGTCTAGTATCACAGTAAGTTAATGTGACAAGTATCACACTTACAGGGTGTCCGGATATTCAACAGACAATGCTTGACAGGTGATAGACCTCACTTTTCTATGAACATTGAGATAGGTACATGAAGCCTTAAAATGTTTATTTTTTAAGATCCAGGGTGCCAAAGTTTTACACTTATTTTCGCTTTTTCTCAATTATTCCGTAATAAAATGGCATAACTGTCTAAAATTACGTATCAGAGGGTTTTTTAAGGCGAGAAATATAAATTCGATAACGGTTTTGCTATCATGAATAGAGGACGCCACCTACAGTGCATTGAGCTCTTTAAATTATAAAAGCTTTCTTACGGTTTGGTGCATTAATCTAAGTATTAAAATTGTCTCCTCTATAGGTTTTTTGTGAAAAGGGTATACTCTTTTTAAGTCCCTAGAGGTAGCACTTTTCTAGATATATCATATATTAGTCAAATAACCATAGACGTAAATAATGAAGAGGTATACCCAAATCTGAAATCATACTAGTAACTGAACAAGAGTCCGTTATACTGTCGCAGCGACAAAGGGAGAGAGAACGAGAGAGAGAGAGAGAGAGACTGAGAGAGCATTACATCGTCAGCCCATATGTCGGAACCAATCTGAGCCTACGTTAAAAAAAAATAAATCAAGTTAATGGACTCAGTGCTTCCCACCAGTTTATTATTTTCACGTAGGTATCATGAAGCTATAGTCTCAGATACTCTCGCAAACATATCATCGCCGGCTCGCCCGCAAAGAATAAGTGCATTATGACGCTAGGCTTTTATTTCACAGGTCAATGGGTAGCCTATTATGGATATAAGAAATTTCAATATTGCATCCACACACCTCCAGTCCACCCCTATTTCACCCCCACCAGAAAAAATTGAAAATGATCAGGAACCCCTAAAATGTCTAAAGCGAAGTTAGAGCTGTTCTCATGCTACGCCGCCGCTGACACGATTTCTAAAAACCATACGCGTTTTCACTCCTTGCCGCGGTAATAATACTGTGCCACAATTTCATTAAGATCAATATAATAACTTTTACATACACTATATAGAACGATCTAAACCAATACTCGTATGATTTATAGTGTATACATTAGAAAATTTCTCCTTGGTTTCTGTTATAGGTAAGGCAATATTCGGATGTACCTAAAAAGTGTATTATGCCGCTAGGTCTGTCTTCTACGGGGCAATGGACAGCATATTATTGATAAAACAAATTTTTCGGTTTTACAACCAACCCATAACCACCTCAATGTCACCCCCTCTCAAAAAAGAATAGAAAACAATCAGGAGCCCCTAGATTACCTAAAAACGAAGTTTGATGAATATCTGAAATTTTTTGTTTTTCTCTAATCACTCCACCACGCATGCACCGATTTCCAAAATTATAGCAGCATTATCTACTATGAATATTGATGCTAAAATTTCATCATAATCCATGAAGCGGTTACTGAGGTTATGACGGTAGAAACATGCCAACCGACAAACCAACGGAAATGACTGCCGTGGGTGTTCGTGATGTAGATATCATAAAACGTCTAAAAATCTCGAAATCGAAAATTTTCGTGAAACAAATACTCCTCTCACATATCGGTGTGAGGGGTAAAATATGCAATAATACTGTGAACAAACATGGAATTCGTAGTAGATTTTTTTTGTTTGGTTTGGTTACTGGCACTAGGAGCTAGTCCCACTAGCCAGACACAATATGTCTATATTTTGTTTTTCCTGTTAGTGAAATGCTTCAAGGCGAAAATTCACCTACCCTACACAGACAACATGCTGTGCGTTTTCTTTTATTACTAAATTTAAATACATCTACGCACACGCAAAAATATTCCTGCAACTAATAGAACCATCTTCATTTCTAATACCTATCGAGTAGTGAGTAACCTATAGAGGACAACCATACAGAGCCCTAAGTAGGAGGGATATGGGATAGGATTAAACAGGGTCACAAGTTCTTCTCGCCTAAGCACCCTTTAAGGCATTTCGACTCGTACAAACAACATATAGGCCACGGTTAGGATGGGTTATAATAGACAGAGGCTGGTCACAAAGGAAATATATATATATCAGCTAAATTTTTTGTTGCGAGTTTTTCAAAAAAACTATTAAACATGAGATGACATCAGTTCTGTCTAGAGATAATAGATGAGCTGTGTTAAAAGGAGCAGTTAAACCATAATTTATGAGGCTTTGGTACAGTGTATTGCTGTGTTCAATATTCCTAGAGCAATTGAAGTCGATATGGTCCAGGTCCCCTTCAACACCACAGGGCTCACAAATTCCAGAAGGTATTAAGTGTAGTCTTGCCAGATGAGCTGGGAATGATCCATGACAAATTTTTGTTCTTATAATCGACGATATATGTTTCCTGGGTATTTTAAAATTATTGTGCCAGTGTCTCGTTGGTAAGGTGGGATGGATATGTGTGTACCTCGTCGTATTCGTATGAGCGTATTCTAGCCATTCGGAGGACCATTTGTTATGAATCTTTTTTCTCAAGACCAGTTGCTTGTCTTGGATACTGAGGGAGCTGTTTGTTACCCTTCCAGATATTACAGCATTTTTGGCCAGTGTGTCAACTGTTTCATTGGGATCTATTCTGCAGTGTGCCTTTACCCAAACTAGTTTTATGTGGTAACCTCTTTGTTCTAAGTTATGGATGAGTCTTTTAATTTCAAATGTGTGTATGCTGTGATTTGTCGTGTAATTATAATTTTGCAAGCTCCTCAGTACTGACTGTGAGTCCGAGAAGATAGCAGCCTTAAGGATATTCTGTTCATCGATTTTCGTAGTAAATTATAAGTACTAGTATTAGGCTTAATGCACAAAAATATTATATTGTATTTGTATCTAGTAGGCGTGATTCGCAACCCACCGCTGGAGCGTGACTTATGAAAAATAATTCAACGCCGCGCTGTTTGCTTATAGGTAGTATAACCTGCTCACAAATAGTTTGGTTATCGCTGTACAACTCGATGTGAGTAGATTAAAGTTACAATAAATAATTTAATTCAGAATTTATTGAACGATTTTTCATCTAAGTTTATTATTGAGGACAATAGATTGTAAAGTATTATCAACATAATTACATTAAGTCAATCGTTTTTGACCGTTCCGTTTTCATTACAATTCCGACACCACTTGCATCTAAATATACTCAGAGACCGAAATGGCCAAACACTCACTATTTTTGTCGCTTTTTTATACTGCAATATGTTCCCTTCCACGAAAGCAATGTAGGTGAGTAATAAATAAAATGTACTATCATATAACTCGTTTTTCATAGATGGTTGGCTTTTATTTCTCATAACTTTTTCTTTGAACAGAAGCATTCACGATTTGAGTAGAATACGCAAAGCTGTACGTAGATGGATAATTATGTGGGGATATGCATTTAGCTTAGCTCAGATTTGATTATAAAATACGCTGTGGCTATTCCACAGTATATCCAATTTTACAGTAGCGCAACTCTCCAGAATTTTTGTGGTTCGCGCATAGCATCCCGCGCGTCGTTCGCAGGATGTTTAGCATGGCGATCGCCTGAATCGTGTTCAGTTGATGAAGTGAAGGTAGCGTCTTGGACAGAACCGGATTAAGAAATTTGGTGATACGCTGATACGGATATCGGGACGCGTGAAGTCAAATGTTGCACAGCTGTAGGCTGTATTAACAATTCCAAAAACTGTGACTATAGTTTTTTGAGCTTCCTCAAGACGCTGCCAGGTACGCGATTCCTCCAATGTTTAATATGCTCCTTTATTACCTAATAATATTAAAGTGTGATAGCATAGCTCCATTTGTCTCTAACAAAGTCTGTCGGGTATTAGGGTAGCTGTGTGTTTTTTTTTCAGTTTTTAGAAAAGTTAGATGTTACGGAAAGTCGTTCTTCAATTATGAGACTAAAGTCAGAATAATAATTTCTTACTGTTTTCCACCACAACGTTCAAAAGATCTTTCACGACATATAACAAAATTAATGTGATTATGCATTCCAACATTATGAAATTTCAAGCAGGAAGTGAAGTCCATTTTAATGGATGCTCTAATAGAAAGTTCACAATAAAAAGAGTCAACATGCTAGTTTCAAAAATATATCATTTTCCTCTACATGGATTCCTCTCTTCAATATGCCCATCCATATCATGTAATACACAAATACAGTAGGAAAGGTAGTCTTGTTAAACTAGACAAAAAACAGTTTTGCAATTTTTTATTTTATCGTTATTATGAACATATTGATCATTATTTTTTATGTACACCTAACAAGTTTGCATCGGTTTTGCTGTTTACCACGTTTTCGTACCTTATACGTTTTTCTATGATGATTGATGAAGATAAATTTAAAGGCTGTGGGATAACTAGACATAAATGTTATTTTGGACCCTTCGTCGTTACATATACCCATATTTGAATCATATAAGGTATTATAAAGTTTTGATATTTATTTAAAAGCTTAAGGTTAAGTAAGATAAGATTAAATAAAGTTAAATAAATCTCGCATTTTTGTAATTTATTTACAAACAATAAAGCCACGTATTTTCTCGGAGTTAACAATTTTCTTTCGTGCATCGACTATTTATTCTTTGCTTCTAAAAAAAATGTTTACACCCCATTTATATGCAAAGCTAGAATCCATGATGAATTAGAAGAATCAGAGCAAAACATTTTCACGTACAATAAATGCGAATGCATGGATATAACTTACAAATTGTAATTCAGAATTCCAAAGACAACTGCCTAACCTCGATGAAGAATATCACATTACCACACTGCTCTCAAAATTTACTCTATTTACGAGACATATCGCGTCCATTACATTGCAACACAATAATTACGCTTCTTCACTCGATTATTGCTAAGCCGACCCTTTGCTCAAAACGTAAACGGCAATACTCGGGGCTCGTGCTGAGGAGCCGACGTGGGGTTATGGGAGGCTAGTTTTTCGGAGACAAATTGTCTGCATGATTTCTAGGGAGTTGCGCTACTGTATAATTGGATATACTGTGGCTATTCTCTCGGCTCCGGTATTGGCGCCAATCTCGACTGACGTCAGAGACCACCGGGATTGGCACCCATCACGGTTGACATTTCCTGTTTCTTATCGATGACGTCGACGGTAACCTTGAAAGAGGTAAATCCCGGCATGGCGATTTTCAAATACGACTTTATTTACGCTCATCGTTAGTTGTATCAATTCATAAATGTTCACGAAATTGAGTCATTCCATTCCAAATGTCTTCTTATCCAGTTTACCAATTTTTAGTAAATGAATGGGGGGGACCTTTAAGCGATGCTTGTTTAAAGAATTGTGCTGCCACTCCTCGTCAGGCTAACAACAGAAGCCGTCCTTCGCAGCAACTTCGCACTGACGACAGGCCCGAAGGCCAGAGAAACTTGTTCAGAGCCGACTTCACAAACATACGAGGTCTTGCCTCCAACATAAACTCTGTCAATCAACACCTTCAGGCAGAGAAGCCACACATTCTAGCTCTTTCGGAAACTCAAGTTGGCTCTTCAGCAATGGATAGCTACTTCAGATATCCCTGATATGACTTATACACCCGATTTAGACGTAGGTTTGGCGTATGCGTGTACCGTAAATCTGGGCTTTGTTGTCATCGAGAACAAGAGCTCGAACTGGAAGGATTTGACATCATATGGCTCAAAATATCCTTCCAAAATTATTCCAAATTTATATGCTACATTTATAGGCCACCAAGCAGTAACAGCTGCAAAGAGCTCTTCGAGAAGCTTTCAGCCACTGTGGACGCACTGCAATCAGATCACCCTCATTCAGACATTGTCTTTCTGGGTGACTTCAACATTCCCAACTCATACTGGCTCAAACACTCAAACAAAATGGACGACGAGGGACGTGAAGTTGAAGCCTTCGCTATTCGCTGCGGCTTGGAGCAGATAGTCAGAGAACCAACAAGGATCCCCAGCCGCCACGGAGATTTTGCTAGTCTGTTAGACCTATATCTCACAACTACTCCAACAATCTACACAGTGAAAGTAACCGCCCCACTGGGATCGTCTGACCATAACACCGTCTCAACGTTATGCAGAATGCATTCTTCGGACCACCACCATACAAAGCCTCGCCGGGTCTGGCATTACGGATCAGCAAAGTGGGACGACCAGTCCTTTACCTGGAACAATGTCTGGTTCAAGTCACGAGACCCATCAGCTTGCGCCCCAGAAATAACAGAGGTATTAATATCCGGCGTGGAAGCATATATTCCTCATGTCGTCAAGCATCCCTCCAAAAGCAAGCCATGGGTCAGTCAGCGTTGTAGGATGCAGTTACCTCTAAAAATCAACATTACACAGAATGGAGGAAAAATCCAAATGCCGAGAACCACCGCAGTTTTATCGACGCCAGAAATCACTGTAAACGCGTGATTGACAGCAGCAAGGAGGAACATAACCAAAAAATTAAGAACAAGCTCCTCTCATGCCCTAGTTCGTCCAAAACATTCTGGTCTGTAGCTAAGGCTGTTAGTCAGAACTTTTCCTAATCGTCAATACCACCCTTGACCAGAGAGGATAAGTCCATCGCTTCTGCTCCTAAAGAAAAATCAGACATCTTGTGGAAGCTCTTCGCAGCCAATTCTACTGTAGACTTTCAAGGAGGTACGCCGACCACCACCATAAGCGTGAACTCGAGAATGGCAGAGGTCAAATTTCAACATCGAGATGTAAAAAGCATCCTTCAAAAAGTGAACACCAATGAAGCTACTGGCCCTGACCAAATTCCAGCCATTGTCCTTAAACGCTGTGCCGCTGAGCTTGCACCTATTCTTTGCAACCCATCCCCAAGAAAAGCAAAAAAACTGATCCCATCAATTATAGACCTGTGGCTTTTCTCAGCATCATGTCTAAGGTTATGGAGACTGTCATTAACACACAGCTCCTGAAATACCTGAACAACAATAACATCATAAATGATCGCCAGTATGGCTCCCGTAAGCACAGGTCTACAGGTGACCTCCTTGCCTACGTCATTCACTTGTGGAACGGAACAATAGACAATCATGGCGAATCCCGTGTTGTTGCACTTGACATATCGAAAGCTTCCGACAGAGTGTGGCATAACGAACTTCTGGTCAAGCTTGCTGCTTATGGACCTGGCCTGCGCCAGTGGCTTAATAGCTTTTTGAACGACCGATCTCTGTTTGTTGTAGTCGAGGGCTGTTCATCAGACGTATTTTCAATAAACGCCGGTGTTCCTCAGGGATCTGTCCTATCCCCTACACTGTTTCTGCTGTACATCAACGAGCTGGTGGAAATAACATCCAATCTACAGCGTCGCAGATGAGAGTACATTAGTGTCGTGCATGGAGCCAGGCAAGCCACTATCATCCCAGGAGATGGTACGTCGCGCGTCGGCGACAGCAGAATGCCTCACAGATCAACGCAGATATCAAAACAATTGTCGAGTGGGGATCAGCAAATCAAGTACAGTTCAAAGTACAAAAAAACTCAGGCAACAACACTTACAAAGAAGTCTCACGATGGTTTACCAACCGTGAAAATGGAGGGTCATCCCATAGTCGAAACATCTTCCGTCAAGCTCATGGGAATCAACATCAACAATAACATGTCCTGGCACGACCATGCCATCAGTATTGCTAAAACGGTATCCTAGAAGCTTGGAGTTTTGTTCCGCTGTAGGAAGTTGTATACACCAGAGCAACTGCTGCTGCTCTACAAGGCACAGATCCGACCATCGCTAGAGTATTGCTCCCATGTGTGGGGATGCGCTCCCAAACACTCTCTAAGGCTTCTGGACACTATCCAGAAAAGAGCAGTTAGATTAATCAATACGCCTATCCTCACAAAGGACCTCCACAGCCTGGAACATCGAAGGAGGGTGGCTGACCTATCCCTGTTTTACAGATTCTATCACGGAAGATGTTCGAGTGAGCTCTACCAGATAATAAGACCACAGGCCGTCCGAACCAGGAATACTAGAGAAGCTCTGCGAGCTCATCCTTACCAGATCGAGGTTCTTACTCCCCGAACCATTCTCCTTCAGCATTCCTTCTTTTGAAGAACTTCGACGCTGTGGAATGAGCTGCCGGGGAATTTGTTTCCCGGCGGCTACAACCTGCAGCGTTTCACATCTAACGTGAACCAACACACCTCCCGCAGCGCTTCTACAGCGTCATAGGCTTTCAGCCTTTGCGGGAGGCCGACCATAAAAAAAATGAAGGTCGTTTTTTGAACATACTAATTACACTAGCGGTGCATATATTTTTTCATGTATAGATAAGGTGATAGCAACAGCAACGGTGTTTTCTTTTAAATAAAACTGTTATAAATAACAATTTCAACTGTTTGGTTTAGATTTGGCGAGTTTTGATGTATCAACAGTAGATAAAGCAAGTTTTGACGCAATGAAATCGTCAAAAGAAGGCATATAAAAAGAAACAAATGCTTCAATCTAACCCATGACTTCTTTCATTCAACACAAGAAGTAAGGTTGTTTTTAAGTACCAGAAATGGAACTAAATCTGGTTATACAGCAACATAAAAAAGAGCATATCGCTACCCAAATTTTATTACAATTTAGGCAGTGTTTAAGCAGCAACTTTAGGTAACAAATTAATAGGTTATCTCATTCTACCTGGACATTTAAATGGTGGTGAATTTTTAAATAACCACTTATTCGAGATATGTAATTTCAATTCAATTTATTTGTACCTATTAATGAGTTACAAATATTGCCACCTCGAAAGCAATGCTTGTATGAGGTATAGGCATATACACATACGATAATTTAGCTAACCTATTGCATTTGTTCTATCTGTTGAATGATCATCATGGCTTCTATTCAGTTTTGAAGTTAAATCCATCCTGTCTTTCGCCGGGACTCAAACGACCCTTTTGCAGCCTTCCACATGTCTTCGTTTCTTGAATAAATACGTTAATAGGATATCTGATACATAAAATTTTGACGTTACGTCTCGACAGTTTTGACATTCTAATTGAATAGAAGATTTAACGCTGAATGAGCGAAGACCTCTATTTTTATGCACGATGGAGCTTCACCGTACTTTGATAGGTGTCATAATTGGTTGAGTGACCACTTTCCGAATCGGCTGATTGGTAGAGGTGCAGAAGCAGCGATTCATTGGCCTCCTCGAGCATGCGATTTTAATCCTTTGGACTACACAGGTTGGTTGTATCTTAAGGAAAAGGTCTATGCTACAGAGGTAAATTTACATCAAGAACTGGAAAACAAAATTCAGCGTCACTTTAGTAACCTCATAGCTGATCCCCAACCGCATTGAAAATTAATGGAATGTTTAGAAAAAGGGATAGACTTGTGTATTTGTGAATACTTGCTCTAATTGAATTTTATTTTATGGCCTTATTCTTCATTACAATATTCTTCTTGTGGTTTATTGTTTAATTGATGACTTTATCATTACTTTATACCCGCATCGGATATTACTCTATAATTTTTGAATCGAAATATTCCGAAAACGGTACACAGTTTCGAGTTTTAGCAATAGTATCTTTTTGGTATAGAATTGAATGATGTTCAAGTTCACCAAAAATTTTAATATACAGGGTATACGATTAAGACAAGCAATATATCGGAACTGGCCAGTAGCAGGGAATTATAATTTTTGGAGTGTGAATTAGAGCAAATATAGTATCTTCTCTTATTATTGTGTCACCCATTGAGGTATTTGTTTTTGGTCACGTGACGTCCGATTCAAAACTTTTAATGGGACACCCCGTATATGTGTGACATTTTGTGTTCCGATAAAAAAAAATCCAAGAAACTAGAACACTTGGGGTCTAAAGTGATTCATTCAAGAGCTACAGGTACTAAAGGATGGTACCACTACCATTGATTATAACTTGTACCCTACAGTTGAATTACTTTGGTAGTGCTTCATAATGGTAGTGCGGTCCTTTAAATACCTGTAACTCTTGAATTAATCACTTTAGATCCCAGGTGTGCTAGTTTGTTGGAATTTCTTTATCGGGAGGAACACAAAAGGTCACAAATATACAGGGTATCCAATTAAAATTTTTGAATCGGACGTCACGTGACCAAAAATAAATACCTCATTGGATGACACAATAATAACAAAAGATACTATATTTGCTCTAATTTACACTCCCAAAATTATAATTTCCTACTACTGCCCAGTTCCGGTATATTGCATGTCTTAATCGTCATGGGACACCCGGTATAAATCTAACTTCGAAAAAGTTATGTTCAATACTAGCTGATATGAACCGTGTAACTAGCGCCCTCTATGAGAGTGGGCTATAAAAACAAATCCATAATATGTATATATATAATAATGATGTTGCCAATAGATTCGGTAAAATCGTAATAAATGTGTATATTTTTTTTCTCTTTAACATCCTGTACTGTTACTTAGCAAACCCCTATCTGTTTTTAGTTTTCTACCTATCCTAGAGGCGGGGACATCTTTTTTTGGAACACCATGTATTTTTAGACATGTTTCATAACTGATAAAAGTGTTTGGAAATAATATATTATAAATTATGTATTATGTAGTTTTATTGGATTGTTTTAATGGAATACAAACAATGTGTTAACAATAGCATACATAATGGTACAGCAAATGAGAAGAAACTATACCGCTGGCATCCGAGTGGTCTCGATAATCAAGATGGTGAGGCTCTTGCTGTTCAGCTGTTTAATTGCTATTTTGTTTTTCAATCTTGTAGTTGCCCTATATGAAGGTAAGTGTGGAATGATAAGTGTACCTGTTTTCTTTTTGTGAATTATAAGTTTTCCTACAGTTCAAATAATTCGGGTATGAGGGAGCGTATTAATTTCAATTTATTTATTCCGCTTAACCGCTCTTTTTTCTCTAGCCCAGGATTTTGTATAATAGTGTATTTGGCATCAGCTGATTTACAATGCTTGGATTAGCGAGCTCTCATAATGATTTTAGCGTCCTTGAGAGTTTAGGAGAAAATCGACTCAAGTGACTTTTATTATTTTTTTTTATTAGTTGGCGTAACACGTCATGACTAGGGCAGAAATAAGTATAGTTGGACCTTATACCGCTAAAATTTATGTAACTTAAAATTGTCTTTGAATAATTTCACTACCTGAGTATATCCTGGACTATTCTACGCCACCAATTTCTGTCTGCCGTCTTCTCTTTCCAGTGTTTAATATTAATTGTCTCTAAATCATCTTCTGCCTTCTTCAGTCTACCCTTCCTTTTTTTCCTATTGGTCTCCGGTTTAGAACTAGTTTTGCCATTCTCATCCCATTCAGCCTCTCCACCATGTCTCTGCCACCATATTCTCTGCGTTTTGATTACTGCTATAATATTGAGGTTCTTGTACATGTCTTCCAGTTCCTGGTTTGTTAGTCTCCTCCATCCCTCGTTTGTCCTTACCTCTCAGCATTTTTCTTTTGCATCTTATAATTTTTTCTTCCTCCACTTTGTTCATAGTCCACGTCTCACAAGCATACGTCGCTGTTTGTCTTACAACAGTTGTGTAAATCCTCTCTTTGGTCTTTCCGAAAGTTTTTTGCTAGAATTAGTGAAAATCTGAAAATTAGGGTGAGGTTGCTCAAATTTAACCAAATTTTGGAAAATAGTCCGTACATGTGTGCCATTAAAAACTGAAAATAGATTGATAACTCAAAACAAATCTCTCAATCTTGAGAAATATGTTGATCAGCATAAATGATTTTTATATTTGTTAACAACAAGTGTTCAAATTGAGCTTGTGGTCTCTTAAATTGGACCTGCCGTCAGATGGTGCTCAAGTAAGGATAAAACTTCCAGGAAAACAAGTATCAAGAAAAGTTTTAAATACCGAAACATAATTTTCTTTTCTAAAAATTGCTAACAAAATGTGTAAGAAAATTCTGTACTGCAAGAGATGAACACTTGTTCTTTTTTTTTTTTTGGTTCAACACAAACAAATTTCCAATGAAACTAAGGTGACACTGCAAGCACTGAATCATTTCAGCTTGATCTTCAGTCTTGCGTTCAGAACAGAACCACAAAGGTTCAAGTTTAGGAGCGTTAGAAATTTAGAATGGCCTTAATTGAACCGGGATTCAGTTAGAAGTTTCTTAAGCGGTTCAGTATGAGCACCTAGCTCCAAAATTAATATTAACACCATATTTAAACATAAGTTTTTGACAACGCTATTGTTAGGTAGCGATATAAAGCACTGCTACCTAATAAACAAATTATAAATTTGGAAGAACAAACCTACATTGTTTTAGTTAGATTCGAAGCCGTCGCCAAGTTCATAAAATATTACATTGTGCACGATCAAAGTCTTGAACACTCCACAGATTTGTGGAGTCCCAATCTAAATATCAGCTAAGTCGCAAGAAGGTTCAAAGGTGTGGCGTCGAACACCCGATGGCAACATTGCCAAGTTTTCCGGGAAGTAACATAAACGGCAAAAGTTCAATTGAGGAGAGAGCTCAATATGGGCAACCGCACCCTACAACTGCAATTTCAGTCTACAAAACAATCATTTAGTCTCACTATTTATTGTGGTAGTCATGTGTTCTTATTTGACAATAATTATATATTGCAGAAGCTCCAAAATAGAAAAATGAGAATTATTTATAAAGTATAATAGATATTAGAACTGGCCAGTTGATGTCAGATCAAAGCCAATAACATAAATGAAAAAAAATAATAGATATAATTCTGTTAAGTCATCATCATCATCATCATCATAGTCACAATGTCTTAACAGACATGTTGTGAACTCGTAAAATGCATCAAGTCGGAGCTAGAGTACTGTCAACACGAATATTATCAATAGTTCTGAGAACTGTAGCACGCCATCGTTCGTGTTTTACTGTCGGTTTAATGGCGCTCTTGATATTCATATCCAGCAACTGTTTTGTCGTATCCACCTAGCGTGTAGAGGTACGACCACGGCGCCGCCCACTCGAGGCATGACCCTGAACTACGAGTTTCTCCATATTATCGCTTCTGTGTATATGTCCGAAGAATGTAAGCATTCTCGTCGATACAATGGGGGAGAGTCCCTTTGGGTTACAGAGCTCATTCAGTTTGGAAATGTTGGTTAGATGGGCGGTATAAGGAACTCTCAGCATTATCCTCCACGTCCAAATTTTAAAAGCACTTATGCGAGCTCGATCAGCCATTTTAACAGTCCAAGTTTCCGAGGCATACAAAATATGGACAACACAAGAGACTGAACCAGCGACATTTTTGTAGCTTTAGTGATGTTATGGTCACGCCATGTTTTAGTAAGCTTTGTCATGGCCACACGTGCCTGTTGAATGCGCCGTCCAATCTCATTTTCACAGCTACCCGAATTGTCGATCAAAGAACCGAGGTGCACAAAACTTTGAACTACGTCACAACGGCCTATTGACTTTATTTGTCGATGATTATTATGCTCTCTATCTACGATCATAACCTTGGTCTTATTGTAGTTAATACCAAGACCATACGCTGCACTACGTTGCTCTAAGTTGTTTAGTAGAGCTACTAGTTCTTCCTGAGAAGCAGCAATAAGGGTTGTATCGTCAGCAAATCTAAGTTGGATATTTTGCTTCCGCCAATAGTTGTACCGCACTTCAGTTGTCTAATACCTGTCTCATCACAAATTCGGAGTAAATGTTAAATAGCATCGGAGATAATACACATCCCTGACGAACTCCCTTTTCTGGTGGCAGTTTGACCAGACAGGTTACCATCAATTTTTACACTAGCCGAATTAGACTCGTAGAGTTGCTGTATATATGAGAAACACTAGGTGATAAATCGTGCCAGTGGCGGCGCAGAAATAATAAAAAAACTGCAAATATAAAAACAGCTCAAACTTCGTTTCTGCCTTTTTTTTGGTGGGGGTGAAATTGGAGTGTTTGGGGGTTGAAAAATTAAAAAAAATTCTTGTACTCATAATAAGGGGCTGTCCCCTAACCTGTGAAGGAAGATCTAGCGTCACAAGTCACCTTTTTAGGTCCATCCGAACATTGCCTAGCCTATTACGGAAGCTAAGGGACTTAGAATTGTATACATACGAGAATCTATTGGTTTAAATCGTTTTGTATTTTGTAACGTGGACACTATCAAATTGATTCTAATGAAATTTTTACACAGTATATATTGTTACCATGGTGAGAATGGAAAACGCATGTTTGTTAAAAATCGTGTCAGTGGCAGCGTAGCAATAATCAAAGAACGAAAATTCTGGAAACAACTCAAACTCGGTTTCTAGATGTTTTAGGGGTTCCTCATCATTTCCTACCAGTTTTTTGGGTGGGGGTGGTAGTGAGGTGGTTGGGGGGTGGGGGGTTGTAAAACCGAGTTTGTAGTATCGATAATAGGCTGTCAATTAACCTGTGAAGGAAAGAACTAGCGGCATAAGACAATTTTAGGGGTGGGGGGCTGGCGATTATTTGGTTGCAAGGGATCTCAGACTAAAGCTTCATGCTATGGAAAAATAATATATCAGCGTAATGTGTGGGAAGTACTGAGTCAATCAACTTAACTCCATTTTTTTAAGATTAAATGTTAAATTTGTTGATTACGAGTCCGGGAGAAATCGGGTCTTGTCAATATAATAAAAAAATTAAATGCTTATACCAACAAATTCCACAGTGAGAGCGCCGTTTACATTTACCCAAGTAAATTATTTCCTACTTATTTACAAAGGCTTAGCTAGCTACAACTCGCTTCCTGCTTAAGTGAAAAATGAAGTCAAGTTGATTGACTCAGTACTTCCCACACATTAAGGTTATACCAGTTTATTATTTTCCCACAGCATGAAGCTTTAGTCTGATATCACCTTGCAACCAAATAATCGCCAGCCCACTCTCCTAAAATTGTCTTATGCCGCTAGGTCTTTCCTTCACAGGTCAATAGACAGCCTATTATCAATACCACAGACTTTTCAGTTTTACACTGCCCTACCCCCCAACCACCCCAATTTCACCTCCACCCAAAAAAAGTTAGGAAATGGTCAGGAATCACTAAAACATCTAAAAACGAAGTTTAAGCAATATCTCATTTTTTTTTGTTTTTTGCTAACTACTCCGCTACCCATGCACCGATTTTCAAAATTATAGGAACATTGCCTACTACGACCCCACGGCATATCGCTGTCCAAATTTCATCACAATCCATGCAGCGGTTGCTGAGATTACGAGACTAGAAAAAAACGACAGACAGACAGACAAACCGACAGACAGACAGACAGACCGACAGACAGAAGGACAGACCGACGGAAATGAGTGACGTGGATTTTCGTTATGGAGACATGATAAAACGCCCAAAAAGTGCATTATCTCAAAATCGAAAATTTTCGCGATCACAATAATAATAGTCCCCTAACTTATCGGTGTGGGAAGTAGAAAGTGTGATTAAATAAATGAGTTCAAATTTTCCTTAGTATCATGTTTAAAACTAATTCCTGAATGATAAGTTTCAACAGGTAATATTTTTTTTTCTTCAGTAATGCAATGTGTTTGGTGACATGAAATTTATATTCAAAGTTGGCTCCAACACACCGGGTTGCTATTCAATTACCCAGTGACTACTCTTTCACACCGTGAGATGAGCAATCACTGGGTCCGTGGATCGTGGAAGCATAGAATTTAGCAAATTCTTCTTTGATCTGGAGGCTTGAAAAATAATGAAAAATTTCAATTTCATTGAATTATCTAAATGCGACGTTTAACTTTGTATGTCTGTTCTATCCTAGCAACTCTACATCTGAAATATTATTGATTATCAACATGATATATGACCTTGAAATAAACATGAGTAGTAATCTGATCATCAGTGAACATATTAGTATTTGAACTAAATCATTCTAGATGAGCAGTACCACGAGCCTGATGGGTCAAGAAGTGAAGAAGAAAGGTAAGTAAAAGTCGCATGTCTGTTTATCATATGTCACTTGTGTAACGTATAACAAAATGTTCCTGATATACTATGGCACCATTTTGATATCAAACAAACAAGTGGAAAAAAATAATAAAATTTTGGATGAGAACATGGGGATTGGGCGGCTCTTATGACAGTAGGAACTGTAGCATACCTTAATTAAATAATAATCCCACCACTGACCTCACTTGCTCCACAAACTTGACATATCTAGTAATTACTTCAAGCATTTTGAATAATATTACCGTTACTCAGGACATTCTTGCTTCTTTTAGTAGTGAACGGGGGGGGGGAAGGTAGGGTTCAGTTACCCTAATGGCTGCCTTGAGGTTTGTTGTGCACCCCCAGTCAAACAGATCAGACGGAGCCCCATCCCCGATTCTTTGCGAATCTTGGGAGGCATTGAAATACGCTTTCCTGTCTTTTTTTCTGCCTACATTCAGATAAAACAAGCAATACAAGTCGATATAAACTGCATCATTCAAAAATTATGCAAAGCCTTCTTTAAAAGGAAATTTTGACCGTCTGTTTAAATTTATGAGAAGGAAGATTCCTTATTTGGCTAGGTAATTTGTTACAAAAAGTCTATGAAATATATAATGTTCTTTTTTTTATATGTTTTAGTCATATGCTGATTTTTCTTCAAAAGTGAACTATGTCTGGTGTGGTAGTTATGAGTGCTTGACATGGTTGACATCTTGATAATGTTTGGTTTCACATATAACAAAGATTTGAAAATATAAAAGTTCTTCTTTTCATTCAAGGCAGGACACTCGAAGATGCCTGCCTCACCACACTTCCTGCATAAAGGATTTTCCACATCAATCATTTGCAGGTGTGCATTGAACGTCCAATAGCCACTTATTAATCCGACCACCTTTCGTAGTTCCTTAATACTCAATCTCAGAGCGTCTGCGGTATTAGAACACAAGGATCTCCCTCCTCTCAGACTGAACATACTCCACCACCCTGTCCCAGCGCATCTGGTGCTCATTTGATATCCAACTGGTGATAGAGTAGTAGTAGACTAGAGTAAAAGGACAAGATTCCTTGCTTACTTTGTCTTTTGCACATGCTAAGGTTAGATGAGTCTTTGTGAGCTCGGCGCTTTTCATTTATCAAATAGACCAAAAAATGTATATTAAATTTTGAGCAAAGAATCAGATAAAGTGTAACAAAATATGTGAAATGTTAATAAAGGGATATAGCAAGTCTGCTATGAGTAAACAAGAGTTTACAAGTGGCATGAGGGTTTCCAAGGAGTTGGTGATGACGTTGAACATGATGAACAATCCCAGATGCCTCAGCACATCAACACCGATAGAAACTTAGAAAAGTGACAGAAATGGTTATGAGTAATCGCTGAATCAGAGTTAGAAAGGTTGCTCATGATTTTGGCATATCAGCTAGCTCATCTCATGAAATTTTTTTCATACAAATAGCGCAAGGCGATTTTTTTTTTGGAAAAACTCTTGTCTTTCGGTAAACAGTTCAAGTTGAACGATTTGGATCAAGTCTTTGAACTCCAAGTCAGCAGTAATTAAAAATCCCATTTGCTTACATTATTTCAGCTACCTACCTTAGAGAACTTAACAACAACTGTTTTTGTATCAAATACTGGTTGATTAGGAACTTGTTGGCTTAAATTTGAATAGAGCACTTGTTTAACGATATTTATTCAGAAAATCTGAGAAGCACTAAAGCTGACTTCAGCATTAATCACAAAAATAAGCTTCCCCTATAAAGATAAGAAGTACAAATATCATGCCACAATTTTCCATAACTTGCACATCTAATCGAATACCCTTTTGATTTTTCTTTAGACTATTTTTTGTTTTTTGTATTTAAGATTTTTTTCTTTTTTTGCTTTATTTAATGTTGGGTTGGAGTAGCTCTACCACTTCTTTCGCTCTCAGGATGACTACTGAGGAACAAACCCAATCACTTCTTTCTAGTCCATCATCTTTAAGAGCATTGATGGGTCCCCTAGACGATCCTTCATACAAATAAAGCCATCGATCACTTTGTTTTCAAAATCCTCGATGTCTTTCACTAAACTTTTATTAATTCTCATCATTGCCAATGCGTTTAATTTCCTATTTTCCGAAGTTGGCTTACCAACTGTGGAAATGGAGGGTCACTCAATAATCGAGTCACCTTCCGTCAAGCTTTTGGGGATCAACATCAGCAATGGCATGTCCTGGTACGACCACGTCATTAGTATTGCTAACACGGCATACCAGAAGCTTGAAGTTTTGTGTACAGCAGAGCAACTACTGCTTCTCTACAAGGCACAGCTTCGACCATCGTTGGAGTATCGCTCCCATGTGTGGGGATGCGCTCCAAAGCACTATCTAAAGCTTCTGGACACTATCCAGAAGAGAAAAATTAGAATAGTCGATACGCCAAACCTCACAAAGACCTTCACAGCCTGGAACATCGAAGAAGGGTGGCTGACTTGTCTCTATTTTTCAGATTCTGTCATGGAAGATTCGTGTGAGCTCACAGGTAATAACACCGAAGGCCGTTCAAACTAGGAACACTAGAGAGGCTCTACGAGCTTATCCTTACCAGGTCGAGGTCCCTTTCCCCCGAACCAGTCTCCTCCAGCATTCCTTCCAAATCCAACATGCGCCATAGGCTTTTAGCCTGTGCGGGAGGCTGACTATAAATGAAACAGCTCATGGGTTTTGCATCACGATAGGGCAAGGCTTAAATTAAGGCACGTATAGCGCATGTGAGGTGTCGCAGCACAGCACGTTTTCTTGTAACTACTGGATTGAAACTGATAAGCGCAAATTGGCCACAAGGCACAGTAGTTCAGAGTGTTCAGATACAGTTTCTTACGTCACGTATAGTGGTTGCAACAGGTGTTTTTCGTTTATTTCGACAAAAACGTTTTTCGTATGTGAAATTTCCCGATGGGGTGGTGAGCATGTCACTTCAAAACTGCGTCTCAATATGCGGATCACCCCGCGACGCATGTATAGTAGAGCCCAGAGATATACCATTTGTGTACGTTTTGCGCTATATAAAAACTGCATTCCATCTCTTAGTACAGTTCATCATTTGGAATAGATACAGTTTTGATAATATTCAATGGTTACCATTATTTTACTTTCGTACTCGTAACCAATTCATGGAATGTGCTTCTAACCAATTTTCTAACATAACGTAACCTTTTAGAATGGTGAAAATGAAACACTAAGTTGTATTTGAACGTAAATCTGTCGGATGACGTTCACGATGTATATTTTGACTGAACTATGATAAGACCGACACATTTTAGGATTATTAGCGACTCCATCGATGAAGAGGACCGGACTTAGTCAAATTGTTTAGGCAGGTATTGCTACCGTTATTGATAGCAACGCCAATCTGCTTTTACTTTTGTGCGTTACTTTTCTGTCTGAATCGGACGTTTTTTTTGGAAGTGTGACAGCTAGAGTATGTTTCGGCCTTGGGAAGATAATGGGATTTCACAGCGATGTGAATTACCCTGCAGCAGTGAAGCTACGTCGGCGGTTTGTCATTACGGTGGTGAAAGTAGTGACTATAGTACGGACACTGATAATGAATTTGAACAGAGGGAGGTGGAGGTAGACCAATTAAAACCTCACAAAAGGTCACATCTTAGCGCAGATGCAAAACAAATAGTACTAAATGATAATGAACTAACGAGGGATCCGGAGAATGAAAATAAGGAGAGTATGATCAAAAAGACGTCAATTCTAACAGACGTTCCATATACAACAGTATGTGCAATTTTGAGAAATGGGCCACAAAAGAGGAAGCGTAGGTTTGATGCTGGTGTTTCAAAAGAACTAGATCCCACGATCACAAAATTATTGAGGAATATTGTGTACGAAAAGTACAAAATTAATGAACTACCCACAATCGAATCCGTTCAAAGACAATTGGCTAGAATGGGGTAACAGTATCCAAGGAGTACATTGCAGCGATGGATTAGGAAGATTGGGTTTAGGTACAGAACTGTGAACAAACGAATGGCTATAATGGAAAGTGCAAGGATTGTGGAATGGCGGCACGATTACTTGAGAGCAATACCGGAACGAGCAGGGGAGGTCAGTGTACTACCTTGACGAGACCTGGTATGATCCCCATGATACCGCGTATACTTATCTTACACTGCGGATCATCTGAGGGCTAGGTCGAAAACGCACTCAAATTATGCGGAAAGAAAATTGAAGACTGTAATATAGACTACCACAAAAACATGGACTCGGGAATATTAGAGCAATGGTTTGAGTATACACTTATTCCCAATTTAAAGCCATTTGGCGTCATCGTAATGGACAACGCAAGCTATCACTCCAGACAAAGGTACAAAATTCCGAATTCAGCGTTATCGAAGGCGGAAATACAAGATTTTCTCATAAAACAGGATTTGTACTTTGAAGAAACTTACAAAAAAACTGAATTATTGAAAGTCCTCCACACTGAACAGTTTGAGAAACAATATGTCATAGAAAGCATAGCTAAAAAGTATGGTCATGATGTCTTAAGGTTGCCTCCCTATTTTTGCATTTTCAGTCCTATAGAATTAATTTGGGGACAACTAAAACAACGAATCGAACATTAAAATTGAGTGTAGAAAGGAATAATTTACCATATGGTTTATACGGTTATATTGAAATGTCTCTACCATATATTTATCAACAGATAATAAAGTTTCAAACATATTGTTCAACCAACTGATGTATGAGCACTTTATTGGATGGAACGAACATTTTCGTTGTTGCCCACTCCATCGAATTCGAACGCCCAGTCCGACCCCGTTTCCTTTCTCTGTCGGCACTTTTTACGGAGATCCTCACTTTGTAAACAAATGGTATATCTCTGGGCTTTACTATACGTGTTGTGTCTCTCGTATCACGTCACACGCGCTATACGCTATTCCTGTATATACAGAGTGTGCTTGAATTTCCTTGACACGTGATATTCTCGTAACAAAAGAGAATTCAAAAGATCAAAAGTTCAAGTTCAAAACTGAGTGGAATTTTTGTAAGTACTATATGGTCTACTATATCATGCTTCTAAAGCATTTTTTTGTATTCCAACATTTAAAACTCACGCTCAACTTTTGCTTTTCAAATAGCACCAAATAGTTTTTCCTACACAAATTAAGACCTTATTTTATTCAAATCCGATAGTACCTTTGATTTTATAGGCAAACTTGTTAAATTATTAAATTACAATTAGAGTTTTTTAGGGATATAAAAAAGTTGTTGAGCATTTAAAAAATAATAATAATAAAATAGTTGATGATGGTTGCTAATAAACGAAACGTCGGATTGAAAATCTAATAACATCGGTTTACAGAGTAGTAAAAAATGCAATGGAATGTGAAATTGCCATTGTGATATCTGTGTAAATAAAGTAAGAGGAAAAAATCGGAAAAATTCGATTTTAACCAAATATCTTCGGAAGTACTCGGAATTTCAAAATTTAAAAAACGCCATACTGCAGGGTTCAGCAAGGCGTAACTTTTCTCTAATTTTATCACCTTTGTAAATCTTCTGGTTTACAAGATCTCTGTAGTGTGTATTCTTAGATGGGACACCGTGTATATGTCACAGGTAATTCAGGTTCCACTCTTGAAAATTTCAACTTTTTAACCAAAACTGTTTTCCATTATAAATTTGTGATAAGAAACAATATATTGAATATAAAGCTGGCCAATATACAGGGTTATTCACGTTATTCGACACGGAGCATTATGGCTAAAGTATTTGATAAAAAAGAAAATAATAATTTGGAATGGTTAGAGACCCATAAAGGCTACATTTTAAAAATATTTTCATGTTATACAGGGTGTCCCAAAAACATGAAATGTATCAAAGTTATGTTTTTTTAAATGTAATACCCCATATATTATTGCATATTCAGATTCCTTGGTGAATTCTAGTGTGACTTTATGTATCATACATGGTACCTAAAGCGAATCGTTAACGTGTAAATCACCATTTTCGGTATAAGTAGATATCGGGAAAAAATTGAATATCGCAGAGACTACAAAATACGGAAGGCTGTGACTTTGCCGTATTACTAAGCATAAAATGCATCAGCTTTGCTGAGACTGTCAAATTTGAATTACGTTTATGCTTGGAGAAATCGGTCGATGAATTAAGGAAACTTCGATCAGCGATAACTTGATTTTTTCAAATGGGAAGGCCTAATTTTTTTTATACGGTTAAACGTAGAATTTGATAAGCTTTCTAATGATATAAGGTTGTGAATAGCAATCTCTCGTAGTTTTCATTTAATTTTAAATTTTCAAACAAATCGGCGTTTTTCAATTTGCCTACCTATAACCAACGTAGCAGGCCTTGAAATATAAACAAAAACCTGTTCAGGTAGAATAAAACAACTAACTTAGCTGAAAAATACACGCGAACTAGACTAAAGGGACAAGATTATAAAAATTACTCACAACAAACAAAGTCTAACCAGAAACAACGGCGGTAACATATCTTTGGTCAAAGAGAAGCTGGAGTATGGCAGAAATGGATTTTTTCACGGCCTACTAGCTACTGCAATGTACTAGAGGTTGGCAATTTCCAAAGCCATTAGAAATTTTGAAATAAAGTAAAAACTACTAGAGAATGTTGTAAGCAGTTTATTATTTTCATAATAAAATTTCACATTTAATTATATAAAAAAGTATGCAATTCTGTCAAAACTCAAGTCAAAAGTACTTCTGACTGGAGTTTTGAAAATTCTTCAGTACCTATTAGCAAGGTCGCAGAAAATGAAGAATGAATTAAAATTTGTTCACATTATAAAACATAACTTAAATGGCAGAAAATTTAAATCTGATTTGTCAGTATTCCTTTTTTGCAATATTGCTAATATTGAAAAATAGAAGGGCTCCAGTCAGAGGTATCGACTTCGATGCAAATTAGTACTTTTTTACACCATTACATATGATTGATAGTTGCGTGCTGAAGCAACAGTCGCTGGTTGTTTCTGTTTCATATGAGGGTTTTTGATTGCATTGGAAATTTTTAACCTCTAGTAAATTGCGGAAGCCAGTAGACAGTAAAAATATCTATTACTGCCATACTCCAGCTTCTCTTTGACCTTACAGATGTTATCGCAGTTGTTTCTGGGAGAGTTGATTTGTTGTAAGGAATTTTTATAATCTTGTCCCTTCAGTCTAGTTAGTGTGTATTTTTCTGCTAGGTTAGTTGTTTTCTTCTACCTGAACAGATTTTTGTTTATATTTCATGGCCTGCTACGTTGCTTATAGGTAGGAAAATTGAAAATCGCCGATTTGTTTGAAAATTTAAAATTAAATGAAAACTACGAGAGATTGATATTCACAACCTTATATCATTAGAAAGCTTATCAAATTCTACGTTTAAGCGTATACAAAAAATTACGCATTCCCATTTGAAAAAATCAAGTTATCGCTGATCGAAGTTTCCTTAATTCATCAACCGATTTCTCCAAGCATAAACGTAATTTAAATTTGACAGTCTCAGCAAAGCTGATGCATTTTATGCTTAGTAATACGGCAAAGTCACAACCTTCCATATTTTGTAATCTCTGCGATATTCAATTTTTTCCCGATATCTACTTATACCGAAAATGGTGATTTACACATTAACGGTTCGCTTTAGGTACCATACATAAAGTCACATTAAAATTCATCAAGGAATCTGAATATGCAATAATATATGGGGTATTCCATTTAAAAAAACATAACTTTGATACATTTCGTGTTTTTGGGACACCCTGTATAACATGAAATAATTTTTAGAATGTAGCCTCTATGGGTCTCTATCCATCCCAAATTATTATTTTCTTTTTTATCAAATACTTTAGCCATAATGCTCCGTGTCGAATAACGTGAATAACCCTGTATAGGAATCTGTAGAAAGGATGTAGTTAAAGCAAAAAAATGCAGATCAACTAGAGACAACAACTAGGTATACTACCAAGAGTGACTTACGTAGCGGAACTTTTAAGAAAACTTTAACACAAAAGGACAATATTCCTGTTCGGACCTAATTTTTTCAATCAGATACGTTACAAAATGTGACAGATTCAAACACTCAGAAGATTCAAAATTTCAGCCAAAAGATTCATCTGGCAGACATCTGTGTATTTTACTTCTTTCCTTTTCGTCTATAGCTGCAGAGCTATTTGAATGTACACTTTGTAAAAAATTTCCATGAACTAGGTATGAGGCAAAAACAGCTTATTGCCTAAGTTATATGTATTATTGCTTAAGTTTTGGGGAAATTGCATGCTCCATATTATACAGAGTGTCCCACGACGACTAAGACAAGCAATATGTCGGAACTGGGTAGTAGTAGGGAATTATAGTGTTGGGGGTGTAAATTAGAGCAGGTATGGTATCTTTTCTTATTATAGCCTCACCCAATAAGGTATTTGTTTTTGGCCACGTGACGTCCGATTCAAAATGTTCAATGGGACACCCTGTATAATTGTGATTTTTTGTGTTCCTACCGATAAAACAATTCCTACAAACTAGCACACTTGGGGTCTAAGGTGATTAATTCAAGAGCTACAGGTATTTAAAGGACTGTACCACTACCATTATGAAACACTACCAAAGTAATTTGGGTGGTATCATCCTTGTATCCAAGTACTTGTAGCTCACTTTAGACCCCAAGTGTGCTAGTTTGCAGGGTGTCTCATTAAAAATTTTGAATCGGACGTCACGTGACCAAAAACAAATACCTCACTGGGTGACAATAATAAGAAGAGCTACTATATTTGCTCTTATTTACATCCCCAAAATTATAATTCCCTACTACTGCCTAGTTCCGCTATATTGCTTGACTTATTCGTCGTGGGACACCCTGTATATATTACTTATTTCACGTATTTGGGGTTTTGAATAAAAAATATTTTTGTGATACGCCGACAGCCCCCGAACCCTTGTGACGTCACATTGTATGCCTCTCACCAACGAGGTTCTACTCCAATAGTAGATTCTAGATTCCCAGCCAATCGTGAAAGTAGTTATTTATAACTAAATTTGATCCAAAATCATATTCATGTCCATCGTAGAAAAAATATGTGTATAATGTGCCAAAAGCATACCAGTGACTTTTTTGGTACAAAAATAAATTGAAAAAAAAAGAAGTGCTAGCCCTGGGCTTCGGACCAACTAGTCCGAGATCCGAATATAAGACGACCTTCACCGAATTGGCTAATGGCTGAAAAGCATTTTATATTAAATTTAATATGTTAAAAAACATATCCCGAGTGGGTTGGCTGAAAAATTTCGGTCCAGGATATGATTAATTAAATATTGAAAAAATAATTTTTTTTAAACATTTAACTGGTTTGATTAATAGACAAATCACATACCAATTGAAAGTATGATGCCCATAGAATATGCAAACGTTAGGTTGGCTACGTTTTTCCCGTCCCAACTATAACGTAGGCAGGTATAAACAGGTACATTAATAATAGTAATTTGCACCGGTGTGGTTAATGCATGAAACGCATATCAAAATAAAGATAATTTTATTGCCAACACGTCGATATAGGGTTGTCAGCAAAAAAATCAGTCTGGAATTCCGATTGTCAAATTTTAAAGATCAAAATATTGCTGCCAGTGAATACGTGCGCCAGAGAGGTACGAGCGAACTATCCCGTGTATTAACAAAGGACGCAGCATAGCAGCTGCGTGTAGCTCGGCCATTGAATGAAAGAAAATGCGCACGTCATGTGTCCGTGAAATTGAAAAGGATAGCGATACACTCGTAAAAGCTGTGCAATATTTTGAAGCACTTATAATTTATTAATATTAAATTAGGTTATTAAGCTATTAAGTAAAAAAAGATATATGAAATGTGTAACATTCATAAAATCAAAATATATGAATGTTATAAATATTTTTTTCATTAATTAATAACTTCCATATGTGTGTATATATTGCATGTGATATTAATATATATTCATATTTTTTAAATCAAAAAGTGATAGTGATACATATATAATACTTATCTCAAAAATTGTGTTTGTTCTATCAGCTGCGTAAATAAAAACCAAAAAGGCAAAAGTTCAAAGTCATCAAAAAACTAAAACGAATAAAGCAATATTTTGATCTTTAAAAATCGACAACCGGAATTCCAGACTGATTTTTTGCAGACAATCCTACATCGACGTGTTTGCAATGAAATTAGGATATAAGTTTCATGCATTAACCATCACACTGGTGCAAGTTACTATTATTGATGTACCTGTTTATACCTGCCTACCCTATAGTTGGGACGGGAAAAACAGCCAGCCTAACGTTTGCATATTCTTTGGGCTTCATACTTTCGATTGGTATGTGATTTGTTTATTAACCAAACCAGTGAAATGTTTAAAAAAATTATTTTTTCAATATTTAATTAATCATATCATGGACTGAAATTTTTCAGGCAACCCACTCGCGATATGTTTTTTAACATATTAAATTTAATATAAAATGCTTTTCATCCATTAACCAGTTCGGTGAAAGTCGTCTTATATTCGGATCTTAACTAAACATCCCGCTCGAACCTACGCCGGTACTCTGTAACTTAGAAGCGTGTTTCTATGCACTATATACTATGGGATCGGGTGGCCTCGTAAATATGACGGCATGCCATGCCATGACAGCGTAGTAGACACGTGATAGGCACCCGAAACTGCCCGATCGTAATGGTCGTTATGGTGATAGAAATATGTTTCTATCTCTTAAGTTAGAGAGTACCGACGCTGGACACTTTTAGATCGAAAGGGTGACTCCCTAAGACGTTGCGCCATCACGGCGTTCCCAATAGGGTTGTTTCATCAAAGCACATTTGATTGAGTGCTTTATTACTGGAATTTGTAATCTAATTTGAAACATTCAAAATGATATGTTTTGACTGGGAATCTGGAATCTACTATCGTAGTAGGACGCCGGTGGTGGAAAGAGTACATCGTTACCACAATCGTGACGTCACACGGGTTCGGGAGCTGTCGGCGTTCTTCGGTACTGGATTCAAAAATCAATTCTTTCCAATTTTTATTTTGATATAACTTTTGAATTATTTCAAAAAAAAAACAAAAATAGTTTTGTTATAAAACTTATACAGGGTGTCCCAAAAAGTAGTGTCAAGCGGAAGTCCAGAGACCTAGAGGTATCTGAATCACCCCCATATATGTTATGCAATTTTTTGTAGTTTCCGGATTATGAAATGTTTCTGAATTTTCTGAAGACTTTTCAAAAATCTCTTTTTTGATAATTAATCTCAAAGAGTTTACTGTTTATACATAAAATAATTGGCTTCGTAACCTTGATGAAAGTCATGAAAATTTCACTGTAAAGTGAAAAATTTACGATCTGATAATTATGACTTAAATATTCGACTCGCAATTAAAAATTCAAAGAGGTGATTTTATGATTTTCAAGCAGGTCCAGAAACTTCTTCAGGCTCTAAGCTATCACAGTCATTGTAAAAAAGTAGTACTTAATGGGGCTACTTTCGCTCCAATCGACCTTCAAAGACAAGAGGGGAAGATTTCTTGAAATTTGCGATGTAATTTTTAATTCATCAATAACTTATGTTAACGCGCTAATAGCAGAATGGTTGTTAGTAACCGCAATAATAAACGTTAAAAGCGTTCCAAAATTAGAAATTCGTTAAAATAGATCCTATTTCTTGCTAAAAAACCACAAGGAGCGACAACAAAAAGAGCTAACGCAGTAAAGATGTTAGAAAGAGATAGCTATGATATTGTTGTGATGTCTCTTCAAAATTTGTCATTGCATAGGTTGCTTTCGTTGTCTTTATTCAGCCGTCTGTCTGTTTTTGCGGCTTTAAAACGACACGCTGTTGTTTGGTCAATTATTCTGACAATTGGGCTTTCTTTACGGACTATTGAGTGCACGCGGATTCGAAATTTGGCTTTCCCTACGGACTCTGAGTTCTATCGGTTTGGATTGCTGTTGTTTCTGTTGTCTGACTACTTGGCTATTCCTACGGGCCTTGAGTGCACGACAACTGGTGGACCCACTGAATGACCACCACGATCACCTGACTTAAATCCGATAGATTTTTTTGTTTGGGGCTACTACAGCTACAGCTACAGAGTTTATGCTAAAAAGTGACGAAACATCAGCGAATTACGCAACAAATTAACACACGCTGAAGAAGCAATAAAAAACAATTGAAGAGCTTTTTGTAATTTCAAAAGCATTTTTTTTTAGAAGATGTAGATTATGCATCGAACAAGAAGGTAGACATTTTGAAAAATTCTTGTGAAATTTAATAAACTTAGTGAAGAAATCGCCCCGTGTGGGGGCGGGTTAGAATATCTCCCATCGTATATCCTGCGTGTCGTAAAAGGCGACTAAAAGGGACCGAACCACTGTCGGTATAAGCAGCAAGCAACCAAGAGCTTTGGGTGGACGAGTTGAGAAGAGTCAGGACACCTTCTTGTCCTTGGGGTGAGAAATTGCCCCTGAAGGCGGATGAACCAGTGGATGCCATCTGGTCAACGGCATGAGGATGCAGAAAGCAAATGGGAAACTACTGCATCAAGGATCTTAAAGATATCTCAAGAGAAACTCATAAAATGAGTAAATGCATTTTACGAGTTCACAACATGTCTGTTAAGACATTGTGACTATGATGATGAGTGAAGAAATCCGATAACTTCGTTTCATTTTACAATTTCCCACTTACAAAAAGGAAGTCGTACATGTAAAAAAAATCTTAGCAAAGTGACACAGGTGGTCATCTATCGATATTCTGATTGCACTGAATGTTTTTTATTGCGGCACTGACAATCAATCTGCTATTAGCGCCCTAAAATTAGTTATTGTTTCATTTGAAATCCCATCGCTAATTTCAAGAAATCTCCGCCTCTTGTCGTTGAAGGTCGATTGGAGCCAAAGTAGCCCCATCAAGTACCACTTTTTTTTTAATGATTATGATAGCTGATAGTTTGAAGAAGTTTTTAGACCCGCATAAAAATCATGGAATTACCTCTTTAGATTTTCAATTGCGAGTGGAAAATTCAAGTCATAATTAACAGAACGTGAATTTTTGATTTTACACTATAATTATTTTCGTGACTTTCATCAAATTTACTGAGTCGATTCCTTTATGTAGCAACAGTAAACTCTTGGAGATTAATTAGCAAAAAAGAGAATTTGCGAAAGTCTTTTAATTTTTCTTTTGGAACAGTTTTAAGTTGTCAAGGTAGAGAACCCTCTAAAATTGAGAAAAAAATTCATAACTCGGAAACTACAAAAAATTGCATAACATATATGGGGATGATTCACATACCTCTAGGTGTGCTCTATCTCTGGACTTTCGCTTGACGTCAAATCTAAAACGAAGTATTTTTCCAGCGATCGCTCTGCATTTGATTGGCTCGGGGGCGCGGTCATATAGATATTTGAAGAATGGAATGATGTACAAACATCCACCTGTATCTTATCTTGAATAAAGAAATTAATTATGTGAGAAGATTTTTTTTGTAGTAATAAGTGACACAAACCAAAGGACCTTGAGAAGAGAATACATTCTCACATAACATGCAGAAAAAGGATTATATCAAGCACTTAAAACAGTACCATTACTGAGAAACAGGGCATTAAATAATGTATTTTTTTAAGTTTTACTTCTCGGTTTTGGGAAAAAATGGCTTAACTCAGTACTTTCTTCACATACAAAAACTTTTGGGTTCTCGCATAAACTACTCTCCCTGCTACCCTCCCGGAAATGGAAAATGACAAAAAACTCTTGAAATTCCTAGTACTGCAATTTGAAGCAGTTTAACGATTTTCGTTTTTTTGTTAGTTAGACCTCCGTCGACTTCCAAAAATATTAGCAGCACTCTTTTCTATGATCCCATGTCTTGGTACTCCTCAAATTTTAGTTGAGTCAGTGCAGTAATTACTGAGATTACGCGACTGGAAGGTACACAATACTCCTCTAACCTATGGCGTGGTAAAAGCAAGTTTACAGATATGTACTGAATCAAAAAGGTAACCATTTTTTTGAGGACACGGAGGTCCCTTGTGAATACAATAAATTGAAAGCAAAAAACAACTTCTATAAAAAAAGCTCTTAATTAAATACTGTAAAAAGAAGAAAATAAAGTATTCGTTTAAAAATTTGACTATCAACTTATAGCCTCATTACACAAAATTTATATAATTTTACAAAAGCTTGTCGCGAGATTTACGTAAGTTCCTACTTTGTTAAACTGCAATTTAAAAAAAAACTTTAATTGGGTTACTCAATTATACTCAAGGCACTAGTTTAGTTACACAAGTAAACGCCTCGACAAGCTTTTATGATAATATAATCTGTGTATAATGAAGCTAAGAGTTGATAGATAAAATTTTAGAGGAGGACTATACTGTCTTTTTTTAGAGTATTTGAATAAAAGCTTTTTTTACAAAAGTTTTATTTCCTCTCAATTTATTTTTTACTTTAAGGGGCCTGGATAGACACCTTTATACTCATGTATTTGCCATGTAAAACAGGGACTCACAATTTCCCGCACAACTCACTTTCTTTTCAAACTATATATTTAATATTTCAGAGGGCGATAGTTAAGACCTTAATGAATGCCAACTATTTTCGATTTTCTCAAAAAATGTTTTAATGTGCAAAAAAACTCGCAGTGCAAAATCATACATTCTATAAATGCCTGTAATTTAACAACCAAACACGATATCAAAAAAGGCTAAATAGTTGCATTTTAGGCACGCACACTGGAGAAAGGGAACAGGCGGCCACGCCTCCTTGCTAACACGGAAATACGTCTTATCTTGGATTCTCAATTTCGCGCGCTATACCCTAGACCCTCAACGCATTGGATTAATTACTCTAGGAAAACTCTTTCATTTGATACCCATATTGTAGAGGTCCACAAAAAATAACTATTCCGCATCTTGGGTGGTCGAAAAACTAATGTCACTCGGACATCCCATACAAAATTAACGTTCAAATTACGAAATCATCAAAAAAATTATAGGAGAATGCATGCTGCTGCTGAGAATGGATCCATAGAAGATCAAGAAGAAGAAGAAGCAAATCATTAAAATGCGAACAAATATAACAGTCCAAAGAGAAACAGCGGTGAAACTAGGTTAGCAAAATTTTAGGGTATATTTCAATGCCAATACCTCACACAAGGCGTAGCCTTCGAGGTGGCAATATTGGCATTGTCCAGTACAAATAAATGAAATGAACGAAAATATATTGGATTTAGAATTATGTCACACTACTTTTCGATATAATGCAAAGTTTACGGAATACATATGTTAATATCAATAAGCTATTTCGTTTGATACCCTGGATACCCATATTGTGGAAATGCGTAAAAAATAACTGCTCTGCCATTTCGGATGGTCTGCCCTATTGGATTTAGAATGACGTCACATTATTTTACGAGTTACTCTCAACAAGCCCTTTCATTTGATACTCATATTACAGAAGTGCATAAAAAATAACTACTCCGCCATCTTGGATGTTCCACCATAGTGAATTTAGGATGACGTCACACAGCGTATCGTGTAATATCATCCAAACTAACTGTGTTACCCCCCGTGTGGGGGCGGGTTAGAATATCTATAAGATATATTTCGGAAAGCCGTAAGTCCGTTTTTAAAAAATATTTTATTTCCAAAAATGTAGTGAATTGTACAGAAGTTGGATAAAGACTGAATAAAATATGTAAAATACAAAGCTAGGTTGATATGATGGGAACAAAGAAAAAGATTATGTTACATCCTAGAAATATGCAAGGCGCCATCAAAAGACGCTGACTCGTTGTCTTCTCTGATCATAGGCGTTCCATAACTCCTCCACCCCTAGAATGAAGCTTCCCCTGGAAGGTTCGGTTTCCTGGAAGGTAGCTCGATCCCTTCTTCTGGATTCTTGCCTGGTGACCTTCTTGGAGCAGGAGCAGGATTCGTCTCTGCATTCTTAATTTTCTTGAACTTTCGATAAATGACAAATATGCCCAAAATTGTCATAAAAATGTACAAAATAATTGTCCAAGCACTGGGTGTGGTGAAATCAGCTTCATCATTGATAATTGGGCTAAATGACTGGACAGGAATATCTTTCATCTTCAAATTTTTCAACTCAATTTCAAATTTTGGCTTCTGCTTCTCAGAAATTAGAGTGTAATTTGGTGTCTCCATGACTAGAGGCTGGCCAAAACTTTTACTCAAAAATGTGAGTGGTTCATTTCTAAACAGGACTTTACAGTCACCTTGTGATATCAAGAATATGCCTGATAAGAGCTTTGTTTCTATTTGATTTTGACACTGGAATTCTAGCTTCTCTTGTTTTGGAAAGACTGCTAGATATTGATTTATTTCTGGTATAATATCAATGTGGTTTTCTTTTATAACGACTCTGGTCATATGGCAATTTCTTGTGTTTTCATTTTTTAATATGCTTGACACGCAAGATATATTCGTGCTTGCTTGGGCTTGGCGAGGACAGTGGTATATATTGCTTTTCGTACAAATGCCAGTTAGAGGTTTGATTGATTCATTTTCAATCGATTTCAAAAAGTACTTAAAATTTGAAAAAATTGAAACGAATGCTGACCCGTATTTTGTAGGAATTGGGTGCATATAATATAAATCAAATGTGCCCTCTAAATCAATTGGAATAGACAAAAAATAAACAATTTGATCGAAATCAATCTTACAGTGTACTTTAATGAGTGATTCAAATTCCAATATATTTTCAAATTTCACTTCGTAAGGAAACATATTTTTATAATATGAAGATAATTTCGAAAGTTCTTTATATAAATCTGCTGGTCTGATAATACTTGGATGCATAACTCCTAATTTGCAAAATGTAACAGAATTTTCGATATCTTGTAATGTATTGAGAATGAAATTATGAAGTAGCAAGAGCGATTGGCATATGTCCTTTGCATAAAGAATGTTTTCATATGCAGCACTTGTTCGTGTAATTTCGTTCAATTGCAATATTTTTGACTTTAGCAAAACCTCATTGTGTTGAATATTTTGAATAGTGAGGTTAAAATTTTCAATTAAGTTATGACTGATTGAATATTGCATTTTCAATTGATTTTCGATGCTTTTCTCATTACCTTGCATGTGATTAATAATTTTGTATATCTTTTCTCCATCATGTGCATCTAAGTTTCCTGTAATAAATTTTACTACACTACCAATGCCGTTAAATAAACCTCTACGTGATCTGTTATTAGCAGTACTGTGAATATGAATATTATCTATTTTTTCTAAGATTAACTTCTGTGTAAATACTAGCATATTGTCATAATACCTTAATTCCTTATAATACGAACTATTATTATAGTACTTAAGCTTAAAAGCATCATATTGATTAATCAAATTATTGTATGCCTTATACAATTCTCCTAACCTATAATAATGTACTAGAGTATGTTCGGAAATTTGGAGTTTAGCTGGGCCTAAATTTATTGGAAGTATTCCCAAATTTTGGCTGATATCCTTTATTTGGATGGCTTGTGCGCTGGTGAAGAACCTGTAAATGATTTCTTAGTCTTAGAAACTTTACGTGGTCTTTTAATATTCGATAAATGAATTTTGTCAATGGTATTTCCATGAGTTGGCTTAATTTTGGCAGTTTTTAGATTACTGTCAACCTTGGAAATGTTTTCTGGTTTATACTTGTTATTTGTTTTACTCTGTTTCTGCTTATTTTTAACATAAACCTTTTCTGAAATAGGTGGTAATGATTCTCTATCTTCGTTGCGCTTACTAGTTACTTTTTCTTTATTTTTCTGTAAATCAGAATTTAGCTTTCCATATAATATTTTCATTTTCTCCTTATGATTTTGAACATAATTATTCACTAACTGATTTTCGATGTCAATGTTAAATGGTGATTCTGTGCCTAAATGTCCTGTAATAATCTCATAAGGCTTCAAATTAGTGACAGAATGAATTGTATTATTATATGCCAAAATTGCATAATTAACTTTATTTTCTATTGGCTCTCCTTTAAAAGTACCTTGATTATTCAACAATCTTATGTGCTCGATTAGAGTAGAATGGAATCTTTCTACTATTCCATTAGATTCGGGATGTTGAGAACTAATAAAGTGAATATCTATTTTATGAGTTGTTAAGAGCTCTTTAATAACTGAATTTCTAAATTCTAATCCGTTGTCTGGTATAATTTGGTCAGGTATACAGTGGTGTGCGAAATACTTGATCAATTTGTTCGCTATTTCTATAGCCTGTGCTGAATCTAACCTATACGCTTGAGCATATTTCGAAAACGAATCAACTATAGTTAAAAATTTATTATTTTCTAACGTTATACTATCTATATGCAAGATTTGAAAAGGCCTTGTACCTGTGGGAGTTATATTGTATTGTAATTTAAGGGGATGTCTGTCATATTTAGTGACTAGACACGTCTCACATTGATTAATAAAATTTCGTATAGTATTATATAATTTTGGGAAATAATAATTTGCTTTAATACGCTTTTCAGTTTCTTCAATTCCCCTGTGGTTGGTTTTTACTTCATGGTGATTTCTAATAATAGATTCAACTTCGGCATTATCTGTTACATCAATAAGTTTTTTAGTGCACTTTACCATATTGATTTCTGAGTTTTTGAAATATTTTTGTAAAACTGTGCAGAATTGTTCATAAACAGGATCTTCAAAGTAAAGATGGTATTTTACCTTAGGTGCAATATACTCTTTAATAAAATTAACTACCTCTTGTTCATAATTTTCTTTAGAAAACTGAACTAGTATTCTTTGCTTATTACTAAATAACTTTATAATGGAAGGCTTAGCAGGTGAAAAGTTTACTTGTGAAATAATAATTTGATTTTTACCATAATTAACTGGAGTATCAATTATTGGAATACCTAAAATTGGATGTTCATGGCTAGAATGGACAGTATGGTCAGAATCATCAATCTCTACATGATTTTGACAATCATTAGCTTCTGCAATCATTGATTGATTATCTGATTGATTTGAACTTAGACTACGTGTTTGTGAGCGTGTTTGAATTCGAGAAGTAGATGCAAAGTTATCATTAAACTGTTCCATATAATCAAAAATTGGTGGTTTATCTGATACGTCTTTTGTCTCGTTAGCATTTAGTTCAATTCTAGATAAAGCGTCCGCATTTTTGTTTAATTTCCCTTTTTTATAGACTATTTCATAATCATATTGTTCAAGAGCTAATCTCCATCTAATCAATTTTGAATTTGGCTCCCGATGATTGAATAGCCACTGTAATGGTTTATGATCACAGTAGATCGTAAATTTTCTCCCAAATAAGTAAGGACGGAAGATTTTGCAACCGTAAATAATAGCTAGTAATTCTTTTTCTGTAGTGCTGTAATTAATTTCAGATGAGGTCAAAGTTCTACTGGCATATGCAATTGGTAAATCAGACCCAATTTTACCCTGCGAAAGAATCGCACCAAGAGCATATTGACTAGCATCTGTGGTTAAAATAAATGGTTCCTTGAAATTTGGATATTGTAAAATAGGCTCATTAATTAATAAATTTCTACACATATCAAAACATTTTATATATCCAGGATCATTAAAATTAATTGTAGCGCCCTTTTTCAAACACTGAGTTAAAGGCTTTGTTAATTTTGCAAAGTCTTTGATAAATTTCCTGTAATATCCCAATAGCCCTAAAAATCCCTTAATCTGTTTCGTGGTTTTTGGTAATGGATATTTTTGGATAGCTGCAATTTTGTCTGGGTTTGGCTTTACGCCATCTTTCGTTACAACATGTCCTAAATACGCGACTTCTTTCCTTAAAAATTCTGACTTGTCTAACTGAATTTTGAAATTTGCTTGTCTTAGACGTTCAAAAACTTCCCTTAATCTTTGCTCATGTTCTTGAAGGCTGGTGCTATAAACTAAAAGATCGTCAAGATATACTAAACATGATTCGTTTTGAATTCCCCGCAAAATATTATCCATAACTCTTTGAAACGTGGCCGGTGCGTTTTTTAACCCAAATGGCACTCTCAAAAATTCCCAGTGCCCACTTTCCGTATTGAAAGCTGTTTTCTCAATATCTTCTTCGGCCATTTCAATCTGATGAAACCCGGAAGCAAGATCGAGAGTTGTAAAATATTGACACTTACCCAATTTATCTAACAAATCACTAATATTTGGCAAGGGGTATCGATCGCCTATCGTTTTTTCATTGAGTTTTCGAAAATCGACCACTACACGCCACTTCTGCTTACCGGAAGCATCGAGTTTCTTAGGAACTACCCAAATTGGGGATGAATATGCGCTATTACTAGCCCTAATAATATTTTGATCTAACATGCTCTGAATTTGACGTTGAACTTCTTGCCTATGTATTTCAGGATACCGATAAGATTTTGTATATACTGGTAATTCATCTGAAGTTCGAATTCTATGTTTAATTTTGCTGGTGAAAGTCAATTTGTCACCCTCAAAATAAAAAATATCTGAATATTCCTTAATTAGTTTAAAGATTGTATTCTTCTCTTCAGAGTTCATGTGCTCTGTACGAAGTTTCGAAAAATCAAACCTTACTTGACCTGTACTATAATTATGAAAATTAGTATCATTGATTGCAGTAGCCAACTCGTAATCCGCGAACTGATCTACCTTCAATGGTTCCAAATTACTAATTTTTATTCTTGATTCATTTGGATTCAAAATGGTGCAGATAGCTTTACCATTTTTGACAGTAGCAATACACTGAGGTATTTCTAAATTATTTATTCTTGTATAAGGAATAATTACATCACCATTTTCTATGTCTGAGACCTGAACTTGAATTACTTGTTCTGTTCTAGGCTCTACAATAATAAAATTTGAACTAGGTAATGTCTTATGAAAATGTATTTTAGCATTGCTATCTGGAAGAATCAGTACTTCTTTATCTAAGTCGATAAAAGCTTTAAGTAGTTTCAAATTATCTATTCCTAATAAACAATCGAAGTATTTGTGAAAATTGAATAAGTAAAACTTCAACTCCTTGTTTTCTTTTGTATTAAACATACGAACAGAAGATATTGTAGTACTGAAATTTTCAATAGAACTTCCATGAACCGTGGAAATTTGAAATGGATCTTTCTTAATCGCATTTTTAAAATATTTGTCCGCAATCTCGGGACGTATGAAAGATTTCGTACTACCTGTATCTATCAATACTTTCAAATTTATTTTAGGAAAAATTATGTATGGCAATTCACTATCACTACCCGTATTCATCAGCTCATAATGAGGCATTATTCGTCCGAGGCTGGTTGTCGAAAAAATTGATCATTGTTATTATTGGACTGATCACAATTATTGTCATGTTCGTCAGGATGTTCGACCTGTGGTTCCTGATCTATATTAAATAATTCCTCAACTACGTAATTTGGTCTAGAATTACCTTGATTTCTAAAATAACTATTATTACTTGAATTTCTTTGGAAGGGTTGGTTTTGTGGAGGCCTAAACGTATTTCGTGTAGACGTAGACATAGGTGTAGGCTTAGGAAATGATTGATTTGGTTTAGGTTTAAATACATTGGGTTGTTGGATTGGTCTGGGATTATTTTGGTAATGTTGGTTTTGATTATGAGGATAATTGGTGATAGGTAGAGGTGGTTTAAACTGATGTGGTTGGAAGTTTTGAGGATTTCTCTTAAAATGATTTGGTTTTCCGTGTTGTTTCTGACCAAACTTATTCTTAAACTGATTTTGTTGTACACCCTCTAACTGAAAATCATTTGTAAGCATATGTAAAGCTACATTCAAATCTGAAGGATTCTTTGTACGGATCAAAGATCCGATCGGTTCCTTCAACCCTCGTAGTAATACTCTTAACACTAGATTTCTACAATAATTGTTAATAATTATAGCCTCTTGTTCAGGTAAATGTGATATAGTATATGAAATCTGCAAATTCAGTAACTGCTGTACCCTATTATAAAATTCAAAAGGATTTTCATTTTGATTTTGCCGTAGTTCAGCCATTTCTATGTTTAAAGTAAAGAGATCACGCTTATCTGCATAAGCATTGAGAAGAGCATTCTTAAGATCTTGCCAAGTTTTTATATGACAGGACGAAATACTGAGAGCAGCATCTCCTTTCACTTTTGCGAGTAAACTAGACATTAAATATTCATTTTGAAAATCATCAACATTATTCACGTTATAAAATTTTGTGACTAGTTTCTCAGAAATGTCCAAAAATCTAGGAAGTAGTTCTGGTCCACCATAGAAATCAGGAATCATGCTCAAGTATTCAGATTTTAAGACAGGTACATTATTATTGGAAGTAGCCATTGTGAAATTTATTGATTGGTTCTCACTAATAGGAGTTACATTTAAAATAGGTGCTCTAATAATTGGTCTTGGTAGTTGAACTGAATTATTGGGTGTTGGTGAGTCAGAATCCGATTCCACACTATCACTACTTTCGGAATTAATATTTTCGTTAAGCCCTCTAAAAGACATAAGGTACTTACAGCAATACCACTAGAAGTTCCATGCCCTGTATGCCGCAGGTCCAGAGATCCGTCGTGGTCCAATATTCCCTTGGAGTGACGTCTTCTCGCTTAGCTACTCGATCCACCAAGCTGGAATTCTTCCTTCTAGATGGCTGAGTCCACGCGACCGCCGAAATTCCGATTCGCGAGACTTCTGTAGGTTCGTTCGGATATTGTTAATTCGACGAAAAAGGGTGGTCTATAAGCCGTAGGCACCCCCAATATCCGTCACTCGGCTGCGCCAGATATATTTCGGAAAGCCGTAAGTCCGTTTTTAAAAAATATTTTATTTCCAAAAATGTAGTGAATTGTACAGAAGTTGGATAAAGACTGAATAAAATATGTAAAATACAAAGCTAGGTTGATATGATGGGAACAAAGAAAAAGATTATGTTACATCCTAGAAATATGCAAGGCGCCATCAAAAGACGCTGACTCGTTGTCTTCTCTGATCATAGGCGTTCCATAACTTATATATATCCTGCGTGTCGTAAAAGGCGACTAAAAGGAGCGAAATACTGTCGGTATAAGCAGTAATCTCTTCTCAACCAACAGCTTTGGGTGGACGAGTTGAGAAGAGTCAGGACACCTTCTTGTCCTTCGGGTGAGAAATTGTCCCTAAAGGCAGATGAACCAGTAGATACATCGGGTCAACGGCATGAGGGTGCAGAAAGCAAATGGGAAGCTACTGCATTAAAGATCTTAAAGATATCCCAAGAGAAACTCGTAAAATGAGTAAATTTTACGAGTTCAGAACATGTCTGTTAAGACATTGTGACTATGATGATGAACTGTGCTTACAAAATCAGCTCAATAGGTTGAAGCTTTCTGCTTCAAAATTGAGTAGCAAGATTCCACCCGGACAAACATACACACATAGATACATTGCATGTTAAATAAAAGATTTTAATTTAAATAATATTGACCTTTGGTGTGTGAGGTGAAAACAAACACCTAAATTACTTAACACATTGTTCTCAGAAATGGCGTACTGGTAAAGCTTTGTTTATATAAACTACAGAAAAGCTAAGTTTTCCGATTCGAGATCAGCCCGGAAACTTCATCTGAATTATTCAAAATACTTGTATCCTGTAGCAGGAAATATGCGAAGACAAAGAAGACGGCATAATTGAAGGCAACGTCCCGATCCAGGGATATAGGACACAAATTGAAGGTGGATTCTAACCACTGAAACAACTGTCATGAACCAGAACCTCAAAATGTAAATATTATATAGTGACTCTTAAGTATGAAGACCCTCAATAATCTCGGAAATGGTTTGCACGATTTTCAAGAATTTTGAGGTGTGGGGTTTAGCAATACGGCCGATGTTACGATTGTATTGACTATGTTGTCATATCTACTTTTTTTTCGAAAATATAATAAACATTTAATAATAACAACAATAACATTTCTCTGGCGTCAAATCCACAATTTTCTTTGCGCCGCTTCCGTTCGCGACGCTTCGTCTAAGTGGGCGAGCACGTTTAAGCCCAAAAAGACAAAAGGCAAGAAACTCCTAAAACGTCTAAAAATATATTTGCACCAGTTCTAAGGTTATTTAGTTTTCTTCTAATTACTCCGATGCCAATGCTCCGGTTTTCAAAAATATGGCAGTGCTACTAAGTATATCACACCATAAATTTTATCACAATGGGAGAATTGGTTTTTTGAATTACTCTGTCAGGCATCTTGAGACGCATTTAGACTATGCAACAAGTTTCATCAACTTTTGTTTCGAAACAAGTTTAATGAAACATATTGTTTTCAAATATGGTGCAAATTGTTAAGGCGACAATAAAAACATGCTTATACGAAAATTGTTTTAAAACATTTTTCATTACGATTTTCAATTTGTTACGTAACATTGTTTTTTTATCTCCTTCGCATTTAGCTCATTGCCTAGGAATGCTATTTCCATTACCGATTAAATTACAAGTATCATATGTATCAAATAATAATAATAATAACACACTCAGGAAGCTGTGGGCTAGGTAGACTTTACGTACCCTACCAAGCACAAAGCTCCCTTCCCCAAGCTATCCTGACCTCGGTCAGATAGGGATTTGGCAAATCCGGGTAGAAATGCCACAGAAGGCTGAGCGCCGGTCCTTCTGTCACACACCGTTATTGCGCCCCACACTTCAACGACCTCAGCAAGGCGTGGCTGGGGAACGTTGTGAGGGGTACGCAACCGGGGGGCTTGCCTTAAGCGGCCGGCCCGTGAGGAGGAAACCTCAACAAAACCCGACAGTAAAGTCGCAAATCCTCCGGAGCACCTTGGGCCAACTTCGGAGTAAATATAAGTCCCTTCTCTCCTGGAATGGGCGTCACCCGGGAGAGCGACACTTAGATCGTCCCTACTCGTGGGAACGCGATGGATAAAGTTAGTTTTTCAAATAACCAACGACGGCCTAGGGTACGTCGATTAAACTCACCTGAACCCCAAAACCAAACACCACAACCAATAGCACACAACCCAACTGCGGATGTTTTGCCGGTACAGCCGGCAACCACCAAAGCTGATAAACCAAGACAGCGCTTACAGTGGACTACTAAGATGAACAAATCTGTAATGCACTGTTACTATACCGCCACAAAACTAGAAACCATCTCTACAGGCTACAGACATGAGCTACACAGGCTGTTTACAGCACAATACCCACACCTCTCAACACGTGTAACCGAACAAAGACTGATTGATCAAAAACGAGTCATAACTAAAAACAACCGTCTTACCCCGCAAGAACTACAAGCTATAAAGAGCCTTGTATCCAACGAAATAAATACTGTCCCACCAAATGACTCGTTAGCCGATGAATCAACCACAGAAAGGCAAAATATTCATTCCCGAAATAGCCAGACTCCAAACACAGACACAACCAATGACACCAGCATACATTCAGATATGGACTCAGAACATGAGCACATACCAGATATACCAGACCAGACGTCAATTAACCTACCCCTCACAGCCACACAAAGACAAAAGGTTACGCCACCGCCTTCCATCACACAATCCACAGAACAAGTGATGGACACACAATATAACAAATGGTGTGGCACCAATCCTGCGCTGCGAGATCCTTTGCCCAGACTGATTTTTAAAAACAACACCCAACAAATATTACACACAATAAATTCCAACATAATACCACAATTCTTAACAAACGTCAGTAACCTAGAGGACATCCATACCGTTATATACGCTGCAGCAGCAACAACACTCACAGTAAACGGCCAAAAACTTCCGAAACGGTCTAAAGACCACACAAGCAACAGGCCTAAACCTAAATGGCAAATACGAATCGAAAATAAAATTTCCGCAATCAGAAAGGATTTGGCACACCTCGCACAATACACTAACAACAACAACCGTTCAAAACGCATCCAGACAACAATAGATATAGGTACTCAAATCCAAGTCACCTCAAAAATCGATACCTGAAATAGCTGATACACTGAAACAGAAACTTGCAGTTTACGCAGCTCGACTACGCAGATACAATGAATCTAACGAGAGAAAGAACGCTAATAATCTTTTCCAAAAAAGTGAAAAGCAGTTCTACCAGAAAATAACTGCAAACAACCAGGAAGCAACCATAGAACCACCAAGTAGACAAGACTTAACTGAGTTTTGGAGTAGTTTATGGTCAGAGCCCAAAACGCATAATCAAGACGCTCCATGGATCAGACAAGAAGAGGAGAAACACCAACATATAATGGAACAGGGTGACGTTATTCTTACACCAGAGGAAATAGCGGAAACAATAAAACATACTCACAATTGGAAGTGCCCAGGCGTGGATAATATACAAAATTTTTGGTACAAGCAATTCAGTTCAACATACGAAGTGCTCACAGACCAAATCAATAGAGCCATACTACAACCTAATAGGCTTCCTAAATTCCTCACACAAGGAATAACGTATATTAAACCTAAAAACACAGATACCAAGAACCCTGCCAATTACCGTCCAATCACTTGTCTCCCCACCCTGTACAAGATCATCACTGCAACAATATGTAGAAGGATTGAACAACACCTAACACAAAACAACATCCTCACTGAAGAACAAAAAGGATGTAGAAAACAAAGTCAAGGCTGCAAGGAACAGCTTATAATTGACAGTGTGATCATGGAGCAGACTAGAAAAGAACACAGGAACCTTCACACTTGTTTTATAGATTATAAAAAAGCCTTTGACTCTGTACCCCACAGCTGGCTAAAGAAAACTTTACAAATATATAAAATCAACTCAGGACTTCGTCAGTTTCTTACAAGAATCATGGAAACATGGCGCACCAACATACACCTCAAAACTCAGCACGGCCATATCCAAACGGATGAACTACACATAAGACGCGGTATCTTCCAGGGAGACTCTCTCAGTTCACTGTGGTTCTGCCTCTGTTTAAATCCGCTCTCCAATGCACTCAACAACACAAACTGTGGTTTCAACATTAGACACGAGAAAGTTAATCAACACAAAATCAATCATCTCCTCTACATGGATGATATAAAACTATATGCAGCAACCGAAGTACAACTGAGAGAATTGCTCAGGATAACGGAAGTTTGCACGTCAGACGTCAGGATGGAATTCGGAATGAGTAAGTGCAAGGTGCTCCACATCAACAAAGGTCAGTGGAAGAGCCATCAAGAACGGGAAACTTTAACTGGCCAAACACTGGACAACATGGACAAGGGCGAAACATACAAGTACCTGGGTTTCAATCAAAGTGTTAAGATAGACCACTCACAAGTCAAAGAACAACTAATACAAGGGTTTAGAGACCGCCTTATTAAGCTACTAAAAACAAAACTAAATTCCAGAAATCTTACAAAAGCCATTAACACATTCGCGATACCGGTCATCACATACTCCTTCGGCATCATCAAGTGGTCGCACACTGACATAGAAAACATCCAAATCCTCATAAGGACAGAACTCACGAGGCACAGAATGTCACATCCGAACGCATGCAAAGAAAGGCTTACCATAGATAGAAAACAAGGGGGCAGAGGAATTATAGATATACAGTCACTCCGCAAAAAACAAATAAAAACACTCAGACATTTCTTTCAGAGCAAACAAACGAATTTGCATAGAGCAATAGTCAAAGCAGACAAGAACTATACACCACTCACGCTCTCCAGTCCAAACCACGCAGCAGACACACACAATCCCATAGAATTACAACAAGAAAAAATAAACACATGGTCGCAGAAAGCACTTCACGGCAAACATAGATACCGAATTACACAAGATCACATAAATGAAAAACAGTCATACACTTGGCTGCAGGATGGCCAGCTCTTTCCAGAAACGGAGGGTTTTATGCTTGCTATTCAGGACCAAGTAATTGCGACGAGGAACTACAAAAAGTACATAATTAAAGATCCATCCGTGACCAACGATAATTGCAGAAAATGCCACCAACAGAAGGAAACAATAGATCATATAACAAGTGCATGCAAAACCCTCGCTGGAACCGAGTACACGGCCAGACATAACTCTGCAGCCAAAATCATACACCAAGCCCTAGCCACAAATAACAAACTAATCGAAAACACAGCTCCATATTATAATTACACACCGACCTCAGTACTTGACAACAATCAATACAAACTATACTGGGACGTCGAAATACACACAGACAAAACTATCCCGGCCAATAGACCAGATATAGTTTTTCAGTCGAAGGCAGACAAAGTTACCTATTTAATAGATATTGCTATCCCTAATGATACGAATGTTCAAACCGCCTACGCTGGGAAGATATCTAAATACACAGACCTTGCCATAGAAGTAAAACGACTCTGGAAACAAAACAAAGTTGTTATTGTACCCCTAATTATGTCGGTCTCAGGCCTTACACCTAACACATTCACACCACACCTGCACCAGCTAGGCCTGGACGAAAAGCTACACAAAATATTCCAAAAGTCTGTAATTCTTAAGACCTGTAATATAGTACGATCCTTCTTAAACTCCGATCAGTAATAGTTTAGGTGTTGACTTGGCACGACCCGTCAGCATCTGTTGCTACCGCAGTCATGCGAGAGAAGCTTGGAAAAAACATAATAATAATAAAAGGCTTTGTTCAAGTATTGTTATATACAATACCTAAGAAATATGGGTCGAAGTCTAGCTGATGCTACTCCACTTAACCCCAACCAAATTGTAAATAAAGAAAAATATATAAAACTAAATATAGATTTAGGAAAAACTTACATATTTTGGCACAAAAAGTAATGTTTTTTTAAATGTTTCTTAGCAGTATTTGATGTATAACATTTAATCGTGTTCTCAATGTCATTATAGATTGTTACTGCATTATATGTAAAAGAACGCTTAAAAAGACTTAACCGGAAACAAGGTAAAGCTAGATTGTCCACATTTCTTATACTCACATTATGTAATTCTCGCCTAAATACTAATTTGCTACGTAAGTAAGGAGGATTTGATGTAGCAAGGACACGAAAAACCAACATACTCATATAATATTTAAACATACATCGATTTTCAGCCACCCTAATCCATTGATTTTAGAGGTTAATCTATCAGATTTTCTCAAACCGAATATAAACCGACAGCAGCAATTTTGAATTTTTTGTAATCTGTATCTGGTTACTGAGTCCAAGCAAGGATAATAGAGTGTGATGCCATAACTAAGAACAGAGAACACCAAACTTTCTACGCAACTTAAAATTTAATACACCTCCATTACGGTATAACAACCTAAGAACAAGGTAGGTTTTCTTAACTAAAAGAGAAACATATTCTTGGAATCTAAGTTTGCAATCGAAAATTATGCCGAGGTTTTTTGTACTTTTTACTACAAGAAGAGGTTCACCACCAATGTTGATATTAGTATATGACGATAAGTCATTCACCATTCTGGAAGAGAAAAGCATTACTTGAAACTTTCTAGTATTAAGTTTCAAATTATTTTTTGAGGCGTAAGTATAAATAGATTCAAGATCTTGATTTATAGAGGCATTTGCGACATTAATAGATTTATGGTCGAAAGATATATAAAGTTGCGTGTCATCGACATATCCCTGTATATTGCAGTGCTCAACAGCTCTGAACATGTCTGACGTATAATAAAAAACAAAGGCCCAAGGACAGATCCTTGGGGAACACCTGATGTTACTAAATTAAAATCAGAGTAATTATTGTCTACAAATACACATTGATAACGGTTATTAAGGTAGGATTCGAATAACTTGAGACACACCTCATCTACGCCAAAATACTGTAATTTAGCAAGCAGAAGGGATTGACAAGTGTATCGAATGCCTTCGAAAAATCTAGTAAAACTAGTGCTGTTGCAAGACCAGCATCAAGAGGTCTTATGGTATAGTCTGAAATGTTTAACAATGCTGAAGTCGTACTATATCCTTTCCTGAAACCAGACTGTATTTCAGGTAGAATTCCTTTGGTCGTAACATACTCATATAACTGTACATAGATAAACCTTTCAAATATTTTTGATAACGTAGGAAGTAAGCCAATAGGTCTTAGATCATCGTATGTTGAAACAGACTGAGATTTAGGCAACGGCTTAATGAGAGAGTACTTCCACAATTGAGGGTAATAACCAACCTCAATGCAACAATTTATTATTTGTTACTTCAAATGGACCACCCTACCTTTTTGAAATCCTTGAAAAATACTGATTATTTTTTGTGTAGCATTTCCGATACCTGAACCTCATAATAGTCATAATTTCGAAGTTAAAACTAAATTTACATTGCATCCGCCCAAAATGGCTATGTTTCCGTTGAAAATTCACGTATATTGCAAAATGTACTGCGAAGTTTTAAGAATCACATGGCTTGTTGTATTGAAGTAAATGGACAACACTTTGACCATCTGCTGTAATCGCCCTCATGTTTTTTGAAGTTGATAATGTGTTATTTTAACTTGGGCGAATACAATGTAAATTTAGCTATAACTCCGAAATTATGACGTTTAGGTATAGAAAATGCTATGCCAAAAATAATCAATGTTTTTCAGGGATTTAAAAAATGTAGAAATATAGATATAGATTCATTTGAAATAACAAAGTTTATTACATTTACAGAAAAACAGTAGATCTGGTAGCATTGTGGATACTATCGCAAAATTGGACGTATTACAAAACGCCCCAATCACAAAATTCATGACTTGACTGATTCTTTAGACTCCCACTATATTGTCATACGAGGGGAGAACACATAACCAAAAAAGTGTACACCTACATCCCCTTTTTTAAGTAAATCCCCTAAATCCTACTTGAATCCTTGGAAATTCTTGGTACATCCTGATAAATCCCTCTACATCACTCTAAATCCCTGGACATCCGGGTAATTCCTCAGTAAATCCCCCTGGATTTCAAGAAATCCTTTGTAGTTCCTTGTACATCCTGCCCTTTTGGTAATGAAGAATAACAAAACAATCATAGAAAACATATATTGTCTATTCTTTACAGTGATAATAATAGTGAAAAAGAAGTGAAGTAACGATTACAGCAAAGAAACTTAACCGAAAAATTATCATTAGTCAGTCATGGAAAGGCTCTTTTATTTTATGTAACAATTAACTGAAGAAAACTTGAAAAAAGATAACAGAAAATAAATTTAAAAAGCATTGACATAAGTCAGTCATGTAGTATGCGGCAAGGGATGAAACATACCGTTATTTAATGAATAGTTGCTTTTTCTCTACTATAAGCAGCGGTTATCGTTTCATATTCATCTTTCGATAAGCAGAAGTATTCTTGATTCTTACTCAAATTGATTGTGTTGAAATATACTGGTCCGTAAAAAACGAATTCTTCATCAACATCTGCACTATCATATTTTTTTGACAGTTTTTCTTTTGCTTGAAAAACCTAAATTTGCATGTTTGCCCCATTATTAATTCAGTTTTAACTAAATACCGGTTTTGATCGAATAAAATTTTTCAATGTCCAGTTTCCATTTGTATACAGGCTGCTCTGCTTGATCTTTATCAACTTCTGATTCCTCACTGCCGATACTTTCAGTATTTATGCTATCATCATAATCTATATGTGCCTCATATGCTGAAGAATCGCATTCAGAAGATGTAGAAAAATTCCCTTTGCGCTTCTTTTTGTTGCTTTGATTATCTATATTCTTATCGCCCCTTTTCCGTCTGTTGTGTTTTGGTAATGATAGTTTTTCTACCCGATTTTTCTATGACAACTGACTTCTCCTTGATTGTAGCACGAACCATGGATTCAATTTACTTCGAGTGCTTTCGAAGATATTAGTGAAAAATCGAATTTTCATGATTTCATTTTTATTGTTTTCTCACCTTATTTGATAACGCAAATGTCATATTCCAATTGCAACTTTTCCTGCTCTATAAACTGATGTTATTAGATTTTCAATCTGACGTTTCGTTTCTTGGCAACCATGATCATCTTTGGTTTTTTAAATACTCGACAACATTTTTATATCCCTAAAAAAACTCTAATTCCAATCCTAAATACGATATAACGCTCTTTTGACTTACCCGACGTTTCGGATTCAAAAAGACATCTTCAATGTTATTTGACGAGGATTACGAAGAAACAAAGCGTCGGATCAAAAATCGAATTACGTCATCATTTAGTGGAGAAAAAATGCCATAGCATTTTGAATCTTGTTTTGGTTTTTTGGTTTATCTTCTTAATTGAAATACGAAAAAAAAAGTAAGCAATATGTTTATCATCAAGTTACAAAATATTTATTTTATACACTAACAAAAAAATCACTATAACTATACATATTATTTAATCTTATGTTCAAAAGTCCTTCCTCATTTTTTAGGCAAACGTAGCAACTGTAAACAATTTCATCCATTATAATATTATCTAACATCCTTGGAGTTATTCTCCCAATGGCGGCTTGAACCTCGGCTCTAAGTTGTTCTACATTTTCTTACGTTCTCGTTCTTGTCAGCCACTAGCAAAAAATCATTCTGCGCTGTTCATCACCAGGTACTGAACTATAAAAAATTCGGAATCTAAATGGCCTGTAACCATCTTTGTAAAGTACCTTTTAGGCATTTGACCTAGGAATATTCTGCACTTTTTCGATTGACCTTAATCCTACAGTATCATCTTCTTGTACAGCCAACAAAACGTTTGGTGTTTGTTCTGGATTGTGTTTCTTTACTCTATGAGATACTGGTTTTTGAATGGCACCATATTCTTTTAAGTTTGTGAGAAGTCTTTTGAAAATGGATCTATTTGGTTGACGTCGCTCCGGATATTTGAGCAAATATTGCCTTTCAGCATCGAAACAATTTTTATGGCTTTCAATATAGCAACATAAAATGTCTAATTTTTTTCATTTGAAAAATGTGGCATTACTAAAAACACTTACACAATCACAAGACAAAAAGATCAAACAATCTATGATTTTCGAACTAACTCTACTTCAAAATTACGATGTATCGAACAAAACTGACAGATCGTCACGATTTATTTGAAAAATTGCATTTCAAAGCCTACCTTTTCAAAGTAAAAAATAAATATTTGGTAGCGGAGGTTCAAGCGGCCATTTCAAGAATAACTTCAGGGATGCTAGATAACGTAATGAACAAAATTTTTTACCGTTGCTACGTTTGCCTAGAGAATGAAGCCGGACTTTTTTAATATAATATTAAACAATATGTATAGTTATAATGATTTTTACAGTTATAATGGTTTTTATGTTGTAATTTGCTAATTACACATTGGTCACTTATTTTTTTGTAGTTTTTCAATAGAGAATTAAATCAAAATAAAACCCAAAATCCTATGGCATTTTTTCCTCTCCATGATGACGTAATTCGATTTTTGATCCGACGATTTGTTTCTTCGTAATCCTCATGAAATAACATTAAATATGTTTTTTGAATCCGAAACGTGGGGTAAATGAAAAGAGCGATATATTGTATTTATAATTAAAATTATAGTTTTCTAGGGATTTAAAAATGTTGTCGCGTATTTAAAAAACAAAGGTGATGATGGTTGCTAAGAAACAAAACGTCAGATTGAAAATCTAATAACATCAGTTTATAGAGCAGGAAAAGTTGCAATAGGAATGTGGAATTTGCATTGAAACATCTTTTCAAATAAAGTGATAAAAAATAAAAACGAAATCGGGAAAATTCCATTTTTCCCAAACATTTTCGGAAGTACACGAAATTTTAAAATTTTTAGAACGCCATATTGTAGGGTTCAGCAAAGCGCAACTTTTCTTAAATTTAATCATCTTTGTGAACCTTCTGGTTTACGAGATCCATGTAGTGCGCGTTCTTATATATTGTGTGTAAGTGTATACTGCACTTGCTTTTTAACTTTGAAAGCAAAGAACTGAAAATAGGTGTAATGTCAAATGTGTCGTTATGAAATTACTAAGGTGCGCATGCGCATTTGCTACTACATCCTTGCTACATCCCCAGGAAATCCTGTAATTCCTCGGTAAATCCCGTACTTCCTTGGTACATCCCTGTACATCCTAACAATTTTGATGAAATCCCTGTACATCCTTAAGAAATCCTGGTAATTCATTCTGGGTGTACACCATAAATCCCCATGTGTTCACCCCTCGTTGTCATAGTACGGTCTGTTCCCTTATACAAGGTAGGTATATCCTTCAAAGGTAACCACAATGTGTATTAAAGTTACAAATAGATAAATAAATTATATCAGAAAACTTTGGGGCCTAAAATTTTTATAAACTGTCTTAAAAGTGTATGATCACTCATTTATTTAAAATTTGACAAGAAAATTATCATGACAATGTGAATGAAGAGTTATTTTCCTTGTATGCAACGATCAAATATTTTATTACAGATATAGGACAAGAGGCTGGGCATAACACAGTCACAGCATAGTAAACTACCAGCACAATAACTCAGGTTGGCGGCAATTACACGCGCGTCACCACTTTTGGATGATTTTTTTGTAGGGATGCTAACGATATTTCGATAGTTGATGATGATGACTTTTTTACTATTATATTAAATATAGTCTTGACCATTTTATTTTAAGCAACCTTATCGGTAGGAGTTTGGAAACATATTTTAATTGATAAAATATGATTTTCATCCGGTAGACAGATGGTCGACCTTATATGGGATCCTGTAAACTTTAATAATGACATTGGCGATACTCTTACTTTAAGCCATCATTGTGGACTTTTTTCTTGCTAATATGCAATAATTCTACATACTTGCAATGTCGTAATCTCAGTAGCTGGTGCACCTGTTTTATCAAATTTGGGGTATTATATGATGTGACATCTTAATAGGTAATTAATATGGGCGCAGTGACGCGACGCTAAAATAATTTTAAATCATTTTCTGCACTGATATCGAGTATTTTTATCTTAGATACCTTTTGAGCGATTCCAGGCTGGTATCGATACTTTTCTAGGGGTATCGGTATCGAAAATAATTATACATTATAATTATTGAGGGATGTAATCATTTTCTGTACGAACCAAACGCGCCTATTTGGCTAAAAAATATGGAGTTGGTACCGGTATCGATATTTTCATTTTCGCATCTCTACCCAAACTTCACAGCCGTAAAATCATCCATAAATTATCCCAAGGTCAAATTTTCTGGGAATCATTTTTATATAGGAAATCCTCAGAGATATTGTGCTGGCTGTTTACTATGCTGTGGCACAGTCATGTCATATGTCTGTTGAAAGTTATCGTATTTGTCAAAGTCATTGTCGTGCTGTCAAGACACTTCAACACGTCGTAGGCCTTTACGGAAATTATGATCAGGTTAGCCCGATCACTTGGATCACTGATCCTGACGTTCGGAAAGTGATCTAGGATCAGTATAAATATGGTCAGTTCTCTCTTGTACGGTAAGTAATCCCGATTGGGTCATACAGACCAGTAGCTTTTTTCTTAACCATCTGTTTTTTATTCTTAAACCAAGTTTTTCGTTGTTCTATATCCGTTAAATCCATGGAACCATAAATACCACTTGACAGCTTTTTGACAGATAACTGATCGATCCGGATCCAGATCACTGTTTCCGTAAAGGCCTAATACATTCCAAACTTGTTTTTACAGTAGTGCAGTTGGGGCTATAGATCCCTGGTCACGAGATCAAGTCTTATCTGGGCTTCCGATAATATTATTCATAAGTGTTAATCATGCAAAATATGCTACCTACAACAATAGCGCATGTCACGACATTCTCCGAAATTTTATTGAGCGAATCATTGCCATTATTATATCGGCATGAGGCAACAATAAGCAATTCGTCAATATCAAAGCCACCTATTCGTCTGACTCTCCATTCCATTGAATTGATACCACATTAGTTGCTCATCAGTGTTAGAAACTGTATAAAAGTTGAAAAGTGAGGAAGAAAACGTCATTACCACCTCATCGTTTCATTTACTAAGATGGCGCAGTCATTCTTGAGATTTACTATACTCCTCTTGTGTTTGAGCTCTGTTGTAATCTACTGTGCAAATGCAGGTAAGTGCATTATAGAAGCGATATTACAAATCTGTACTAAAGACCATCTTTCAAACAACTTTGATATACAGTGCGAGTTTCTAGAATCGGATCGGTGGATAATTCCACTATTTTAAAAGATAGCGAAAAAAGTTGTTTATAAGAGTTGTAGCCAAGGATATGCTCCTTGCTCGAAAGACATTTTGATTTATACAGTGTGATTCATAACTACGTAGTGATGCAAACATACATTTTGTTAAAAAAAATCCTATATATATTATCTTATGTTTAGATTCCACTAACGATTTCCGTTCTCACAATATAAGGTATTGTTAAAATGTAGGTAAATTCATGGTATTTCAAAAGTTGTGACCATTCATATATCCAAATCGCTGTCAAAGGACGTACTGTGTATCAAAAATTAGTCAATCAGAAATTGTTTTTCACATGGCAAGATGAAAAATATTATCTTTTTTTATGGCGACTATAAAAAGATCGAGGGCGCAGTTTATATACAGGGATTGGTAGAATGCACAATCTAGATTTTCTCTTATTTTTAAATGTAACACCATATTTTGTTATACCAAAAAACTGGTATGCTGCATGGATTGTGATGAAATTTGGGCAGCGATATGCCGTGGGGTCGTAGTAGGTAATGTTCCTATAATTTTGAAAATCGGTGCATGGGCGGCGGAGTAGCAAAAAACAAAAAAAAATTATATATTGCTAAAACTTAGTTTTTGGCGTTTTAGGGGTTCCTGATCATTTTTTACTTTTTTTTGGGTGAGGGTGAAATTGGGATGGTTGGGGGGTGGAAGGTTGTAAAATTGAAAAATTTGTTGCTTTCATGATAGGCTCTCCACTGACCTGTGAAGGAAGACTGAGTGACATAAATAACTTTTTTAGATCCATCCGAACATTGCCTTGCCTATTACAGAAACCAAAAATTTTTGCTGGTGTAAACATACGAGTATTGCTTTAGATCGTTCTATATTCTGTAACGAGAAAACCGTTGAATTGATTTTAATGGAATTTTGACACAGTATTACCACCGTGGAAGGATGGAAAATGCGTATGATTTTTATAAATCATGCCAGTGGCGGCGCAGAATTAATAAAAAAAACCTAAAAATATAAAAACAGCTCAAACTTCATTTTTAAGCGTTTTAGAGGTTCCTGATCATTTTCTGCGTTTTTTTGGGTGGGGGTGAAATTGGGGTGGGAGGTTGAAAAACTGAAAAATTTGTTGTATTCATAATAGCCTGTGAAGGAGAACGTAGCGACATAAATCACCTTTTTAGGTCCATCCGAACATTGCCTAGCCTATTACGGAAACTAAGCGACTTAGAATTATCTGTATACATACGAGTATTTATTGCTTTAGATCGTTTTGTATTTTATGACATGGAAACTATTATATTGATTCTAATGAAACCTCGTCACAGTATTAATACCGCGGTGAGGATGGAAAACGCGTGGTTGTTTTAGAAATCGTGTCAGTGGCAGCGTAACAATAATCAAAAAACTAAAAATATGAAAACAGCTCAAGCTTCTTGTTTAGATGTTTCAGGGGTTGCTGATAATTTTTTACGTTTTTTGGGTGGGATGAAATTGAGGTGGTTGGGGGATGTGGGGTTGTAAAACTGAAAAGTCTGTAGTATTGATAATAGGCTGTCCATTGACCTGTGAAGGAAAGACATAAGGCACGAGACAATTTTAGGGGGGGGGGGTGGTCTGCCGATGATTGGGTTGCAAGGGGATCTCACACTAAAGCTTCATTCGATGGGAAGTAATAAACTGGTATCATAGTAATGTGTGGGAAGTACTGAGTCAATCAACTTGACTTAATCTTTTTATACAATTTTTCTATACAACTTTCTCCGCTATCTTCTGCAGCAGTGGAGTTAACGACTGCTCCTCTAATAAAAACTCAACCTGTACATTAATAGTTACTCTAGTAGCAGTTCTGCGGCATATTATCTAAAGCCCTGATTACTAACCACACTTTAAGTTAAGCTTCAACTCTTGCAATTGCAACATGAAGAACGTATTTTGACCCTTTCTGTTTGAACAGCTTTTATTGAAACAGGTATTGTGCTGCTGGCAGTAAGTTTTTCAATAATGATTTCAAAAAAAAAAAATGTTGAAATTAATGGTCCTATATTCCCAGACTATGCAAGGTGTACTAAAAGTGTAATGGCCGGTTTCTCAATGTCCAGTTAAAGTGTCAGATAGGTATCTATCAGATATCGTTTCTATGGATACAACTGTCAGATAAGATTTACGTGACTTCGTAAGTTTAGCCTTCAATTGTTTAAACATTTATCTAACAGTTGCTGTTATATTGCAGATAAATATTTAACTGGACATTGAGAAACCGGTCCTAAGTGACATTCGGTAAATTGTCAGACTAGATCTTGGCCAATTTCAAGGACTGCAGAATAAAGTGTATAAAATGAAAGTCTATCTCACATGAGAAATTTCATACAAAAACACCGTTCCAAGTTACTTTAGGTGACTAGAATTTCTTCGGGTTATTGTGATTAATGACGCAACCTATCAGCGATTATAAGGTTTATTTGATTCAGTATTAAAACGTCATTATTTGATGTCCCCCATATTATTGGTGCTAAAAAAATTGGAGTTCCTCTGTGCAAACACCATCCTCATTAAAAAAGGAGACAGCGATCAGGGACCTTTGAAACTGCTAAAAACGAAATGTGAGCGATTCTTTGAAATCATATGAAATTCAAAGGCAACGTTCAGATGGGTCTAAAAAGCACACGATGTTACCAAAATCAGAACAAATGTTTTGGTCTTCATCTAGATACCCTTTATAATTGTTAAATTTTGGCTGATTAGTGAAAAAGCATTTGAGACTGTAGTGACAATAGTAGGGTTACCTGTGCTTAATTTATCTTACATGTCCCAGTTGCAACCATAGTAATTATTAGTCTTAGGCTGTCGGTGACCTAGCTATCCTGATGAGTGCTTATTTATATACCTTTCAGACCCGCTTCCAGATCTATCGCCGGCTAAAGCTCTTCCAGACAGGGTTACCAGAGACGCCAAGAGTAAGTTACTATGTTATACAGCGAGTTTTCAAAGCTGGGACTTTCCTATTCAGACAAAGGTGCCTTTCAAAAGACAAAGTCAATGTACGGTGAATCAGTAGCAGAAGAATAACAAAATGGAGTCAAGTTGATTGCCTCAGTACTTCTCACACATAATAAAGATTTCATTATTCATCATCGCCCACCCTCCCGCAAAAGAACTTCCACAAAAGCTCTCGTAAATAGTGTCTTGCGTCTCCCTCCTTAGAAACTAGAACGCCACAGTTTTCATTCTGCATGCTTCAACTGAACGATGCAAAACGATTCGGAGCCTCTAAACCATCTAAAAGCGAGGTATGAGCTGTTTTTATATTTTTAGTTTTTTAATTATTGTTGCGACGCCACTGACACGATTTTTCAGATACTGGCGCGTTTTCCACTCTCGCCGCGATAGTCAATCCTGTGTCGAAATTTCATTAAAATCAATTTAATAATTTTTGATTTGCGCAATATACATAGAACGAAATTAAGCAATACTCGTATATGCATACATCACAAAATTCTAAGTCCCTTGGTTTCTGTAATAGGCAAGTAAATGTTCACATGGACTTAAAGAAAATACGCCGGTACGTATTTCTTCCATAGGTCAATGGACAAACTATTACGAATACAACAAATCTTTCAGTTTTACAACCCACCACCCCAACCACCCCAATTTCACCCCCACTCAAAAAAACGTAGAAAATGATCAGGAACCCCTAAAACGCCTAAAAACAAGGTTTGAGCTGTTTTTATATTTTTAGTTTTTTTATTATTGCTGCGCCGCCACTGACACGATTTTCCTAAAACATACACGTTTTCCATCCGCGCCGCGGTAGTAATACTGTGTCAAAATTTCGTTAAAATCAATTGAATAATTTTCACGTTACGCAATATAGAACGATCTAAAACAATACTCGTATGTCTGTATACATCACAAATTCTGAGTCCCTTAGTTTCTATAATGAGCAAGGCAACAAGGCAATGTTCAAATGGACCTAAAAAAGTGTATTATGCCGCTCAGTTTTTCATTCACAGGTCAATGGACAGCCCATTATGAATACAACAAATTTTTCAGTTTTCCAACCCCCCACCCCCTAAACCACCCCAAATTCACCCCTACCCAAAAAAAAGTAGAAAATGATCAGGAACCCTTAAAACGCCTAAAAACAAAGTTTGAGGCGTTTTTATTTTTTTTGTTTTTTTATTATTGCTGCGCCGTCACTGACACGATTTTTCCAAAACATACGCATTTTCCATCCCGCTGCGGTAGTAATAGTGTGACAAAGTTTCTTTAAAATTCATTTCATAACTTTTACGTATTTATCAGAAAAAGTCCCTTGGTTTCTAGAATACTCAATGTTCGGATTGGCCTAAAACAGGGTACTATGCCGCTAGGCCTTTCTTTTACAGATCAATGGATAGCTTATTATGAGTACGACACATTTTTGAGATTTACAACCCCCCACCCCCCAACCACCCTAATTTCACCCCCACCCAAAAAAAAGTAGAAAATGATCAGGAACTTTAGGGGTTCCTAAAAACGAAGTTTGAGGAACATTTATTTTTTTTGTTTTTTTGTAATTACTACGCCGTCCCTGCACCGATTTTCAAAGTTATACGAGCATTATCTACTACGACCCCCCAGCATATCGCTGCCCAAATTTTATCATAATCCATGCAGCGGTTACTGAGATTACGAGGCTAGAAGAACGCGCACAGACAGACAGACAGACAGACGGAAATGACGGACATGGATTTTCGTTATGTAGACATCATAAAACGCCCAGAAAGGTATCGTTGTGGGAAGTAAAAAAGTAAGAAAATACATCCTATTCGTTCGCTGCGAAGTTTTAAGTACGATCCTGTCACATGAGTCTTCTAGATATAGTTCGAAGTTCGCACCGCGATACGGAAAAGCCTAGTATTTCTTCTTCAATTTGGACGATTCCGGGTCGTTCAGCGTGTCCACTATGATGCGTATACAAACACTCTGCGCCTCTAGCTCTTTTCACGAGATAGACAAATCGACGGGGGGCAGGGTGAATATGGTCAGGAAGACGATGAGTATACACTCGCCTGGTCCGAGAGGCATTTTAATCACATTCACCTACACTAAATTAAATCATTTTCGTTATTCATTTTTGTTATTTTTAAAGTCCGATGTCAACAATTTGAGAGAAATGTCAAACGCGCGCTGCTACGTACATATATAAACATGCTCTGTAGTAAACTGGGTTTTTTTTCGTTTTTTTTTTGTCTGTTTTGACCTAATCACACAGGGAGGGAATTAGAAATGAGAATTTCATTATCGGTCTAGATCTTGATATCTCTAAGCATTTCGATTATATGTTACTGGGAAAAATCACTCCTTTTGGCGAGTACTTTTTAAGACCAATGAAGAAAAGTCCCAACTTCGAAAACATCATGTATACAATGACAAATATTGTAATGCTAAGTTCCAAATTGTGTTTATCTGCTGCTATAAATAAGTACTAAAATTTAGCCTAAAAACAACAAATATGTAAGTAAAATTCGATGCTTCCAACACCCAGCACTGTGCACTTCCAAACAAAGAGTGCCCAAGTGAGTACCAGATTATAATGAACAATCAGGCGCTGACAAGAAGTCACTATTTCCACCTTTTCAGCATCATTCTAGCCACAATGTCTTAACAGACAAGTTATGAACTCGTAAAATGCATTGTGTCGGAGCTAGAGTATTTCCGATACGAATATTATCAATAATTTTGACAACTGTAGCTCGCCATCGTTCGCAATTTACTGTCAGTTCAGTTCAGTGGCGCTGTTGATACTCATATCCAGCAACTATTTCGTGGTATCCACCCAGCGTATAGGGGAACGACCACGGCGCCGCCCACTCGGGGCAAGGCCCTGAATTACAAGTTTCTCCATATTATCACTTCGGTGAATATGTCCGTAGAATGTAAGCATTCTCGTCGACACAATGGAGGCTACAGTCGCGTTAGTTTGATGGGCGGTATCAGGAATTCTCAGCATTCTCCTCTACGTCCACATTTCAAAAGCATCGATGCGAGCTTGGTCTGCCTTTTTAACGGTCCAAGTTTCCGAGGCATACAAAAATATAGAGAACACAGCTGTCTGCAGACCTTCCGCTTCGTCCTTGCGTCTCCTTGGGAGACGTTCCCTCTTCAACTAGCAGATGCAGGAGTGGTGTTCCTGTTACCTCTTGCAAGGCTTTGCTGGATACTGTGCGGTAGGTACTGATTACCCTCAGCGGTGGCTTACGTTGCAGCCTGTCCTGCTCCTGCTGATGTTTTTTATTCCTTTTGAGTGCCGTGTGCCATACTGGCGCTCCATAAAGGACAGTCGACTGGAAGATTCCGTTCAGGAGTGCTCTTTTTCTACTGCCGGGTCCCCCAATAATCGGCATCCGTCTAAAGTGCATTGTTATTCTAGCTGCTGGCTTATGGGTTGACTTCTTAACGTGTGCTGAGAGGCACCTCTCGTTGTCTGTATAGACTCCCAAGTACCTCACAGACTCACTGAGGATTATCATCCTGTCTCTAAGCTGAAAGTTCACATCCTTCCTCTTTATAATATATACTCGTAGAATTACTGCCTCAGCCTTTTCTGGAGCTAAATCTAGGTGATGATCCCTTATCCAGTCGTCAGTCTTTAGCAAGGCCCGGTTCACCTTGTATGAGAGAGATACCTCGTCCTTGGCTATCACGGTCAAGGCTAATTCATCTGCAAAGCCTATCGTTCTAATGCTACCGGCTAGCGGTTGCCTTCAATATTTCATCGTGCAGGATGTTCCACGGGATGCACCCTAGTGCTGACCCTTGTGGAACTCCGGTAGACATTGGCAAATCTACATTGGATATAGATATCGTCCTACCTTCGCAATAACTGCTTATTATATAATATATTAGGAAGATATTTCGAGATGCCGCGTCTTCGCAGTTCACTCATTATGATGCCCTAGAGTATACCTAGGTCCACCTAGGAACCTCGTACCTGATGCGATTCAGGACATGTTAAAAACACTTTGGGTAAGGTCAAAATCATTTTCTACACTTGATCTTATTTAAATTACATGTACTTCAACTCAAAGTAGATGCACGAAAACTACTAAAAAGCAGACATCTTACCAGTCTTAAAATACCTGGCCAAGCCTTCTATTGCATCGACTCACCTGAAAATAAAGTATAGTATTAGTTAAATCACTTATTATTGGCGTAAAACAAATTTCAGAGAAATCAATTTTATAATCTAAAAATTGATTGTAGAAATCTCTAGAATCTCTAGAAATCTCTCTACAGATGGCGCCATGTAAAAACGTCATATCGTCATTTCGTGACGCAGCGTTAAAGCAAGACAGCAATATGTCAGTTACATTACAACCATAGATAACCGCCGAACAGAAAAGCTCGCGTTTTTTGCGAAAAGACCATCACAAAATGAAATAAACATACTTCACGTGGCAGTTCTTTGGTGCAAAAGTGTCATATTCTTCAGCAGAATAATAAAATATGATGAAGACTGTCACAACTCAAAAAAATATATAAAAATACAGTTATGGACTCCGAAGACACAAAATACTCAAACTCAGGGCATGTAGTGATATTGTGTTACTATACTCATTAACTCATACTTAAACCTTTTATTAATTGTAGATTCAAGAATAACTGCAGTGTCAGTTTCATAAAACTTTAACGAGCTCTCCTGAAAATATACATTTTTTGAGATATAACAGTCTTTTTCGAAACAGACGACGCGCGACGAGGCTTCATAACATGTACCGCTGTATAATACATGTACTGCAATATTTCCAATTAAAATATGTAGTTACTAAAGAACAACAGTATAAATATTTGGGAACAAGAAAAGGGTTGGAAAGTGTTTGAGATAATCTGCTATTTCCTGCAACGCCGTAGGCTGTCGTCAGCTAAATGGCTGGAGTTAGTCGCTTGTCCTCCCTTTTCGCCTCATTCGTCTCTCGCATTCTCTGCCCAGTCGAACCATACTCCGAGAGCAAATACTCTTACTAGCATTGAATTACTCTATTGCAGTGGTTCTCAACCTTTTTGTGGCCGCGAAACACCTATGAAAAAAAAAATAGCGGAACACGATGTTTAGTATTTACTTATGTATTTAAATAAAATAATGAATTTTACTAGTTTAGTACTCAATACTAAAATACAAAAGAACACGACAAGCGCAACTATCTCGAAATGTAATATTTTTTATTTTCAGAATTTTTGAACATTATTTAATAATGTGCATGTGCTTCCTTTGGGGAAACATAAATACAGAAAATGTTCGACAAAGGGATTGTGAGAGCCTTGAGCCTACTTTGGATAACGTGGAAATAATTTTTCTCATGTTTTCTCAAAAAATCACTCTAGCCAATAGTTGCCAGTAGAGGGATTTGCCCTCAGGATACTTGCTTCTGTTGGTTCACTGCTTTCATATCAGCCTGATAGCCGGCTTTACGCTGCGTTTTTACCAGAGATGTGCTAGGAAAATGTGCGCGGCGAGGATGTGTAGCGGAGCTGTGAAACGGTTATAGGTGTTTCCACCAGAGATGTGCTAGGAAGATGAGCGTTGCGAAGATGTGTGGCGGACTCTTTTCAGAGTTTTCTTTTTGCTAGCCTACGTCAACAGCACACGTTCCTCGTCCACATCCCTCGCAACGCATTTCTAGCACACATCTCCACCAAAGCTAAGCTGAGCGAGGCGAGCGATTCTATTGATTCGTTAAAAACACATTCCTCCAAACACATCCTCGCACATGTCTGGTGGATACGCAAACTTACCCAGGTCCACCTGATGAGATCCGAAAGATCGAAACAGCGCTGTCACGGATTAGTTACATCGTGCCTGATGTTGGTTGAGGACATGTCCCAAACAAGGATTGTAATATCCTTAAGCACACCTTGGTTGAGACGAAAATCATTTTCTTTTTTGTGATTCACCTTATCAAGTGATTTAAAAATATTTTTATAAAATGAGCTAACCTACATTCTATTCTGAATAGTAGACATTGTATAGTTCTTCCAAATTACTAAGTTGGCGCAAGTTGACTTGCTTTTGGAGAAACCGTGTTCTAAGAAATAAAAAGGATCCATATAAGCTTCGGCCTCAATTCCGGTTCTCTAATCGTTAGTGATGTTGCGATTTACCGATATATCGAAAACATCGATGTATCGAACTATAAACATCGATGTTTTGCCATCGATTTCTGCATTTCGATATATCGATGCATCAACGTGGAGAAATACGGGTTCTCTGGATGCTCAATACGTGGGTTTTACGATACTCTAACATAAACTAAAAAATGGAGTCAAGTTGATTGACTCAGTACTTCCCACACATTACTGTGATATCAGTTTATTATTTTCCCATAGCATGAAGCTTTAGTCTGAGATCTCCTTGCAACCAAATCATCGGCAGCCCTCCCTCCCCTAAAATTGTCTTATGCCGCTAAGTATTTCCTTCAGAGGTCAATGGACAGCCTAAAACATCTAAAAACGAAGTTTGAGTTGTTTTCATACTTTTAGTTTTTTGATTATTGCTATATACGCTGCCACTGACACGATATTTGACAAACACACGCGTTTTCCATCCTCACCACGGTAATAATACTGTGTCAAAATTTAATTAGAATCAATGTAATAGTGTCCACGTTACAAAATACAAAAAGATCTAACGCAATAAATACTCGTATGTATGTATACAGAAAATTCTAAGTCCCTTAGTTTCCGTAATACGCTAGGCAATGTTCGGATGGACCTAAAAAGTTGATTTATGTCGCTAGGTCTTCCTTCACAGCCCCTACCCTACACCCTATTATGAATACAAGAAATTTCTCAGTTTTTCAACCCCCCACCCCCTAACCACCCCAATTTCACCCCCCCAAAAAAAACGCAGAAAATGATCAGGAACCTCTAAAACGCTTAAAAACGAAGTTTGAGCTGTTTTTATATTTTTACTTTTTTTTATTATTTCTGCGCCGCCACTGGCACGATTTATAAAAACCATACGCGTTTTTCATCCTCGCCACGGTAGTAATACTGTGTCAAAATTTCATTAACATCAATTCAACAGTTTCCTTGTAACACAATATAGAAGGATCTAAAGCAATACTCTCGTATGTTTACACCAGAAAAAATTCTAAGTCCTTTGGTTTCTGTAATAGGCAAGGCAATGTTCGGATGGACCTAAAAAAGTTATTTATGTTGCTAGGTCTTCCTTCATGGGTCAGTGGGCAGTCTATTATGAAAGCAACAAATTTTTCAATTTTACAACCCCCCACCCCTCAACCACCCCAATTTCACCCCCACCCAAAAAAAAGTAAAAAATGATCAGGAACCTCTAAAACGCCTAAAAACGAAGTTTGAGGAATATTTAATTTTTTTTGTTTTTTGCTAATTACTCCGCCGCCCCTGCACCGATTTTCAAAATTATAAGAACATTACCTACTACGACCCCCCAGCATATCGCTGCCCAAATTTCATCACAATCCATGCAGCGGTTACTGAGATTACGAGGACACAAAAACGCGTACAGACAGACCGACAGACCGACAGACCGACAGACAGACAGACCGACGGAAATGAGTGACATGGATTTTCGTTATGTAGACATCATAAAACGCCCAAAAAGTGTATTATCTCAAAATCGAAAATTTTCGCGATCACAATACTCCCCTCACCTATCGGTGTGGGAAGTAAAAAGTTCGGTCATCAAATTGAAATGATCAAATAGTAATCCACATTTTTTTAATAAATGCTGTGATCTCAGCATATCAGCCTCTTTTTAATACAGAATAGGAATCCTACTGCATAGACGAGGGTTTCAACGATTACGTGATTGCTATTTTTGTTTGTTTATTGTGGATTTAATGATGCTAGCTTTACAAAATTATATTTAATCTTACCTACGCCATTTGTACGTATCTTACTGAGTCAATCTTTGTACAAAAAATGCAAACTACTGCGACGGAAAATACGATAATCATTTAATGAACATGGATAAATATAAATTTGTAACCTTATGTATTTATATCCCCAGTCTGCATGGAAGATGACGACTGTGAAGAGCTAGAGCTTTGCGTCAATGACTATTGTGAACTAATATGGTAGACGCAACAGGACGAAGTAAATTTCCACTGTGGATTTTTCCCGGATATGAATGAAATGTAATAGAAGTTGAATAAATTCTGCATTTCCTAAAGGTTTTTTTTATTTAAGCAAAAGCTCATTGCCTGTGCGTGTAGCAGCGGATTCAATAAAATTGGAAACACTATATAGAATGTGTGTGATGATAACATCGACAGGGCTATTCTGACAAGGTAATTTGTTCATCTTAAAAAAGAAGGAACTAATAAGCCCAAAACATTTTATAGTATAATATGTAATTTACTGTTTTGGTGCAAAAACCCGAAATTTATTTTAATTTTCAATAATAACGTAAAATATCCAGAACTGAATCCAAAATAAAAGCTTTTATTTAAATGCTCTAAAAAAGTAAAATGGAGTTTTCCTAATTTTAACTATCAACTTATAACCTCGCTATGCAAAATTTATGTGGCCATAAATGCTTATCGTGAAGTCTGCGTAAGTACCCATAAGTATTTAATTATACTGAAATTAAAAAAAATTAACATAGCATATTAAGTTACTCAACAAAATTGGTAGGTACTAAGGTACAAGTAAATCACGCGACAAGTTTTATGATAATATAAATTGTGTATAATGAGACTATAAGTTGATGGTTGAAATTTTAAATGCAAAGTTCATATTCTGCTTTTTAGAGTATTTAAGTAAAAGCTTATATTTAGTTTGGTTTTGTTCATGATTTATTTTTTACTTTTTAGTAATTTTAACCTGCATTTATATTCTTAGTAAGTCCTTTCATTCAATATCCTTACTATAAGAAAGCATAAAAAACTTCAAAAGAGGACCATATTGGATTTTTTTGAGTTACTCTTAACAAGCCCTTTTATTTGATGCCCATATTGTAGAGGGGCTTAAAAAATAACTACTCCGCCATCTTGGATAGTCCACCATATTGGATTTACAATGACGTCACACAGCTTATCCTGTATAGTCATCCAAACTAAACGTGTATACAAAATTTTAGCCCAATCGGTTGAAGATATCTGCTACAAAATTTTGTAGCAATATTCCACCCAAACAAACACAACATGTACATATATTACAAGTTAAATGAAAACTCTTACTTAAAATGGGCCAAATAGTATAACATTCCATTACTATATCTGATCGAAATTTCCAATTTGCGTATGATGTGATGCTGGAAATATCTTTAAAATTAATATCTTGATGGTTCTATCCTCTGTTGAACATAATATGTTAGGTACAAGGTTAAAAAGGTGAATGTCACAAAAAATAGCATTCGATAAAAAACTAATTTAAAAGTTTGAAGGCTACTAGGCACTTTGTCTATAAATAAAATGGCTGGATTAAGTTTTGCACACTTCCTATACATATTTACTGAGTTTTCAATATTGTCTTTTTCTAATTTGTCATTACGTTAAGATATTAAAAAGAATATTAGTAGCATTATAATGAGACCACAATCACAGGTAAAAATCGCAATCGCAATCTTGGATGAGATCCAAAATGCGACTTTGAACATCGCTACTCGCTGAGTCTCAAACTGTATTTAAGTCTACGTGCATTTTTAAATTATTTGGAGGAATGTAGAAAACTAAATTTCCCGTCTCTACTTTGGTTCAATCAACATTATGTATATTCCCTACAAATTGTGAGTACCCCATACAGAGATACAATTTTTTAACATCCCGTATCTATTTGTTTTTTAGCCTGCACTGAAGATTCAGATTGCGAACTTACACAGTATTGCTACAAAGGTCGCTGTCAAGGATTCTGCAGAATCGTGTGGTGAAGATACCAGATGAGACAAAAATGTGGATATACGAGTATCTAAAATGTAACCGAATGTAATGGAGACTGAATACCTGGAAACTGAGATTTTCTTTGGATTATAATTTTTTTTTGATATAGATCTAAAAGTCACTGTTTTGTTATTTGTAATTCCTCGAAAAATTTCACAAAAAATGGTGTTAAGTTGATTGGTTCAGTATTTCCCACACATTACGGTGATATCAGTTTATTATTTTCCCATAGCATGAAGCTATAATCTGAGATTCTCTTGCAACCAAATCAACGCCATCCCCCCCCCCCATGGTGTTATGCCGCTATGTCTTTTAAACATAAAACACATTTTTCAAAACCGCCTTCCCCTAACCACCCCAAATTTTCCTCCACCCAATAAAAGGCAGAAAATTATCACGAACCCCTACGACACCTAAAAACAAAATTTTAGCTGTCCTTATATTTTTAGTTTTTTTTTATTATTTCTGTGTCGTCACGAACACGATTTGTACAAACCATATGCGTTTTTCACCCTCGCCTCGGTAGTGATACTGTGTCAAAATTTCATTAAAATTAATTTAATAGTTTCCTCGTTACACAATATAGGATTACCTAAAGCAATACTCGTATGTTTACATCAGAAAAAATTCTAATTACTGTGATAGGCAAGGCTATGTTTTTTTCATTTTTTGCTAATTACTCCGCCGCACATGCAGCCATTTTCAAAATTATAACAGCATTACCTACTACGACCCTACAGCATATTGCTGCCCAAATTTCACCACAATCCATGTAGCAGTTACTGAGACTACGAGGCTAGAAAAACTCCAACAGACCGACAAACAGACAGGTCGACAGACAGACAGCCGACAGCCAGACAGACCGACAGATAGACAGACAGACAGACGGAAATCAGTGTCGTGGTTTTTCGTAATGTAGATATCATAAGACGCCCAAAAAGGTGTTTATCTCAAAATCGAAAATTGTTGCGATCACAGTAGGTACTCCCCTCACCTATCGATGTGGGAAGTAAAAATATACAGGACTAACAATATCAACAAAACATCGAAACTAATATTATCACTGTCAGAACATTTGTTGCAAACTAGTGATCAAAATCGTCATTTCAAGTTACAGTGATCTTCAAATACATATCTTTTCAGACCTATGTTTCTGGAAACTAGCTACTATTTTGTGCCGAGTTGCTATGTGCTTTAGCTCAAGATCAAACACAGTACTACTTTCCGTAACAATAGTGGCAAACTAGGTAATTTTGAATAACTACTTGTTCCTTTCTGCTGTCAATAATAAAACAAATCGTAATAGTACAGCGATAGCAGGTGTTTATTCTTTTATCAGATTAAATTTTTATTAACAAATTCTACAGTTTTGTCCAATGTTTCATTTCATTTTCTGCTTTTATAGCATTTCAAGCCTCATTATTCCAATGAAAACCATCTTTAAGATTTTAAGGTCACTACATTAGTTAGACACATCGAGGTAGAATCCCAAGGAGACGCTATAAGGTTCAATTTCGCATAACAAAAACGGTATCAGGAGGCGTGGCTAAGTGTGGTAACAATATGGACGCCTCGCCAGAGCCGGATTACTTTCTTATGTAAATAATTTTGAAAATTCATTACAATGATGATTTAAATATGAAGTATTGGGTTGATTTTTCAATCTAATGCGAAATTCATAGTTAAGTATATGAAAAAAACAGGCATTGTAGAGACGACATTCATCATCAATTGAATAATACAACTGTATTATTGCTGCGATACGTTACACTTTATTGAGATAAAGATTACAAATGCGGTCCTGTACATTGTTATTTTTTTGCATTCATACCTATGAAATGTAATTCCTGTCGATTTCTTCTTATCCATGCCATCTCTGCTAGAGCAACTACGATAAGCACATGAAACCATTATTTCGTTTATGAATTCACTAGAATATCACTTAAAAATAACTAAAAATCTCGGTAAAAACACTCAAAAAAAGCAAACCCGAAATTGTCAAAGAAACGTCAGCTGTTTGACATATGTGTCGAATCAATATGGCCAACCTGCACCTGCTTTTAGCCACGTTATGGCGCCTCCATGGGATTCTACCTCGATGGTTAGACAGGTCATTACTTCGCCAGAAAACAAATGCTGTTTCCTGGTACAGCTATTAAACGACGTCAGTTATTCAGAATTGATTTTTTTGTGAAATTTTTTACTTTGATAAATGTCACAGGAACGTCAGTAAACTTCATCTTCAAATTCGAGGTTGCAAGAACATATGACATCTCATGTCTTAAAAAACATTACTGGGAGAAAAGCACAGAATATGACCAAAATTATGTATAGCTTAATAGCCCTTCATAAATACAACAGACTGATTCTCCTCTCACACCCGCGGCATTGCAATTTTACCATCCTCTATAAAAAGTCTGAATATAATCAGAAAACCCTAAATGGACTAGAAACGTTTGAAGAAGTTTTCAGAATTATTTTTTTCTAATTACGCTGATCTCACTGAACCGATTTCCAAAAATACAACAGCATTACCTACTATGACCCCGAAACACTTCATTCCAACATTCAGGAAGCTAAGGCCAAGTATGAGCAAAAAAATAACATCGTGTTTTCCCCTTAACAATGAAACGGCAAAAAAAGAGCTAAAGATATACCTTAACGGCACCTTGCTACCCTATAATGGGGTATTTTCCAACTTGCTAATATAGCCTGGTAAATGGCTGAAATGGATTGCTTGTATCTAATTTGTAATGGTGGCATTGTTTGCTCAATTTTTTTCTGCCCACGTGGAGTAAAGATAGAGTTTGAAGATCATCGCTTTGGAAAGAGCTCATTTAAATCTCTTAAACCTCCCGCCTAAGAAATCAACCAATCAAAAGTCATTTCTATGCCGGATGTAGATAGGATGTGACTATATTAATTTGAATTATGCGTAGGTTCAAGGTTGTCACCTTGTTACAATTTGGCTAGTTTTTCTACATATAGAGGATGTAAACTCAATTTTATGTAGGTATTATGTTTATTTAGTTTCCCTCTTTTTAATTGAATGAAAGTTCATGTCTGTGTGCTATAAATGTTATATTACACTGCAATTCCATTTTTTGTTACTTATCAACCGTCATTTGCGCAAAACAAGAAGTCATTTTTGTGTTCGATCAAGTTCGATTTATGAAGTGTTTCTATCAACTCTTGACAGATCTCTAGTTTGATTGCGGATGATTTATGCTCGCTCTGAGAGCAGTAAATCGAAAACGCTATAAATTAACCATGATGAAATGATGTAAACAAACATCTGTCAATGTCAATACGAAGCGGAGGTATGTTTGTACATGGAGAAAATGAGGTCAGACGACAAAGTAGAGTCACATTCTAAGGATAGCACCACGAAGGACTTATTACGTCACGCTAAGATTTATTACGTCACAGATTTGGCACGAAATTTTATGTTTGAACTTTGGAGGGGATTTTAACCCACTTCGCGTTCACAATAAAACGTAAAAATGTTCGTTACATGGTTTTTGGGGACGTAACATCAGTATTCCGTCATAAAATTTTGTTCGGAGAATACCCCATTCAACACCAAATAACTAGGTGTCTATTTCCATCAATCGACCTATGGCGCACTGATGATCGCTAATAAGCGTGAAGCAGCTGTCTGCGTACTGGCGGATTGACGGATATATAGAGCAACCGTCGTATATCGACTTTAATATGCTGTCGCATATAGAACCCGCTCTCTCTAGTGGCTAAAGTGAACGATCCATGTCGTTCCACCAAAAAGTCTGCTGCTGTTAGCAGCGATTTTTTTTGGTTGCCGTTACCTTCCGGTACCAGATGGCACACCGGCAGAACCTCAGAGTAACAACTGAACATAGAGGTAGTAAACAAACCACTTTAGCATGGCGTGCTCAAAGCCATGATCTTTTGACACTTCAGACCCAAACACTGCCAACTAACCTGAAAATTCTTCCAATGCAACCCATGTTACAAACACTGCTCTGCACTGTCCCATCTCGAAAAAATGTTAAACTTCACTCAAATATAGTACAGCAAGTCTGCAAAGCTTCACTACAGTTACCAACAAATAGCGAATTTGATTTTACTGACCAAACATGAAAGACGCACAAACAAAACAAACGTTTGACAGTCGGGGTTTACCGTAAACAAATCGCAGGAAAATTACATAGGCGTTGCCAACTCCTCAAAATTTATGTAAGACAGAATTTGCGTTTACGTTGATGAAACATGCAGTAACGCAGTAGAGGTCAACATATGTATTGATTTTGCTTTAATCATTTCTGAACCATCAAAATACCGTCTTTTTAACATAGAATGGAAGATTTCTGGATACTATACAATTAAGACGATAGTAAACAATTATGAATGCCGTATCTAGTGGTCGATATGACAACGTAAGAAAAGATGTTGACCTATTAGAATTAGTTGTTTACTACCTCTATGTTCATTTGTTACTCTGAGGGCAGAACCTTTCTGTCGTCTGCTCACACATGTTTCACATGTTTGTTAAACATGAAAGACCTGATGCTCTCTATTTACGTCAATCGACCTATGGCGCACTGATGATCGCTAATAAGCTGTCTGCGTACTGGTGGATTGACGGAGATATAGAGCAACCCTCGTATATCGACTTTAATATGCTGTCGCATATAGAACCCGCGCTCTCTGGTGCATGTCGTTCCACCAAAAAGTCTGCTGCTGTTAGCGATTTTCTTTGGTTGCCGTTACCTCAGGGTACCAGATGGCGTACCGGCAGGACCTTTCTGTCGTCTGCTCATAAATTGCATTGATATACCTTTAAAACAAGGTATTACTGAATACCCCTTGTCATTCAAAATTTTTCAAGGGATGATCCTGGGGGCCAGAGAGTACAAAAGGGTGAGGTAGTTTTTGATCAGAAAGTTGTCCCCCTTGACAAATCTTTTTATGTGTCTCGGCGCTTTTTTTTAGTCGGCGGTTTTCGAGAATCCGGAGTAGGAAGTTCTCAAATTAACACCCTGTATGAAGAGATAATAGAAAATAAGACAGACCGAGCATCATTAGTTGTTATTTTCAAGAGGTAGAATGGTATAAATGATAGTCTATCTCAAAAATCTATAATGACTTCTGATTCATTATCTCACTTCCGTTCACATAGATATTCCATGTTCCTAATATAACTTTTTTTTGTAGATGATCAGGGTTTACAAAAGTCAGGCATTCTGCATATTCATCTAACTTATCGATGTCTTTAATAAATGAGTTTAGTCGCAAATGCGTGGAAACCACAAACAGGTGTATGGCCAATAGTTGCGCCATACTAATAATAAACATACAAAGGAAAAGAGCTATTCCTTATAAAGTTATAAACTAACATCATGCAAAAATAGTAATCAAAAAACAAATGATGTAGGTACTACAACACCAAACAAAGGCAATGTAACCTTGAGGTAGCAACCTTGCTCAGGGCCGCAGCTAGGCGTTGACCATGGAGGGGGTTCATGGTGATCTTAGGGAGGGTTCATGTATAAAAGAATATGTAATGTCTTAATTTGCTTAAAATCTGTATAGATTGTATCGCTGCTAATGTGTCATGAGCGCCGAGGGATTGGTTAGTAGTAGAATAAATCACTAAGCTTGGATAAAGCATCCTTGATTATCTTTATTTTATATTATTTTAGTAGTTATTTCATTCGTGGGAATAACTCATGGGGGAGTTTGAACCCCCCAAACCCCCCCTATATATGGCCCTGACCTTGCTATCTTACATCTGTGGGTACCCGAAGGAAAACTCCAGCCAACTATAAATTACTTTTTATCATTAAGACACAATTGGAGTTCATTTCAATTACGATCCTGGTTGTAGCTTGAAATTTGAGAGATAAGTGAGTTGGCCACTGTGTGTCATATACAGGGTGTCCGACGACGACTCAGACAAGCAATATATCGGAACTGAGCAGCAGTAGAGAATTATAATTTTGGGGGTGTAAATTAGAGCAAATTTTGTGTCTTTTCTTGCCACTGTGTTACCGAATGTGGTATTTGTTCTTGGTCACTTGACGTCCGACTCAAAATTATTAATGGGACACCTGTATAATTGTATCTTTCTGTGTTCCTCTCGATAAAACAATTCCAAAAAACTAACACATTTGGTGTCTAAGGTGATTAATTTAGGAGCTACGGTACTTAAAGAATGTACCACTGCCATTATGAAAGACTAGCAAATAATTCAGCTGTATGGGTACATGTTAAAATCAATGGTAGTGGTACACTCCTTTAAGTACTTGTAGCTCTTGAATTAATCACTTTAGACCCCAAATGTGCCAGTTTGTTTTATTGGAATTGTTTTATCCTGTTTCGAGTTTGTTGAGGAGGTGCATGCAGTTCCATACCAGTCTTGAATCAACCCGACTGGAGTACAGTGCTTTCAATGCAGCCTGGCTGTCTGAAAAGATTTTTATAGATATGTTTGTCAAGGGCCTTTTGATTAGCTCACTGACTCCCAGCTCTATGGCAATAATTTCTGCTTGGAAGACCGTGGTATACCTCCCAAGGTTTACTCAAATTCCACCTCTTGGATTGGTACCAACTACTCCCGGTCCTCCTCCAGTTCGGACTTGGAGCCATCAGCAAATAGCGCAAGATCGGAGGGTGATATGAAGCCATCCCTCCTCCATTCGTCCCTGCCTGGGAAAAGGACGTTATAGGATCGCTCTATGTGCGCTAGGGGAACCATATAGTCCGAGTACATTCGGAATATATGATGATGGGTAATTTCATCAATGATACCCTATTCTCCAACTTGAAAATTTGGAGCTTATATCTGTAATTTGAAGAAAGTTGAATGTAAGGATGGCTATTCGGTTTTATATGATTTTCATAACGTAAAATCGAAGTTTTTTGGGATATTTCACAAATAAGTGAAGTAACTAAAATAATAGGCATAATATTAATAACAATAAGCAATAATAAATAATAGATAAGGAAGTATATTTGTTCCATTTGCTACATGCATTATAAACGATTTAGGATAAAATAAAACTATATGTGCATTGTTAACACTTATCTTTAATTTACCTTTGTTAAATGTAACGCTGTTTCTGGATATTATCTATAGTTTGTTGTCGAAACAGATCGAACAATTGGTAATAATAGTAATGTGTAATTTATTGGAACTATAGACTTTTCTTAACTGCTTCCGGACATTTGGTGTGTCCCTAATAGGCGTTATATTTTCCCCTAGACAAAACGTCATATCGGCTATATAGCTAAGTATTTTTCAACGTGAAGCAACAAGATTTAGCTCAGAAAATAGTTACATCTCAGTCAAGATGGCGAGCCGTGGGTTGCTGATTTGCTTTATAATTGTTTTGTACCTGAATCTAGCACTTTGCGGAAGTAAGTGAGCACATTGTGTATCTTCTGTAACAGCATTTGTAGCTTTTAAGTATTTATCTATCAGAGCAAGTTATTTTAGGCCAGATAAAGGAAATTAAGTATCTTATTTGTTTTCAAGTGACTTTTCAGCTAATATAGTACCTACAGCCATATCTTCCTGGTAAGCCCTGTTTCGTGCTTCTTTCATTTAATTGTTTTTTATGGATATAGATGAAACCTAGTTTTTTATTTTACTTATACAGGGTGGGCAATAGTGAGTGGACGGAGGATTATGGGCTTACTAAAACGAATTGCAAGAATCTGTCTCCTGGTAGAGGGTCTTGAGGGCTATAACCTTAAAACAGTTTCACTTAATAAATTTTGATGTTTATACAGGGTGATTCATATCAAACTATTTTTGCATAGAACCCCCTATATATTATTGCATATTAGGATTTTCTAGTTAATTTTGGTGTGACTTTATGTATCATATATATACAGGGTGGTCCAATAAGCGTGCGGTGCTCCCTACCGGCCATACCGTTTAAATTAGAGGAAAATGTTTGCAATAAAAAACGTTTCTTTTCAAATGCTCTACATTTAGAAAGTAATTTCAAAGATGGCGGACTTCCGGATATACCGGAAGTAGCCATCAACTTCCTTATTTTAAATGGAACATCCTGTATATTTCTAGGTCCAGTTTATAACCATTTTTCATGTCTACGAAGCCGATTTTTGGAGTTACAAAATTAGACGTTTGTAGTACTTTGCAAGAAACGTTAATAGCTCGGAAACTAGATAAGATAGAAAGATGCGGTTTTCGGTTTTGAGACAAGCAAAGAACGTGTTTGTGTTTCAGTAGGATCGTTGTTTCAAAAGAAAATTAAATCAATAGACAAGCAATTTTCAAATTTGAAAAGTTAAAATCGTTAAAAACTTTTTTTTTCAAATGGTATGGTATCATAAGTTTCACATCGGCGGATGCGAAATTAAATTCTCCTTCACTTTTATCTAGGCACATGTGGTTCTATCTTAGATGGTTTTCAAGATATTCACGGTTTTGTAATTATTGCGTAGGAATTGGAAAAATCGTAGGTGGCGTGGCTCGCGGACGAAACAATTGGCAGAAAACCTTTCATCCAAAGTGCTTCGACCTCTAGTACTAAAATGTGCTTTTGCTCCATCTATCTGTAACCACATTATTCTTAAAAATTCCAGTGGTAAATTTTCCAACAGGTTTTCCAAATTTTCATTTAGAAAATTTTAGAAAACATTAGTTTAATATACGGTTTCGAATAATACCACCCCCAATGCTTAGACTCCATGCTGGTTGTCAACAAACCTCTCAAAATTTGTATTTACGTCGGTATAAAGATGTAAATTATGCCAGTTTACATGGCCGTTAATTAATAATAACGCTGTAGCTACATTTTATAAAAAAAATGAAATAGTTTCATAAGAAATGTAGCTTCATTCATAAACAACACACTGTTGAAAGGGAGCGCATCTTCTTGGACTCGAGCACGACTCCAGTTACAGAAATTCATTCAGTTTTCAAAGTCTTGTCTTTCAATTTCTTGATTTAGCTGCACGTGATAAGGATGCTATACGTACTCCGTTAAGATCCTGTTCACAGTTGTTTGAGAAATGCCCGAATAGCGACTAATTACTGCTGTAGCTCTGCTATGCGGATCTTCAACTACAATTGCGAGAATGTCAAACTCACTATCTTCATGTATTACTACTACATGTTTCCTTCTCTCATATTTTACGCCAACGTAAATCCAAATTTTGAGAAGTTTGTTGACAACCAGCATGGAGTCTAAGCATTTGGGGTGGTATTATTGGAAACCGCATAATAAACTAATGTTTTCCAAAATTTTCTAAATGGCAATTTGGAAAACCTGTTGAAAAATTCACCACTGGAGTTTTTAAGAATAATGTTGTTACAGGTAGATGGAGCGAAAGCACATTTTAGTATTAGAGGTCGAAACACTTTGGATGAAAGGTTTCCTGCCAAATGTTTCGCCTGCGAGCCACGCCACCTACGATTTTTCCAATTCCTACGCCATAATTACAAAACCGTAAATATCTTGAAAACCATCAAAGATAGAACGACATAAAAGTGAAAGAGAATTTAATTTCGCACCCACCGATGTGAAACTTATGATACCATCCCATTTGAAAAAATTTTTTTTAACGTTTTTAACTCTTCAGATTTGAAAATTGCTAGTCCATTGATTTAATGTTCTTTTGAAATAACAATATTACTGAAACAGAAGCACGTTCCTTGCTTGCTTCAAAACAAAAAACCGCATCTATCTATCGCGTTTTCAAGATATTAACGTTTCTTGTAAAGTACTGCAAACGTCAAATTTTGTAAAAATTGCTGAATAACTCCAAAAATAGGCTTTGTAGACATAAACAATGGTCTACAAACTGGACCTTAAAATCGATGCTGTCTTCAAAGACGTAACAATATATAGGGTGTTCCATTTAAAATAAGGAAGTTGATGCCTACTTCTGGTATATCCGGAAGTCCGCCATCTTTGAAATTATTTTCTAAATGTAGAGCATTTGAAAGGAAACGTCTTTTATTTCAAACATTTTCGTTTAAACGGTATGGTCGCTAGAGATCACCGCGCGCTTATTGGACCACCCTGTATATACAACTAAATAGTATTGCATACATCTGCCTCCACAGTATTGTTTGGAATAATTATCATTTTCTATGCATTGTTGTTCTTTCCTATTTTTCTGTAAAAAAGTTATTTATTTGGGAAATCCTCATCTCTGAAAATGTCACTGTCCATGATACATAACATTTTGCACCGCCCTGCTGTTGATTCTATTTGCATTTTTTACGTGCTTTCGTGAAACGTAACTGAAGCTTTTTTATTACAGGAACGAAAGATGAGTTTCCAGGTACCAAGGAGTATCCAGTAATACCAAGTCAGTGGCATTTATTTATTCAAGTTCACAATTTATTACTATTTATATCAGAATAAATTAAAAGAAAAAACCCTTTTTAAGAAAAGTGTTTACTTAAATGTTCTAAAAAGAAGAAAACAAGACGTTCCTGTAAAGTATCAACTTATAGCCTCATTATACACAATTTGTATGATCGTAAAAGCTTGTCGCGAGGTTTACGTAAGTACCTATAAGAATCCAATTAAACTAAAACTTCAACACAATTTAACTCAGCAGACTAAGTTAGTCAATTGAATAGGTACTAGTTAATTTACACAAGTAAATCGCGCGTCAAGCTTTTATGATCATATAAATTGTGTATAATGAGGCTATAAGTTGATAGTTAACACTGTGAAGGAACATCTTATTTTCTTGTTTTTTAGAACATTTAAATAAAAGCTTTTTTTAAAAAAATTTTTTTGTTTTAATTTATTTTTTACTTTTTAGTTATTAACTTGCATTTATATCAGAAAAAAATTATTTATTCTCGGCAAACCCTTCTATCTGATACCTATACTGCATTAAAAATAACTATTTCGCCATCTTGGATGGTCCGCCATAGTTGATTTAGAATGACGTCATATTATTTTTCGAGTCACTCTCAACAAGCCCTTTCATTGGATACCCATATTGTAGAAGTGCATTAAAAATAGCTATTCCGCCATCTTGGATGGTCCGCTATATTTGATTTACTATGACATCACATTATTTTTCGAGTCAACTAGCCCTTTCACTGTGCAATGACTCTCTTCTCTCAGGTCGCAAACAAGGTTCATGCAGCGATAAGACAACTTACCGACTTTGAATAGTACATCTTCCCCAAACTCTTACAACAAAACACATCGTATTATATCTAAAAGTACATATTATTTGCCATCATCTGAACCACAGTTTCTAATTTAGAATTTGCGCTATCCTGATATCCACTCATTTTCGTAGATTTCCTTTTATTAGACATCATGAGTAGCTTAAACTAAACTAAAAATATAGACCGCCTACTTTAAACATAACCTTAAAACTGTGTTGGGTGATAAGTCCACCAACAACACGAGTTTATCCCTATTACTTTCCCAAAGTCAGTCCAGCACCCGAAATGTTCCTTTACAACTTATTATTGAAAAATCCTTACCGCGGATCTTCTTTACCACTTACGTCGCGTCACAGTCATACACACCGGCTGTCCGGTCCACCCTTCGTGGTTGCTCGGGGCATCAGCGGTTCGTTAGCTACCCCCTAACCTCATGTCGAAGTCGTCATCATCGTCGGTACAACCTGGTGATGGCCTCTGCGTAAGTTGTATAAAGGAACTCGTACAATTCTGTCCAGAATCTCCTGTGACCTCTGCCAGATTCTTGCTCACACCGCAAGCCTCTAGTTGGGCGCCAAATGCAAAAACTCTCTTCTCTCAGGTCGTCAGGTTCATGCAGTGATAAAACAGCTCGCCGGCTTTGGATAGTATGTTTTCCCCAAACTCTCACAACAAAATTTATCGTTTGACTAAAAATTACATCAGTGGATCTATTGTCAGTGATGGCCTTCCTCTCATTAGATTGTCATTCTCCTTATCATCTAATGGGCGTTCTCATATCAATATGGATACCCATATTGTAGAAATGCATTAAATAACTATTTCACTATTGGATTTAGAATGACGTCGTACAGCTTATCGTGCATTGTCGTCCAAACCAGAATTGTATACGAAATTTCAGCTCAATTGGTTGAAGATATCTACTTCAAAATGGAATTGCAAGATACCACCCGAACAAAGTACATACATTGCAAGTTAAATAAAAGCTTTTAAAAAGTTGTTTTGTAAAGCATTTCTCGGTGTTTGACGTACGAAGTACAACCAAGCACGTTATTTGTCATTTTATTTAACAAAGTTCATTTCCTGTCATTTCTGTTAATTTGAGAAATAATGTCATCCCATTGCCGATTATTTCGAATGGCAGAGGTCAAATTTCAACATCGAGGTGTAAGAAGCATCCTCCAAATACCGAATGCGAATAAAGCTACTGGTCCTGACCAAATTCCAGCCATTGTCCTTGAACGCTGTATCACTTAGCTTGCACCCATTCTTTGCAAGCTCTTCAAACTATCGTAAGATTGGCTCTGTACAACCCATTCCTAGGAAACGCAAAAAAGACCTATTTCACCAACTATAGTCCTGTGGCTCTTCTCAGCATCGTGTCTTGGGTTATGGAGACCATTAACGTACAGCTCCTGAAATACCAGGACAAAAATAACATCATAAATGATCGCCAGGATGGCTTACGTAAGCATAGGACTACGAGTGACCTCCCGGTCTACGTCACTCACTTTTGAAACAGAGCAATTGGAAATCATGCTGAATCCCATGTTGTTGCACTTGACATATCGAAAGCCTTCGATAGAGTGTGGGATAAGGGACTACTGATCAAGCTTATTGCTTATGGACCACCACCTGGTCTGCGCCAGTGGCTGAATAGCTTCCTGAATGACCCGTCTCTGTTTGTTGTAGTCGAAGTCGAAGGCTGTTCATCAGACGTATTCTCAATAAACGCCGGTGTTCCTCCCCCCCACACTGTTTCTACTGTACATCAACGAGTGCTGGAAATAACATCCGATCCAATTTGTAGCTTCGCAAATCAGTACATTAATATCGTGCATGGAACCAGGCAAGTCACTATCATCCCAGGAGACGGTACGTCAGCAATATGCTCTTTTTCATCAGTTTTTCCACAGTCTTCGAGAAAATGCCAATACCGATATTGGTCTGTAATTGTCCACATATTTTTTACTACCTTCCTTAAATATTGGGCTTATTTTACTTGCTTTCAGTTCATTTGGGAACAAGCCTGTATGAACAACATTATTTATTAACATAGTTAAAATAACTTGTCATATAATTAGATATATCTCTAAATGTAATTCCATCGCAGCCTGGTGCTGAGTTTTTCTTTAGATCCAGAATGGTTTATTGAATAATAAATTATAATCTACCTATACTATAGAATTAATTTCTATTGACCCCCGTATAAGTAAAGTGAACGTCGACCGTTGACGTCGAGAATATCGCACAGTCGGATTCCCCGTAAGTAGACGAGTCAGAGTCACCGTTGTGCTTGCAATTACAATTGTACTAAATCTATTACATTTTGCCCATAGCTATTACACTGTTACTACAATAGCGAAAATGCCGAAAATCTATTACATTTTAAAAAATTCACAACTTTTAGAACATATTTCAGGAAAATTAAAATTACGGCTACAGTTCTAAGTTATGCGACTCTATCCGGTAAGTGCACGGGACGATAATTACCGATCATTTAGGTACACCCGATCTCGTGTACTGTTCATTTTACAGCAATTTGAAATTTCTAATTTTCTTGAACTCCACTATACAGGGTGTTCATGAATTTCCTTAACACGTGATATTCTAGTAACAAAAGAAAGTTCGAACGAAAACTGAGTGGAATTTTTGGAAGTACTATCGGGATAACAACATACATGAGGTCATTATTCTCTTTAAAATCTCGTAGTACCTTTATTTCATACACAAACCATTTTTTCCCAATTTTATAAACATAAGATAAATAAAATAAGGATTTTTTTGTAGCATAATATGTTCATAATAAAAAAGGATAAAAAGACATTTGTTTTCGAAAGTGTATATCAAATACCCCTCAAAACCCACCTAGTCTTCTTTTTTGTCTGTTCTTTTGCGTCAAACAAATTCCTATTTTGTTTATATTACATTATGCTTACGATTTCACGCAAAAAATAAGTTTGCGTACAAAATCAAAGGAACCACAAGATTTTAAATAAATTAGGAATATCATTTAGGTATGTAGGAAAACCTGTGGGGTGCTATTCGCTTGAACTTTTGTTTGTTGTTACGAGAATATCATGTGTCAAGTAATTTCAGGAACACCCTCATTACTGAATAAACAAAATATTAGAGTTTGACGCTAACACAAAAATGCATCCATCCCCCCCCCTCTTCCCGACCCCCTACTATAATATTATTTTGACGCCCTTGGACGCTATTGCAAGCATACTTTACACATCACTCAATAAAACTGATACCATAATAAGTCGAGATTTATGTTTCTCATGGCTAGATGGCGCGCAACTTCGAATCTATTACAATTTGTTGCAATCTATTACATTTTCTAGTACAATTTTCTTACACCAAAAGCACAACGCTGGTCAGAGTCCGCACGAAGGCGACCCCTCTCACATCGAGGCGGCTCGCATTTGTGAGACTCACATCAAAGTCGGCACGGCAAGTGACCCTATTTGTCTTTGTTAATGTACGGTGACGTTGTCTAATATGCATCAAAAAATTGCAGGTCAAGGTCCTGGCAAGTACGACCCTCCGCCGATACATCAATCCGATCAAGGTAAGCACAGAGTCTCCTGGTATTAGCACAGCATAAAGAGTAAACCAGGAGAGAAACTCTTCAAACTGATGCGAGAAACATGTACAAACTTTTTCGCCTACTTTCCGATGCGTTCCCTATGCAGGTCACTTTCAGTATCGTCTGTTTCGAAAAAGACTGCCATATCTCAAAATTTTCACTTTTTGAGGTTTTCGGTTTAACCATCTTGAAATAATGCATATTTTCTTATGTAAAAGTATCATAAACCTACCTCGCTTCTTTACCCATAGATGGCGACATGTAAAAACGTCATATCTTCATTTCGTTGAAGCAGGACAGCAATATGTCAATTATTACTACGTTTCAAAATCCCATCTATCCAGTGAGTAGATGAATTTTCGAGGATCGTCATGTGATTCCAGATGTTAGGGATATTGGAATATTTATGAAACGGCAAAGATCTTTTTTTGACAATTTTGACATATCACATAACCGGTGCTCTTTTCTCAGAGTCAGAGTGTCAGAGTAGTCGTACCCGTTAGAATGTCAATGCACACAAATAAAGCAGAATAGGTTATGTTAAGCTGTTAGCTGTCAAGTGAAAAATATCTCTTGACAGTCTTGATATAAAGGTCGCTAAAATCTCAATTTGATTTCCGAGCACATGGCTGACTCTACACTAGGCCGGAGCCTTAGATGTGGCAACGTTGCTTAGCTGTCAAATAGTTGGCCTATAGTTTCAGAATAATTATTACATTTTATATGTATTAGAGTTCATCTGGGTTAATAAATTAAGAAAAATACTTTTTAGAACTACTACTACTAATACCACTTACACCTGATGTCTGGCTCATTACAGTCAGACACACAAAATAAAAATAAACGCAACCTGTTTCCTGCTGCCACTTCCACTTCCACTTAAATGAACACTCAATTTACTTTGTAAATTGTCACTTGAGCTAGAAAAATTCACTATTAGGTCACTGTGAAGCCATTCTTGCTGGTCTTGATTCCCTTTCACTATCAAATCTTTTCGTAGGTATGCCCCAGATGCATGTCCAGATGAGTTCTATTAACTATATTTTTCTGTGATATTTGGGAGGTCCAGAAAACATTATAGGTACAACATTGTGCTTTAAAATAGGTCTTATCCTTTGAAATGTTTGTAAATTATTGTCTTTATCCTTATAAATATAACCAGCCCTTCCGAGGAATACCTTTCACCCACTTCTGTTTATGTCCCTTATCGGACGCACAATTGCTAGTGCAACCTGGTACTTTACACTTTGCAGGCATCTTTTTATCTTTATAGTTTCATTTGTGCAGGTGAATAAGTAGAAACACATTAAAAATCACCTTGCAACGTTCTTTTTACTCTGGAATAAGGTTATGTTGGGCCATGGTTTGGTATGTCCTCTATTGGGCTGCAACCTGGTACTACACACTTTTCAGGCATCTTGTTATCTTTATAGATTCGTTTGTGCAGGTAAATAATTAGAAACACATTAATAATCACCTTCCAACCATATTTTCTGCTCTGGAAGAATACACATGACATGACAACAAATAAAAGCTCGGCCCGCTGATTCAGTGTTGCCATATTTCATGCTCCGGCCTAGTGAGTAAAGTCGGCCATGCCTGTGCTGTTTTCTCAGAGTCAGTGTGTCAGAGTAGTCGTAATGAGTCGTACCCGTTAGAACGCCAATGCATACAAATAAAGCAGAATAGGTTATGTTAAGCTGTTAGCTGTCAAGTGAAAAATATCTCTTGACAGTCTTGACATAAAGGTCGCTAAAATCTCAATTTGATTTCCGAGCAAAACGATGACATCCATGGCCTCGGAAATGCAATAACGGAACATAGATTTTTGTTGACAGTTTGATGTTGAATGAATACTGAAACGCTACAGAGCAAATCGAGGTCTTTGATGGGATTTTGGAACGTAGTATATATTACAACCATGGATAACCGCCGAACAGAAAGGCAAACTTTTTTTGCGAAAAGACCATCACAAAATGAAATAAACATGCTTTACATGGCAACTCTTTGGTGCAAATGTGTCATATTCTGAAATAGTATAGTTTAGCAGAATAATAAAATATGATGAAGACTGCCACAGCTCAAAAAAAATTATAGAAGATACAATTATGGACTCATTCCGAGGACACAAAATCTCAAACTCTGGGCATGTAGAGACATTGTGTCACTATACTCATTAACTCATACTTAAAAATTTTACTAACTATTGATTGGCAAATAATAGGGTAGTTGCAGAGGTCGTGAAATCGCCTCGGGAGTATACATAGTGTAAAGGAAATCATATCAAGAAGCTGTAGGAAACAAAAAACATGATTTTACTGACGGCCAAAAAAGTATATTTGCAAAATAAAATAAGGATATATTTAAATTTTTCCACGTGACTTAAAACAAGGTCTGACGTCACAGATATCTTATCGATATCGACAATCGATACAGCTACAGCGCAGGTCAGTGAGATTCAACTGCAAACTATTTCTGATGTTGCCAAATTTCTTTTTAAATATTTACGGTAGGCATATACCAATAATTTATTTTACGAGCGTGTTTTGTTATATGGGTATATGAAACGAAATGTGAAACGAAATCATATCAGATGTTCGAATGCAACCATATTTTCTTTGTGGTTTGCCTGCGCATTTGACTAGAGATGGTCTGAATTCTTTAACAATGCGGCTCAATTTATTGATACTTAAACATATTTGAAACAGGCAATTAACCCACTAGCATTTTCGTTCCAATAGATTCTTATATCTGATAGGTATCACAGTTTATCCTGTTTGTGACCGAGATTCGGAACTAATCGAAGCCATGATACTACGACTTTAGAAGGTATGCTCACGCGCATGATATCTTCCGTCTCGCTTCCACCTGTGACGTCAGCGTGTGACAAACGGGGTTTGTTTACCGGTTTAGTTACAGGTTATAGCCGAACATTTTCAGTTTATTTTCTTGAGTTTACTCGTTTATCGTAGTAAAGTTTGATAAAGCATTAATTATTTGCGATTCTGGAGTTTAACACATATTTGAACAATGGTTTATTGTGTGGTTGTGGGATGTAATAATTAAAAAGTAAAAACTATTCGTCACACTACCGCTACTTGGGATGGTTTGGAAAATTTGGCAGGTTTCATTGCATTTAGGTTGAAAAGTAAGGAGAAACTGGGTTATATCCCAGATTGCACAGATACTTCTCTCAGTTGGGTCAACCATTTAACAGAAGGTGGACTACAAAAACATACAAATGAGTTCTTGGCAAAATGTAATGAGCTCGGCCATATATTTTCCAACTATAATGGAAACGCTTTGAAAATTGAAAAAAAAACTATCTTGCGGATTTAAACAAATTATCAGAGAATGTATATGTGACTGATGAAGCAAAGATGAGCTTGTTTTCTAGATGCAAAATGTATTTCAGAATACGAATTCTTGATAGGGGAATTAGAGGGACCTCGAATATTAGAAAACTGAAATTCCCTAACATTGTAAAATAATATAAAGTAATAAGTATACACGGTCCTGCGACGGTGTATCCAGCTTTCCCAGCGCCTTTTCTATTTGGAATAAAAAAAAAAAAGCTACATAAAATAAAAATGCGCTAAAAGATGGTTGGAGATTTACAGGTTGCAGAACGTATTTTGATATTTCATTTTCAGTTCTTATAGAGAAAGGCTAATTCTATATGCTCCTATTCACCCCTTTTCCAGTTCTTATTGTCTGTCCAAAATATATTTCCCATAGACTCATATATATAGAATCAATACCTAACTACAACACAAGAGAGCAACAAATAATGTGCCCTATACCCAGGCCATTAGAAACCATCACTACAAGTGGATCAAACTTTTTAATTCAAACATGTTATTAAACAGATACATCGTGTGAAAACATTTTGAAAAAATTGAGGAAAAACCTGTTATTACTAGGAATCTTTAGTATACGAGAATTCACCTGTACTAGCTTAATACAATGCCCAGAAAGATATTATATTGCTGTATTGTGATATGTTTTTATTTTATGTTTAACATATACGCGGTTGTGACATATATTTGAATAAATAAAAAAAGAGCTGGTGACGCAACATCATAATCTATATATAAAAAATAAGTCAAAGGCTCCTGAATGGAGTATATAAAAATTCCACCCCCTACCCGAGAAATTTTCCCACAAAAAGATGGTTTCACTAGGCACTCCAATCAACCTCTTATACGAGATTTCAGAAAAATACGTCCAGACCGCTCTGGCTCTGTTCTTTTTCCACAATATAATTTTTTTTTGAGTACATAGATTCAAATTTTTGTATCTGAAATTCAGAACGCTCGGAACTACTGCAAACGGGTCAGGCGTCGATTAATATCAGTACTCTGTATAACTATTTCACCAATTTTTTATTCAGATACAGAGCAATATGTATTGTTTATATTATACTGTGCATGATCTATTTTCATTTTGTATGAATATTAAATATCTAAGACAGATATAACAGGAAACGAAATAAAACTTTCAAAAATCAATGCTTTGGCGCCATGTGCTTGTACACTTTTGTCACACGGTAACGTCATGCGCAGACCGGTTCGAAATCTGTCCGCCAAGTGATCATATCTGTCAGTGTCGTAGTATCATGAATCGAAGCCATCATTTTATTTCGGCGCGTCTCATTATGAATGAATCCAAAGATAGAATCTAATGCAAGCTCATCCCTACAAAGTGAATCAGTAATTTAACCTAATTCTTTTGACTTTTGTACTTTTGTTGTGTACGTTGTGCACGTGTTTGAGTTTGAGAGTAAATTTTCATGGTTATAATCTTATGACTTATGACTGTGTTCTGTGGTTATAATGATCAATGTCAAAATGTTAGGTTAGCACTGACTATCTATATCGAATATCAATACTTTACATCCTATCACTATACGATATCAATGACGTCAGAGGTTGTTTGCGCGGGATTTTCCGGCGTTTGAAATAATTTCTAGAATATCTCTCACAGTCGATTCCAAAAAACCAAACAAGTGATTTTGTCATGTTCTAGGCTCTAAGGAACGCGTCAACGACATAATATTTTTTTCTGCAAGTACCCTATTGCAGTTTCAGTTTCATAAAACTTTAACGAGCTCTCCTGAAAATATACATTTTTTGAGATATAGCAGTCTTTTTTATACGCTATACGCTTTGCCGTTGTCGAGTTTACATCGTGATGCCCAGGAGCTTATTTTGTTGTTTTATTGTGTTTTTGCCGGTTTATCGGGATTATCGAGTTTTGAGCACTTTTATACCCGTTTTGCATCATCAGAGAATCCGTGGTGGATTCAGTTCATGGTTGATTTTGTCAAGTTTAAACATAAATTCTACGTCACATAAGTCCATGGATTTCTTCATGATTTTTTTCATTTATTAATACCTGCCTTACATCCATGGTTTTAATGATGGATTTAGTTCGCCATCTACTTTGACAAGTATGAAACATAAATTTGAGTTCAAATAAGTCTATATCTTTCTTCATTCATTCAGAGCCTGTTCTACTTAGTGGTCAAGTTTGGCGACAAATTCGGTAGCGCGAACCATAAAATCATATGATGCATGTCATGTATGTTGGATACCCGTCTCTGTATTAAACATTTGCTAAATCAGTCGAGAAAAACCGAACACAGCCTTATTATGAGTGAAGATAGTACTAAAACGAGAGTACTATTATCAACGGTGGTTTAGGATCTAAGATGTTAGGTTTTAATGCCCCAAAATCTAGGACAAATAGTTTTTCTGAAATCTAGCTTTTAAAAATATTTTCATGTTATACAGGGTGTCACAAAAACATGAAATGTATCAAAGTTATGTTTTTTAAATGGAACACCCCATATATTATTGCATATTCAGATTCCTTGGTGAATTTTAGTGTGACCTTATGTATCATACATAGGACTTAAAGCGAACCGTTTAGGTGTAAATCACCATTTTCGGTATAAGTACATATCAGGAAAAAATTGAATATCGCAGAGATTATAAAATTTGGTAGGCTGTGACTTTGCCGTATTACTAAGCATAAAAGCGTCAGCTTTCATGAGACTGTCAAATTTAAATTACGTGTATGCTTGCAGAAATCAGTCGATTAATTAAGGAAACTTCGATCAGCGATAACTTGATTTTTTCAAATAGGAATGCCTAACTGTTTTTATACGGTTAAATGTAGAATTTGATCGCCTTTCTAATGATATAAGGTAGTGAATATCAGTCTTTGATAGTTTTTATTTAATTTCAAATTTTCAACCAAATCGGTGTTTTTCGATTTTCCAACCTATAAGCAACATAGCAGACCATAAAATATAAACAAAAACCTGTTCAGGTAGAAGAAAACAACTAACTTAGCAGAAAAATACACACGAACTAGACTAAAGGGACAAGATTTTAAAAATTAACCACAACAAACAAAGTCTAACCAGAAACAGCGGCGGTAACATATCTTTGGTCAAAGAGAAGCTGGAGTATGGCAGAAATGGATTTCTTCACGGTCTACTAGCTACTGCAATGTACTAGAGATTGGCAATTTCCAAAACCATTAAAAATTTTGAAATGAAACGAAAACTACTAGACAATGCTGTAGGCATTTTATTACTTTCGTAATCAAATTTCACATTTAATGATGTAAAAAAGTATGCAATTCTGTCAAAACTCAAGATGTTGAAAAATAGAAGAGCTCCAGTCAGAGGTATAGACTTCGACGCAAATTACTACTTTTTTACGCCATTACATATGATTGATAATTGCGTGCTGGAGCAACAGTCGCTGGTTGTTTTTGTTTCATATCAGGGTTTCTAATTGTCTTGGAAGATGTTATCGCGGTTGTTTCTGGGAGAGTTGATTTGTTGTAAGGAACTTTTATCGTCTTGTCTCTTTACTCTATTTCGTCTGTATCTTTTTTCTAAGTAACTTGTTTTCTTCCATCTGAATTAACATGTTTTTGTTATATTTCATGGCCTGCTACGTTGCTTATGGGTAGGAAAATTGAAAAATGCCGATTTGTTTGAAAATTCAACTGCGCTTGTGCTTGGCGTAAACCTAATATCAAATTTGAGATGGTATCATACAGCTTCAAATATTCTACACTTTTTTGATACCATTTTTCTTGAAATATTCAACAGAAACAACAACAATTTTGCGATCAAGTTTGATATGAAACTTGATAGCAAATTCAGTTTCGTGTCATACGGTCCTGAGACATGAGTTTGACGTCCTTGGATTTTTTCATGAATTTCTTCATTTACTAATAATTGTTGCAAAACTTTGTATATACTAGTTGAAGAGTGGACCTTCAAATTGCATTTTGTCCATTATTACAAATTCTCAGGAGAAACAAAAAACCAGTACAGAGAAACCAAATCATTGAGCAAAAAACATTTGGGATAATATAATGATATCGGGTGTATGGAACTCAATCGTAGAGCTAGGTACAAGAAAGTTGAAAAACAGCTTGGAAAAATTAAAAAAGCTGTTGGACATAATGCAGTTTGTTTGTCTCTAGTGGACTTGCATTTGTTTGTCACTGCTGGATAAAGTGTAATTTGAGTTTCATTGTTAAGCAGCAAACACAAAAATTAGGAAAATATTGAAAAACAAGTTTAGCATGTCAGAATGAAACAAAAAAATATAGGGTAAACTCGCCTATTGTTGGCACCCTTCCTATCGTTGGCACTCTGATCTATTTTCCAAAAAAATAAGGTAACAGTAAAGTAATGTGCTTTCAATGTTCCTTCCCGTATGACCTGCAACATCGTTTAATATTTTCCAATAGCCTAATCGTGCCTATGTGATTTAGTATGTCTTCGAGAGCAGAGCGAAGGGGTTGTGTTTTTGAGAAAAGCAAATCGCGGAAAATTATTAGCGTTTTGTTAAGAGGTACTATCAGGGCATTATTGATATAAAAAAACTTTTTAATGAAAGTACCTACTTCCAGTACCATATACCATTGAAGTAATATCGTAGGGTAGATATATATCTATTTTTTCTTTGATAAAGTGTATATTTGTTCAAAAAAATAGGGTGCCAATCACTGGTCATATAAAATGTGCGTAATGCCAATTACCGGCACCCCTGTGCCAACTATTGGTACCTGTTAAAAATAAGCCTGCCTAATTTTGGCACTTTCATAATTCCTGCTTTTTTGACCTACTTAGCTTATAAAAATAATTTAAATCTGAGTAGTTGATAGGAAAAAGGGTTCCTAATGAAAATAGTTATCATAGCGAAACAATATTCATATTCTCTGTTAGTTTGTTACTTTCTATTGGTAGTAGTAAACCTAGCTTCGTTCCGTAACACCGAGATTATTTTGTGGGCATTATTTTAGAAAATTTGCATGTTCTTTTACACTATCAGTAATCAGAGATGGTCGAATACAATCACAGCTATTTATATTCAGTCTGAAAATGCAATTTTTTAAGGCTTTGTAGAAAATATTCACGTGCCAACTACTGGTAACTCAAAAGGGCCAGTTTTCCATTAGTTGGCACGTGACTAGGATTGTAAAAAAACAAGATACTAATATAGCTGGAAACTTCTTAACACTTAAACTGTAGGAGCTATCATAGTGCGGAAAAGTATATTTCTTTCAGATGCCACCAATATGGAAAACTCGGTGAAACCGATGAAGCTATTCTGAAAAAAATATTATGTTACCCCTGTATAAGGAATATAACTTCGAATATGATAGGCATAAAATGCAGGTCATGTACTAGAACCTACCATACAATGTGTCTGGAAGAAAATGAAATCTTTAAAGATCCTTTTGTGTGAGAAACGCCTTACACGAATGTAGTAAGTGGGACCAGAATTTGTTTTCTGACGGCTACAACCTGCAGCGTTCCAAATCTAACGTGCACCGACACTTATCCTCTCGCAGCGCTTCTACAGTGCCATAGGCTTTCAGCCTTTGCAGGAGGCCGACTATAAAAAAAATTTCTATGGACGAAACAAAGGTTATTTTTTTCCCATCATTGGTTGTCATACTTTTTAAGTTTCTTTTAATAAACTGTTTAGTATTTTGTCTATAGTTTTATCAATTAAACAGCTGAATTGAAACAAATATCTTGGAATATGAAATAAGCTAGATATCTATCTTATATAAAAAATATTAGCCATAATCAAATCAACTATCAGGTGCAATGCCTTATAACCACCTAGGTAGGTACCTAGATATCAATAATATACTGGCCCACGGATGACAATAACTAGGCAATAGTGGGTGCCAACAACTGGCCAAGAGTGCCAATAACTGGGACTTTCATAAGTTTTCATTTTAAATCAATTTTCATGGAAAGAGCTCGCTGCTTTTTACTTCTTATTATGTTTTATGGAAGTAGAATGTTAGGGGCACATACCTTCATAGTTTCAATAATAGGTTTGGTACATAAGCCTTTTAAAAGGACATCCAAAATTAAGGAATCTCTAAAAGTGCCAATAATTGGGTAGTTTACCCTACTAAAATTCTGAACATTCTCAGCGCATTCAAGAACATCTAGTAAGTTCCATTCTAGTTCCGTCTATCGCTAGTTTGCCACAGCATTTTCACGCAGTGCAGCTATCCATTTAAGCTCTAGATCTTTGTCGTACAACATACGAAAATAGAACCTCAATCACGTCCCATGTCTATGAGACAAAATGTACTTTGAAAGTACCATGTAACTTAAATTAAATCAGTTTGTTTGTCTATTTCCTACCTTATTATGTAAATGCATTTTGTCTGTCTTATTCAGGTCGCGGTCCTGGCAAGTACGACCCACCGGCAGAAAAAGGTAAGCAATTTCGTACCATGCCATAAGGTCCTTTATTTTTGTTTCTCGAGGTATTCAACTATCGAGAACCGAATTAAACTATTTTGAGCACACTTTTACTCGTCTTACATCAACAACAGATCCATGGTAGGTTCAGTCCGTGATCAACTTTGATAAGTATAAAACATAAATTCTACGGAAACAATTACAGAAATTAAGCAAAACAGCCTTATTATGAGTGAAAATAATACAAATGGTGTCAAGTTGGAGTCAAGCTGTTTTTATATTGCTAGCTTTTTTATTATTGCTGCACCGCCACTGTCACGATTTTCAAAAACAGGCGCGTTTTCGATTCTCGCCGCAGCAGTAAATTCTGTGTCAAAATTTTATTAACACCAATTCAATAATTTTCGCTTTACGCAATCATAGAGGTAACTAAAGCAAAACTCGTAGCTATACATCACAAAATTGGTTTCTGTAATAGGCAAGCCAACGTTCAGATGAACTTAAAAAAGTGTAATACGTCGCTAGGTATTTCTTCTACAGGTCGATGGACAAACTATCATGAGTACAACAAATTTTGAGTTCTACAACCCCCCACCCCCAACCACCCCAAATTAACCCCCACTCAAAGAAAAGTAAAAAACGATCAGGAACCCCTAAAACGCCTAAAACAAAGTTTGAGCTGTTTCTATACTTTTAGTTTTTTTTATTATCGCTGCGCCGCCACTGACACGATGTTTCCAAAATATACGCGTTTTCCATCCTCGCAGCAGTAGTAATACTGTGTCAAAATTACACTAAAATCAATTCAATAGTTTTCGCATTACGCAATATAGAACGATCTAAAGCAACACTTGAATGAATACATCACAAATTCTAAGTCCCTATAATAAGCAAGGCAATGTGCGGATGGGCCTAAAAAGTGTATTATGCCGCTAGGCTTTTTATTCACAGGTCAATGGAGGGCCCATTATGAATACAATAAATTTTTCAGTTTTATAACCCCCTGCCCTTCAACCACCCCAAATTCACTCCCACCCAAAAAAAAGGTAGGAAATGACCAGGAACCCCTTAAAACGCCTAAAAACGAAGTTTGAGGAATATCTATTTTTTTTGTTTTCTGCTAATTACTGCGCCGCCAATGCACTGATTTTCAAAAAATTTTCAAAATTTTAGCAGCATTACCTACTAGGAACCCACAGCATATCGCTGCCAAAATTTCATCAAAATCCATGCAGCGGTTACTGAGATTACGAGGGTGGAAAAACGCGACAGACAGACAGACAGACCGACAGACAGACAGACCGACAAACAGACAGACAGACCGACAGACAGACCGACGGAAATGAGTGACGTGGTTTTTCGTTATGTACACATCATAAAACGCCCAAAAAGTGGATTATCTCAAAATCGAAAATGTTCGCGATCACAATACTCCCCTCACCTATCGGTGTGGGAAGTAAAAAGGATTCAGTATTTAGAATATTGGGTCTTAACGTCCCAAAATCTAGGACAAACAGTTTTCCCGAAATCTAGATATTAAATTTGGACACTGCGGGTTTTGCTTGTTAGGCATTGTGACATGTCGTGTTTTGGCTGCAAGTTTTGTAAAATAGATGAGACACTTATCAATTTGGACTCTTTTACTGAATATAGAAAGCTAAACAAACACTGCTACACGGCTGAAACTATAACCATAATGCTAGATATTAGAGGTGATACAATTTTAAGGCTTAGAGGTTTAAACATCAAAATCCAAATTTTCTGACAAACAAAATTCTTGCATGTTTCATCATGCAGCTTCCTAAGATTAATTGTTGCAAAAACTTGCATGTGTCAGTTGTACGTCGTGTAATATACATAATAAAATTTCCAGATCAAGGTCCTCCTAGCAATAGCAAGGTTGAACATCCGCCCGTAATGGATTCCGATGAAGGTAAGCAATTTCATGCCATATCATACGGCTATAGGACACTAGCGCGCCGCGGTCAGATTGGTCCTAATCCCACCGGTCAGAAGCGCGCAAAATATTTTCGATTACCAGATGGGTCATAGGACACTAGCGCGCCGTGGTCAGATTTGTCCTAATACCACCGGTCAGAAGCCTCCAAACTATTTTGGATAAAAGGCAGATATGTGGACACAATCGTGCGGGGCGGGTCTTGTTTACTTAATTATGTCATAGTCGTAATAAATTGTAATCCGTAATATAGATTAGCAGCACTCTCTGTTAGCTTTATTTGCATCACGTGGTTCTTTTCTAACTTGTCGAATACTGGTAATATTCCTTTAGAATTAAGTGAAAACTTAATTTAAACCTGTATTCCTTGAAACGCTGAAAATATAATTAAACCCAATGTATTTAAATAAAACATAGATGTTTTGAATCCAGCGAATTGATTGCTTCATTTGATAATAAAAAAAACAAGTAATATACAGACTAAAGAATTTATTTCCTATAGTAATTATAGCTTACACTTTTAACAAAATCAAATCGGGCAATAGCTCCATTTTTATACATCTCAATCAAATTGGCAACGTACTTTATGTACTTAGATGACTCGCAATTGGTAAATTTACGTTGAATATTTACGCTGTTGATGTTGATATACGTTCGCAATTGCATATCTTTTAACCCACAAAGAAATTTGTATATATCTGGATGCGAATGGTAGAAACTTGGATTGAAATGGCTATGAAAAGCCTCACAACGGTTGGTTGTTAGCTCCACCGTAGCCGTACAAGATGCCCATAAATATGGTGGTTCTCTTGGATATAATTTTCCACTATATAATCCGCATATTTGACAATGTGGTTGTCATTGGGAGTAATAGCATAAAAGTCTTCTACAAAGCATTCCGCAACCTGGTCATGATCTAAAAATAATAAACCGAAAGTCCATCTCAACCAACGCCCAATTTCAGAATTAGCGTCTTCATATGCTACAGTTAAACCTAATTTCTGTATTTTTTTTAACCAGTCTTGTGTTAGATGAAATCTGCACCCTATTATTGTACAGTTAGTCCAAACTTGCTTTATTCCTAAATGGATGGCGATTTCAAAATCACAAACTATTTCTGAGAGGTTAAAAGGTAAATTGTTTTCTCCACAATAATCGACTAACAATTTAAAACCTAAAAAAATAGGTCGAGTTTAATTTGTCAGGTAGTAACACCACAGGCATGTAATGACCATTCTTAAAAGCGTGAATTGTAAATAGTTGACCAAAAAATTTTGTACAATGGTCAAACTACTGAAATATTTTCATTAAGGGTAGTTTTATATACCTACAGAAGGCGGATAGTCATTTAAACAATCTAAGAAGTAACTGTAAGCTACCGCAAGTCGTAAGAAGATAGATGAAAGTTCGCAAAAATAAAAGCCCGAATAAAAGGGTTGTGGCCATTAGGAATAACCAAGCTTAATTTTCTTCCGGCGCGCAAGTGACCGGTGCCGATGGAGGCACCCTTTTTGTAAACAGGTAAAAACCAAACCGCGCGCGCTCGTGACCGATCACCTGTCATACGGCCCTTTATTATTGTTTCTCGAGCTATTGAAAACCGAATGAAGCTATTTTGAATCCGCTTTACATCAACAACAAATCATTAACATCAACAATTCGTTATGCTATGTCACTTCTGGATCAATTTCAAATTTTTCCATGAAATTTCCCCAGATTCTAGGGAAATTGGGGTGTTTTTACGTCAATTTTATTCTTGCAAGTGCTGCGATTTTTTCTCAGATCTGAGGAATTTTTTTATAAATTCAAAGGTTCAACCTATTGTAAAAACCAACACTACAAGGAATGGAGGAAAAATCCAAATGCTGAGAACCATCGCAGTTTTATCGATGCCATCAGAAACCACTGTAAACGCGTGATTGACAACAGCAAGGATGAACACAACCAAAAAATTAAGAACAAGCTCCTCTCATGTCCTAGTTCGTCCAGAACCTTCTGGTCTGTAGCTAAGGCTGTTAGTCAGTTTGCCTATTCCTCAATACCACCCTTGACCAGAGAGGACAAGTCCATCGCTTCTGCTGCTAGACAAAAAGCAGACATCTTAGGGAGGCTTTTCGCCGCCAATTCCACTGTAGACTTCCAAGGAAGTACACCGACTACCACCATAAACGTGACCCGAGAATGGCAGAGGTCAAATTTCAACATCGAGATGTAAAAAGCATCCTCCAAAAACTAAACACGGAGAAAGCTACTGGTCCTGACCAAATTCGAGCTATTGTCCTCAAATGTTGTGCCGCTGAGCTTACACCTATTCTTTGCAAGCTCTTCAAACTATCACACCAGCGAGGCGTGTTTCCCGCTTCATGGAAGATTGGCTGCATACAACCCATCCCTAAGAAAGGCAAAAAAGGATCCCACTAACTATAGATCTGTGGCTCTTCTCAGCATCATGTCCAAGGTTATGGAGACTGTCATTAACACGCAGATCCTGAAATACCTGGACAATAATAACATCATAAATGATGGCCAGTATGGCTTCCGTAAGCACAGGTCTACGGGTGACCTCCTGGCATACATCACTCACTTGTGGAACAGAGCAATTGAAATCCATGGCGAATTCCGTGTTTTTGCACTTGACATATTGAAGGCCTTTGGCAGAGTGTGGCATGAGAGACTTCTAGTCAAGCTTGCTGCTTATGGACTACCACCTGGATTGCGCCAGTGGCTGAATAGCTTTTTGAAGGACCGATCTCTGTTTGTTGTAGTCGAAGGCTGTTCATCAGACATATTTTCAATAAACGCCGGTGTTCCTCAGGGATCTGTCCTATCCCCTACACTGTTCCTGCTGTACGTCCACGATCTGCTGGAAATAACATCCAATCCAATCTACAGCTTCGCAGACGACAGTACATTAATTTAGTGCATGGAACCAGGCAAACCACTATCATCCCAGCAAACGGTACGTCTGCGGCAGCAGCATGCCTCACAGATTAACGCAGATACCAAAACAGTTGTCGAGTGGGTGTAAATAAAGTACAGTTCAACGTACAGAAAACTCAGGCAACAACACTTACAAAGAAGTCTCACGTTGACTTACCAACAGTGGAAATGGAGGGTCGCCCCGTAGACGACTCACTTTATGTCAAGCTTTTGGGGATCAACATCAACAACATGTCCTGGCACGACTACGTCATCAGTATTGCTAAAACAGCATCCCAGAAGCTTCCAGAAGAGAGCAATTATTATGGCCTTATATTTTAATATAGGGTACATTTAAAATTTTTAGAAAAATCAAAATATCTCAGAAACTAATGAACGCAGCCATAACAAGTGCAATGCAATGATGAAAGAGCATATCAAAAGCAATTCTTTGGTATAATGAAATATTGGGGTTTACATTTAAAAAAAAGAGCGAAAATCATCTAGATTTTGCATTCTACATCACCCCGTATACGAACATGCGTCGCGGGCTCTTTTTATAGCCGATTTTAAAACTAGACGATATTTTTTATCCATCCGTTTAAAAAAATGATTTTTGATTCATTACTTTTCGATATACAGTACGTTCATTTGACAGCGATTTGGGTATAAAAATGGTCATAACTTTTGAAATACCCTATATAATGTAACAACACCCTATATTGGAAGAACGGAAATCATTAGTAGAATTTGAATGTGGAATAATATATAGGGTATCTTGTTTAAAAAAAAGAGATGTTTGCATCACCACGTAGTAATGGACCACCCTGTATAAATCCAAATGAGCAAAGAGCATATCCGCGGCTACAACTTTTATATACAACTTTTTCCGCTAACTTCTACAATAGTGGAGTTATCGACCGAGCCGGTACTAAAAACTCACCCTGTATACATCACAATATTATGAGCAGCTTTTCGGAGTACTGTAGGCCGAATAAACTGATATACGGAATAAATATATAATATATAAAAAACTTGTTGCAGATTTCCGTAAGGGCTAGTTCTACCCTACACCTCTACGATCCCATTGAATGGTAAGCAAAATTCTATATGATGGTATGACCCGAGAATAGCCACCATAGAGAAGCGACACAACCTGTCGGCACCTTTGATGTTCGGCGGGTCATTATTTGGTGACCTTGAAATCGACACGCGTCCACAATATAGAGCAATTCCACGACCATAACCTCAAACGTCTTGATCAGCTGATATTGGGCAGCCGCACGTGGAATTTGACGGTTTGACATTTGTCCACAATAACCCCGCGCATGCGTTATGAAAATCGGTCCCTGCTGTGTCGCTTCTCTGCGATGGCTATTCTCGGGTATGACTGTCTCGTATACCTTACCTTTTAACTTTGGCTGTTAGTTTTGGTCAGACAAGTTCGGATTATTTTTAGCGTTTTAAGTTTTATTTTCATTAATTTAAATTATTTGTATTCCGAATTCAATTATGATCACAACTTCACTCACTGTCGTAAGTTAGTGTGTAATTCTTCGATATCTCGTAAAGTATACCTGATAGAAAAAAATGTCAACTACAAAAGTTATTTGGTTACTTAAAACGCATACTCCAATAATATCTTAAAATATACAGGGTGTTGCGGGAAAGTAGGGTAGTGATGAACTTGATTTTTTTATATGGACATATAACATTTTCTTAAATTTTTCTAGTTTCTGTCGTTGATCTCTATTCAATCCTAAAATATTTTTGGGATCGGTTGCGACGTTGCTAAGTTATAATTTATTTTCTATTAATTTCTGGATTTGTAAGGTCGCAAGTTATACGTCCAAATTGACATATTCCTTCAACTTTTCTCAATGATATTATACAGCGGGTTACTTGAATATTAAATGGATACTATTTTGGATGTTACCAGCAATTTGTATCTGTAGGGTGTTCTTGACAGAATTTTAAATTACAGCAACTTGAATATCATTTTACTTTGTTTTTTAAATGTAACACCCTGTATTTTTAATTTTGAATCGAAACATCTACTAATACTCTATCTGGCCTT